>CAKKXW010000004.1:61826398-61937754 GCA_920937365.1 Sphaerophoria rueppellii | reverse complement strand
TAAATAGAAAACATTTCTACTTTTGCTACAGCTTTTGCTACGTTACGTTTATGTTACGGGGTTCTCACAGTATGTCAAATTAAGGCCGTGTGCGAATTGGATGAATTGTGGTTAAAAATGGATGAATTTTTAACCACTACTGTCATATTTTAACCTGCACCGCAGCTAGTCGGAAGTGTCAAAATTTAACCAAACATCAAGTTTTAACCTCTTTTTAACCCAATTCGCACACGGCCTAAAGGTCGAGCAACAAAGCTGCTTTGTGATAAGTTGTTAGCAATTCCTATGCTTGAACTTTATATGTCACTCAACGCTAACAGCAAAGCAGCTTTGTGTTTTCCGCTTTAAAGAGAAAAACGCCTTTTGTATCAAGTATAATGCTGGAATGACAAACAAAAACATTTTCACTCCCAATCGCCTTTGAAAGTCTATGAGGGAAAAAGGAAAGGCGCAAGGAATGAACTAGTAGTCGAATTAAAAGGTAAATATCGGGTTAATACATTCCTAGCCCTTCCTAAACTGTTCAATCAGTATTATAGCCAAGAATAAAGGATGAGTAGACTAAATCAGATGTTCATAACTTTTTATGCCATGCAAATAAATAGTGGCGGGACAAAAACAGTCCATACATTCAAATGAAGGCCAAAATTAGACTAACTGCAACAAGTCTCGTTTTCTTTGCAAAATTAAGACAAAGGAGGAACTTAACGCCATCAAATTAAAACATGCACAAAACTTCCTTAAATGCTTACATTTTCTGTAAAAGATAATGTCAAAACGCAATCATGTATCAATTGTGAAGAAGATTACATGTATAGCAAAGATTCAGACAATTCCAATAAATAATAAAATTTTTCAGCAACATGACAACGGCAATGCAGTCCTGTCTGCAAATTTTCTAATTGTATCGAATAAGGACAGATTGTACTTTTGTACTCCGAAAAACTAAATTCGATACAATTGTATCGAATTTTCCATACCTGGTTCAAATAGTCCGAGTCCTCTCTCTCTTATTGACACAGACGCTCCCATTTTAAATGAACGACGCAATGAGGGATGAGGCACGACACACGAACACAAAAGTATTCTTAAGATCTTAATTCTCAAGTAAGAAATGTGTTGTTGTTGTTTGTAGGGTTTATAGGAAAAGAGAGAAAAACACTCTCAGTCGGGGATTGGAAGATTGGAACTTCATTTATGTAGGTAACGTTTGTAGTAAAAAAAAAATATTTTTTCAACCATCGATTTTGTTGCCCCTAATTTTTGACGCCCTAGGCAATTGCCCCGTTTGCCCTCCCCTAGATCGGGGCCTGAGAATCGACTTCCATTAAGACAGGAACACCCTCAATGACAACTTCAACAGTGGCGGCTTGACTTATTTCATTGATTGACTGTGTAGAAATAATATTCACATAGTCCGTGGCCTCTGACAATTCGGCAATAAACTTTCAACTTCCTTGCTGATCGCTGCTTTGACGGCATTTGGTCGACACGTGACCAAATTTATGACACTTTAAACACTCCCACTGGCGTGCTGGACGACTTTGCGGACTATGCATTCTGCCGCAACGATTATGCTGTTGGTAAAGGATCTTGACTACGACGATTCTGAACATTACTCTGACTACAATTTTGATTTTTCTTAAAAACAGCTTTACTATTATTTGACTGTGTAGCTCTTGGTGCTTTTCTTCCTGGATGAACTGCAAATGGGTTTATGATCTCACTTTTCCAGACTGTTGTCACGAACTCCACAAACAAATTTATCACGTAACGCTCTTTGTAGGAATTCTCCAAAATTACACTTTTGTGCTAAGGCTTTCAATTTGACTATATACTCTACAATTTGCATGTTATCTTGATTAACTTTATAGAATTTGTATGACTCAGATATTTCGTTAACAGCGGGCTCAAAATAATTGGTTAGAATTTGAACTAGCTCATCGTATGACTTCCCTGATGGATCATCTGGAACACACATTTTTCTTAGAACAGAAAATGCATCCGGACCAATATACGTTGAGAACAGCGGTACTTTTTTTGCTTGTTGTATTTCATTTGCGATAACAAATTGCTTCAATCGCATTTCATATTCAACAAAATCATTTCCCATAACATAAGGGTCGATGTGGCCAATTATCGAAGACATTTTTATTGGATTTTATTTATTTCTTGGTTCTTATTGTCTTGATTTGAGGATTCACAATCTGACATTTGTTAACACAAAATAAGCAGTTCTTAATTATATCAATTGCTTATGGTATGATATCGCAGTTTTCCTCGTCGCCAATTTTATTATATTTTCTTAGATGTTTCTCGATTTAAATAATAACACGTTTGACTTGCTTTCAGCTTTAACAGGAAGTGATTTTATTTTTTAGAAAGATATTTCAATAAAAATAATATTTTTTAAGAATAAATTTCAGCAGGTAGGTTAAATTATTAACAAAGTGATTTCTTATATACCACAACTTCCTATGCCACTGTCCAGCACTCTGCCATACTAGATGAAAAATTTTAGGCAACTATTTCTTTAATAAACTAGAAGAACTATCTGAACTCCCAGGCAATCGCCTACTGAACTTTGTCAGGTCAACCAAATGCCTCGATCAACCATAGAATCCATAGGTTAAATCACTTTTTCAGAAGTTACAACACTTCAGGGTATCACGAAGGATCTACATTAATCTAAGTGTGACGGTAACAACATCAACTGTCAGCCCATATAACCTAACCTAACCTAACCTCGCCTCCAGATAATGTTACAATTCCTCCAATTCTCGAGAGCGTCAATGATTCTATGGGACAAATATTCTACCGAACTCGCGCTGTGGCGAGAGTCCTTAAAGATCTCAACATACATAAATCCGCTGGTCCGGATGGTATCCCCGATATTATTCTCAAGAGGTGTTCTCTCACGCTGGCAAAACCCTTGCGTAAGCTTTTCTATCTATCCTATTCTTCTTGGCTCGTTCCGAGTAGTTGGAAAACAGCATTCGTCCGGCCTATACTCAAAAAGAGTGTATCCTCCTCTCCCTCAAATTATCGTCCAATTGCACATACACTTACGTCCCTTCTTTCTAAGGTCGCGGCATGCTTGCTGTACTTGGCTGGGCTCTCCGGAATGGGGGGATCTTGCCCCCGTAAACGGGCCACCTCTTATTTCAAAAAAAACATATAACATGCCTGGAGAGATCTATCTAATGAAGAAAAAAGAACGCGATACCACCACACTTGAGGACTGCAGGTGACGGCGGCGCAGCTCGGCCTAATATTCCCGCCCCTCCATGTAGCCCGGTAGGCCGATATACCTACACCTTCGTTATTCGTTATGGAAATTAGACAAATTGCTGGGTATGTCCCTTAATTGGCTGGCAGCCATGTGACAATGTAAGTGGCGGTGACGGTGGCTAGAAGACGAGCTGCATTGCCATGATCTACGGGCGACCGAAGGTCATGAAAAGTGAGCTGAGCCGGACAGTCGAAATCTCGGCTGGCTAACCTTGTTCTGGTCTCGTCGGTGTGCATTTCTGGTTCAGCCGTCGCATAAGTCGCGTCTTGTTTGAATAATAGCAGTGTTCACGTATAGACTTAGTCAGTGGTGCTAATACTCAAGTTCCAGTTAGGCCGAACTACTTGATCAACACCTTTACGGGCTTCTTCGACTTATTTGAAGCCCATGCCGTAAAAGGAGCGGTTTTTCCGGCTTTTGCACTTGAAGTCACATCAATTGCCTGGTACTCCCAGGTTGGGGTTGTGCGTCGGGGTGACTTCTCGACCAGGTAGAAAAGAATCTATCTGCGAAGTAACAACAGGCCTCGGAAACGGACGGATACACTGATGACGACCCAAGTAAATGTATAAAAGACAACGAATTTCGGATATGCACGTGGAATGTTAGGTCCCTTAATAGACCGTGCTGTCGAACAGTTAGCGGAGACCCTCAACTGCTACAAAGCAGACATAACCGCTACTTAGGAAATGCGATGGGATGGACCAGGCAAACGGAAGATGAGAAACAATCCGAATCAAGGCTAAGTTCGGCTACATTAGCCTAATATGTGCGCATGCCCCCACAGAAGAGAAAAAGGACGATACCAAAGATGAGTCTTACGAGCTCCTTGACAAAACGTACGATCAATTTCCTAGCTATGATATTAAAATTGTCCTCAACGATTTTAACGCAAAGCTGGGAAAAGAGGACATCTTTGGTGGAATAGTCGGAAAGCACAGCTTGCACGACACCACTTCCGATTTTTGTATACATTTTTTGTATACAATATTTCGAGTTTAATAGTACCTAATTTACAATAACGGTTTCATAACGGATTCAGGCTGATCGATTTTGCTGCGGAGCGAAATGTTGTGGTAGCAAGCACCCGGTTCCCTCATCTCAACATCCATAAAGGTACATGGAGATCTCCTGATCAATCAACCGTCAAACAGATTGATCACATTGCAATCGACGTAAGGCACTTGTCCAGCATTTTAGATGTTCGAACTTTCCGAGGAGCTAACATCGACTCGGACCACTACCTCTTCGTAGCCAAGGTAGTGCTACGAATATCCCGACAACGGCCAGAACAAGGAAATGCTGCAAGAAAATTCGACGTCGGACGGCTACAATCGCAAGAGATCGCCAGATCCTTCTCTGATCGAGTGTCAAGTAACCTCTTAAGGAATCCTATGCCGCCAACATCAAGTATCCAAGACCAGTGGCAACATTGCCAGAAAGCAGTTAGAGATGCCGGCCGCCTCTAATGTGCTGGGTTTCACACAACCACCAAAACGAAACCCTTGGTTTGACGAAGAATGCAGGCAGGCCCATGTAGCTTAGCAGGAGGCATACAAAGCACTGCTGCATAGAAGGACAAGAGCTGCTCGTAAGCTCTACGAGTGAAAGAGGACAGAGGAACGCCGGCTTCTCATGAGAAAAAAGAGAGAGCATGAGAAGAGTCAGATCGAGGATGTTGAGAGAGCCAACAGCAGGAATGAAGTTCGGAGGTTCTATCGGAAGGTTAAACAGCTGGCTCACAAGGTCATCGAGCAGGAACCGATGCCTGCAGAGATAAACAAGGATATATCATACTAGAATCGCAGTCAATACTGGGGATTTGGAAAGACCACTTCTGTTGAATGTATAACGGCGACGACGACAGGAGCCTTTCATCGGACACGATGATAGCCAACAATTCCGTGAACCTGACCTAGAAGAAGTTAAAACCGCAATATCACGGCTGAATTCCAACAAAGCCGCTGGAGCAGATGGACTAACTGCTGAGTTGTTCAAAGCAGCAGGCGACGAGCTATGAAAGGAGCATGCACCAAATCATCTGTATTAGGTCAAAGGAATGCATACCCGACGAATGGAACTTCAGCATTATTTGCCCGATCCTGAAAAAGGGAGATCGTCTAAACTGCTCCAACTACAGAGGAATGATTCTACTTAACATCACAAACAAGATCCTCTCAGCCTTAATATGTGAACGTCTGAAGCCTTTCGTCAACAATCTGATTTGTCCCTATCAAAGTGGCTTCAGGCCAGGAAAGTCAACCATCGACCAAATTTTCACGTTGCGGCAGATTCTTGAAAAGACCTATGAACTCCAAATCGATACCCACCACCTTTTCATCATTTTAAGGCCGCATATGTCTAGTTTTGGCATCCCTGCCAAACTCGTTCGCTTGTGCAAAATGACGATGGAGAACTCACGCTGCTTCATTAAGGTTGGCAACGAGCTTACAGAATCTTTCGACGTCAAAAAAGGATTCAGGCAAGGCGATGCACTGTCATGCGATTTCTTTAACATCGTTCTTGAGAAGATAGTACAGAACTCCAACGTCAACACCAGAGGCATTATCTTCCAAAAATCTGTTCAACTTCTCCCGTACGCCGATGATATCGATATAATGGGAAGAACACAGCGTGATGTCAATGGCACCTTTGTGAGAATTGAGACAGAAGCGGAAAAAATGGATCTAGCGGTAAACGAGGGAAAAACGAAGTACATATATGCTTCGAGGAAGGACCCCCAACACCGACGGCTCGGACAGAATGTCACAATAGACGCATACAACTTCAAGGTAGTAGAGGAGTTTGTCTACCTAGGCTCCGCTATAAACACGGGCAATAACACCAGCGCCGAGATCAGACGAAGTATAACTCTTGGTAATCGCTGGTTCTTTGGGCTAAGAAAGCAATTGAGTGGAAAATCCCCCTCTCGAGCAACTAAGGTTTCTCTCAAAGCAGCCCAAAGCGTTTTCATCAGATGTTGTCATAATCCATGTCTCTGCACCATACATGAGGGCCGGGATGATGAGGGTTTTGTAGAGTGACACTTTAGTGGCTCGGGAGAGGACTTTACTACTCAATTGCCTTCTAAGTCCAAAGAAGCAGCGATTGGCAAGAGTGATTCTTCGTTTGATTTTAGCGCTGGTGTTGTTGTCTGAGTTGATAGCGGATCCCAGGTAGACAAAGTCCTTAACTACCTCGAAGTTAAATCTGTCTATGTTGACGCTTGCTCCAAGGCGTCGATGTTGGTAAGTCCTTTCTTGTCGCAGCATTAACTTGGTCTTGCCCTCGTTAACCGCTAGACCAATTATGTCAATGTCGTCTGCGTATCCTAGTTGCTGGACGGACTTTTGAAAGATTGTGCCTCTGGTGTTGACATTGGAGCTTTGCACAATCGTTTCAAGAATGATGTTGAAGAAATCGCATGACAACGCATCGTCTTGTCTAAAACCTTTTTGACATCAAAAGCGTCCGCTAGGTTTTTTCCGACCATGATAGAACAGCGTGAGTTTTCCATTGTCATCTTACACAGACAGATAGACAAACAGATAGATAGATGAATTTTTCTGCGATGCCAAAACTAGACATTGCTCTATATACTTGGTCTCTATAGACGCTGTCATACTTGGCCTTGAAATCGATGAAAAGGTGGTAGGTATCGATTTGAAGTTCCTGGGTCTTCCTCAAGATCTGCTGTAGGGTGAATATTTGATCGATGGTGGACTTTCCGGGTCTGAAACCACACTGATAAGGACCTATCAGGTTGTTGACGAAGGGCTTCAAATGTTCACACAGCACGGCAGACAAGATCTTATAGGCGATGTTAAGGAGACTTATACCTCTGTAGTTGGTGCAGTTCAGGGGATCTCCTTTTTTGAGGATCGAGCATACGATGCTGAGGTTCCATTCATCGGCATGCTTTCCTCAGACCAAATTTTGCAGATGAGTTGATGCATGCTCCTAACCAAATCATCTCCTGCTGCTTTGTACAGTTCAGCGGCTAGCCCGTCTGCTCCAGCGGCTTTGTTCGACTTAAGTTTAGATATCGCTATCTTCACTTCGTCCATGTCGGGTGGTGGAATTGTTGGCATTCTGCACCCAAATTGAATGGTTCTGTATTGCTGGCGGAGTTTCAGTCGTCATCGCCATTATACAGCTTGGAAAAGTGGACTTTCCATATGCTCAGCACTGACTGCGGTTCTACTACGATGTACCCATGATGGTCTCTACAGGCTTCAGTTCGGGGTGTATAAGCCCTGGAGGTTTGTTTCACCTTTTTGTAGAACTTTCGAACCTCATTCCTGTTGTGACATCCCTCTATCTCCTCGATCGCGAGCTTCTCATGCTCCCTTTTTTTCTTTCTGAGAAGTTTATACTCCTCTCTCCGTATTCTGCTCGTAGAGCTCACGAGCTGCTCGTGTCCTTCTCTGCAGCGCCGCTTTGTATGCCTCCTATTTACCTGCATGTGCTCGCCGGGGCCGGCATTCATCGTCAAACCAGGAGTTTCGTTGTAGTGGCCGTGTAAGCCCTAGCACTTCAGAGGTGGCATCTCTGATGGCTGCTTGGCAGTGTTGCCACTGGTTCTCTATATTTTGTGCTGGCAGCAAAGGACTTCTGAGGAGATTTTCGGAGACACGATCGGAAAAGGATCTAGCAATCTCTTGCGATTGTAGCCGTTTGACGTCGAATTTCCTCCTAGCATTTTCGCATGTTGGCCTTGACCGAGATATCCGCATTCGTAACTTGGCTACAACAAGATTGTGGTCCGAGTCGATGTTGGCACCTCGGAATGTAAGGACAACTTGCATGCTAGAGAAGTGTCGTGCGTCGATCGCAATGTGATCAATATGGTTGACGGTTGATTGGTCAGGAGATTTCCATGTTCCCTTGTGGATATCGAGATGTGGGAATCGCGTACTTGCTACCATTACGTCTCGCCCGCGCAAGTCGATAGCCAACCGTATCGGAGGTGTCGTGAGGCTATGTCGCACCAAAGATTTCTTCTCTACCCAGCTAAGCATTAAAATCTCCAAGGACGATTTTACTGTCATAGCTAGGGCATTGCTCATAGGTCTTGTCGAGGTGCTCGTAGAACCCGTCTTTGGTGTCTTCATCCTTTTCCTTAGTGGGGGCGTGAGCGCAGATGAGGCTGATGTTGGTGAATTTAGCCTTGATACGGATTTTAGTGATGCGCTCATTCACTGAGTTGAAACTCAAGACCTTCCTCCTGAGTCGAGTCCCAACTACAAATCCACATACAAATAGACGCTGATTTTGTTCCCGGTAGCAGTCGCCGTAGTAAATATCGCAGTTGTTCATTTTACGTAGGCCCGGACCATTCCATCGCATTTCTGCTTTATAGCAGTCAAGGGCTTCCGCTAGTTGTTCGGCTGCACGTGGCCTGTTAAGGGACCTAACATTCCAAGTGCAAAACCGAAATTCGTTGTACTTAAATCGTTTGCGAGGGTCTTCATCATTAATTCCGTCCGTATCCGAGACTTGTTGGTGGTTCGGAACTATAGTTTCTTTATGTGGCCGGACAGGCACCCCGACGCACGAACTAATTGGATTTAAATACTCCAAATCTCTATTTTACATTTTATAGTAAGGTGACGTGGTCATGGATGCACCACCCTATTTTTAAATAACCATAACATTCTCAAATGAAAAATGTATTTCATTCTTTAGATATGTTATGAAAATACGTACGAATTGTATTTCCGATATGATCTGAATACTTTGTGTTAAAAGTACTTTTTCCAAAAAAAAAAAAAGAATGGTGTATGGTGCACCATGGTATGTACTGAATCCACCTGTCGTATGTGCACAATGAACCACAAATTAATCTAAATATTTAGAAACATTTTTAACGTCATTAAGGCAAAGCATAATAATGGCATAAATATTTATCATTGAAGGTAAGGGAAGTAAAGTTATTTACTGCTATCACATGGTTTCATAAAAACAAGTATCCTTAGTATATCTAGATTAAAATTTAAGGATTAAAAATAAGAATAACGTCCTCATCGGTGCCAAAAGCAGTTCTGGCCTTGTCCATTGAATCGATTGAACTGGAACAAACATCTGCAACGAAGTCAATGAAAAATAATTGAACAATACACGACGCAGACAGTGGAAATACTCACGTCCATCAGTAGCCTCCGGATTAAGGTAAAACACCTTTTTTCTGATCATATCAAAGCCGCAAAGGACAACATAGTGACCTGTATAGTGCCTGAGTTTGCCAATTTGATTTAAAAACGAACAACTTTAAGGAAATCAATTTTGCATTAAAGCCAAAAATGATGCAAAATGTACGAGAGGAGAAAATGTAAAATGAAAACATGTCCTTGAACTCTTCTTTAAAAAAATGACACACGAACGAGCACATGACTGGAAAACAACAAATAAATGTCTTACCCCATCCTCTCAAACGAGTCTCTCTTGCACACATCGCATCGCAAGAGTGACGCATTCGTTAAAATAATAACTGGGCCACGATATGCCAAATGACGAATGATGTCCTTGAAGGGCACCGTCCTTTGTTCAACCACCAGCCCATGCAATTTGGCATCCTTGAACTTTGCCGTAATTCTCGATGCGTCCTTATCGATTATTTGCCTATAGTAAATGTGCTGGCTATAGCTTGGATCTACACCAATGGTCTTGGTCAGGTACAAATGTTGAACATTGAATTTCTCTAGAATGTAGCACAAATCGATTGTCCAAGTGCTGTGACCAAAGCCTTCCTCTTCGCAGATTTTATCGAAATTGTCGAGAAATTTTTTACGCGAAGCACTGCTGAGAATCATCAATATGCAGGATAGTCCACAATCCCAGTGGAACCGTTGATGGTAGTGGGTGAGGTTATAATGTTTTTGATCTGGTAGGTGGGTGAAGTTCTCAGGAATGTTTGCATTGATTTCTATGAAAAGGAGAACAATCATTTTATGAACAATCTCAGCAAGTTGCCAATGCTTACCGTCCATTGCTGATGTTTTTACTGTTCTTTCAATAAATATAGAACGGACCAAGGCGTTTGAGAATAATCGCTTGGTTCAACACCTTTGAATGCACCTTCTTCATTGAGAATTGAGTTTCTGATAAAACCAATTGAAAACAAAATAAAACCTCAAACTAAACAAAAAACAAATATTTCTTGAATCAGCAAATATGACATTACTCAGAATACTAAACTACCTTATCGACTTGAATACGGTAAAAGAATAACGATTTTCTTTTGTAGTTCAGAGCGCTTAACTCTGAGTCTTCATAGCATGGTATGCTATTGCACGACCATAAAAAAAACGCTATAAGCTGATACTATAGTTTTTGACAATTAAAGTCGAAATAAAACCAACTTTAAGGTTAGTAGCTCGAGCTAAAATTAATACCGAGGAAAGTACTTTCTAACTTTTAATATCTACTTCAAAGTTCTGTGGTGGAGCATAAAATTATAAAATGATTTCAGATAGTTTATTTGAAGATTTTAATATTTTTGATGTCTATGAACTTTTTCGAAAACCGAAAGCGTATAAAAACCGGGCATGGTGATTGATGAACTCGACGAAAACGAATTTTTATAAGATCGCTGTCAGGTTTCTGATTGAGAACCTTCATATCGAAGAAGAAGAATGTTTTACAAATCGTGGGCTTCCTACACCTGCATCCTTACAAGTCCTTTTTACACTTCATTTTCTTGGAAGAAAAGTTTGTCTTAAGGAATTTATTTAATATTCCAGATTTTCAAGAGACTTTCATGGAATGTCCCAGAAGGATTAATTTCGCATTTTGTTTCCCTTTGCGTCAATGCTCATGGCTCCATGCTTTAAAGAAATCTAATATATAAATCTAATATATAAAATATAAAATGTAAAATCCCATAACTATTGTCCGAAGCTTGTAGGCAACTGTCACTTTGACAGCTTTGTTTCCCATCTTGTTATATGATTTTATGTGGCTTTTCTTACAACCACGAAGAATTGATACTAAAATTCAATGTTTTTTGGCGTATAAGAAATGTGTAAAAACGAATCAATCCCTTTTTTTAATGTCTGTGTTGTTTGGTCATCTATAAAATCGTTTTGTACATGATAATTACAACAATAGAAAACTCAGCTGTAGCATATGTGTAAAATCTGTGTACAAGTATGTGTAAATCCGTCTCCAAAAAGAGATTCGAGAGAAATCAATCCTTCGGGAAATAAATTCAATTTCTTTGTGAAAGAAATGCGTTTAAGGGAAAAAATTGCCACTTTTACGTCACGGATCAATTCTTGGGTTGTACTTGTAAGAAAAGCCACATTACATTGAGCCAAGAAATTGATTCTTCAATGATCTGTGGCAATTTTTTTCCCTTAAATGAATTACATTGGAAAAAGGATTGCATTTTTTACTTGAAGAATTGATTTTTCTGAAATCTCTTTTTGGAGACAGATTTACACATATTCTCACACGAATTTTAGCACATTGAACGAGATATTTGTTAATATTCAAAACGAATGGAGTTTGTTATAAGAGTTGTTTAAAAAATTATTTTGCCGAAATTAAATTTATGATTTGTGTTTAAATTCAAGTTATTAAACATTTTAAATCGAAGAATATGCAATCATAAATCTGTTTTGATAGCTTTCACCCACACCTTTGTGTATATATTTGGGGTAGTATTATCAAGATTGGTTTTCTGCTTGGTTTGACAGAACTTCTGTCAAACCAGGCAGAGAACACACAATACAAACTTATGTAAAAAAAATGGTTATCTCTGCTTGTAGTCCACTGATCTCTATAATACACTGGATAGCGTATCCATACAGAAAAAGTGACTCCATTTGAAGATGGTTATAAAGTCGAAAAGGGAAAAATTCGTATAACAGTATAACAAAAATAAACGACAAAGAATCCCTTATCTCTATATTACTGATCTCTGTATCGGTGCAAAGAACAGAGTGGTTTGTTTTTATTTATAGGCGTTTTTCTTTTTTTAGTTCGGAGCATTGTATATAGAGAATTAATATTAAGTTTTTTTTTTCATTTTTATAATTGTATTAATAACAACTTGTTTCCATTCACCATTTAATTATTCGAAACATTTCTATTCATTGTTCAGACTCTGTTCAGATGTAAGAAAGAAAAACGCCTTATTTTTTGCCTTTTTTTTGTTGGTTAGACGTCAAAAAGTCGAAAAGGGACATTGACTGTCATCTTCAAATGGAGTCAAAAAAACTGTTATACTTTGTAGGTAATACACTATCCAGTGTAATATAGAGATCAGTGTTGTAGTCGAATTCCATTTCTATTATACCTGTTAAATTTATATACAAAGACCCACACATTCAAAAAAAGAGATTGCTACTTTTGACTTTAAAAATTACATTGAACCCAAAAAACATTGACTTTTAGTAGCGATTCGTGATGGTTGAATGTAAAATCCCATTATTTAATCTTTGGTCCATATACAAAGTTTTAAACAAAACAGCTGTTACAAGTTGACTAGAAGTGACAAATATCAACAGTATTCTATTTCATCAGAGGGATTTAGAGCTGAATTGAATTACATTTTTTTGGTAGCAATGCATACATCCCGAAATTTATTGAAAACAAAACCGAATACTATTAAATTCAGCTTTAAAAATCCCTTAAGTTCAATTTTGCATCGCGCGTTAGCGAATCAAGTTCACAAAACCCCCGAAAACTCTAGCGAAAATGGGACTACTCATTTTGGCTATCAAACCGTGAAGAAGGAAGAAAAAGCAGATAAAGGTAGGTAAATTATCTTTCGATTTGTATGGAAGCACTCCAAATATTCAAAATTACAGTTCACAAGGTTTTCGAGGACGTAGCAAAATCCTATGACATAATGAACGATGCAATGTCCATGGGAATCCATCGCATCTGGAAGGATATCTTCATGGATCGTTTGGGCCCTATGCGAGGAGCACGACTACTTGACATGGCCGGTGGAACTGGCGATATTGCATTTCGGTTTCTCAAATACATTGACAAGCAACCGAATCCCACTGGACGACAGAGTCATGTAACAATATCCGATATCAATCAGCACATGTTGGATGTTGGCAAGACGCGTGCCAAGGATTTAGGACTAACTAAGGAGAAACTCAATCAAATCTCTATTGAGTGGAAGTGTGCCAATGCCGAGGAACTTCCATTTGATGACAACGAGTTCTCCGCATATACAATAGCCTTTGGAATCAGAAATTGCACACATGTCAATAAGGTAAGTAAAAAGAAAGAAATATGACTTGAACAGATCTTAATAGTTTGATTTGTATAGGTGTTGTCAGAGGCATACCGTGTCCTTAAACCAGGTGGACGATTCATGTGCTTGGAATTCAGCCACCTGAACAACGAAACTCTGCAATGGTTGTACGACCAATATTCGTTTCAAGTCATACCGCCAATGGGACAGATTTTGGCCGGCCAATGGCAGTCATATCAGTATCTGGTTGAAAGCATTCGGAAGTTTCCACGTCAAGAAGATTTCAAAGCAATGATAGAGGAGGCCGGTTTTGATATGGTGCAATACGAGAATTTAACATTTGGTGTTGTAAGCATACATTCAGGATTCAAGTTATAGGTTAAAGACTTTGAAATAAATTTCGATTGGAATTCATAAAATATGAGACAGGTGCAAAAACGGATAAAAGGAAAACATGATGCGCTCATTCACTGAGTTGAAACTTCCTTCCTCGTGAGTCGTGTCCCAACTACAAATCCACATCCAAATAGACGCTGATTTTGTTCCCGGTAGCAGTCGCCGTAGTAAATGTCGCAGTTGTTCATCGTACGTAGGACCATCCCATTGCATTTCAGAGATGGCAATCACCCCGACGCACGACCCCCAACCTGGAGGGCCAGGTCTTTAGTTTAACTCTAAGACGAAGAACCGGCCAAACCGCTCCTTATAGGCCTGGGCTGCGAATACGTCGTAGTATTCCTTTAAGGTATTCACTAAGTAGTTTATCCTGACTGGAACTGTAGACGCCACCGTTGATTCCATCTTGGGAGTTCTTCCGCTGCCGCCTGTTGAAAAGGAGGCATGCCTTAGTGGACGCATACCTCCTCCCCCTCTCTCTCTTTGCTGCCGCCAACAACTTCCCACTGGGGTTGGAATCCAATCTTCGGTCGAAGGTACTGGGCACCCGATGTTCACCACGGGGAGGTGGAGAGTAGGAGTTGATAGACAGAGGTTTCAGTGGACGCTTGTGTCCACTTGAATGCACGTATCTACCCTACTTTGGGGAGTAGTCTCAAGATAGAAAACGATGGTGGTGCCATGGTACTAGATTTCCAATCTTGGTAGTACTAGGAACCACTGCTTTGGAGAATTTGGAGACTATTTTCTTTTCAATGGGGAATTTATGAAAAACGGCGTAAGGTAACAACGAGAACGCCTTATAGAAAATATGCTTGCATAAGAACGACAAGGAAATAAGAATTTTGTTATGAGACTTTTCTGTGTAGATATTTGTTTGGCCTTGAGTATAATGTAGACTGTAGAGTGCTTTTATACACTGATCTTTGAAAGTATGTATTTTGTATGTCTAATGTCGTTTTCCATTGACGAATCTCAGAATGAGATTTGTGAATCTGACTGCTGAAAGAGGGGGTGAAGAGGGGAAATAGTGGAAAAATCTCAGATTTCATGTTCTATTTGCGTCTTGAGATTCAAGAAAATGACAAAAAAATGAATCTGAGAATCAGAAATCTGAATCTGGATTTTTAACAAGATTCACACCTATTTGCACACAGACTTTTACACACACTTTCAAAAAGTGACATGTGCGAAACGACAAACGTGATTTTTTTTTTCGAACTTACGCATTTTAAACAATAATAAAAAATCTAATCGTTTTTATTGTCAGAAAATGATATTTTGTTTACGTCTACTAACACTGCTTTTATAGATTAAATTTGACATTTCACGCACACAATTACAAAAAAAGATTCGAGATTTCATATTCTATGTTCTATTTGCAGTGGAGAATCTGAGATTTTTACACACAAATCTCAAAAGTCAATAGAAAACGACATAAGAAGTAAGAAAACACAGATGGATGGCTTTTGGCAAAATTTGATGCAAACTGAGTTCAGCGTTACCACAGTGTATTTTATACTGAAATTATCAAAAGTTGACAGAGCAAGACAGTGCAATTAACAGTAAAAGTAATTTAACAAGATTGGAAACCTACCTACGTTTTACCCTCCAAAACCTCAAAACTTATTTTTTTCATACATACATACTCTTGCAGCAAACTTGCTTTTTATTATGCACTGATCTCTATATTACACTGGATAGTGTATTACCACTGATCTCTGATAGGAACAAAAAGTTTGACTCCCATAGAAGACTGTTATAATTGTAAAGGTACCATCCATGTATAACAGTTATACCAAAACATAGCACTTCCCCACTGAGAGCTGCAAAAAATAACATAAATACGTCTGTGGTGTGAAACTTCTTAAATGATAAATAATAAGTACCTTACTGCTTAAATATTTTATTGTTATTTATTTCAATTTGTGGTTGGCCCCATTTAGTTAAAAATTGCAATTTTTCAGTAAATTTATTTTAAATTATAAACTCAGGCCATTGATGAAACTAAGCAATCTCTTCATCACTTCACTCTGCCCACTGATCTCTATAATAGAGATCAGTGACTCTGTCTCACTTTTTCGGTTTATATAGAAAGAGATGCACAAGTGTAAGAGTACCATGTCAAATTCAAAAGGAGCCAAGAAAAGTGTTATAATTTGTATGGAATCCACTATCCAGTGTATTATAGAGATCAGTGGTTCGGACACAGCCCAACAGATTAGTTTAAAAGGGAGATGGAAAACTGAGCTGTCAAAATGACAATGCCTACAAGCTACGGTCAACGTTTACTGCAAGAGTATGCGTGTTTTTACCAATACTATCTCAGTAAAGTTAGGCACCCCATCTGGGGAAAAAATTCACCGGTAAATTTGAAAATTTGTAGTTTTAACGTACGAAATGTGAGTAAAAGTGAGCAGAAGAGGGATATGTTCAGAAAGATAGCAAAGAGATAAAATTGCGTAGAAGCAGTAAATGGCATCAAATGTATCCAGCAGTTGAATTTCCGACATCAAAATTGAACATAAATGAAAATAAAGAAACAGCTTCAGTCCAATAAAGGGCCGGAAATAGGAATTAGAAAAATGTATCATTAAATATGGGAATAGTGGAAAAATATAATTTTTTTTTTTGTCATCAGAAATATGTATCTGATGTGTTGGAAGAAAAATAAATAAATGAAAGCAAGGCTGTGAAAGTGGCAGAGGAATAATTTTGGCAGTTAAATTTGAATTTAGAACTTAAAACTAAGAATTATAGAACGTTTAGTATAATACTACGTTTTTTCAACCCTAAATTTAAGAAATGTCGAGATATGTTCTTAATCTACTTCACTCAATGTCGTGATGAGCGTCAGTTGAATCAGCATATTCTAACACTTAATACTCTTAACATTAACACGCAAAAAAATATGTATTCATTCTAAAGTTTCAGAACGCATCCGAAATCATAAGTTCTAGTATTTCCGTGGAGAGTTTAAGAAAAACGTGTTTGACAATTTCAAAATTCAATCTAGCAATCCATGATAAATTTGAAAATGCGAAAATAAACAAAAGAGAAATGTAAAAATAGAAAAATCTCACCTCATCTCTTTGTTTTTGTAACTCACATGTATTCATGTAGACGAAAAGAAAAAGAAAATGAAGGAATAGGAGAATTGCGGGATCTAGGGAGTGAAACGTATGTTAGTTTCCGATCTCCTTTTGTCTCTGCACAGCCCTACTGAACCGAAGCAGCTCCGCTCCATCACGAGCGAGGATGTATCGTTCATACAGGAGTCGCCGGTCTACAGTTTTACGCCTGACGTGGTAGATAAGCGGTACTGCCAATCTATCCTGTATCATGCCGCACTGGTCTAAATAGAGGAATGCCTCTGGTAGAATGAAGCCGCTCAAGCGTGCATTCTCGAAGTAGTTCTCGTTCGGATAGAACGGCCCGAAAATCAAATTGTTGGTCGAAGTCATAGCTCTCGCAATATGGCCCCGAACAAGTTTTATCACGAAATTGTCAATTCTGTTGATCCGAGCCCCATTGTATATAACCTCGTTTGAATAATAATGCAGATAAGAAGATTCCGGTGTCCGATACCAACCGAGACAGCGCCGAAGACACTGCCTCTCAAACACCCGAAACTTCTCCATTTGGGAAGGGGCAATGCTGAACCACAATGGACAACCATAAACGATCATTGGCCGTATGAGGGCCATGTTGCAAATTACCTTCACTCTGTGGTCAAGCTGACTGCTGTAAAACAGCCGTTTCGTCAGAGCAAAGGCTCCTCTGGCCTTAGTCAGAGCAGCATCTATATGTCTGTCGAAATACAGATACTGGTCCAACCAGATACCGATGTACTTCACTTCACTTTTGCTCGTCAATGCCTGTCCATGAGGATCAACAATGACCATCTTTCGCCAATTCTTACACTATCTCGCGAAGCCTTAGCCAACGTAGTCCGGAACAAAATTGTCTCCGACTTTCGGACATTTATTTTCAGTTTCCAGTCGTCGCAGTATCGCTGAATCTTCTCGAAGTCACGCTGCAAGAGAATTCTAATAACTTCAACCTTTCGAGCCGTTCTGTACGCAATCAGGTCGTCGGCATACGCAATTGCGTTTGTTAAGCTACCTATAAGATCGCTGGTGTAAATGCTGAAGAGGATCGGCGAATTCACCCTGTTGAAGACCGTTTTTAATTTCAAATTGCCACTTTTGACAACAAACTTTCTACCGTTGAGCATATCATAAAGCATATACAACAATGGTCTACTGATGCCTAGTCTGGTGAGTTTTAGGTACAAACCTTCTAACCATACGGTGTCGAAGGCCTTTTCTAAATCCACCAGAACAGCACCCGTGCATTGTTTCTTGGACTTGTTCCATTGGACGTCATAAACGAGCTTAGACGCGGCATGAATGGTGTCATGTCCCGCCTTGAACCCGAACTGATTATCCGGAATTATTGTGTTGTCCGCAGTCCACTGAATCAGAGCTCTATTGATGATCTTTTCGAATACCTTACTGATACTTGGAAGAAGACTTATCGACCGAAGATTTGACGGATTGGAGTTGTCCTTTCCCTTTTTCGGGAGAGGATGAACCACAGCTGTCTTCCAACGCACTAGATAACGCACTATGCAATATGCGCGTTGTTGAACAGAGTGGTGTAGATGTCTATTGCCTCAATCGGTAAGTGGCTTAGTACAATGTTGGATACGTTTTTAGGAAGACGCAAATAAGTGCGAAAGAGAAAGTAAGTGAAATAGAAATACTCAAAAAAGTCTCAACCCCCGCAATTGTGGGTTCAAGATTTTCGGACGTTTTTTGACGTTTATTTTTCTCGTCTTTCCTTGTTTCTTGGAGTTGCTTTATTTCAATTTCATGTGTGCTTCAGTAAACAAGGAATATTCCACCGGAAAGTTTTAATTGGAATAGAGAGCTTATTATTTTATATTATTAAATAATTTTCACTCTTTGAGTTTGTGTATGAGAACAAAACAATGAAAGAGAAGTGTCAAAAACAGTGGAAACCGAAAAACATCCGTCAAGTCAAAAGTAACAATCTCTTTTTTGAATTGATTTAACTGTTCGAAATGTCAAACTCGTTGTATGTGTGGAAATTCGTGTGAGAATATGTGTAAATCTGTCTCCAAAAACTCCAAAAAGAGATTTCAGAGAAATCAATTCTTCCAGTAAAAAATTCAATACTTTTTCCAATATATTTCATTTAAGAGAAAAAAATTGCCACAGATCCGTGAAGAATCAATTTCTTGGCTCAATGTAAAATCCCATTACCTTCTTGTTTTTGATCTGTAACCATCCAATTGACCTTGTCAAAGCTTGACAAGTCAAGGCAGGCATTGTATTTCTATTTAGCTAGTACCCGCGACCAGGCAATCGATTGTAGTGCCATCTTGAGACCTGGCACAGTGCGGTTTTTTTTACATAAGTTCGGTATTGGGATTTTTTTTTTTAGGTTTTGATGTGGCACAAAAAATCGAAAACACCATTCTTGATAATACTACCTTATTCTATCTACAATGCAGGCATTCTTTGTGATTCTGATTTATAATTTCTACTACCAAGAGAACAGTATTTTGTTAATTTATCCTTTTATGCCTCTTATTGTTAAAAAGTTGTTAATTTAGTATTTTATTTACTAAATAATCATTACCTCATCGAAAATCCACAATGAACGACCGGCCGCCAATATACAGTCCACCAATGCGACCAGAAGATGAAGAAGATGAGCGCAGGCATTTCCTCAATATAATTCAAGCTCTTAAATGTTACAGGTAAACGCAATCCATTTATTCCAAAGGACTTACGATAAAGATCTATTGCTATGTCCTGAGAAAAGAGATAAAGCAAAGTTGTGATATTCCATATGTATATGTTTGCTGCTGCAAATGGCTCACATTGATAATGTTATATTTTTGTTTGTCTGCTACCTAGGCACCAGATGAAGAATTTTTATTCTTTATGCAAACAACATGTGTTTGTTTAATCTTTGGAGGTCATTAACCTCTACAAGAAAAAAATAAAATAAATATTCAAATCGTTAGCAATTAGAATGCAAAATATTCAAAAACAATCAATGAATGTACTCAAATCGTAAGGAATTTGACAGGATATACCCCTTGTATAAACGCTATTCCATGTTGTTCCATGTTCAGCGGCCTATCACCACGTGCTCGGTCGCATGACAATTTTTAAGTTGCTCGGCCACTGAAGTTGTTTTGATGCCGTCCATGCTTCTGGCAACCCTCTACTAGAAGTTAGGGGCCTCTTACCTGCAACTAATACCCCAAAATAATTTTAATTTCCATTTTTTTTCTACAGATCCTATTCTTACGCACGAGTTGACAAAACTGAATACTACCTCAACACCCTTAATGAACGCCATCAAAATATGCTAGCAAAATATCGCAACCACATGAGTGCCGTTCGATACTGCATCGATGAAAACTACAAAGTCATACAAAAAATGCTGCGCGACTCGGATGAGGTTGAGAAGCTCTTCTGCCAATATCCAACCGGTCCGGTTGTTGTTCAAGAAAACGATGGGCACGCCCAAAAAATCCGTCATCAAGACATGGAAAATGTAAGTTGAAATTATTTTATGCCAAGCAAGAAAGTTGCTCTAATTTTAATTTAATGGAACAAACAAAAATGTACAATATTCCAAAACAACACAAACAAACAAACAAAAAAAAAAACAATATGTTGCGACTTTTTCTCTCTTTCGTTTTGCATAATCAAAAAAACCATACCTACCACAGCCAGTCGTTGAACCTTTTAAATTATTAAAGGTCCAGTCCACGCTGAAGCAATTCGCCCGCGATTGGAGTGCAGAAGGCGAATCGGAGCGTATGCAATCGTACAAACCGATTATCGATACAATTGAAAGTTTCTTTGATCCAGAGAAAATGTGAGTTCCAAAGCAACCAAAAAAAAAAAGACTTTAATTAAACTAGTTCTTACCTTCCTCCAAAGGGAATTAAATGAAGTGAAAATTTTAGTACCTGGAGCTGGTCTAGGACGAATGGCTTATGAACTGGCATGCCGCGGCTACTTTTGCGAAGGCAATGAGTTTTCATACTTTATGTTGATTGCCTCAAATTTCGTACTGAATCAGTAAGTGTTGTCCAAACCCTCAAGGAATGTATTTTAATTGTATTTCTATTTATCAAAGGTGTACAATCGAGAATCAATTCACACTGTACCCTTGGGTACACCAATATGTAAATAACTTAAGAAAATGTGATCAAATTTCTCCTATCAAATTTCCTGACGTCTGTCCGCTGAAGTCCCCACCCAAGGGTGAGATTATGATAACAGCTGGAGATTTCTTGCAGGTGAACATTTTATGCACTTGAATTTTTTAAGAACTTACTTTTGATTGATTTTTTTTTGAAGGTTTATGAAATACCCAATTCATATGACTGCGTGGCAACTTGTTTTTTCATTGACTGCGCCAACAATATCGTAGAGTTTATCGAAACTATTTACAAGTGAGTTTCCCACCGCACCAAATCGTCCACATCATGACGTTTTTTTTAAATTATTTTTAAGAATACTAGTTCCTGGTGGAATCTGGGTAAACCTAGGCCCATTGCTGTACCACTTCAGCGACATTCAGTCCGAAAACAGTATTGAGCCAACGCACGAAGACCTTATGACAATAATCGAAGCCGTCGGTTTCGAAACAATCAAAAGCGAAACTGGCCACCGTACAAAATACGCACAAAATCCTAGGTCGATGCTGAAAAGCGAGTATGAGAGCCTCTTTTGGGTTTGTCGAAAACCAAACACGAACCCGGAATCGTCTGGCGAAGGCGACCAACATCAGAATGGAAGTGTCATGACGTCAATGGGAGCAAGTACCGATTCCTTGTAAAAAAAAAGAACAACAACAAATCAAAATTGAATTAGTTTTACGCTTCACCTTTTTCTGTTTAACCAATTTTCACATTCACATTTTTTTTTATGTTTTGTTTAAGTTTGACAATTTGAGTTTAAAAATTGAACAAATAATTGAGGCACTTTATCCAAAGTGTTGCTTGTTGAATGCATTTTGCTGTAATTCAAAAACTGCCTCCTCAATCGATTCAATTGGATGGCATTCACATTATTTGGCAGATCAACTTTAATGGTGCTGCCTTTAACTGGCACCGGACCGGTGATTCCTATTTTGCGATTTGACATGACATCGGCTACGATTTGTTGCGTTAGCTGATCCATTTCGAAGAGATAGTTTGTTGCGCTTATTGGAGCCTGAAATATATACATAATTTATAGACCTTGACATTTGTTTTTGACCATCAATTAACATAAATGTAACCATGATTAACCGAGTCCATTTTGTAATTTTGTTTGTAAATAAACATTTAATATAGAAGAATCTTACATTTTGTGTACTCATGTTAGGTGGAAGAGGGTCGGAGTTGAATAGAGCGCTGAAGATGCCGTCACAGTCGAGAGTGTCTTCGGGGAAAACAACAAATAATGGCTTGTCCCATCGAAAATTTCCGTGGGGTTCTTCAAAACGCATACACAATGCGTCGAAGATCTCTCGTGTGTACGGTATGTTTGAGTTATCGAGGCCGGATTTCACTTCATCCTCACCAGTACGCTGGCAATTAAATTCCCAAGCTCTGTTTTTCTGAATGCCACAGAAGAGAGTGCACTGAGTTCCGCGAGCGGCTTTTGTTGCACAAAAAAGTTCATAGCGATAACCTTGTAAAGTTTTGTAATTTCATTAATAAGGAGGGAAGGCCTAACCAACAAAAAATCGAAGTCTTGTACCTTTGATATAATTTCCAGCATCCAATATAAGGATATCGTCTTTATTCATAAGTCTCACAGCTTCCGACTTCAAATCACTTCGAACTATCTTCTCATTTTGAGAATCAGCGTAGTAAACATTTTTTTTGAAACCTGCTTTTGGGATTGCTACATTCTCGGAGATAAGTTTCACCTGTTTGCTTTTTGCGGTAAAGAACTCCTGCAGTTGTTTCGCTCGAGTAGTTTTCCCACTGGAGGGGAATCCGGATATTATAATTAAAGGCATGGGAACTCTTTAGTTAACCAAGAAGGGAAGAATGCGTCAGAACTTGAATTTGTTTTGGTTTCTGTATACAAGAGAAAGGCAAGGAAATGTCAGAAGAGAAAATTCACCTCCAGTGTGGTGACTTAAGAAAACGAAGCATTGTGAACTGTATTTGCTAAGGTTATGTTCACATGCAACGACTACTCTGAACTTTATTCCAATTGGAGCAAAGTTACTCCACTTCTGAGGCCGAATTACAGCATCAGTTATCGAGTTATGTACAGAGCTTCTTGTACAATAATTTGAAATCCTCTCCTCAGGCCGTGTGGGAATTGGGTTAAAAAAGTGGTTAAAACTTGACGTTTGGTTAAAATTTGACACTTCGCATTGAATAAAATGTGTTAAAAATTAGACTAGCTGCGGAGCAGGTTAAAATATGACATTAATGGTTAAAAATTCATCCATTTTTAACCACAATTCATCCAATTCGCACACGTCCTCAGTTATAAAACTGAATTTCATTCGACTAATAAACAGCTCACTGATGGGATAGAAAAAATTATTTAAATGTTAGGCCGTGAGCGAATTGTGTTAAAAAGTGTTTAAAACTTGACATTTTGCTAGATTTTGACACTTCACATTGAATAAAATGTTAAAAATTCATCCATTTTTAACTACAATTCATCCAATTCGTATACAGGTTTAATATATGAGTTATTAGGGCTGTTTTTTTGCCAGGCTAAGCAAAATGTTGCTAACATTTCCATGTTAAATACAACAAAACAGTTAGGACGGATAAATAAGAGTCCTATCGCTTAGGAATTTTAGGGTTCAGTGCTGCCAGAAATTAGTTGGCGTTGAATTCATTCAAACTGTCGAAAAATTTATCGAAAATTCATCGAATTTAAATATGAAAGACAAACAAAGACAAAACAAAAAGCAATACAAATTTAAAGAAAAATAAAAGCAATTTGTGGTTCAGTTTGCGAATCTTCAGATGATGGACTAGAGTTGGAGCTTGAGGTCTTGGCTTACACGAAATTTGAAATTTCTTCCATTGCTACTTCATCATCGCTGCTGTTGTCTTTAGCAAACAAGTTTATTATCTAAAAACAATTTTGTTTAAATACATATAGATATCAGAAATACTTTCGTATTTAAATATTTGACTGTGATTTTTCAAGATTGTTCATCTTTTATTCAAATTTAAAACACCAACAAATTCATACACTAAAATCAGCTGTTTACAAATTGACAGTCGAACGTGCATGTGCTGCCAAGCCATGCGTTGGTCGTTTTTTTGCACAAGTTCATTCTATCGCGCTAAGCATTTGCAAAAAACCACAACTATTCTAATGAAATAGTTTTTTTTCACTTTCTTGTGAGCATATACAAATTGGCATCTCTGTTTAGATCCATTCACAATTCAATTTCTTGTATTCCAAGGTGAAGGTGAATACCTTAAAAGGCGGCAGGTGTTCAAAAACGACTTTCTTCCCGATTTTCAAAAATGGCAGTTCGTTGCTTTTTGGTGCTTGGTTGATCTTTTATTATTTTCGATATTGAAATTGATAACAAAGTGTGTGTCCAAATAATATCTAGTAAAAGCTTTAACCAAAGAATAATTTATTAATTAAAAAAATGTCCTGTGCGGTTGATAATGCCTTCGAAATAATCATCACACCATCGCGTAAAAGAAAACGAGACTCAGGACACCTCACTGAATTACCATCTCAGGACACTCCCTCAAAATCATCTCATCTTCAAAAAACATCTGCATTCACAAATGCAGCTTTCTCATCCACACCAAAAAAAGAAATCCAAGGTATCATTCAGAAATTCAACCGATTTCCGCCTAATAAAATTGCTGGTTGTCCTCTGGGCAAAGAAAATGGAAATCGTTTCGTACTAGCTGCAGCTGATCCTTGTTTGGAAGTCAAATCAATTTTTGATTTAGTCAGTCAAAATGCAGAATCTGGGAATCCATTTGAAGTGATTCGAAAACCACCAAAGAAGAAAAAGAAATCCGACCTTGAAGGAGCTTGTTTTGTGAATACCGGATTGAACTTGGACATTCCAGACAAGCAATTTAATCCTTTTGAGGTTGGTATATTTACTATACAGCATTCGATGCCTTAAATACAAAACATTTTTTCTTAGGTAGGACGTGAGACTCCAACTAAAGTCGTCCGAGCAAATGAACCTCAATGTTTTGTGAATCCTGCACTAAATATTCGCATACAAGACTCGACTGCAGCAAGGAATCCCTTCGAAATACAACGTACACTTGCAGCTTACGAAAACACATCAGCAGGCATAGAAAATCCAGGACTCGATCTAGCAAATATGGTTCCATTGGGAATCGGAATTCCATTTAAACCAACAATAGGCCATCGAATTGATTTCAGAAATATTACTCCATCGAAGCTTTTGGCTGAAAAACTGGTTTTCTCCTCGCCAATCGTGAATCCGAAAACACCTCGAGTTCTGGCCGACATCAGTGAAGAAGACACCACAATGGACATTGGCAAGGAATTGGATCTCTATCAGCTGGAGCTGGAGAATAGTATAAATGAAGCAAAACAAAGGAAAACTACAGCCAAAAGTAACTGTCGAAATTTTAATGAAAAGTTGGAGGATATTCAAGAGAACTCCCAAGAGGAAAACGAAGAAGAAAAAGGTGAATCCCAAGAACCAAAGACTCCAGAAGTACAAAACGTTAAAATTGCACTTGAAAATAATAAGCTTGAAGACGTTGAAACTCCGCCAGTGCAAAAGATTCCAGAGCAGGAAACTGCTCCAAGTACAGTCCCGGCTATATTATCGACGTCATCCTCTGTGATCAATAAAACTTACGTCAAACAACCAGAAGAGTGCAACGAATCTTTTACAGACGATGAAGGAATTGACTACGACGACACCGAGGACGACGATGTGGATTTCAAAGCACCTGCTCCTTTTGTGCGGGCCTATCGAAAACCAGATCCCATCCCTCCATCGCCACTTAGCATCGAAAATCATAATGCCGAAGTTCCAAAACCTACTGAAACAAAATCGTCAATGAAGAGCATCCTTCGCAACAGTATAAGAAAGTTAATTCACTCCAACAAAGCTTCCAATGAAGATAAGTCCGAAAAAAAACCATTCGCCACTGCAGAGCATCATTCAACTGGAAATTATTTCATGGAAACTATCAGACATAGCCTCCGTCGCAAACCACAAAAGGAGTCCTCTGACATCCCATCAGTCAGTGAGACTCCTTCTCGTGAGGTCTCCATCATCGACGCCAGCGAAAGGAAAATGAAACTCAAATCAAATGCACTGCAAAACGAATACATCCAAATGGAAGACCTGACGTCGGAGAGGAAAACTTCGTTGCGGAGCAGCATAAGAAAATCCACTCGAGACGTTAAGAATCAAATTATGAAATCGGTATTTCACAAAAATATTGAGGAGTACAAGTTTTCGAAATGATATTTTATTTTGCACAAAGTTTTCGATATTTTGGTTCAATTTTATAATTTTTTCTTGCACCAGTATTAATCCGAGTACACGATGTATTTGTTTGTGTTTGTTTCACGTTTTTCTTAATTTGTTTAGGTATAGTCTACTTTTTATGTGAAAAATGTAATTCACACATTTTTTTTAAAATTTAGTGATTTAACCTTTTTTTATTTATTTTAAATATTGATTTTTAATAAAATATTATGAACATTTTAAACAAAAATGGGGAATTTTATAATTTATCTTTTTCCGTTAAGGCACCGATTCAGAGAAATCATTGGCTGCGTTTTTGAACTTAAGGCCGTGTGCGAATTGGATGAATTGTGGTAAATTTCTGTACAGGTCTTATACAGGGTGATTCACGAGCGTTGTGCCAAAAAGCTAGAGCGTGTAGGTTGAGTTCAGAAAAGAAAAAAATCGTATAGCAGTACTAAACTGGCAAACGCCGTGTATAGACGAGTGATATTACTGAGCGTAGTGCTTAATCAGTTCATTTTTTCTCAAACAAGTTTTCTTTTGTTTTTTGTTCTCCCAAGGCGGTGAGTGAATCCTAACCTCTCCTTTTTCTCTCCTTAAAAAAACATAAACTGAATCTTTTACGAGGAATCTCCTCAAAATGGACGGGGGGACGCATCCCCCCCAACCAAAGCCGATTTTGGTTACTCGATCCCGAAGTTACTTTAAACCCAGGCAAAAAAAAACCAAAAGAAAACGGAATGGCGAAGAATTTCCAACTCTCCCAGCAATTCAGAATGATGTAAATGTCCCACGCTACATCGTTATTACTGGATTAGAGAAGGGCGAGAAAGATACGAACTCTTTCCGTAAATTATCAACCTACGACCCGATCCGAATTAATCGTGGACTGGAGCACATTTCCAAAGACATTTTGGAGGTTAAGTCAATGAGGTCAGGGGACTTGCTTTTAAAGGTACTCAACGTTGAAACAGCCGATAAGTTCATTAAAGCCAAACTCATGGACTCAATCCCAGTCAAAGTATCTAACCACATCACACTTAATTCTGTCCAAGGAAGAATATATTCCAAGCTCTTAATAAACATTAGCGAGGATGAACTTATCGACGAACTCAACCATACAAAGTCATAGAAGTTCGAAAAATGATGAAAAAAGAGGGGGACTCTTTGGTTCCAACCGAGGCAGTTATCCTCACTTTCGATCAAATTCGTCGTCCACATGAGGTTAAAATAGGCTGGCTCAACTGCAAAGTTGACGAATATATTCAGAACCCGATGCGCTGTATCAATTGCCAGAAACTTGGTCACACAAAAAATCGTTGCACAAATAACTCGGCATGCAAACATTGTTGTCTTCCTCCACACTCTGACGACTGCAATCGAATTTTGTGCATTAATTGCAACGATGAAAATCATACCTCTTACGATCCCTCTTGTCCCGCTTTCCTTCGGTATAAATCCGTTAATAAAATTAAGGCTGATCGTCGCTGAACTGTTCGCGATGCTTGGCAAATCTATAATGACAACCCAAGCATTCACCAGCTACCGCCACCAAAAAAGAGAAATAATTCTAATCTCACTATTGCAGAACTTATTAAAAAGAAAAAAAAAATAAAAATGTTGGTGATGCAAAGAATGTAGCTTGGAAAAAACTCCGAAGAAATCCAACCACCCCGAATTGTTTAGCTTACAGAAAAGCAAGTGCAAAGGTCAGATACGAATCAATTATAACCAAACGAAATTCGTGGGAAAACTTCGTAAATTCAATGGATCCCACCCTAGACTCCAAGTCCTTATGGAACCGAATCAAAGCAATAAGAACGACAAACAACACCCAAGATTTTCCCTATATCTACCTTAATAATTTATTAGACAATGATGCTACTAAAATATCTAACACGTTTTCAACAAAATGGCCAAAGTACAGTGAAAACTCTAGCGACAATAAATGCTAAGAAACAGGTTTTCAACTTTAGTCAACTGCATCCCCAAAGTAACACTTTGCAACGAACTCACAGATGAAATTTCTCGAACTGAATTCGATCCAACGCTGAAAACACTTACTGGATCGACACCTGGGGAAGACAAAATAACATACAAAATGGTCAAAACAGCAGCGGATAGCCTAAAAAATAGAATTTGTTTGTTTTACAACAAAATCCTTCGGTCTGGCATCTTTCCTCACAATTGGAAGAAAGCTATTCTCAAACCGGTTCCGAAAAACTCTCGTGACATCCACCTGATAGAAAGGTATCGCCCAATATCCCTTTTACCTGTTCTCTCCAAAATTTTGGAAAAAATCATTGGACGCATATTAGGTTGGTTGATGGAAAAACGTTTACAAAACGAGCAACATGCATTTAGACCAAATAGAGGGGTTCATTCTCTCCTACACCTGTTAGAACATAAGCTAGTGCAAAATCTTGCCGCCCCTAAGCACAGTGTCATCACGTCATCCGATCTTGAAAAGACTTTCGATCGTGTTACTACCATCCCCATAATCGAACAACTACACAAATGGGGAGTCCCCCAACAAATGCTTAAATTAGTCATATCTTTCTTATCTGGAAGAACTTTTTGCGTTGATATCAACGGGTTTATTTCCAACCAAATGAAACTCGAAAACGGCATACCCCAAGGGTCACCTTGCTGAACTTGCAAAACCAGAAACTAACCTCGATTTTGTCGGAGTCTATGCAGACAACATATTTTTAGTGGCTTCTGGCTCTCTGCCAGAAGTGAACGAAATGCTTAACACCGCAGACTGCATCATAAACAATTGGACAAAACAGGTGCAATCGTTCCATCTTCCAAAATTCCAAAATAGAAGCTCTTCATCTTTTGCCGAAAACACAAGTGTTGCCCTTCTATTCTACTAATCCACTTTTAATTTGCAACACTACTGTCTTGTTAAAAAAAGAGCTAAAAATCCTTGGAGACTCCTTTAGTAGCAACCTGAAATGGGACCTTCATATAAAGAACACTATCAGCCAATTAAAAAATAAGAACAATGTCCTAAAAATGATATGTTCTCGCCGTAAAGAACCCCACATAGAAACTTATTTGAAGATAGCCAAATCCTTGGTCGAAGGTACCTACAACATGGACTAACACAATACATGTGGACTTAAAAAAAATTTGGAAAACATTGACATTGCCGTGAACCAATGTTTTCGAACAGCAACAGGAGCGCTCAAAACAACACCAATTAAGGCCTTAAGAGTAGAAGTCGGATTTAGAACAATAAGCAGATTAAGACAAAAAAGAGCAGTTAATCTGATAAGCAAATCACTATAGCAGATACTACCCGGCCCCTTCATGCTGTTTCTCTAAAAACTCTCTCAAAAACGCTACACAACATGACGAATACGACTTCCTCCTTGAGTAAAATATTGAAATATATCTCTCGATACGGATACGCTCACCTGGAAAGGCATTCGACCCTACCATCTCTACACCTCCTCCTTGGAAAAACCACTTACTGCCCATCGACCTCAGCCTAGCCAATTACAAAAAAGAAAATACATCGGACCAACAATTTATTCTCCTTCACCGGGAACTAATCGAGACCGTCAAGCCTATAAGAACGTTATACACGGATGGATCATACAAGGAAAACAACTCCGCCAACGACTCAAACGAAGAAACAGTCCTGTCCTAAGGTATCTCTCAGACGCAGCTGGTAGTTTTCTAGCTGAATGGTAGCAATAATTAAAAAAAACTCAAAATTTTCAAAAAAAATTTCAAAAAAAATCATTTTTAACTAAGTTTTTTCAAAAGTTTATGTAGGTTAGGTTAGGTTAGGTTGGAGTGGCTGTCTGGATGTAATTGACTCACTTAGACCTCAAGGGTCCATTGTGATACCACTAATGAGGTTACTCATGGGAGAGTAATGAAATTAAACAAACCATTTTGTACTTTTGATGAAGTTAGAAAGACATTTTGTGTCTATCGTTGCCAGTTCACTGGTATTATCGAAGAAGGGATTACCGAGATATTTATTCCTTCTATTGGAGAGTGCCGGACATGTACACAGAAGGTGTTGGATTGTTTCCTCCTCCTCCTCGTCCATGCAGCTTCTACAGAAGTCGTTTGCGTAGACCCCAAGCCTCAAGGCATGTCTGCCTATGAGGCAGTGTCCTGCTATGACTCCTGTAGGCTTTATTTGTCTGCTCAGTGAAATCAGACCTTTTGACCGTTTCAGGTCTATGCTTGGCCATATTTGTTTGGTTGCTAGGCAGGTGGTACCCTGTGACCATCTAGCATTTGCTGATTCTAGAGCATATTGTTGAGAAGATATTTACATGTAGCAAGTGGTGTTCCTATGTTATGTTTTTGTCTAACATGAGGCAGAAGTGTTCCGTTTTTGGCGAGATGCTTAATGTTCTCTGTGGCCCGGCACCCAAATGAGGTGAATATTAAACTGTTCCGTCATCTCATTCAGAGATGATCGACAATCGTGGACTATTTGAGAGTTTGTGGAGACAGACGCGAGAGATTTGAGAGCGGCTTGGCTGTCCGAGAAGATTCGTATATCCTTGCAATATATAACGTTTTCTTTGAGCCAGGATAGTGCCTCTTTAATCGCCATTACTTCTCCCTGGAAAAACACTACATTGATTGGGAAGTCTATATGATAGACTGAGATTCAGTTGTTCCGAATAGATACCACTTCCAACTCCGTAATCGGTCTTTGAACCATCTGTATAGAAGTGTATCGTATTGTCTTCCAGGGGTCTCTCTTCTTCCCAGGAAGATCTTGAAGGATAGAGACATAGAATCTTTTATCGAATACCATTTTTGGGGTGGTATAGTCTAGGCGATCTGGGATAGATCTGAAATTGTCTAGAAATAGTAGTATGACCAGTATTGTAACTGTTCTATTGAGAGGTGGCTCTAAGCCTTACACATGAGTTGGCTGCCACCATTTTGGAGAAGATGTCAAGAGGTGTTAGGTTTAAAAGCACTTCCAGGGCTGCGGTTGGTGTTGAGCGAAGTGCTCCTGTGATGCACATACCTGCTGACCGCTGGACTTTGATGAGCTTATTTAGATTTACCATCTTGTCCAGTGCGGTCCACCATACGACAACTCCATATATGTGTATCGGTCTGATTACCGAAGTGTATCGCCAGTGGGTTATTTTTGGGGAGAAGCCCCATTTTGATGCTATGGCCTTTTTAAAGTTTATGTAATTAAGTACTAATTTTATTTTAAAAATTCAATACCATTGTTAATTTTTAGTCGAAAACAGAAAACCGGATGCAAAATGTCTTTTCGTTTTTGAGAAATAAAAAAAAACCAGAACCACTTTTTTCTAAGAAAATCTTTGTTTTTATTTTTACCTATCTCGACTTTTAAGTTTTATTAATTTATGAAACATTAACCTTTCTTTTAATATTTGTTCTGTAATTGGAATTTTATGAGGCCTCAATAAAGTAGATAAGATGTATTGGAATTTTCCTGGATTAATCATTTTTTCATTGATATAACGACGAAAACTGACCTGAAATTCTTCTTATATGCCTGGGGGACCGCGGCCACCTGCTGGTGAAGGTTCTACCTCCTAGAAGCTTAGAAAATTAAACCACAATTTTTCTTGAACGAAAAAACAATAAACAACCTAAAGGTAATTAAAAAATTAACGACTTCAATTCGTTCCTTAAGCTGTTCCAAAGAAACGATTTCCACTTCGTACACTTCATGAATCCCCATGCATAGAAATCTAAAGGTGTTCTAGTGAAGAGCCATTCTGTTGGGCTCTTCTCCCAATCCATCGGTCACTAAAATGATCATCCAGCTAGTTTCTCACTTGTAAGCTATAGTGTGCTGGAGCACCATCTTGTTGATAGATTAAAATATCGGTTATATTATAAGCAATGGAACGTTGTCCAACAAATCGGGCAAAAGGTCTCGTAAGAACTCTAGGTATGATTTTCCATTAATAACGGAATTCAGAAATCGGGATCCGATCACGGTGTGTCCAACCAATACCAAGTCAGACGTTTCAGCTAAAGCGGTGTTGCGATTTGTTCTGCTTTTTGTTTTGTGCATTGGATTCACTCGTGATGTAAATTGTGAAAGTTAGTGACTCCATCCCTGGTAAACTGTGCCTCATCCGTCCAGAAAATCCTTTCAAAGTAGTTGCGTTCAGTTTCATATCTAAGCAGCTCTAGCTTTTTGGCACAACGCAAATTTGAATTCGTTCTGGTCATATATCAATGTAAAAAGGAAGTCTTCGGGCTACCCAAAGCAAATGTCATTTAGGAACACTGTAGCTTCTGATACTTCTTCCATACTTGGCTTATTTGCGGATTTCGTCCAATCAGTATATTCAACGCCAATCAATAAAAAAACCCAACGTTGTCTTTGATTACCCATATACTGGTACTAATTGAAACTTTTTGGATTCCTTTCAAAGTTACTAAACTGGATTTCATCTTACGTCTGGCTTTTTAGAGCTTTGTATGCAAAACAACTTGAAAAATAAACTCAAAATTTTAAATCTATTTACGTTAATAACTTGCTTCACTTCTCTCAGTTCTCAACTTACCGATAAGAACGAGTTTGAAAAGCGCCTTCAAAATATCACAGCACCTGAAAGTAACAGCTTGTAGAGCATCGTTCCGGGATGACCATCGCGTTCATTATCAATAGGGCTCTGAGTAAGTGGGCTGCGGACAGCAAAATAATTCCGGATAACCAGTTCGGGTTCAAGGCGGGACATGACACCATTCATGCCGCGTCTAAGCTCGTTTCCAAGAAACAATGCACGGGTGCTGTTCTGGTGGATTTAGAGAAGGCCTTCGACACGGTATGGTTAGAAGGCTGGTACCTAAAACTCACCAGACTAGGCATCAGTAAACCATTATTGTATATGCTTTATGATATGCTCAACGGTAGATAGTTTGTTGTCAAAAGTGGCAATGTAACTTCTTCAACCACCTTTGAAATCAAAAACGGTCTTCAACAGGGAGCGGTTAATTCGCCGATTCTCCTCAGTATTCACACCAGCGATCTGATAGGTAGCCTTATCCAGGCAATTGCGTATGCCGATGACCTGATTGCGTACAGAACTGCCCCAAAGGTCGAAGTCATTAGAATTCTTCTTATGGCTGTCCAGTGTGGTTCAACGTTTCACCATCTCAAATGGAGAAGATTCGGGTGTTCAAGAGGCAGTGTCTTCGGCGCTGTCTCAGTTTGTATCGGACACCGGAATCATCTTATGTACATTACTATTCTAACGAGGTTCTATACAACGAGGCTCGGATCAACAGAATTGACAATTTCGTGATAAAACTTGTTCGGGGTCACATTGCGAGAGCTATGACTTCGACGAATAATTTGATCTTTGGGGCGTTCTATCCGAACGACGAATATTTTGATAGTGCACGCTTGAGCGGCTTCATTCCACCAGAAGCATTCCTCTATTTAGATAGATGCGGTCTGATACAGGACAGATTGGCGGTGCCGCTAATCTACCACGTCAGGTGAAGAACCGTTGATCGGCGGCTCCTTTACAGTCGAGACGTCCTCGCACAAGACGGAGCAGAGCTCATTCGGTTCAGTAGGGCTGTGTCCGAACGGGACCGAATCGATAGGGTGAAGCAGGAGAACCAGTTCTGGTGGCTTCAGTCAGCACTTGATAACGAGTAGTCGGGGTGGGTTTAGGTTTAAGTATAGAGTAGGCATGGTGGCACATACATTGACAAGGACAACAAATATGAAATACAAAAAAAAAATGACGAAAAAAAAATGTAAAAAAATACAAAAAAAAAAAAATACTAAAAAATGATATAAGAATTATAGAGATTTGCTGCTGTGGTTGTTCTAGCTCGTAAGTAGTTGTTAGGTAGAATAGGTAGTTTTAGTTAATTTTAATTTTATTTTTAAGGACTTAATTTTAAGTAGCCTGTAAGAACACAAATGAATGTGATACGATGTTAGCTTTTTTTTTTTTTTTTTTTCTAACAAGAAAAATCTATAAATCCTAATAAAATAATTCATAGGCCGAAAGGCATTAATTTTAAGAAAACCATGAATTCCTTAGAGCGCCCGGTTGGGGCCAGTAAGTAAAATATAAGATTTTAGATAATAAGCTAGTTTGAATTCCTTTGTCTAGTAATAAGTAGTTTTAAGTAAATATGAATAAAAATGAATTTGAAAAAAAAGTCAATTTCAACGATGAATTTTCTCAGAGAAAAGTCGACAATAAACACCATCTCTTTATACTGTTCGCAAAAAGACGTGAATTTGTTCAATTGTCTCCCAGAATTTTTGGATCTCAGGTATTGCCCCTATAGAAGCATCATTGAGAACAAGATTGAGTCTATGCTCTGCACTATGAACATATACAGTTCTCTTCACTTGATTAGACGCACCCAATTTTTGTTACATAAATTTAATTTTTTTATAAGTGTGTGCAAGAATTATCAAACAATTGCATTTATTAGAAAGCGGCAGTTAATGGTAACTTTTTTCCTTTCTTGCCTATGCTGTAAGAAAAAGTGCAGTTTATTTTTGTACACACACGTTCAATTGGTTTATTGGTCGCGATCTGTAACGTGGTTTTGAGTTCGCTTCAAAGTTTAAGATTTAAAAAAAATTTAAATTTTAATCAAAAATAGGGAAAATTGACGCGTACTAATCCGAAGGGTTTTCAATGAGAAGAATTGCCAAAAAAATAGGCCGAAGTGACCATGTTGTGCGAAATTATTTAAAAAACAGTGCTTCATATGGAAGAAACTACAAAGGACGGACAAAAACCGCTTTAACTCCTCAGGACAAAAGAAACATTTTGAGAATTGCGTCAAATTCAGCTGCCTCCACCAGCAAAATAAAGGAAAAAGCGGGGATAACTGCAAGCGTATCAACTGTTCGGCGAGCTATTTTGAGTGCAGACCATCTCAAATTAAAAAAACTTAAAAAAAAGCCCGCACTAAACGCCGTTTGAAAAGAACAGCGGTTGGAATTCGCACGCCTTCACATAACGTGGGATACCGAGTTAGGAAGTGTGTTGAATTGGAGGAATGTCGTTTTTTCAGATGAAAAAAAATTTAATTTGGATTTTGATGGGTACAATTATTATTTCCATGATGTTAGAAAAGAGGAAAAGTTTTTGACCCGTCACCATTCGAGGCAAGGAGGAGTAATGGTTTGGGGAGCCATTTCGTACTATGGGGCGTTCGATTTGGTGTTCGTTTCAAACAAAATGACGGGACTTTCCTACAAAGCTCTTTTGGAATCAGCCTTTCCTGCTATGAAAGAACTTTTTGGACCTATACCCTGGATTTTTCAGCAAGATAACGCGCCAATCCACAACGCTCGTGTAGTCAAAACCTATCTTGCCTTATTCACCTGACCTAAACATAATTGAAAATGTTTGGGGATGGCTCACGCGTAAAATTTACGAAGTAGGGAGGCAGTTTTTCTTGCCAGCTTTGGGGCCCCTTGTAGCTCTGGGGCCCCGGTTTCTGAAACCGGTAAGACGGGGGGTAGTTACGCCACTGCCTTTGTCATTTTCTGACCCCTTAAGCATCACTACCTATGCAGGAAATCATGTCAATCACATATACCCTTTGTAAACTTAAAGCAAATGTTTCCCACGGGCACAATAGGTTTTTAATTTATATATGTAAGTAGCCTATTGCCTATGTGATATTCTAGGGGAAAAATAACCGGTAAAGAAAATTTGTAGTTTTAACGTATCTAGACTTGACTTGACCGAATATGACAGTCGTTATACTTTTATCATTGTATATGGAATCAGCTAGCATTATCAAGAATGGTGATATTTTGTGCTATATCAAACCCGAAAAAAAAATCCCTATAGCAAACTTATGTAAAAAAAACAGCACTTTGCCAGGCCTCAAGATGGCACCACAATCGATTGCCAGGTCGCAGGTACTAGCTAAATAGATGCAGAACTAATGCTGTTTGTTTACTTTTACGAACACAATTTTGGGAGTACTGCGGAAGTTTTACATTTACAAACTGAGCCAAAGTGTCTGCTATACAAAACTTTGATTTTACCAGTCCTGCTCTACGTTGCCGAATGTTAGACGATAAGTAAAAACGGGAAATTGATACTGGGCACTTTCAAAAGAAAAATTCTTCCACGGATTTTCCGTCCCATATGCGACGATGGCGAATGGAGAAGAAGGTTCAACCGAGAACTGTATGAGCTGTACCAGAAGGCCAAGAAAAGACGACTACATTGGTTCGGCCACATTGAGCGAATGGGACGACAATGCTCCAGCGAAGAAAGTCTTCTCATCCCAGCCGCCAGATTCGAGACAACATACAGGGAAGACCTTGTACCTACGGTACTGCGGATGCCAGAGCGCTTGGTTTCGGCGACTGGAGAGTGCATGCGGGGGACTGTTCACGATGGAAGGCTGCAGTATCTCAGGCTGAGATCCTTCATGGATTGTGAGCCGTATAAGTAAGTAAGGTAAGTGAGTACTTTTATTCTAGGTTTTGATCTTCTTATATGTAAATCCCAGAAAAGTAGAGATTTGTTCTTAATCTACTTCGCAAAATCTCGTGCCTAGCGTCAGTGGAATCAGCATATAAAGCATCGATTATATAAAAAGAAATTTACCTGTGCAGTGTAGATAGAATAAATAATCTGGTCCCTATTCTCATATGCTGTTCTCAACAATTGAAACTTAAGTTACTCCTAGAATTTCTGTATATTTTTTTTAATGAAAAACGTTTGATGTATGTATTTGTACTTTAGTTTACTAAAATTTTAATTTTAATTTTATTTTTGAGTAAACGGTAAAATTCTTTCTCACTTAAAAAAATGTCTTAACTAAATTAAAAAAAAAAACTGAAGAAAAAATTGCTTTAATTACTTATAGACCGTTTGAAGCAGAGGCCTCTTTCGCTGCTCCATCGGCTTGTAAGCATGTTGATAAACACTTGCCAATCGCCAATGCTCCGGATAGCCCCCTTGTCCAGCGCCACCTTTTAAGCTAGTAAAAGGCGGAACTAACGTCTCGATATCGTAATTTTTCTTACTGTACGGATTTCGCGGTCTCGGAACAACAACAGCTTTATTAGAACAACACGATGCTGAACTGCAACCACTATCCGAACTCACCACTGTACCGGCTGCATTGAATTTTGGTATGCCAGCTCGAAAAGCTGGTTTGTAATCCTCTTTTTCGACATGTTCAGGGTACAATTGCGGTGCAACTTTGTGACACATTCTGGCTGTTCGTTTGAAAAATCCCGGCTGTGATGTTCGGGCAGCGTTCTTTTTCGATAAATATTTTCGATATGATTGCTCTAATACTGATGGTTTCTCGTTTTCCTTCAAATAGTCGTTGACTTTGAGCACTGACAGATTTGGTGAGCTTAGATAGCGTTTATGATCGATAATGTCGTTCTTGCAGGATTCCCTTCCATTGCGCGATACGCTTTTTGCTCTCGAAGTTCTGTTTGATTGTTGCCAGTTTGTGCCGCAGGTACACTTCACCGTATCCGAGCAATAATTCTGTCCAAAATCGCTCTTGCGTTGCACAATGTTTTTATCGAAAAATAGCGGTTCCTCGGTTGTATTTCTGAAGATCCCCGAAGATCGTCCAGAGGAAATCTTTTCTGGAGGTGAGGAAAGGTTGGTTTTACGCCGCATAATATCCTTTTCAAAAAATCCCAGCTCACCAAATGTATTTCCAAAGACCCCTGCTGAGTGGCCAGTTTGTGCCTTTTCCGGTGTTCGGGGCGTCTTCACACAAGTGAAAACAGCGGGGCCAGCTGAGTCATTAGACCCATCTATGTGTCGGGAAGGTTTTGGTTCGTCAGCCTGATTAACCGGTCTATAGTCCCAACAAATGGCCAAGTCCATTGCACCCATTTTCTTGGCATCAATCGATGAGAATGGACGTTGACTTGAGCCTGAATCATTGCCGTATACCTTAGGAACGACTCCACATGTTTTCGGACGGTAGATTTTCATTTTTGTACAGTGTGTCGGGCCTGCATTGTAGGTTTTGACCCCGACTCCCGTTGCGATGGGGTTAATATTCAAGGCCAGGCCAGGATGTGCGATGCCTTCGGTTTGTAATTTCCGAAAAGCCTTATCGGCCACACAATCTGGCAGAGGTTGGTGGTCTAGGTTCTCCTGGTGCATTTTTCGGGCCACATGAAAATTGGTGAAAGCCGGTATAATGGGGGAAGGGGAACGTTCATTTGGTTTCTCTGTAATAGATCGATTTACAGAGAGATGCATTCTTTCAAAATCGTCTGCGACTTCGTCGTTTGTCTGGGTGTTATTTATGATCGGAAAGGCCGATGGGGTGTTCTCTTTTTTCTTCTGACTTTCGGTTTCGTATTTTTCGAGAATCGAGTCAACTGTTTCGAAGGGTGGTCGATGTCGTTCGTCGAAACTATTGTTTCGTTCGTAATTTTTCTGAGGAAGAAGATTTCTCGGGATGTGTTGTTCTTGTTTATCGTAAGGGGTTATGTCTCCTGGGAGATATTCCGAATCTGAGAACTTGAGAAAAAAAATATCCGAATATAAATTCTGTAGTAGCTTTTATTTGTGCAAGAAATTTTATTTTGAAAAAAGTAAGTGCTTCTGCTTCTTCTAATCTAGTCTTCACTCACTAGCAAAAATAAAACAAAATTTAACAGTGATTTTTTTTGAACGTGAGTGTAACGGACTTACTTTGGATATTTCTGCTTCCTTACAATCGACAACTGATTTATTTTCAAAATGCTTCCATTTGTCTCTTCCAGTTAACTTTCGATTAATTTCGTCAGCTGTAGCCCGTGTTATTTTGCGAGGTAGTTCATGGGCCGTCTTAAAGTAACCCCACGGTGAATCGTCAGTTCTGATTTCATGAAAATATATTAAATATCATCAACGACATATCAAAACGTTTCAGAAAAATCACCTCTTCACGTTAGGCAACAGATGACCCCGATTGTCGGCTATTATTTTTGTTGTACATTTACGCTGACGTGGGCGTGGCGGATACCATTTGGGTACTTCCCAGTTACAAAGGTTTTTTGCTTTAAACGATTTTTCGAACTAAATTGTAAGAAGAAAAAAACAACAGACGTATCACGTATATTTTGTATACAAAATCGAAATGTAGCCAAAAAAAAAACCTGATTAATAAAAAAACGATAAATTATTTTATTGCACTTGCTGGCTGGGTTCTGGTTGTCTCTGGATAATTTTTATCCCTTTATAATCCTCTTTTTAAAAAATTACCAGTGTAACCCTAATTGAATCAACCCTCGAACGACCTTCCTTCTGGACCATAACAAAACACCCCTCTTTTTGATATCAATTCCACTGAAACAAGCCTATTACAGTGCGCAATTTTCATCATTGCCTCTTTCGATTTGGAGTTAAGTCTTGATGATACACGAGGTGACATGTGTAAAAATACATTTAACTTTAATCCTTGGAAAACATGTTGTTTACTTTTTTAGAAATTATGGATGGAGGCGGGTTGTCGGTCGGTTTGCACCAAGACTATTTCAAAACAAATATCATTTATCATCCTGATGATACCGAATATTATATAGATGCAACGCAAACATTTAGTTTTGGCATATGGATCGATGGCAGATCTTAAAGCTAAGCTTAGTAAAGGTTTATATTTGAGGACATTTCAGCATCTGTCCTTAAGTTAGCCTTCGATATTGAAAATTTCATAAACTGTCTAAGAAAACCCAATTCTGACTGGGTCTGTGTATAAGTTAAGAACAGGGCGGTACACGCTGCAAACGGTTTCTTTAAGTAGGTATGTACCAAATACCTAAAACCCTTGCGTCTGTTCCTAGGCCCAAAACAATATTTGTATCACGCTTATTGCCCAATACTGAAACAGATGACGTATTGATGCACCTTCAGTGGCGGATCCAGAGACTCTTGTTAGGAGGGGCGACTCTGAAAATGTTGATTAAATAGGCAAAAAAAGAGGTCTTTTAAAAAACAATTAATCGTACAGGGTTTTGAAAAAGAGTGAATATAAAAGCCACTTGCCTTGGCTCTTCAAGAGCTGTCACGTCACTCAATTTGTATTAATAACTCTAGAACATTTTTGGAGATAGGAAACCAACCATGGCTCAGAGGATAGAGTATAGTTGATTGCTTATCATTCTTTTTCTACAAAAATCGCCAGCTTATCTGAGGCCATCTGTGCGATGAAATGAGAAAACTAAAATCTTTGTCCCCGCCTGTCTCCGTTGTATTAGTGTCTTGTTCTGTCCCAGCCGATGTCCTCAGTCGTCAGTGCTGCTATGTGTCTGTAGCTCTTTACATTCATGTGCGAAGTATGTACTGTGAAATGTCAATGTCTAAAGATATTCAACCGTAATAGCCGCGCCTCCAGGAATGCCCATCAGTTCACCCTTGAGCCCAACTTCGGTCGTACCCTTAAGTATAGAGAATCGTTCTTTAGCCATACTACGCGAATGTAGTACACTCTGTCTTTCCAAATCATTGCAATGTTCAGGAATTTAAGACCAATGTTCACCGGCACCTCCACCCCAACCCCTTTCCTATTTCCTAAAGCACTCACTGTGTCTCTGGCATAATAAGGGCATAAAAAACCCCTTGAGTGTGTGCTAAATATAAAAAAAAAAAGATTAAAAAAAAATGTCAATGTTAAACAATAGGCCCGTTCCACCTAACAACATCTCAGTGAGATCTCAGAGATTTCAGAGATTTTTTAGGTGGAACAAAAAATCTCAGCTGAGAATTGAGATTTTTTTCTGAGATTTTCTGAGATGAAAATTGTTTGGATTCGATTTTCTCACTCAGCTATTCTGACGTGACTGACATATGCACAACAACAATTTGTTAGGTAACCATTTTATCTCAATGAGAACTCAGAATTTTGTTCCACCAAATGATTTTGCCTCAGTCAAAGTGACATTGAGATCTCAGTGAGATGTTTTACGGTGGAACTGGCCTAATGACAATGCTTCCTACGTTAATTCAGTAGTTCCACTTAAAAAATATCTCACTGACATCTCAATCTCAATGTCACTTGACTGAGCAAAAACCATAAGGTGGAACATAATTTTCAATTCTTAATGTGATAAAAATTGATGTTCTGCATATGTCAGTCACGTCAAAAAGCTGAGTAAGAAATCTAAAACTAAAATAATTTCATCTCAGAGGTCTCAGAAAAAAATGTCTGAGACCTCTGAGATCTCAGTGATTTATTGTTAGGTGGAACTGGCCTTATGAATTGAAGTTGATTTTATTTATTTTATTATTATAAGCAAGGTAAGCAAAATTTTGATATATTTAATTTCCCACAGAAAATTATTGTAAAGGGTCCGATTTTGTGAATCTACAATTTTTGCATCAAACCATTTTATCATGTCAGCGTGTGTATATGCGTATTGGCGTTACGTTTTTTTCTACGACTATCTCGAGAACTAATCACAGTATGGACATAAAATTGGACTCATTCGATACGGAATTGCGTTATTAAGTTTTGGTGAAGTTTTCAGCGATAACGGTTTAGCAATTTTTTAACTGGCATTAAAAATTTGAAAGTAAGTAGTAAAAATACGTCATATATGCATGAAAATTATGAATATCTCGAGAACCGCTGACGGTGCTAATATCAAATTGGTCTTGTTCGGCCCAAAACTACTTAATTGAGAACTGAATCATTTTCAGCGAAATCGGCTTACCAGTTTCTTGTAAGGATTGAAACAAAAAACTGAAAAAATCTAACAAAATCTGAAAGGATTCATCATTTATTCATGAAAATTATGGTGATTTCAGCATAAAATGCAACAATAATTCGAAAAATGTTATTCATCAATGTTAAAAAATATATTATTTTACAATAATTTGTTATAAACAATTGAAAATGAGTTTTAGCGGATATGTTTTGGTGGTTCCTAGGATAAGACTACAATTGAATGTTGTTTTTAATTTCTTTCCCTCTGGGGAGTAAGTCTTGTGGACCACAGGGATCGCACTCATAATATTTTATAATTTTATTTTCACCTGATTATAATGTTACCTTTTGCCATGGTCATGATGATGATGATTTATGTTAAACATTATTTTAAAACTATGTTCTGCTTGTCAAATCACTAGATTTTATGCGGCTTATCGCCCCTATCGCCCCCCCCCTCTGAATCCGCCCTTGCACCTAGTAGAATGTTAAGGTTTTAACTCACACTCTACACGAACATATTGTTGCGAATCTCTAAACGGTTTCCACTAAAGAGACGTCAGAATTTATACGAACCACTGAATGTACTCACTTATGAGACGTCATAATCAATATGTCATTTTCACTCTCGTCACTCTTGTGGAGATTTTGGCGGATTAAAGACCACGTTTTTTTTGATCAACTAAGATTTCTCTCATTTTTCATTCATTTTATTTCATTAGGAATTCTAATAAAAAGCGAATCCGCAACATTGGTGTCAGAAGTGGGATTCCTAATTTGATATGGAGGAAAATCTAGAAAAACTTGTCTCCAAACTTAATTCATTGTGTAATGAACTGAAAGTTCAAACTTCTGCTATCAACAAAATTACACAAGAGCAGCAGCGACAAGCAGAGGAGCTTAAAACATTAAGCGCTTCGACTTTCGCGAACAAAGTTTTCGACTGTTCTACTCCGAGCAACAGAATGCAAGAAAGTCATCCAATGAAAATCTGGTGCAAGAGCATAGAAAACAGTCTTCCAACTCTTCCTTGTCGCAACTCAATTTGCTACCACCTCCATTTGATAGCAAAACCACTCGCTGGCGCGATTACCATTTGCAGTTCGACATAATAGCTGAAGCCAACCAATGGAACTCCCAACAAAAGGCGAGAGTACTTGCTTCCTTACTTCGAGGAGACAGCGTTGCCGTGTTGGCCAACTTGGGACACTACTGACCGCTCTGATTACGACTAACTAGTGACCGCTATGCAGCTAAGGTTCGTAAGTCAGGAAAAATACGTCACTCATGCTACATTTCGTTCCAGACGACAGCGTCCTAATGAAGATTTGGGTGCCTTCGCAAGCGACATCCAGCGACTCACACGAATCGTTTTCAGCGACTGCCCATCGAGTGCACAAGAGCGTTATAGCAATAATGCAATTTCTAGATGGAATTGCCGATCGCAATGTGCAGGAACATGTTAGGCTCACAGACCCCAAAACCGTAGCCGAAGCACTTTCTAGAGCCATCACTGTTGAAGCCGCTCGTCTTGCAACGCATTCAATCCATCAGACACGCACAATCGAAGTCAGCCAAGAACATAGTGAACCAGACAATCTCTCGGGAAACGAATGGAAGTCAGTGACGAGGGGTCAACACTGATTTCATCTTCGGGACCACGTCACGTCAGAATAGCTGAGTGAGAAATCGAATCCAAACAATTTTCATCTCAGAAATCTCAGAAAAAAATCTCAATTCTCAGCTGAGATTTTTTATTCCACCTAAAAGATCTCTGGAAATCTCTGAGATCTCACTGAGATGTTGTTAAGTGGAATGGGCCTATTGTTTAACATTGACATTTTTTTTTAATCTAACATCTACTCGCAGAAACTTCAAAGTGGATTTATTGTTCCCATCGAATCGGCGGAGTGTCTTGTCGAATGTTAATTGACACTGGTTCATCGGTGACGTTAGTGAGTCGATCAATAATTCCTCCTAATATCATCTTGTATCAAGCAACGTGTGTTTACAAACATTATGTGGGAACTCATTCCAAAGTACGTCTGTTTGGCGAACCGAAATGGTGATTGGCCGATTTAAACGTCGTGTGAAATTATTGGTGTTCGACTATTTATTACCTATTGGCTGCGATGGAATTCTTGGCATTGATGTACTTCAGGTGACCAAAGGCATTCTTAATTTTTCGTCCCAAAGATTAACAATCGGTGGATGTCAAATTCCTTTGACTTGCGAAAAAGACGCTCACTTATCAAGTGACACCAAATTGGAAGAAGGTCCGAGAGTTGCGTGCTTACGAGCAGTGACTGATTTTGTCATTCCGCCTCGAGCAGAAACAATGGTGTCAACAGTTGTTCCAGTTGACGGATGCCTCTCTGAAGGAATTGTTTCACCACTCGCTGTCGAGCTGCCAAAAGGATTGTTGGTTGGAAAATCCATTAATAAAAATTGTGATGGTGTTGTGTTCGTGCGGGTGATTAATATCGCCGACTATTCTGTAGTTTTGCCAAGTGGACACTCCGCTTGCCCTGTTCGAAGAAGCGGATGTTTTGGATTCACCGTCGTACAATGAGGAGCCTGTCCCAACAAATCTTGTTGAATTTTTCGATCGATCAGTTGAACATTTGGAACCCACAAGGAAAATAGCAGCCAAAGAACTTCTTTGGGATTTTAAAGATGTCTTTTCATCCGGGCCAAATGATTTAGGGAGAACTAAGGTCACACAGCATCGAATTGACGTTGGATCCTCTAAACCGGTAAAACAACCTCCCGTCGTCTACCTTTGTCCAAGCAAAATGAATCACGACACATAATTGATGACATGTTAAGAAGAGGTATTATCGAACCCAGCTCTAGTCCGTGGGCCTCACCCATCGTTATGGTTAAAAAGATTCAGTATCAGGGTCTGAATGGTTTAGCACCCTCGACTGCCAGTCAGGTTATTGGCAGGTTGAAGTACATCCAGATGACCGAGAAAAGACCGCTTTCGTCACCAGAGATGGTTTATGGCAGTTTCGTGTGATGAGTTTTGGTTTAACTAATGCTCCAGCCACTTTTGAACGCCTCATGTCAAATGTACTGAGAGGACTACCTTTAGAAGTTTGTCTTCCGTACTTGGATGACATTCTCGTACATGGTAAGACCTTTAATAAAATGCTTAGTAACCTTCGTTCCGTTTTCAGCCGATTGAGAGAATCAGGCTTAAAGCTAAATCCTTCGAAATGCAGCCTTTTTCAAAAGGAAGTTAAGTTTTTGGGTCATGTTCTCAGTGGGTAACGGTCTCTCTCCAGATCCTTCGAAAATTGAGGCAGTGCGTCAATGGCCTACTCCAACAAATTTGTCCACACTAAGGAGCTTCATCGGACTCTGCACCTACTATCGGCAATTTGTTCCTCGATTCGCCTCTATTGCTCGCCCGCTCCATCGACTTACAGAAAAGGGCATCAAGTTTGATTGGTCAGATCAATGCGAAGGTGCTTTCAACGAGTTAAAAAAAGCTCTTACTTCCTTTCCTGTGTTGGGTCACTTCCAAGAAGAAAGGGGAACTTATACTCGACACTGACGCCTGCGAGTACGGCCTGGGAGCTGTACTCTCCCAACAACAGGGTGTAAGGATGCCGTGTTTAAACGAGAATACATGTGGCCGTGGTGTTCTTTTAGCTATTCGTAGTAATCTTGAAACTTCATTACTCAATATTCCTACTTCAATTGAATTCGAAGGCGTGTCAGCTAAAGTCACGCTCCCTAACTTTAGTATTTTTGTTCTTTGTTGTTATATTCGACCAGCTCAACAAACTAAAGCCTATCAAGCTGCAGTTAATGCCATCGATTATCTACTTGATCAAGTGCAACCTAAGGATTTGCTCATTGTCCTTGGAGACTTTAATCTCCCCCATCTTAATTGGTCCATTTCAGAAGACCTAACATCTTTATTTCCAACCAACATATCAACCCAATCTGAATCGCTACTCATTGATCGCCTGTCTGATTGTGGCCTTTTTCAACTAAATGGAGTTGCAAACTTTATGGGGAGACACCTTGATCTCATCTTCTCTTCTGATTGTGACAATTGTGTTGTCTCTGCGAGCCTCACCTTCTCTCAACCCTGGATCGTTATCATCCTCCCCTTGCTCTCTCTTTCCCCATCGAATTTGATGACAAATTTGTTGAGACTGAGAATTACTGTTACAATTTTCGTAGGGCTGATTTCTCTTGTCTCAACAACCTACTTAGCTCAGCCGATTTCGAATTAAACTCGCTCCACTCTACAGTTGAATCACTAGCTAATTGGTTTTATTTGATTCTCTCATACTGTATTGATGTATCAGTACCTATTCTCACGCAAAAAAGACTTCACCTCTTCACCGCCCTGGTATAACAGAGAGCTCCGTAGTTTAAGGAATAAACGTAATAAGCTTTGGAAGATGTTCCTTCATTCTAAATCTGACACCGACTACTATAACTATCTTCTGGCTTATAATGCTTTCTCCGAATTGAATGAATATCTTTATAAGCTATACCTTAACCAAATGGAAAACAACCTTCTCTCTGACGCGAGGAGTTTTTTCAAATTCATAAATTTTTAAACGGAAATCTGATGGTTTTCCACCATCTATGAGTCTCCGCAATATAACTTCCTCAGATCCTCTGACATTAACTAATCTTTTTGCAGAATACTTTAGCCAATCTTATACCGAACACCATCATGACCCCGATCCTAACTTCTTTCGTTATTTAGAAGGTTGCACTACGACTTCTCTTTCATCTATTACAATAACTGAGGAAATGGTTATTGCTAAAATTGAAAGCCTCAAAGAAAACTACAGCCTGGTCCTGATGGCATCCCATCTGTTGTCCTAAAAAAATGTACGCATGCTTTGTCAAAGCCCCTTGCAGCTCTGTTTAGACTTTCTCTTTCCAGAGGTGTGTTTCCCCATATATGGAAGGATTCTTATATCTTTCCAATCCATAAACAAGGCAATAAAACTGAAGTTAATAATTATAGAACCAATCGCTAAACTTTCTTGTATCCCCAAACTTTTTGAAAGTTTAGTTTATGATTCGGTTTATTTTCATTGCAAGCCCATATTCTCTCCCGCTCAACATGGTTTTCTTAAAGGAAGATCCACCACGACCAACTTAATTGAATTTGTATCCAGTGTTCTATCAGCCCTCGAAAATGGAAGTGAAGTGGATGTTATATATACTGATTACAGCAAAGCCTTTGATAAAATTTCCTTCAAGATAATCTATCTTAAACTAAAAGCTCTTGGTTTTCCACCAATTTTTATAAACTGGATAAGCTCCTACCTTGAGAATAGAACTTATAGAGTTGTCTTCCGTAATTCAATCTCCAGTCCAATTCATGCTACTTTCCGGGGTTCCACAAGGTAGTCACCTCGGTCCCCTACTCTTTGTCTTATCTGTTAACGATGTTTGTCTTATATTAAAACATTCAAATATTCTTATGTTTGCAGATGACAAGAAAATTTTTAAAATTATCTCAAGTCCAACGGATTCCTCACTGTTACAAAACGACCTGAATATCTTTTTTGATTGGTGCTCTCATAACTTCCTTGAGTTAAATATAAATAAATGTCAGCAAATTACCTTCTCGCGTAAGCAAAACCCATCTCATAGAACATACTTTTTGGTTAATAACGCCATTAACAAAGTCGATTCTGTAAGAGATCTCGGTTTAATGTTTGATAAAGACTTGAATTTCCATTCCCACTTCGAGCAAATTATTAATAAAGCTAATAGGTCTCTCGGTTTTATTAAGCGATGGTCTAAAGAATTTTCCAATCCCTACGTCACAAAATCCCTTTATGTTTCCTTAGTCCGACCTCATCTTGAGTATGCATGCCAAGTTTGGTCCCTTATTATGAACTCCATTCACTAAGAATTGAAAATGTTCAAAAACGTTTCATTCGATTTGCCTGCGAGGTCTCATTGGGAAGATACTTCCAACTTACCTCCTTACACCGACCGACTAAAGTTGATAGGCTTGCAACCCTTAACTACTAGACGAAAAATCGCCGACTTATCGTTTGCTCACCAATTGTTATTGGGCAATATAGATTCCCCGACACTCCTGAGTAAAATCCAACTCAACACTAACCCTCGGACGTGCGATCTGTCTCTCTTTTTATATTCCTCATCACCGCACAAACTATGGATTCTTCGAACCAATGTCCAGAATTCTTCGTCATGTAATGCTGCAAATTCAGTGTTCGATTTTAACATCTCTAAATCCACTCTAAAAAATACCCTTTACTTCTACCCGCTTCCTTGAGACCCTTCTAAAACGAAATGTTTGGGTTCTTGTTCAATAAAGAACTTCTATGTGGGCCTCAGGGCCCACACGAATCAAGGTTCAAAATCGATAACAAGAACCCCAAAAAAAAAAAAAAAAAAAAAATAGTTCTAAGTTAGTGATAAGCTTAAGTTAAGTCGAAGCTTGGATTAAGCTAAATAAAATAAAATGAACGAGTTATTGCATATTACAGTCGATCTATGAATAAATCTGAACGGAATTATTGCACGACACGTAAAGAACTGCTCGCTTTGGTAAAAGCCATAGAACACTTTCACGTATATCTTTACGGAAGAGATTTCCTTGTTCGTACGGACCACGCAGCATTGAATTGGTTGTTGTCGTTTAAGAACCTGGAAGGTCAACTTGCTCGCTGGATGGAACGTCTCCAACAATACCACTTTCGAGTACAACATCGAGCTGGAAATAAACACCTTAATGCCGACGCCCTTTCACGCCGTCCATGTGCAAAGGAGACTTGCAAACATTGTGATAACAAGGAAACTAGATTCATATTCGCAGTAAATGCGATCCGCGTTGTTTCAAACGAAATAGATCTCGAAAAGATTCGGGCCGCTCAGGCTGTCGACACTATTCTGGTCCATGTTTTAAATTGGGTAGAGCAAGAACAACGACCTCCTTGGAATGAAATTTGCAGTCAAAGCAGCGAGCTTAAGGTTTATTGGTTACAATTTAGATGCCTAAAAATTCAAAACGGAGTTTTGTGTAAGAGGTGGATACCAACATCCAAGCACCAACCGGAACGCTTGCTCCCAATAGTGCCAAAATAATGTTCAGAGAAATAATTCAGCTGTACCACGATAGCGTCACTGGAGGTCATTTTGGAGTGAACAAAACGTTTTCGAAACTAAGATCGCGCTTCTACTGGGTGGGTGCGAAAGGAGAGGTAGAACGTTACTGCGCTGAATGTGATGTCTGTGCAGCAAAACTTGGCCCACATAGAAAAACACAAGGGAGCTTACAAATTTATTTGGCTGGTGAACCATTCCAACGAGTAGCTGTCGATATCCTGGGTCCTTTACCACCGACTAAAAGGGGAAACAAGTATGTACTAGTGTTCATGGATTACTTTTCTAAAGGGCCGAAGTATTTCCTCTCGTTGACCAAACCGCAGAGTCCGTCGCAAGAACTCTTGTTAATGAAGTCTTTTGTCGGTACGGCGTGCCAACAGAACTACACTCAGACCAAGGACGCAACTTCGAGGCTGAGATTTTTAAAACGGTTTTAGAAATAATGGGCATACGAAAAACCCGAACAACCCCACTTCACCCGCAGTCAGATGGCCTTGTTGAGCGGATGAATAGAACGATACTTCATTATCTTTCGAAATTCGTCAATGATAAACAGGATGATTGGGATGATCTACTTCCACTTTTCGCTATGAGCTACCGTTCGGCAACTCAGGAATCCATCAAAGAAACGCCGTTTGCAATGCTGTACGGTCGTGAAATGAGGCTCCCTCAAGATTTGTTTATGGAAAATACTCCGGACCGTGAATTCAAGTCGTATCGTGGGTACACTCAACAGCTTTGCGATCAACTCCGAGAAATTCATGACCGAGCCAGAACTGAGCATCAGAGTTCGGCTAAAAGAATGAAAACCAGGTATGATTTAAAAGCTAACGCTCCTCTGTTTCAGGTTGGAAGCTTTGTGTGGTTGTACAATCCACAACGGAGAGTTCGAGTCTGTCCTAAGCTACAATCGGACTGGGAAGGCCCATATCGAGTGATTGAAGTTATATCCGATGTTACAATTAAGATTCAAAAGACTCCTCGTTCCAAGTTCAAAATCGTGCACATAGATCGAGTCACTGACTATAGAGGGAAAAACTTCAGTGCTTGGCCTTCCGAAAACAGAATTTCAATTCGAGAAATAACAGTTCAAGAAGGGGGGAGTGTTGCGAATCTCTAAACGGTTCCACTAAAGAGACGTCAGAATTTATACGAACCACTGAATGTACTCACTTACGAGACGTCATAATCAATTGTCATTTTCACTCTTGTCACTCTTGTGGAGATTTTGGCGGAATAAAGACCACGTTTTTTTGATCAACTAAGATTTCTCTCATTTTTCATTCATTTTATTTCATTAGGAATTCTAATAAAAAGCGAATCCGCAACAATATCATATTTTGCCGTTGCAGTTCTACATCCGAAGAGGAAGGAATTGTGAATCTGGAAACGAATATGAGAAGCTAAGTGTACTATCATCAGCGAAACAATTTATTGGATTAGAAGTAACAGACAATAAAAATGATAAAGAGGGTCGGAGACAAAACGGAGCCCTGGAGCACACCAGCATTTATTTTGTTTGTTTCGGACTTGAATCCGTCCAATAAAACTTGTATTGAACGATTCGAAAGAAAGTTTCTAATCCAACGAAGAAGGGATTCATCGATTAGGAAAGGTGATCCTAATAATGCATCGAACTATAGAGGAATTTCTTTTATGAACACTATAGCGAAAATTTTTACTGGCCTATCGAACGCAAGCCTAAAATATTGGGTCAAAAAAAAAAATGGAAAATTAAGCCAATTCCAAGCGGGGTTTAGAGAAGGCTATTCTACCGTAGGCCAGATATTTAATCTAAAAAGTATAGATCAAAACTATCTTGATAGAGGAAAAAAATTATTTACTTTTTTCATTGACTTCCGTGCTGCATTTGATACGATTAACAGAAACTGTATTTTCTACAAAACTTTCGCAAATTGGTGTATCGACAAAGTTTCTTAATATCCTGACTAGTCTCTACAGTGCAACAAATCGGAATGGAAAAGAGCTTTCAGACTGGTTCCGAATTGAAATAGGTGTACGACTAATTTTCTCTCTGTTTTTGAATGACATTCCAGAGTGCCTGCCAGCTGGAATCATGGTTGAAGGAGTCAAAATCACCACTTTGCTTTTTGCGGACGACCTGGTAATTTTAGCAGAATCACATAACTCTCTTCAGCTTATGATTACCAATTTGGAAAATTATTACAAGTGCAACTGTCTTCAAATTAACACAACAAATTCTAAGGTCACGGTATCTAGAAAAGGAAGAGGCCGATTAGCAGGATACGAAAAAGGGAAGTATGGGGGGGATCTAGAAGTTGTTTAATCGCACAAATACCTAGGAGTGACTATAAATCATGACTTTTCTTTTAAACAATATTTTCAAATGAAGCTTTCTGATGCAAAAAAGGCCGTCAACACAACTTGGAAAAACTTAATGTCTAACTCAAGGGTTGGATTACCATCCAAAATAAAAGTTTTTGAAGCTGTTATGCGCTTCATTATGTGCTATGGTGGACAGGTTTGGGGAGGCAAGTACTACGAAGATGTAGAAAAACTGTTGCGTTTCTTCTTGAAAACACTCTTACGGCTACCAACAACAACTCCTTATTATATGTTGCCTATTGAAACTGGCAATGTCATCTCTTTATATTTTCACACTACATATGAGCATGAACTATGTGACCAAGGTTCTGAACGACGAAGACGATTCACGAATTACGAAGGTTCTCATCAAGAAGGCACTCAGAACAAAAACAATGTTCTACAAGGACTGGGAAAATGCAGCAGCCACATACAACATTCTGCTAGAGCTAACAGAAAGTAATATACCAGAGTGGAAAAAAAGAACGCAAAAATTCGTAATCGATGTGAAACAGGCAATGAAAATAGAGAGCATTACACAAGCGGAAAATTCAGCAGCACGCTTTTTGTATCGGCACCTAGAATACCAGCAGATTAACTATCTGAATACCGCACAAATTTCGATGGTAATCCGACTGAGAGTGGAACTAATCAAGCTAAAATGCATGCCCCATCCGGAAGCTAGTTCACCAATCTGCTGCCTATACAGCACTGAAGAAAACGAAAACGTAATGCTCTTTCTTGGTTCCTGTACCATGTTGAAAGAAATAAGGCGAAACCATTATGGTGTCAATTTGATGAGCAAAGCATATTCTGGACGAAAGTGACAGTTGGGGAAACTGGCTTCTTATTGTTACACAGCTGTAAATTATAGAACAAGAACCATTAATGAAAATTTCTAAAATAAATATCAAATGTACATTTTTCCTAGGGAGTTAAATATTGTAAATTACTTACTTAAATAAGGTGGCGCTACAGTCCGTTGTGGACTTGGGCCTCAACCAACAGTCTCCGCCAGCTCGGTCCCTAGCTAGTTGTCTCCAATTTTGCACTCCAAGTTGATTGAGGTCCTCTTCTACTTGAAAGCGCCACCTGAGTCGCGGTCTTCTTCTCCTCCTACGTCCTTCGGGAATAGTGTCGAAGGCTTTCCGAGTCGGAGCATTGGTGTTCATCCGCTATAAATGACCGAGCTGACTGAGTCTATGGACTTTGACCCTTCGGGCTAGGTCCATGTCGTTGTACAACCCGTTAAGTTCGCTGTTATATCTTCTTCGCCATTCCCCTTCAATGCGCACGGGGCCAAAGATGACCCGAAGACCTTTCCTCTCGAAACAGCCTAAGGCACTTTCATCCGATTTTTTGCTTTTACCCTCAATTGCTTTCTTAGCCCAAAGAAGCTGAGCAAGAGTTATTCTTCGTCTGACCTCGGCGCTGGTGTTATTGCCCGTGTTTATAGTCGTGTTTATAGCGGAGCCTAGGTAGACAAACTCCTCTACTACCTCGAAGTTGTATGCGTCTATTGTGATATTCTGTCCGAGCCGTGGGTGTTGAGTTCTGCACTATCTTCTAAAGAACCGATGTTAAAAAATCGCATGACAGTGCATCGCCTATTCTGAATCCTTTTTTTATGTCGAAAGATTCCGTAAGCTCGTTGCCAACCTTGATGGAGCAGCGTGAGTTCTCCATCGTCATTTTGCACAAGCGAACGAGCTTGGCAGGGATGCTAAGACTAGACATAGCTTTATACAGTTTGTCTCTGTAGATGCTGTCATACGCGGCCTTAAAATCGATGAAAAGGTGGTGGGTATCGATTTGGAGTTTATAGGTTTTTTCCAGGATCTGCCGCAACGTGAAAATTTGGTCGATGGTTGACTTTCCTGGCCTGAAGCCACATTGATTAGGGATCCCTTATTAAGGACCAATCATATTGTTGACGAAAGGCTTCAGACGTTCACATATTACGGCAGATAGGATCTTGTAGGCGATATTTAGTAGACTTATTCCTCTGTTGTTGGCGCAGTTAAGAGGATCTCTCTTTTTCAGGATCGGGCAAACAATGCTGAGGTTCCATTCATCGGACATGATTTCGTGCATGCTCCTATCTGGCTCATCGCCTGCTGCTTTGAACAACTCAGCAGCTAGTCCATCTGCTCCAGCGGCTTTGTTGAATTTCAGCCATGTTATTGCGGTTTTCACTTCTTCGGGTTCACGGAATTGTTGGCTTTCATCGTGTCCGATAAAAGGCTCCTGTCTAACGGCGGAGTTTTGTTCGTCGTCGCCGTTATACAATCTACAGAAGTGGTCTTTCCAAATCCCCAGCATTGACTGCGATTCTACTATGATGTTTCCTTGTTTATCTCTGCAGGCATCGGTTCTTGCTCGATGACCTTGAGCCAGCTGTTTAACCTTTCGGTAAAACCTCCGAACTTCATTCCTGCTGTTGGCTCTCTCAACATCCTCGATCTGACGCTTCTTATGCTCTCTCTTTTTCTCCTGAGAAGCCGGCGTTCCTCTCTCCTCTTTTGCTCGTAGAGCTCACGAGCAGCTCTTGTCCTTCTATGCAGCGCCGCTTTGTATGCCTCCTGCTTGGCTGCATGGGCTTGCCTGCATTCTTCGTCAAACCAGGGGTTTCGTTTTTGTGGCTGTGTGAAACCCAGCACATTAGAAGCGGCATCTCTAACTGCTTTCTGGCAATGTTGCCACTGGTCTTCGATACTTGATGTTGGCGGCATAGGACTCCTTAAGAGGTTACTTGACACTCGATCAGAGAAGGATCTGGCAATATCTTGCGATTGTAGCCGTCCGACGTCGAATGTTCTTGCAGCATTTCCTTGTTTTGGCCGTTGTCGGGATATTCGTAGTACTACCTTGGCTACGACGAGGTGGTGGTCCAAGTCGATGTTAGCTCCTCGGAAAGTTCGAACATCTAAAATGATAGACAAGTGCCTTCCGTCGATCTCAATGTGATCAATCTGGTTGACGGTTGATTGAATAGGAGATCTCCATGTATCTTTATGGACGTTGAGATGAGGGAACCAGGTGCTTGCTACCACAACATTTCGCCCCGCAGCAAAATCGATCAGCCTGAATCCGTTGTCGGAAGTGGTGTCGTGTAGGCTGTGCTTTCCGACTGTTCCACCAAAGATGTCCTCTTTTCCCAGCTTTGCGTTAAAATCGCCCAAAGAACTTAGATCTAAATTGCTTTTCCATAATTTTACGGAATCGCGTTCAATTGATATCAAATTAATTTGTTGCTATTTATTATGAAGCGAATAAGTAGAAGAAAGGACTTAAATGCCTAAAAAAAAACAAACAAAATCAAGCCTCAATTCATCGCCTTATTCAATCCAAGTCTTCAATTAAGTTGTTTACAATTTCTCTATTTCTCACGGTTTCAATTATTTTTTTAAATTCTAATTTCACTTGTTATTCAAATTACAATTTACAAATAACAACCTCAACGACTGACGCTGCTGTCAACACCCGCCCGCACAATAAACTCATCACTCAAATATTCAAAATCACCCACAATGGACCAAACACATGACACGTCACGTTTGTGAAAAAAATCCAAACCACTCCCTGACACACGATCAACAAAAAAGATTATTTTCTGTTTTGTATTCCAATTTCCAACCCCTAAACAGAACACCGTCCATCAGATTATCACATCGTTACATAATTAAATTTGCACGGCAATTACATGCTGGTTTAACGGTTTACGGATCGAAATATTTTATTCCACAAAAATAAGATAGAAAAGCTCTCTAGTTAAATTGACTTTAAACCCAATTACATGTTCACACTTCCAATTATTATAGCAGCATAGAAAAGGCATACAGAGGCACCTTCTTTCCATCCACCAGAAGATTAGAAGTAAAATGCATCAACAACTCTCGAAAATTAGTTACCAACAAAATGATGCGCCTGCTTTCAAAGTAGGTATCTATTTCGCTGAATCAACCCTCCGGGGAGTAATTTATCACGTCCAAGGAAGGACACGTGTAGAACTTGTAGCTTAGTTCTTTAGGGGTGCTAGAGCGTACACGATTAATCTTATGTTTATTCGAGTTATCTCTTCCCCTGCTTAGCCTAAAACGAATAGAAACACTTGCCTCCGTTAGTCGATTAAAGTAATTTCACGCTTCTGATCTCCAAATGTTAATATAGCGAAGGAAGAACAATGTGGACAATTCAATCACTATTAATAGACATTTAGAGCCTTCCAGCAGATGGCTTTCCGATTCTCTTAATTGAATTGAGTCCCGTTTTGGCGAAAAGTCGCTACTAAACTGATTCAGTACCTTTATTCCAAATCCAAACTAGGACTCAAGGAAGAGAAATATAAATAACGAGGCTAACAAAAAAAAAGAAAAAAATTATTACTACTTGAGATGTAAACACAAACAAAATTCATATTTTCGTTACCAGGAGATATTGCATGTTAGCAAGTCTATTTTTAGTTATGTTGCGAAATTTTGTAAGTTTACTTTTTTGGTGAAGCACAATCTGATTTTTATCTTCTTTTAATTGGCTGAAGACAAGCTACTCATTTGCTTTTGTCGCACAAAGTCGCAAAAGGTAACAAAAGTGATTGTCCCGAGGAGTATTGATTAAAAGAATAATGCCATTTCGGTGAAATATTTCAAGTTTGTTTGTTATTCAAGTTAATAGTTGTTGGGGTAGTCATGTCATTGAGTCATTGAGGTCTTAAAATGTCGCATTTTTTTACCAGATTTTATTTTATTATTGAAGAGTAGATACAGATATATAAACTTAAGTCGAACAAAGCCGCTGCGGCAGACAGGCTAGCCGCCGAACTGTACAAAGCAGCTGGAATGATTTAGTTAGGAGCATGCACCAGCTCATATGCAAAATTTGGTCGGAGCAAGAGTGCCCGATGAATGGAAACTCAGGATTGTATGCCCGATCCTCAAAGAAGGAGATCCCCTGCTGCACCAATTACAGAGGTATAAGTCTCCTTAACATCGCCTATAAGATCTTTTCTGCCGTGCTGTGTGAACGTCTGAAGCCCTTCGTCAACAACCTGATGGGTCCTTATCAGTGTGGAAAGTCCACCATCGATCAAATATTCACCCTACGGCAGATCTTGGAGAGGACCCAGGGACTTCAAATCGATACCTACCACCTTTTCATTGTTCCAAGGCCGCGTATGACAGCGTCTATAGGGCCCAATTATATAGAGCAATGTCTAGTTTTGGCATCCCAGAAAAACTCGTCCGTCTGTTTGCTGTTCCATCATGGTCGGAAAAAACCTAACGGATGCTTTTAATGTCAAAAAAGGTTTTAGACAAGACGATTCGCTGTCATGCGATTTTTTCAACATCATTCTTGAAAAGATTGTGCAAAGCTCCAACGTCAACACCAGAGGCACGATCTTTCAAAAGTTCGTCCAGCTACTAGGATATGCAGACGACATTGACATAATTGGAAGAACACCGCGTGATGTCAGTGGAGCGTTTGAGAGGCCAGGAAGATGGGTCTAGCGGTTAACGAGGGCAAGACCAAGTTAATGCTGTCGACAAGAAAGGACTACCAACATCGACGTCTTGGAGCTAACGTCAACATAGACAGATTAAACTTCGAAGTAGTTAAGGACTTTGTCTACCTGCGATCCGCTATCAACTCAGACAACAACACCAGCGGTGAAATCAAACGAAGAATCACTCTTGCCAATCGCTGCTTCTTTGGACCTAGAAGGCAATTGAGTAGTAAAGTCCTTTCCCGAGCAACTTAAGTGATCACTCACAAAACTCTCATCATCCCGGTCCTCATGTATGGTGCAGAGACATGACCATGACATATAATGAAAACGCTTTGCGCTGCTTTGAGAGAAAAATTCTTCGAGTGATTTTTGGTCCTGTCTGCATTAATGGAGAAAGGAGAGGAAGATTCAACCATGAAATGTACGAGCTGTGCAGCGACACTGACTTAGCCAGAAAAGGAATCAATTGCTAAGACATCCTACAGCTTCTAATGCTTCCGACCATGCGACTACTAATAGAGGGCAGAACCGGCAGGTTCCACAATATGGAGAACGACCCATGAATCCTCTTAATCAACCAGCGACGTCGTCGTCGCTTTCTGCTACAAACCCAACCTTACAACGATTCTTCAACCCGAGCATAGTGCAGCCCTACGATGGCACCGCTTCCTGGACTGATTATGAAACTCAGTTTGAAATTGTTGCCAAATTTCACGGATGGACAGAATCGGAGAAGGCTCATGGTTTAGCCATGCAACTTCGGGGGGAAGGCCTTTCTGTCTTAAGCGCTATGCCAAGAGGAAAACCATTTTCGTATGAAGTTCTACGCAACCTCCTTCGACAGCGTTTTGGTTTAGACGATCATACTAGCTATACACTGCTGCGAAATCGTCTTCAGCGGCCTAAGGAATCCTTACCTGAGTTCGCAATTCACCTACAGCGCTTGGCAAGTTCAGCTTTTCCAAACGGCGCTGAAAAGGTAGTAGAAGAAATTGTTCTTAGCCAGTTCATAGATGGAATTCGAGACGAACAAATCCAAAACTTGGTAGCGGTTGGACGACCACAAAACTTATCGGAGGCTTTGAGAATTGCACAAGATATTGCTTCACGTTTAGATCGACGTGGGCACAAAACTGTACTTGCGCTCAGTTCATCGCCAAACCACAAAAATAAAGAGAACCCGTCATCAGCTCGTGGTTCAACTTCCATTGACTCGGAAAACTAAAATCTGCCGGTGTTACGAAGCAAACACCAGCAGAACCCAATGAATTTGCTTCAACATTTTCTGTTTCGTCCACATCCAACAAAAAACCTTCCCCCGAACCGAACTTAAGTTCTATTTTTGTAGGAGTTGCTAGCAGAACCGGGTTATCACTTGAAGGCTATCTCGATCGGAACCTACATCATTTCCTAATTGATTCTGGCGCCGACTTGTCAATAATAAGCAGCAAGCATCTTCCAAGTACAGTGTTTCCATCTGGACAAAAATTCCGCGTAGAAGGAATCTCTGGAAGTATTCTCTGGTCATTGGGGTCAACAGAGATAACCTTAATTTTAGGAAACAGAGAATACCGGCAAACATTTGCTGTGCTAGACCGCGATATCCCAACAATACTAGGCATCGACTTTCTGCGAGACAACCACTGTCACCTAGACTTTGCAGAACTTGTATTGGAAGTCCAGGGTAGAAAACTACCTTTGCAGTCATCTGGAAACGCCAGTAACGCACTTCTTGTGTCGATAAGCTCAGAGATTCTCCCACCATGGTCCGAAGTGATTTTACCAATACCACGGCCTTTAGACTTGCAAAGTTCTGCAACATTAGTTGAACCATGCGCCGAAAATTCTCTGCCTAAGGGTGTTTACTTAGCTCGTTCCTTGGTTGACGCCCGCCAACCACAAATCATGCTACGAATGATTAATACCACGGAAGAAGAGGTAATTTTACCAAAAAATATCCCAATTGCTAGAGCGTGCTCTGTCGAGGTTTGTAACACTGTCCCTAACATCTCTTCTGAGTCTGATGCAACTTACATGCAAGGTCTTATGGAAGCACTACCAGAAGGAATCACAAACGAGCAGTTACTTCAATATAAACATCTTCTCATTTCATATCAGGATGTATTTTCATCTGGACCTGAAGACCAGGGAAGAACTTGTCTAGCCAAACACACTATCGATACGGGAACGAGCAAGCCCATCAAAGTCCCACCTCGTAGGATCCCACTAGCAAAGCGGGAAGAAGTCGCGCAGCTCATCCAAGAAATGAAAGACAGAGGAGTGATTGAACCATGCAAGGGCCCATGGGCGTCTCCAATCGTTTTGGTAAGAAAAAAAGACGGAACTTATCGCTTTTGTGTAGATTACAGACTTTTAAACGATGAGACCAAGAAAGACTCTTATCCTCTGCCCAGAATAGACGACATTTTTTCAACAATGGCTGGATCCAAATGGTTCTCCACTATGGACCTTCAGAGCGGGTATTGGCAGGTGGAGATGGACGAAAAAGACAAGGAGAAGACGGCATTCTCTACCGGCGACGGCTTATGGCAGTTTACCGTAATGCCTTTCGGGCTCTGTAATGCCCCAGCAACATTTGAACGATTGATGGACAAAGTATTCCAAGGATTGTCTTGGCAAACCGTCCTGATTTACCTGGATGACATCATTGCCCATAGCCGAACCTTTGATGAACACCTTCTTATCCTTTCAGAGATTTTCCAACGCCTTCGAGTTGCCAATTTGAAGCTTAATCCTTCCAAATGCCGTTTCTTACAGAAGAGTGTGCAATACCTCGGACACATTGTTTCTGAACATGGTTTAGTTACAGATCCACAGAAAATTGACGCTGTTAAACATTGGCCAGTCCCTAGGAATAAGAAACAGGTTCGAAGTTTCCTTGGCCTATGTTCCTATTACCGCCGGTTCATCGAAGGTTTTTCCTCTATTGCTAAGCCTCTCTCGGAATTGACGGAAGAAAGTCGGCGTTTTGCTTGGAACGACAACTGCAACAGTGCATTTGAAATTCTGAAGAAAAAACTAACCTCTGCACCAATATTAGCATTCCCTACCTGCACTGATGAATTTATCCTCGATACAGACGCTTCTAATTTCGGGACCGGAGCTGTGTTGAGCCAAAAACAAGGCGATCGAGAAGTTGTTATTGAATACTTCAGTAAGACGCTAAACAGAGCCGAGCGAAATTATTGTGTAACCAGGAGGGAACTCCTGGCCGTCGTCTTAGCTGCACGTCATTTTCACCACTATCTTTTCGGGCGAACCTTCATACTGCGAACCGACCATGCTTCATTGAGATGGCTAATCAACTTTAAGCACCCAGAAGGACAAATGGCAAGATGGTTAGAAATTTTGCAACAATACAGTTTCACTATTGAACATCGCCCGGGTGCTAGGCACGGGAACGCTGACGCTCTATCTCGAAGAGTCTGTGGCAATTGCAAACATTGCTCAAGAGCCGAAGAGCTAGAAGAAGAGTCCTCAAGACGTGTTCTGTTAACTTCGATTTCGGGTAATCTGTATGACGAGCAGAGGCGAGACCAGTCCCTTTCAATGTTGATCAAATGGAAAGAAGAAAACACCCGTCCAAATAAAGAAGACATGGTAAGCCAAAGCGCCGAGTTGAAGTCGTACTGGGCTTTATACGATCAGCTGTGTTTAGAGAACGGAATTTTGTTCAGAGTTTGGGAAGAAGGCCAAGAAACAAAAAGAAAACTCGTCGTTGTGCCAAAATCAATCGTACCACAAATCCTAACGTCCTTGCATGACAGCCCCTCCGGTGGACATCTGGGTCAGAAAAAGACACTTTCCAAGGTTAAACAGCGTTTCTTTTGGATTGGGCGGACAGTTGATGTTAAAGTTTGGTGCATGACTTGCGAAACTTGTGCTTCTCGGCGTGGTCCTCAGAAAAGAACCAGAGGTGCACTTCAACCTAGCCGACCAGGATGTCCTTTCGAACGAATTGCCATCGATATCCTTGGCCCACTTCCTAGGACAAAAGATGGAAACAAATACATTGTCGTTGTGATGGACTATTTTACAAAGTGGCCAGAATGTTTCGCTGTACCAAATCAAACAGCTGAAACTGTTCTTGGACCTTTAGTTGAACAAGTGTTTTGTCGGTACGGAGTCCCCCAGATTATACACTCGGATCAGGGTCGGAACTTCGAGTCTGAGGTGTTCCAAGCCTCTCTTGACTTGTTGGGTATCGAAAAAACTAGAACAACACCTCTTCATCCGCAGTCCGATGGCATGGTAGAGAGGTTCAACCGAACCTTATTGGATTATCTCGCCAAGTTTGTTGATCGTCATCAAAATGACTGGGATCATCACCTGCAACCAGCTCTTCTTGCTTATAGATCAGCGCAACATGAAGCAACAGGTTTTTCCCCAGCGTATTTGAATCTTGGACGAGATATCAAACTCCCAGCTGATCTCGCATTTGGTTCCCTAAATACTTCAAGTGAAGGCGTCCCTCTCTATGTGCTGGAACTGAAACACAGATTAGTAAAAGCTCACGAAATCGCACGAGATAACCTAAACATAGAAACACTCTATTAATTTCGTTGCAGGTGACACAGCTTGGTTTCATAATCCAAAACGCAGGAAAGGAATATCCCCAAAACTGCAAAGTGATTGGGAAGGTCCCGTCATAATCCTGGAACGTCTGTCGGATCTCGTGTACCGGATTCAATGCAAAGGGAGTCGAAAGACAAAGGTTGTGCATGTAGATCGTCTGGCTCCATACAAATCTCGTTCAACACTCAGCGGAGCTTAGAGTCTTAAGAGGGGGGCAGTGTGACGAACCTACCACCTTCGTCCAACTGCATTCAAAAACTGGCATTAGCTCCGTACATTCGTCGTTAACCTTCCAGCTGTGCACGCGCCTGCATTTCTTTCTGTAGGCATTTAATTTAACGACACTTAAACCTAAACCACATGGCCTGTAAAATGTCACTTTTAAGTTCCACAAGAAATCCACATGGACGTACAAGTGACAGATATCATTGGAATTCTCTTACATGCTTACAATGGAGACTGGAAGTGTTGGAAGTTTGACTCTCCTATAAAAGGCAGCCAGAGTGGATCCTAAGGCCGAGTTTACTCGTGGGCGCCAAATCAAGCGAATAATTTAAAAGAAACAGTTTTTAAAAAAATAAAATCCTCTCGGGAACCAGAATAAAGACCTAATTCTTTTCTTTATTTTTCTTGATTTCTCATCTAGATCCACTTTCGTCACAATAGTTAAGTTTTTATGGACGATTTAACAAAAAGTGGCTCAAGTGTCCCCGGACATCCTCTATTTATCAGGGTCAGACGTAAGAAACAAGTCGAGAGTAATTTCTGCTTGGCCATTAATGTCCGATATTCCGATTTTTAGTTGCCTTCGGTGTGTTTTGCTCCTATACAATCCCAAGTATTTACTGCAACCGCGAAGCGGACAAAACCTTTTATCGTGTGGGGGGTCAAGTCACTTCATCGTGTCTTGTCGGTTTCGGTATTTTGCCTCATAAGAGCAATGCTCTTGTGTCCGGGGAATACAGAACAAACTTTTTATCTTATTTGTAAAGCAACTAATTGGAAATGCAATGGATGAATATTTAAGTAAAAGTTATTTAATTGACTTTGTATGCATTTATTCCCTGAACAAAATAGGCTCAAAGAAGCTCGCTCTCTCTCTTATAAAATGTTTAGTCCTTAAAATTTGCCTGACATCCAAATCTTCACCTAAAAGAATTAGCAGAACTCTTGTATTCTTCTCACCAATTCTTCAATGTTATTTAGTATTGCGTGGACAAAATTCAAAATAACCAAACGAACTGAAATACGTGCAAACATAGGTAATGTATGTACACATAGGAACACACAGATTAAGATACTACATCAAGTGCCGGTTTACAAATACGTACGTATTAATACTCCCCTTATGCTCCATCCAAAAATTCCATGGAATTAACAAACAAGCAAAAGTTTCTTTTCACTTTGTTACACAAAATTAAAAGAACCAGCCTTAAATCAATACCTGATGCGCACTGAAGTTGTAAGCCATATCCTTAAAATTTCTTCTCAAATATCTTTTTCAGGGAACTTCTAATAAAATAGTAACATTTTTTCAAACTTAAACTTCAGAATAAAACTTCAAATTTACTATTTAAAGCTAAACAAATAAACAAATTATTAATATTTACAGTGAAAAATATAAAGTAACGATAGCACTTCTCATTAGATACTAAAATTCAGGTGAGTCCTTAAAACAAACCTACAGGAATGTTTCCTTTTGCACAATGGAATTTCCCTGACAACTTGTTATTTTGATTTGGTTCCATACGCATTTCTATAGTTATGTGAACTGCGATGCCTTCCAGAAAATAAGATATTTATCTATTCCGCAAAACACCTGTTTGTCGAAATCTAACTCCATAACTACGCTTAGCCAAAGAATTTATATAAATGTTTGCTCGTTGTTCGGAAGCCATCTCTATATATAAAAATGGATGTGTGTTTGTTTGTATGTCTCTTATAGACTTCGAAATGGCCCAACAGATATCTGTGAAATTTTCATGGTTGATACTGTTGTATTCAGTGATGATTTCTGTGAAAAAAAAAAGTTGGAAAAACCTCATGGAAAAGTATGAAAACTGGAAAAATTTGGTCGGAAATACTTCAAAATGGGTTTAGTTTTTCAAAGGAAAAACTGGAGAATTTCAATAAAGTTTTTCGGACGAAAAACTCAAATAGTAATGGCGTTTTTAATCGGCAATCTGGAATCGAAAAGGAAGCATTCTGTTTTTGAAATCAGAAGGGAAATTCTCTTCTTTTCAGAATCAGAACTGTCACTTTTGCCCAATTGAACGCTTTCAGAATGCTTTTTTTTACTTCCAGATAGCCAATTAAAAACACCCACCATAAACTTCATATAATTGTTGGTGCATTGGCTTCAAATGGAAAACTGGAAAATTTCAAAATGGGTTTTCGAATGGAAAAATAGAAAGTTCTTGATGAAAAATTCGGGAAACTCATGTGTTTTCGAAAGGAAAATTGCATGTAATTTTAGGTGCATTGAAAATTTGAAAAACTTCAAAACAGGTTTTCGATTTTAAAATAGAAAGTTCTCGATGGAAAACTAGGAAAACACATTTGTCTTCAAAAGGAAAATTGCATGTAATTGTAGGTGGATTAGTCTTCAAATGAAAACTGGAAAATTTCAAAATTTTCAAAAGAAAAAGTTTCATTGGTTTTCGAAGGAAAAAATGAATAACTTTGGATTGGGAACTCGGAAAACTCTGCGAGAGCACGATGAACTTCAAGACCTAAAATCAAGTTTTTGCATAGAATCTTAGTTGCATTATTGGTATGTTTAGACTCTCGCTTTCCAGAGGGTGTTTCCCCATTTATGGGAAGATTCTTATACAGGGTGATTCACGAGCGTTGTGCCAAAAAGCTAGAGCGTGTAGGTTGAGTTGAGAGGGGGGTCTATTCCCTCCCGTTTAGCCGGGAGGGCAATTTTCTGAAAAATTGACTTATTTTATAAACAAAAATATTAAAAATCAACGGCTTCAGTTACAACACCGTGTTATACCTTTTTGAAAAGCCAGAAATATCTTCTTCCATTTGGTTTTTAAATTAAATTGTTTTAACGAATAGTTTAAAAAATATTAATTTTCAAACTCAAAATTTTCAAAAAAAAAAAAAACAAAAAAATCATTTTTGAACCAAGTTTTTTTCAAAGTTTTATGTAATTAAGTACTAATTTTGTTTTCAAAATTCAATGCCATTGTTAATTTTTAGTCGAAAACAGAAAACCGGATAAAAATTTCTTTTCGTTTTTGAGAAATAAAAAAAAGACCAGGACCACTTTTCTCCAAGAAAATCTTTGTTTTTATTATTACCTATCTGGACTTTTAGTTTTATTAATTTATTATGACACATAAGCCCTTCTTTTAATATTTGTTCTGTAATTGGAATTTAATGAGGCCTCAATAAAGTAAAAAAGTATTGGATTTTCCATGGATTAATCATTTTGTTCATTGATAACCACTGAAAACTAACCTGAAATTTTTCTTATTATGCCTGGGGGCCGTGGGCACCTGTCGGTGAAGGATTCTACCTGTTAGGAGCTTAAGATGATTAAACCGCAATTTTTCTTGAATGAAAAAACAATAAACCGTAGCAGAAGTGCATGTCCGCTAACTCTTCTCGAGATTATGAGTTTGACATTGTTATGTGTTGATGAGTCAATATTTCAATTGAAAATGGTTGTTTACTAAGGTCTTGTTTACCTTAAGGTCTTTTCGTTCAAGAAAAATTGCGGTTTAATCATCTTAGACTCCTAACAGGTAGAACCCTTCACCGACAGTTGTTTTTTTTTTGAAAATTTTGAGTTTGAAAATTAATATTTTTTAAACTATTCGTTAAAACAATTTAATTTAAAAACCAAATGGAAGAAGATATTTCTGGCTTTTCAAAAAGGTATAACACGGTGTTGTAACTGAAGCCGTTGATTTTTAATATTTTTTTTTATAAAATAAGTCAATTTTTCCGAAAATTGCCCCTCCCGGCTAAACGGGGGGGAATAGACCCCCCCCTCCCACACGATTTTTTTCTTGTCTCAACTCAACCTTCACGCTCTAGCTTTTTGGCACAACGCTCGTGAATCACCCTGTATATTTCCGATCCATGGGCAATAAAACTGAGAAATAATTATAGACCAATCCCTTAACTTTCTTGTATCCCCAAACTTTTTGAAAGCTTAGTTTATGATTCGGTTTATTTTCATTGCAAGCCCATATTCTCTCTCAACATGGTTTTCTTAAAGGAACATCCACCACGACCAACTTAATTGAATTTGTATCAAGTGTTCTATCAGCCCTCGAAAATGTAAGTGAAGTGGATGTTTTATATACTGACTACAGCAAAGCCTTTGATAAAATTTCCTTCAAGATAATCTATCTGAAACTCAAAGCTCTTGGTTTTCCCCCAAATTTTCATAAACTGGATAAACTCCTACTTTGAGAATAGAGCTTATAGAGTAATCTTCTGTAATTCTGTCTCCAGTCCAATTCATGCTACTTCCGGGGTTCCATAAGGTAGTCACCTCGGTCCCCTACTCTTTGTCTTATCTGTTAACGATGTTTGCCTTATAATAAAACATTAATATATTCTTATTCCAACTCAACTCAACTCCAACGGATTCCTCGCTGTTACAAAACGAGTTGAATATCTTTTTTGATTGGTGCTCTCATAACTTCCTTGAGTTAAATATAAATAAATGTAAGCAAATTACCTTCTCACGTAAGCAGAACCTTGAATTTCCATTCCCACTTCGAGCAAATTATTAATAAAGCTAATAGGTCTCTCGGTGTTATTAAGCGATGGTCTAAAGAATTTTCCAATCCCTATGCAATAAAATCCCTTTACGTTTCCTTAGTCCGACCTCATCTTGAGTATGTATGCCTAGTTTGGTCCCCTTATTATCCATTCACTTAGAATTGAAAATGTTCCAAAACGTTTCAATCGATTTGCCCTTCGAGGCCTCCATTGGGAAGATTCTTCCAACTTGCCTCCTTACACTGACCGACTAAAGTTGATAAGCTTGCAACCCTTAACTACTAGCCGGAAATTCGCCGATTTATCGTTTGCTCACCAATTGTTAGTGGGCAATATAGATTCCCCGACACTCCTGAGTAAAATCGAACTCCAACACTAACCCTCGGAACGTGCGATCTGTCTCTCTTTTTAATATTCCTCATCACCGGACAAACTATGGATTCTTTGAACCAATGTCCAGAATTCTCCGTCACTGTAATGCGGCAAATTCAGTGTTCGATTTTAACATCTCTAAATCCACTCTAAAAACTACCCTTTATTTTCTACCCGCTTCCTTGAGACTCTTCTAAAACGAATCAAGATTAAAAATCAATAACAAGAACCCACAAAAAAAAAAAAAATAGTTTTAAGTTAGTGATAAGTTTAAGTTAAGTCAAAGCTTGGATTAAGCTAAATAAATAAAATAAAAAATAAAATATCCTTTAGCGACTCAATCCTCAATGCATTTCTTATAGAATTTTCACTGCAAAATTTGGGAAAGTCTTACGAGAAAGTCAGAAAAAAAGGGAGACAATCGAAAGCTGTATGAAATTTTGATTTTTGTGAAATAGTCAAAACACACCGGTAGAACCAACATTTGTTGAATTTTCAACGAAATTTGAAATAATGAAAGTAGAATGTTAGTTGTAAAGCTTGGTAAAAATTCAGATATATGAAGTTCTCTATTTCAATTGGATTCACGTAAATCACATTGCACTTTAGCAATATCTTTGTTAATTGTAATTATTCTAAAATGTTCAATGACTTCTACATATACTCGTTATCATAGTATGTTGTAAATATTTTGTTATTTATAGAAAATATTTATTAATCACTTCTTCGTTTAACTTGAAATCAAATACATCTCGTTCATACATTTCTGTAATCGTCTTGGAGTATATATTTCTTTTCCTGGTACAATTTCAATAGGTTATGGGCCCAGGAGACCTTTAATTTTCAAATTGGATTTGATAAGACGAAGATTTGAAACATTTATTAAATAAATTTTTCTTACAGTTCGCATTTGTTGTGAATTTTTTCTTTTTCATAATTGAAAAAAACATTTGTTGCGTAAGAAACAAATTTGAAAAAAAAATGTCAATTCAAGAATCTATAGAAAAACTGCGTGGTGGTGAAAATGTAACGAAATGGAAGAAACGATCGCAGATCCTGTTACAGAAACTAATGAGGTAAAGCTGCGCAAAGCGAAAGCAAATATTATTTTATCCATTGATGAATCACTGTACGTGCATATTCAAAATGAGCCAAGTGAATCTCAAATTTGGAAGAAGTTACAAGGTCTATATGAAGATAATGGACTGACGAGGAAGATTGCACTTTTACGAAAGCTCATAACTATACGTTTGGAGACTTCTGAATTATGACTGACTATGTGAACCAAATGTTCGATACAGCGAATAAATTGGCTAGTATTCAGTTTCCTATTTCTCCAGAATGGTTAGGTGCTATATTGCTTGCTGGCCTTGATGATGATTTCAAACCATTAATAATGGGTATGGAGAGTAGTGGTGTGAATATAACAGGTGAGGCAATAAAAGCAAAGCTTTTAGTCTGTGACTATAAGAAGTTTAAGGGTGAAAATGCATTTTTCGGATCGAAGAAGAAGTCCGTTAAACATTTTTCTCCAAAAGGTAATTTTAAATGTTACGAATGTGGAAAGAAAGAAAATGGAACAAGAAACGCATTTTCTGCAGTTTTTTCATGTCGAACAGAAAAAGATTGCGACTGGTACATTGATAGTGGTGCGTCGAGACACATGACTCCTAATAAAGCATGGTTGAGTGAAATAAGAAAATCTTCCATTAGTGATATTATAACTGCAAAGAATCAAAAGATGCAAGTTACTGGAATGGGAAACATTTTATTGAAACTAAATGAACAAGAAATTGAAGTCAACGATGTCTTACATGTTCCTCAACTTTCTGAAAACTTACTTTCTGTCACACAAATGATTAAACATGGAAACAAGATTGTATTCAGTAGAGATGGTTGTAGTATTTTCAACAATCGTGGTGAAATTTAGTTAAGGCTGATGCTTGTGGAGGTGTTTACAAAATCAACGGCCAAGCTTCACGTATGTTTGCAAGTGCATCATCGAAATTAATGACATGGCATAGACGATTGGGTCACATCAATTATACTGATTTGTGCAAAATGAAGAATAGAGCTGTGGAAGGAGTAGCTTTTAGCGAAGACATATATTTTTTGAAAAAGTGTGAAGTATGTTTTAAGGGTAAGCAAACTCGTGTCCCATTCAAACACACAGGTACAAGAGCTAAGAACATTTTGGACCTTATTCATTCCGATCTTTGTGGTCCGATGGAAATTAAATCGATTGGATTATCAAGGTATTTCTTAAGCTTTATTGACGATTTCTCGCGCAAGGTTTATGTCTATTTTTTGAAATCAAAAGCGGAAGTTTTGACAATATTCAAAGATTTTAAGCAGATGGTAGAAATTCAACTAGGACGTAAGATAAAGGTTATTCGGACGGACAACGGAACTGAATATGTTGGACAACATTTTGAAAGTTTTTGTTAAAGCTCTGGTATTATCCATCAAACAACAAAAAGATATACCCCAGAGCAGAATGGAGTCGCCAAACGATATAATCGAACAATTGTTGAACGTGCTAAATGTATGCTATTTGATGCCGAGTTGGACAAATCATATTGGGCAGAGGCTGTTAATACTGCAGCATATGTCATTAACAGGTCAGTTAATTCATCTACCAACGATAAAACTCCGCAGGAAATTTGGACAAACGTGAAAGTGGACTTGAGTGGAATGAGGATCTTTGGTTCTCCGGTTATGGTTCATGTTCCAAAGCTGTTGTTTTTTTGGAATCGGAAGCAAAAATAATTGATTGTGTATCATTAGTCAACAACGAAGAACAAGATTCAGTTGGAGGAAATCCGATAATTTCAAGTAACGAAGAAAAACCGATTGTTGAACTTAAAGAAGACCCAAGTCTAGAATCTCAAGCAAACGAATCTGTTGATTTATTAGAGCAATCGAATTCATCTCAAATAAGAAGATCAGAAAGAGTTCCAAAAATCCGAAACTTTGAAGATTATGTAACATATTCATCTTTTGAGACCGAAATGAGTATTGACCCAACAACTATCGAAGAAGCGATGGCAAGTGAAAACAAGAATGAGTGGAAAATTGCTATTCAAAAGGAACTTAAATCACTGGAAGATAATAAAACCTGGACCCTTGTTGATTTGCCAAATGGACGTAAGGCGAATCGGGTATGTAAATTACACAAATCTATAATATATGGCCTGAAACAAAGTAGTCGTGAACGGAATTTGAAACTCGATGGAGCTTTAAAATCATTTGGACTTATACAGTCCAAGTTAGACCCCTGTGTCTATTTTAATCAAAACGGAAAGCTTATAATCGGTGTTTATGTTGATGATATTTTGATTTTTTGGAGTGATGAAAAACTTAAAGATGATTTGAAGAAATCTTTGTGTAGTTCCTTTAAAATGAAGGATTTGGGAAAGGCAAAAAGCTGTATTGGACTCAACATAACATACAAAGAAGGCGAAATTTATCTAGACCAATCCAAATACATTAACGAAATTCTGACGAAGTTTGGCATGTCTGAAAGTAGGCCAGTAGGAACTCCGAGCGATCCAAATCAAAAATTATCCATAGAAATGTGCAATGAAGATGAAACCGGTAAAGTACCGTATCAGGAAGCTGTTGGTAGTCTTTTATATTTGGTGCAAGGAACAAGACCAGATATTGCTTTTGCTGTTAATGATGTTAGTCGCTTTAACACAAAACATGGAAAAGCACATTGGATTGCAGTGAAGCGTATCTTTAGATACTTAAAAGGTACTATTAAGTTAAAATTATGTTTTAGAGGTTCTGAAAATCTCAACGGATTTTCGGATGCTGATTGGGCTTCTGACAGCGACAAACGTCGCTCATGTACAGGTTTTGTGTTCAACTTGTGTGGTGGAGCAATATCATGGGGCAGCAAAAGGCAACCAACTGTCGCATTGTCAAGTACAGAAGCCGAGTATATGGCACTGTCGGCCGCTGTCCAAGAAGCTTAAACAATTTGGAGCCGAAATTGATAACTGTTTTACGAGCCAACCCTCCACGGGGTAAGCCTTGACGTGGCGGAGCGGCTTACGGTAACTACTACTATGAAGCTTAGAGCTATGCGATCGCGAAACTTGATTTCGCAGAAGGGCCTCCCATGGTCGACAGGTCGAAGCGGAGTAGGCTGTTACTACCAATTACCCCACAACGAAGGAGTGTTTCCACCAAGGCACTCCCACCGAGGGACGGCAGCGAATGAATTTCTTCTTTGGAATCAACGGTGGCGTCTCCAGTTCCAGTTAGGCCGAACTACTTGGTGAACACCTTTACGGGCTACTTCGACTTATTTGAAGCCCAGGCCGTAAAAGGAGCGGCTCTTGCACTTGGAGTCACATCAAGTGCCTGGTACTCCAGGTTGGGGGTTGTGCGTTGGGGTGACTTCCCGACCACGTAGAAAAAAGTTTAGTTGCGAAGCAACAACAGGCCTCGGAAACGGACGGATACACTGATGACGACCCAAGCAAATGTACAAAGGACAACGATTTTCGGATATGCACGTGGAATGTTAGGTCCCTTAATAGACCGCGTGCTGCTACAAAGCAGATATTACCGCTATCCAGGAAATGCGATGGGATGGACCGGGCAAAAGGAGGATGAAAAACTGCGACATCTACTATGGTAATTGTTACCGAGAGCAACAACAGCGACTATTTGGATGCGGATTCGTCGTGGGAAGCAGACTCAGGCAAAAAGTCTTGAGCTTCAAATGTGTGAGCGAACGCATCACGACAATCCGAATCAAGGCTAAATTCGGCAACATCAGCCTAATATGTGCGCATGCCCCCACAGAAGAGAAAAAGGACGACACCAAAGACGAGTTCTACGAGCTCCTCGACAAAACATACGAGCAATGTCCTAGTTATGACATTAAAATTGTCCTCGGCGATTTTAACGCTAAGCTGGGAAAAGAGGACATCTTTGGTGGAACGGTCGGAAAGCACAGCCTGCACGACACCACATCCGATAACGGATTCAGGCTGATTGATTTTGCTGCGGGGCGAAATGTTGTGGTAGCAAGCACCTGGTTCCCTCATCTCAACATCCATAAAGGTACATGGAGATCTCCTGATCAATCAACCGTCAACCAGATTGATCACATTGCGATCGATGGAAGGCACTTGTCCAGCATTTTAGATGTTCGAACTTTCCGAGGAGCTAACATCGACTCGGACCACTACCTCGTCGTAGTCAAGGTAGTGCTACGAATATCCCGACAACGGCCAAAACAAGGAAATGCTGCAAGAAAATTCGACGTCGGACGGCTACAATCGCAAGAGATCGCCAGATCATTCTCTGATCGAGTGTCAAGTAACCTCTTAAGGAGTCCTATGCCGCCAACATCAAGTATCGAAGACCAGTGGCAACATTGCCAAAGAGCAATTAGAGATGCCGCCTCTAATGTGCTGGGTTTCACACAGCCACCAAAACGAAACCCCTGGTTTGATGAAGAATGCAGGCAGGCCCATGCAGCCAAGCAGGAGGCATACAAAGTGGCGCTGCATAGAAGGACAAGAGCTGCTCGCGAGCTCTACGAGCAAAAGAGGAGAGAGGAACGCCGGCTTCTCAGGAGGAAAAAGAGAGAGCATGAGAAGCGTCAGATCGAGGATGTTGAGAGAGCCAACAGCAGGAATGAAGTTCGGAGGTTTTACCGAAAGGTTAAACAGCTGGCTCAAGGTCATCGAGCAAGAACTGATGCCTGCAGAGATAAACAAGGGAACATCATAGTAGAATCGCAGTCAATGCTGGGATTTGGAAAGACCACTTCTGTAGATTGTATAACGGCGACGACGAACAAAATACCGCCGTCAGACAGGAGCCTTTCATCGGACACGATGATAGCCAACAATTCCGTGAACCCGACCTAGAAGAAGTGAAAACCGCAATATCACGGCTGAAATCCAACAAAGCCGCTGGAGCTGCTGCTGAGTTGTTCAAAGCAGCAGGCGACGAGCTAGATAGGAGCATGCACCAAATCATCTGTAAGATATGGTCAGAGGAATGCATGCCCGATGAATGGAACCTCAGCATTGTTTGCCCGATCCTGAAAAAGGGAGATCCTCTAAACTGCGCCAACTATAGAGGAATAAGTCTACTAAACATCGCCTACAAGATCCTCTCTGCCGTAATATGTGAACGTCTGAAGCCTTTCGTCAACAATCTGATTGGTCCTTATCAATGTGGCTTCAGGCCAGGAAAGTCAACCATCGACCAAATCTTCACGTTGCGGCAGATCCTGGAAAAGACCTATGAACTCCAAATCGATACCCACCACCTTTTCATCGATTTTAAGGCCGCGTATGACAGCATCTACAGAGACGAACTGTACAAAGCTATGTCTAGTTTTGGCGTCCCTGCCAAGCTCGTTCGCTTGTGCAAAATGACGATGGAGAACTCACGCTGCTCCATCAAGGTTGGCAACGAGCTCACGGAATCTTTCGACGTCAAAAAAGGATTCAGACAAGGCGATGCACTGTCATGCGATTTCTTTAACATCGTTCTTGAGAAGATAGTGCAGAACTACACCGTCAACACCAGAGGCACTATCTTCCAAAAATCTGTTCAACTTCTCGCGTACGCCGATGATATTGATATAATGGGAAGAACACAGCGTGATGTCAATGGCGCCTTTGTGAGAATTGAGAAAGAAGCGGCAAAAATGGGTTTAGCGGTAAATGAGGGAAAAACGAAGTATATGCTGTCTTCGAGGAAGGACACCCAACACCGACGGCTCGGGCAAAACGTCACAATAGACGCGTATAACTTCGAGGTAGTAGAGGAGTTTGTCTACCTAAGGAGCGGTTTTTCCGGCTCTTGCACTTGGAGTCACATCAAGTGCCTGGTACTCCAGGTTGGGGGTTGTGCGTTGGGGTGACTTCCCGACCACGTAGAAAAAAGTTTAGTTGCGAAGCAACAACAGGCCTCGGAAACGGACGGATACACTGATGACGACCCAAGCAAATGTACAAAGGACAACGATTTTCGGATATGCACGTGGAATGTTAGGTCCCTTAATAGACCGCGTGCTGCCGAACAGTTAGCGGAGACCCTCAACTGCTACAAAGCAGATATTACCGCTATCCAGGAAATGCGATGGGATGGACCGGGCAAAAGGAGGATGAAAAACTGCGACATCTACTATGGTAATTTTTACCGAGAGCAACAACAGCGACTATTTGGATGCGGATTCGTCGTGGGAAGCAGACTCAGGCAAAAAGTCTTGAGCTTCAAATGTGTGAGCGAACGCATCACGACAATCCGAATCAAGGCTAAATTCGGCAACATCAGCCTAATATGTGCGCATGCCCCCACAGAAGAGAAAAAGGACGACACCAAAGACGAGTTCTACGAGCTCCTCGACAAAACATACGAGCAATGTCCTAGTTATGACATTAAAATTGTCCTCGGCGATTTTAACGCTAAGCTGGGAAAAGAGGACATCTTTGGTGGAACGGTCGGAAAGCACAGCCTGCACGACACCACATCCGATAACGGATTCAGGCTGATCGATTTTGCTGCGGGGCGAAATGTTGTGGTAGCAAGCACCTGGTTCCCTCATCTCAACATCCATAAAGGTACATGGAGATCTCCTGATCAATCAACCGTCAACCAGATTGATCACATTGCGATCGATGGAAGGCACTTGTCCAGCATTTTAGATGTTCGAACTTTCCGAGGAGCTAACATCGACTCGGACCACTACCTCGTCGTAGCCAAGGTAGTGCTACGAATATCCCGACAACGGCCAAAACAAGGAAATGCTGCAAGAAAATTCGACGTCGGACGGCTACAATCGCAAGAGATCGCCAGATCATTCTCTGATCGAGTGTCAAGTAACCTCTTAAGGAGTCCTATGCCGCCAACATCAAGTATCGAAGACCAGTGGCAACATTGCCAAAGAGCAATTAGAGATGCCGCCTCTAATGTGCTGGGTTTCACACAGCCACCAAAACGAAACCCCTGGTTTGATGAAGAATGCAGGCAGGCCCATGCAGCCAAGCAGGAGGCATACAAAGTGGCGCTGCATAGAAGGACAAGAGCTGCTCGCGAGCTCTACGAGCAAAAGAGGAGAGAGGAACGCCGGCTTCTCAGGAGGAAAAAGAGAGAGCATGAGAAGCGTCAGATCGAGGATGTTGAGAGAGCCAACAGCAGGAATGAAGTTCGGAGGTTTTACCGAAAGGTTAAACAGCTGGCTCAAGGTCATCGAGCAAGAACTGATGCCTGCAGAGATAAACAAGGGAACATCATAGTAGAATCGCAGTCAATGCTGGGGATTTGGAAAGACCACTTCTGTAGATTGTATAACGGCGACGACGAACAAAATACCGCCGTCAGACAGGAGCCTTTCATCGGACACGATGATAGCCAACAATTCCGTGAACCCGACCTAGAAGAAGTGAAAACCGCAATATCACGGCTGAAATCCAACAAAGCCGCTGGAGCGATGCTGCTGCTGAGTTGTTCAAAGCAGCAGGCGACGAGCTAGATAGGAGCATGCACCAAATCATCTGTAAGATATGGTCAGAGGAATGCATGCCCGATGAATGGAACCTCAGCATTGTTTGCCCGATCCTGAAAAAGGGAGATCCTCTAAACTGCGCCAACTATAGAGGAATAAGTCTACTAAACATCGCCTACAAGATCCTCTCTGCCGTAATATGTGAACGTCTGAAGCCTTTCGTCAACAATCTGATTGGTCCTTATCAATGTGGCTTCAGGCCAGGAAAGTCAACCATCGACCAAATCTTCACGTTGCGGCAGATCCTGGAAAAGACCTATGAACTCCAAATCGATACCCACCACCTTTTCATCGATTTTAAGGCCGCGTATGACAGCATCTACAGAGACGAACTGTACAAAGCTATGTCTAGTTTTGGCGTCCCTGCCAAGCTCGTTCGCTTGTGCAAAATGACGATGGAGAACTCACGCTGCTCCATCAAGGTTGGCAACGAGCTCACGGAATCTTTCGACGTCAAAAAAGGATTCAGACAAGGCGATGCACTGTCATGCGATTTCTTTAACATCGTTCTTGAGAAGATAGTGCAGAACTACACCGTCAACACCAGAGGCACTATCTTCCAAAAATCTGTTCAACTTCTCGCGTACGCCGATGATATTGATATAATGGGAAGAACACAGCGTGATGTCAATGGCGCCTTTGTGAGAATTGAGAAAGAAGCGGCAAAAATGGGTTTAGCGGTAAATGAGGGAAAAACGAAGTATATGCTGTCTTCGAGGAAGGACACCCAACACCGACGGCTCGGGCAAAACGTCACAATAGACGCGTATAACTTCGAGGTAGTAGAGGAGTTTGTCTACCTAAGGAGCGGTTTTTCCGGCTCTTGCACTTGGAGTCACATCAAGTGCCTGGTACTCCAGGTTGGGGGTTGTGCGTTGGGGTGACTTCCCGACCACGTAGAAAAAAGTTTAGTTGCGAAGCAACAACAGGCCTCGGAAACGGACGGATACACTGATGACGACCCAAGCAAATGTACAAAGGACAACGATTTTCGGATATGCACGTGGAATGTTAGGTCCCTTAATAGACCGCGTGCTGCCGAACAGTTAGCGGAGACCCTCAACTGCTACAAAGCAGATATTACCGCTATCCAGGAAATGCGATGGGATGGACCGGGCAAAAGGAGGATGAAAAACTGCGACATCTACTATGGTAATTGTTACCGAGAGCAACAACAGCGACTATTTGGATGCGGATTCGTCGTGGGAAGCAGACTCAGGCAAAAAGTCTTGAGCTTCAAATGTGTGAGCGAACGCATCACGACAATCCGAATCAAGGCTAAATTCGGCAACATCAGCCTAATATGTGCGCATGCCTCCACAGAAGAGAAAAAGGACGACACCAAAGACGAGTTCTACGAGCTCCTCGACAAAACATACGAGCAATGTCCTAGTTATGACATTAAAATTGTCCTCGGCGATTTTAACGCTAAGCTGGGAAAAGAGGACATCTTTGGTGGAACGGTCGGAAAGCACAGCCTGCACGACACCACATCCGATAACGGATTCAGGCTGATCGATTTTGCTGCGGGGCGAAATGTTGTGGTAGCAAGCACCTGGTTCCCTCATCTCAACATCCATAAAGGTACATGGAGATCTCCTGATCAATCAACCGTCAACCAGATTGATCACATTGCGATCGATGGAAGGCACTTGTCCAGCATTTTAGATGTTCGAACTTTCCGAGGAGCTAACATCGACTCGGACCACTACCTCGTCGTAGCCAAGGTAGTGCTACGAATATCCCGACAACGGCCAAAACAAGGAAATGCTGCAAGAAAATTCGACGTCGGACGGCTACAATCGCAAGAGATCGCCAGATCATTCTCTGATCGAGTGTCAAGTAACCTCTTAAGGAGTCCTATGCCGCCAACATCAAGTATCGAAGACCAGTGGCAACATTGCCAAAGAGCAATTAGAGATGCCGCCTCTAATGTGCTGGGTTTCACACAGCCACCAAAACGAAACCCCTGGTTTGATGAAGAATGCAGGCAGGCCCATGCAGCCAAGCAGGAGGCATACAAAGCGGCGCTGCATAGAAGGACAAGAGCTGCTCGCGAGCTCTACGAGCAAAAGAGGAGAGAGGAACGCCGGCTTCTCAGGAGGAAAAAGAGAGAGCATGAGAAGCGTCAGATCGAGGATGTTGAGAGAGCCAACAGCAGGAATGAAGTTCGGAGGTTTTACCGAAAGGTTAAACAGCTGGCTCAAGGTCATCGAGCAAGAACTGATGCCTGCAGAGATAAACAAGGGAACATCATAGTAGAATCGCAGTCAATGCTGGGGATTTGGAAAGACCACTTCTGTAGATTGTATAACGGCGACGACGAACAAAATACCGCCGTCAGACAGGAGCCTTTCATCGGACACGATGATAGCCAACAATTCCGTGAACCCGACCTAGAAGAAGTGAAAACCGCAATATCACGGCTGAAATCCAACAAAGCCGCTGGAGCTGACTAGCTGCTGAGTTGTTCAAAGCAGCAGGCGACGAGCTAGATAGGAGCATGCACCAAATCATCTGTAAGATATGGTCAGAGGAATGCATGCCCGATGAATGGAACCTCAGCATTGTTTGCCCGATCCTGAAAAAGGGAGATCCTCTAAACTGCGCCAACTATAGAGGAATAAGTCTACTAAACATCGCCTACAAGATCCTCTCTGCCGTAATATGTGAACGTCTGAAGCCTTTCGTCAACAATCTGATTGGTCCTTATCAATGTGGCTTCAGGCCAGGAAAGTCAACCATCGACCAAATTTTCACGTTGCGGCAGATCCTGGAAAAGACCTATGAACTCCAAATCGATACCCACCACCTTTTCATCGATTTTAAGGCCGCGTATGACAGCATCTACAGAGACGAACTGTACAAAGCTATGTCTAGTTTTGGCGTCCCTGCCAAGCTCGTTCGCTTGTGCAAAATGACGATGGAGAACTCACGCTGCTCCATCAAGGTTGGCAACGAGCTCACGGAATCTTTCGACGTCAAAAAAGGATTCAGACAAGGCGATGCACTGTCATGCGATTTCTTTAACATCGTTCTTGAGAAGATAGTGCAGAACTCCACCGTCAACACCAGAGGCACTATCTTCCAAAAATCTGTTCAACTTCTCGCGTACGCCGATGATATTGATATAATGGGAAGAACACAGCGTGATGTCAATGGCGCCTTTGTGAGAATTGAGAAAGAAGCGGCAAAAATGGGTTTAGCGGTAAATGAGGGAAAAACGAAGTATATGCTGTCTTCGAGGAAGGACACCCAACACCGACGGCTCGGGCAAAACGTCACAATAGACGCGTATAACTTCGAGGTAGTAGAGGAGTTTGTCTACCTAGGCTCCGCTATAAACACGGGCAATAACACCAGCGCCGAGATCAGACGAAGAATAACTCTTGCTAATCGCTGTTTCTTTGGGCTTAGAAAGCAATTGAGTGGAAAAGCCCTCTCTCGAGCAACTAAGGTAAAACTGTACAACACACTCATCATCCCAGTCCTGCTGTATGGTGCAGAAGCATGGACCCTGACAAAATCGGATGAAAGTGCCTTAGGCTGTTTCGAGAGGAAAGTTCTTCGGGTTATCTTTGGCCCCGTGTGCATTGAAGGGGAATGGCGAAGAAGATACAACAACGAATTTTACGGGTTGTACAACGACATGGACTTAGCCAGAAGGGTCAAGGTCCAGAGACTCAGATGGCTCGGTCATTTAGAGCGAATGGACACCAATGCTCCGGCCCGGAAAGCCTTCGACACTATTCCCGAGGGACGTAGGAGGAGAGGAAGACCGCGACTCAGGTGGCGCACTCAAGTGGAAGAGGACCTCAATCAACTCGGAGTGCAAAACTGGAGACGACTAGCCAAGGATCGAGCTAGCTGGCGGAGCCTGTTGATTGAGGCCCAAGTCCACAACGGACTGTAGCGCCACCTTAAGTAAGTAAGTAAGTTTACGAGCCAACACATAATGATTGCATGTGATAACCAAAGTGCAATTAAACTGGCGGAAACAAATTGTTTTAGATCAAGATCGAAGCATATTGAAGTTCGCCATCATCATATTCGTGACCGAATTATTGATAAGACTGTTGCTGTTCGTTACATACCAACTGAGGATATGGTGGCTGATAATCTTACAAAGGCAGTTCCTCGTAACAAACACGAATTATGCGTTCAAAAAATGGGAATGAGTACTAAAAATTAAAATTCTACTTTATTTAAATATTTTAATAAGTGGGTGTGTTGAAATATTACTTGTTGTTCAATAACTTCTACATATACTCGTTATCATAGTATGTTGCAAATATTTTGTTATTTATAGAAAATATTTATTAATCACTTCTTCTTTTAACTTGAAATCAAATACATCTCGTTCATACATTTCTGTAATCGTCTTGGAGTATATATTTCTTTTCCTGGTACAATTTCAATAAAAACTTACTTCTTGTGTCATCTATAAAAGGAATTGAAGCGTATTTCAATATTGCAAATAAATCGAACCAAATATAAAATTTGAAACTAAACAAATTTCATTATATCTTTAAATAAATCCGAGTCCTGAATCAGCGTAAGAACCTTGCTCCAAGCTCCACTTTTAAGGAAAAATAATAATCTATCATCGATTCCCGACGCTCTGATTGTTCGATATTTACGCCACTTTGTTCACAAGGAAAAAAATTTGTTTACCTAATTTACATGTTATAAATAATTTATAGCTGTATTTACATACATTAACGTTGTTTCTTTGAAGAATATTAAATTAAATAAAATTGTTGTTCCTTAACTTATCATAATCAAATCAAGACGTTGCACAAGGATATGAAAAGTTGGCATAAATTATTTTTCCTCGTTTTCATTTATTTTTGTTCAAGAAAAATGTATGTTGAGTAGTTCAAATAACAATTGAAATATTGAAAATAAATATTTATAAATCATAGTGATATTTGGGGCTATTCGGCGGGATCGGGATCTGTTATTCTTTTATTCTGTTATGAATTCCCATACAAAAATTTAAGTTGTCAAAAAATCTTTTATGAATAACAGAATTGGTATTCGGCAAGCCAAATCTATTAAGTAATCTTCATTGTATAGAGAAACAGCTAGTATAGTGTTTTTGATTTTTTTGTGCTACATCAAAACCAAAATAAAAAAAAAAAAAACAGTACCTTACTTACTTACTTACTTATGGTGGCGCTACAGCCCAGGTCTGACCAGGGCCTCACCCAACAAACTTCTCCAGCCAGCTCAGTCCCTGGCTAGCTGTCTCCAGTTTCGCACGCCAAGTTGGTTCAGGTCCTCTACCACCTGTGTGCTCCACCGGAGTCGCAGTCTTCCTCTTCTGCGACGTCCTTCCGGGTTGGATTCGAAGACTCTACGAGCCGGAGCATTATTTTCCATTCGCTCAACATGACCCAACCATCTAAGTCGTTGCACCTTAACTTTTCTGGCTAAGTCAGTATCGCTGTACAGCTCGTACAGTTCTTGGGTTAAATCTTCGTCTCCATTCTCCATTAACGCAGACAGGACTAGAAATCACTCGAAGAATAATTCTCTCAAAGCAGCCCAAAGCGTTTGCATCAGATGTTGTCATGGTCCATGTCTCTGCACTATACATGAGGACCGGGATGATGAGAGTTTTGTAGAGTGTCACTTAAGTTGATCGGGAGAGGACTTTACAACTCAATTGCCTTCTGAGTCCAAAGAAGCAGCGATTGGCAAGAGTGATTCTTCGTTTAATTTCAGCGCTGGAGCTGTTGTCTGAGACACAACACCACGTAGGCGGATACCACGTAGACAAAGTCCGTTTGCTCCAAGACGTCGATGTTGGTAGTCCTTTCTTGTCGACAGCATTAACATGGTCTTGCCCTCGTTAACCACTAGACCCATCTTCCTGGCCTCCGTCTCAAGACTCACAAACACTCCACTGACATCACGCTGTGTTCTTCCAACTATGTCAATGTCGTCTGCGTATCCTAGTAGTTGGACGGACTTTTGAAAGGTTGTGCCTCTGGTGTTGACCTGCCTGTCTGCTCCAGCGGCTTTGTTCGACTTAAGTTTAGATATCGCTATCTACACTTCGTCAAGGGTGGGTGGAATTTTTGGACTTCCACACCCAAATTGAATGGTTCTGTATTTTTTTTTGTTATAATATGCAGACCCTTATTATGCCATACACACAGTGAGTGCTTTAGGAAAGTGGGTAGGGGTTGAAGAGGAGGTGCCGGTGTATTTTGGTCTTAAATTCCTGAACACTGCAATGATCGGGAAAGACAGAGTGTGGAAGAAAGTTCCACATTCGCGTAGTACGGCTAAAGAACGATTCTCTATACTTGAGCGTACGACCGAAGTTGGGCTCGAGGATAAACTGATGGGCATTCCTGGAAGCACGAGTATTACGGTTGAATTGTTTAAGTGGAGGAATGCAACTGGCTATTTCACTAGGGCAACATAAACGATAAAACAAGGAGAGGCACGAAACGTTACGACGGTGTTCCAATGAATTGAATGAGTTAGTGATCTCCCTTTAACCAACCATTCTTACAGCTCTTTTTTGTATTCCATCCAAGAGGCTTAAGTAAGTAGCTGGAGCACCAGCCCAGAGATGTGAATTGTACTCAAGCTTTGGACGGATATAGGTTTTATAGACAATAGCCAGTATGTTGCAAACGGGGAGAAAAATTTCGGTGACGTGAAATAACGCCCGACGAAATAAGGCCCCATCTTAAAAGGGGCCTTGTTTCAATTGCATTATGGAAATAAAGCCGCATTTTACATGGAAATAAGTTTTCATAAGAAAACTTGAAATAGGGCCTGGTTTCCATACCAACTTGGAAATAATACCCCTTTTTACCGCTGTTGGCAAGTTCTTAAACAGAGATTTACTCTCAATTGCATCAATATGCTTAACAATAACTGTTGTTTAAATGTGAAGAACATCTCCTTCATGATTTATGAATCAGTTGTTTATGAAAAAGTGCAGTGATAAGTGCTCCATTTTAAGGAAAAAAAAGTATTTTGAAGAGTAAATGATGGAGAACAATTTTTTGATTATTTGCAAAATTTCAAAGCTTCAAAAGTTTTAGCGCTCGAAAACTGGGCTTCAAAAGTGATTTACCTCTGAAAACTTTGTAGTTTTTTTACTTCAAATTCACCCTTTTACAAATCAAATTTACCCTTTTACAAGTCAAATTCACCCATTTACAAATCAAATTCATCTTTATACAAATCAAATTCACCCTTTTACAAATCAAATTCACCCTTTTACAAATCAAATTCACCTAGTACTTATAATGAAGATAGTATTTGTAAAACTAAAATCACATGTGTGGTTAATACTTGATAATGCAAGTATTCACAAAACGGAAGAAGTTCAAAACAACTCATACGCTATATTTTTTACCACCGTACTCCCCAATGCTCTTCTACCTGAGCGTCGAACTTGTCGAGTTGTAGAAGCTGAGTAAGGTCAATGATTCTCGGGAATTATTTCTCCAGAAGAGTCCTGAAACCAAAGGTCGCTCGCCCCACCCCTTCCCAATCCTTATCCTCTCCTCCGTCGGCTTTGTGCTATTATGCTGGCTGATGTTTCCTTATCCCTTGACTGTATAGTGCATCACTGTCCAGGTTCGTGAATAATGATCCTGCAATCACTACGAGGGCCGCCATTCGACCTAGGAGCTCATACAAGCAACGGCGTTATGCGATGAGGATAATGAAATCCTCTGATGCAACATCAGGGGATGGAAGTAATCCCATCCATAACAAAAGGATCGAGTGGGCTAAATCCATCCTTGCCCAAACCAAGACCAGCTGCGACTCCACGTCAAAGCGACAAAGGTCTTTGGAGGAGTCCACTCCCGTCCCTAAAAAGCCCAAAGTGCATAACACCAGCACTCCCAATATACCAAGAGTACCTCTCTCTAAACCATTTAGTGATGTACTTAAGGAGCACAACAAAATCGTGGTTGCGGTCATTGATAGGAGCAATATTGATGGCACGATTACCTCTGACCGTTGGCAGATGGTGAAACTGAGGCTCTCGGCTGGCTTTCTCAAAGTCATGCGAGAGCATCCAGGTCCACCGCCTGTAACAAGCGATGGGGGTTGGCATCAAGGTCATGTCAAACTCATCGTTTGTAATGATCAGAGGTCGCGCGATCTATATACGCTTGCTGTCGGCATGCGGGCGAAATGGCAGTGCAAACTCGAGGTTGTTGCAAAGGAAGATATTCCTTGCAGGCCGCGAGCTCGCGCATGGATCCCGATAGAGCACTCATGTCCAGAAGACATCCACGAGATGATCAGGCTCAGCAACCCGGACCTCTCTTGTCACGACTGGAAGATCGCGAAACTGGAGGAGCCGAAGGGTCTTTATCGAAGTGCGATTATCGTAATCAATAAAGACTCTGCGGTTTCCCTGGCGCGAGACAAGGGAGTGATAAGATACGGGTTCGAGACGATTACGCTCCGTGTATATAAAAAAGATGAGGTAGACGCTTTATGGGACCCTCCACAACCCTCTTCAGAAGCTGTGTCGCAAGACGTAGGGGGTCCGAGTGCTACTATCAAATTCCCATCCATGGATGTGGATGATGGTGTACCTGGGCCCTCTTCTGTCGCGGCGCAGCCTTCTTTCAAACCAACATCAGAAGCTGTGTCGCAAGACGTAGGGGGTCCCAGTGCTATCATCACTTTCCCATCTTTGGATGTGGATGATGATGCACCAGGGCCTTCTTCTGTCGCGGCACAGTCTTCTTCCGAAACTGTCAAAAGTTTATCCCTAATGGAGACTGATGACTTATCCAAAGTTCTCACCAGTGAGGAAGAAGATGAACTGTTAGGTTCCTCTTCGTCTGATCTGGATGAGCTGGATTTAACAGTGGTGGAGGTTGATCTGCCTAGTTGTAGCCAAAATGCTGCAAATAGTACAGATTAATCTCCAACACTCAATAAAGGCTTCGGCCTCCCTTCTTCTCCGCCTGTCAAAATCTGGGGAAGATGTTGTTCTCATCCAAGAGCCCTGGATTGTAAAATCCCTGGTTCGAGGACTGAGAACTCCTGGATACTACGCATTATATGTAACAGAAAAAGGTAACCCAAGGTCCTGTATACTAGTAAAACGTAGTCTAAATGTATTCTTACTCCCTAATTTCAGTGATAAAGACGTCACCAAAGCAGTATGGTAATAAACAACCATACCTACTGGCTGGTCTCAGCGTATCTGGGCCACGACCACCAGGGCCCACTGCCTGGCACCACTTTAGAGAAGACGGTCGCTGAATCCGGAAGAACTAAAACTAACCTGATTATCGGTTGTGACGCCAATGAGCACCATACTACGTGGGGTAGTACCGATATAAATGACAGAGGTGAGTCTCTTTTTGATTATATCTTAACATCTAATCTAGTAGTAAGTAACGTAGGTAATGAACCAACCTTCGTCACTAAAAATCGACAAGAAGTTTTAGATATCACTCTTGTCTCGTTACATCTCTCAAATAGAATATTGAATTGGAGAGTATCAAAGGAGCACTCATTCTCCGATCATAGATATATCCAATTCACTCTTATTGAAGAATCCCCTAAACCGATCCAATTCCGGAATTATAGGAAAACAGATTGGCCAAAATATAGGACAACTCTGAAAAGTTTGATTAAACCAGAACTTTTAGATCCTCCCTTGTGCGCTCTCGAACTTGATCGAAAAGTCGATGAGCTTACAGCAGCCCTCAATGAAGCCATGGAAACTGCCTGCCCCCTCACTACAGTACGGGGAAAGAAGAAGCCATACTGGTGGACTGCTGAATTAGAATTACTCAGGAAGGGTTGCAGAAGGCTTTTCAATCATGCAAAAAAGTCTAGACACCCCCAAGATTGGGATTCCTATAAGGAATCACTCAGAAAGTATAAACAAGAATTGAGAATAGCCAAAAGATCCTCGTGGAGATCCTTCTGTAGCTCAATAGAAGAATCCTCTGAGGCATCGAGGCTAAGGAAGATTCTCTCTACAAGTCCAACCATGCCCAGTTGTCTTAAAAACTCTGATGGTACATGGACTAACTCATGCGAAGAAACGCTAAACCTGCTATTAGATACCCACTTCCCGGATAGCTCCAGTTCCGTTAATACAACAAACCATACTGGTGTGGGTACTAACTTAACTTTTCCTCAAGGTCTTGTAACAACGGAAAAATTGACATGGGCTCTGAATAGCTTCAAACCCTACAAATCTCCAGGTCCAGATCAAATCATACCAGCTGAGCTACAATATACCATCGATATAACTTTGCCCATCATTAAGATGATTTTCAAAAGTTGTCTAGATCTGGTCTATATACCTCAGCGATGGAGAGAAGTAAAGGTAGTATTCATTCCCAAAGCGGGCAAAAGCTCGCATGTCAATCCTAAAGATCTAAGACCTATTAGTCTATCATCATTCATTCTCAAAACGCTGGAACGATTGATTGATATCCATATACGCAATAGCATTGATAAGAGGACTATCGATGTCTCAGCATGCTTACTGCAAAGGGAAATCGGTAGAAACAGCCTTGCATACTCTGGTAAGAACTATCGAATACTCCCTAGAGCAAAAGGAATATACTATGGTTGCCTTCCTGGATATTGAAGGTGCTTTCAACAACGTTGACACATCTGCTATCACTTCTGCTATGACGACCCTAAACGTCGAATACTCACTCTGTGAGTTGATTAATCTAATGCTAAAAAGCAGGATCATCAACTGTAAGATGGGGGATTTTTGTACGAAAAGGTCTGTCAGCAGAGGCACTCCGCAAGGTGGTGTTCTGTCCCCTCTCCTGTGGAACATAGTAGTTAACGAACTGCTAATATCTCTCGAGGATGAAGGGTACAGAGTGATTGCGTATGCCGATGATGTTGCTATCGCCGTCACAGGAAAACATCCTAATACACTGAGAGACCTCCTTCAAAACGCACTTAATATGCTCACTAGATGGGCTGATCAATGTGGACTAGTATTAATCCCCAAAAAACAGACCTCGTTCTTTTCACACGGAAATACAAGATTCCAATAATTGACCTCCTTCAATAAAAGGTGTACCACTAATTTTCACCAATGAAGCCAAATATCTTGGGCTAATACTGGATAAAAAATTAAGTTGGAAACCCAATATTCAGGAAAGAGTTAAGAAAGCTACAGTAGCTCTTTTCTCTTGCAAGAAAGCCATAGGAAGCAAATGGGGTTTTCAACCTCGCATAACCTATTGGCTATACACATCGGTCATCCGAACCAATTCTCAAGTACGGGGTTGCAGTATGGTGGACTGCACTGGAGAAAGTCACTTACTGCGACAAACTCAGCAGAGTTCAACGCACCTGCATGTCTCTGCATAAGCGGGGCATTGAGAACCACACCCTCGGCAGCGTTAGACACTCTCCTCCATCTGACAACCGCTCGAAATTTTTAGCAAAACAAGTGGCAGCGAGCACAGCTATAAGGCTCCAGCGCCTCATCTCAATGGACCAACAATAATGTGGGGCATTCCATCATTTTGAACTTCTTCGGTTCTATACCAAAGTACATAGACTATACCATTCCAAAACCCCAATTTGGTAAAAACTTCCATATATCCATTCCATCCAGAGATGAATGGAAGACAATAAACTTATGGATGAGAAAAGCATTCATTTTTATACAGATGGATCCAAGACAAGTGATGGAGTTGGTAGTGGTGTGTACTCAGAAAAGCTTAATCTAAGCATCTCATTCCGCCTCCCTAATCATTGTAGCGTCATCCAAGCGGAAATCTTAGCGATCAAAGAGGTTCTCTCCTGGCTAAGAGAAAACGTGATATCAAATTCGGATATCCGCATCTTCTCTGACAGTCAGGCTGCTATTAAATCTCTGACGGTGTCTCAACCAAATCTCAAACGGCCCTCGATTGTCGATCGTCCCTTATGGAGATGGCAATTTAACATTCACCTCTCTTGGGTGCCGGGCCACAGAGACATCGCAGGAAATTGTAGAGCTGATGAACTCGCTAAAAATGGAACCGTCATACCTATTTCACCTGAAAGGGAGAAGATAGGTATACCGATAGCTACATGTAAGCTTCTGCTAAAAGAAACTGCCTTAAAGATAACAAACTCTAGGTGGCAAAATTTACCAACGTGCGCAGCCACAAAACTCATCTGGCCTTCACTGGACCTAAAGCGCTCAAGAGACTTGTTATCTCAAAGCAGACTTCATATTAGCTCCTTAATAGGTATCCTTACGGGACAACTGTCTTATAGGCAGACACGCAACACGACTTGGTGTAGCCTCAAATGACTTTTGCAGGAGCTGTATGGACGAGGAGGAAGAGGAAACAATCTCTCACCTTCTCTGCACTTGCCCTGCTCTTTCACTAAGACGAAAGCTTCATCTGGGCAATTACTTTTATGATAACCCCAGTGAACTAGCTAATAGAGATATCAAGTGTCTTCTTCGCTTCATAAAAAGCTCAAAATGGTTCGACTAGTAAGAAGTAATTCTCTAGATTCATGTGGTATCACAATGGGCCTTTTCTTCTGGCCTAAGTGTGTGGATTCTGTATCCACAGCCACTTTAACCTAACCTAACCTAACCTAACTCCCCAATGCTAAATCCAATAGAAGAAGTTTTCTCAAAAATTAAGCTTCATTCAAGAAACTTATAAGGTTATTAGTCGATCCAACAAATAACCAACGTTTGGTTGACATAATAGACACTTCTGTCGAGACGGTAACTTCCGAAAATTCAGTATACCATGAACCGACGTACTGATATGGAAGAAGTGAGCCGACAATACAAACACCTATTGGAGGGAAAGAGAACGCGACAAAACTGTTTAAATTAAATATTTCTCTGTTCAATAATTTTGTTTGTGCATGTTTCTTGTCAGTTTTACGTTGTGAAGTGTTTATTCACTTTCTCAATTTAAGAAAGCTAGCTGGTGTATATTTAATTTGTTTTTATTTTTAATGTAACAAATGTAAGATTTGAAAATTGTTTTAATTTAAATGTACGCACAAAAATTGTTAACGTTATTTTTTAATGCCAAATAGAAAACTTGACGCCTGAAGATACTCATAGCCATGAGCGAAACGTCGTGAAAAAACGTATTTGTTTTATTTTTCAACTTGACCTACAGCCCACTTAATTCAACACAAAACAAACTCCTCTACTAACTTGAGTTATATGCGTCTATTGTGACGTTCTGTACGAGCCGTCGTCGGTGTTGGGTGTCCTTCCTCGAAGACATCATATACTTCGTTTTTCCCTCATTTACCGCTAAACCCAATTTTGCCACTTCTGTGTCAATTCTCACAAATGTGCCATTGACATCACGCAGTGTTCTTCCCATTATATCTATATCATCGGCGCACGCGAGAAGTTGAACAGATTTTTGGAAGATAGTGCCTCTAGTGTTGACGTTGAAGTTCCGCACTATCTTCTCAAGAACGATGTTAAAGAAATCGCACGATAGCGCTTCGCTTGTCTGAATCCTTTTTTGACGTCGAAAAGTTCCGTAAGCTCGTTGCCAACCTTGATAGAGGAGCGTGAGTTCTCTATCGTCATTTTGCACAAGCGAACGAGCTTAGCAGGGATGCCAAAACTAGACATAGCTTTGTACAGTTCGTCTCTGTAGATACTGTCATACGCGGCCTTAAAATCGATGAAAAGCAAACAAGGAAATGCTGCAAGAAAATTCGTCGTTGGAAGGCTACAATCGCAAGAGATCGCCAGATCCTTCTCTAATCGAAAAACAACTAATGTTCTTACTTATTTTATACTACTGGGAAGTTAGTCGTGTGGGCCACATGGTCGCACTCATATTTTTTTTTCTTATTTTTAATTTTTTTTCTATCCTGTGACCCCCTCCGAAAAAACTTCCAGATCCGCGCCTATATGGCCCATATATCATTTTATTGAATAAGTACTTACTTAGAATACATATTTTAACTGTAGTTTAAATAACGAAAATTATACTAGGCAAAGTACTGACATATAAATCGTTTGTTCATTTATGGGAATCCCCTATATAGGCTTATGAGGATAATTTAACGCACCTTTGTTATGTACCCTATGATTTGAATGTTGGCTTCTAGAAAAAACATACACTTCGTAAAAAAAATTGACAGGGGCGGAGGTCCCCAAAATGTTTGCGTTTTTCTCTTATCTCAACCCAGCTCATGAGCTGTTTTCACATCGCCTTGGGTGAAATTAAAGCTTAACAAACGATATGTACCTACTATCAAAGCATTTTGACGCAGGTGCTGTTCCTGCCCAAAAGCCATTTTAATATTACAAAAGGAAAATGGCCATCTGATGCCAATGCCGCCGTTCCCCCATAAAAAAAAAAAAATCCAATAGAAAAAGTTCAATGTTTACTTTAAGCACATTTATTTTGCTTTTAGTTAAAACTTAAATTTAATATCAAGTAAAATTATAATAAAAGAAAAAATATATCACACGGTTAGTTTGAAACTTAAAAATATACAATTTTTCTCGTTGATTGACACAAAAATCGCTTACGTTTCAAGAACATGATTCAAATAAGCAATGTAACATATTGCAAGTTTTAAAATTTCGATTTTAGAGAGCTTCTTATCGGGTGGCAGCGTGGAAGTAATTTTCCGAAGTTCAGCAAATGACACATTGAACGCTTCAACTCGGATTCTCTCACGAGTTGCATGAGCTGTTCGATACTTGAGTGTTGCTCGCCGACGTCGTCGTCGTTTCTTCACGTGAAAGACCCACAAGTTCAGATGGATCTAAGTTTGTAATGGGGGTTGTTCGTCGTCGGGGTGTATGTGGCGTCGTTTGGGGTACATTTTTCACACGGCATCACAGCATGCTCCTCGGGTATATAGTAACTTCCTAGAGAGATGCTATGGTGTGTAGGCACCAAATGGGTCATGTCATATACCATGTTTGTCCTGTGATGGAATAATAGAACATAAAAAAAGAAAAAAAAATCATGAAAGATGGGTTAACCCCTTCACAAAATATTTGATGCTTAAACACAAACACCGCAGTCACGTTTTATTTGAGGGAAGACCGTTAAATACTGTTTAATTTGAAGGGTGTTTTACTTGAATTGTTGTTCAAATATGTACATTCATCCTCCGGGATACAAGTATTTATGTTATTGTCTACATTATTTGTGGCATATTTTAACACCTACAATAATAATTGGGTTGGAAAAACGCAAAAGAAATATTCCCTAAGGGTCTATAATGCTCTATAGAAGAAAGGGTTTTTTTTTCGGAAATCTCGATTTTTCGATCCAATAATCCAATAACAAAAAAAATTTAATATTTATCGAAAAATGTTGACAAGGATTGAATTAACAATAGAATAAATATTTGTTGGCTTTTCGTAAAAATACTAACTTGCGAGTCGATGGTACACATCAAGTAGAAGAAGTCGTAAAACCAATGTGGATTTGTAATAATAACTAGCGACAGCCCTTGAAGAGCCAAGGCCTAAGCGGCTTACTCTCAGCAACAATTCTTCGGGTCCGTGTGAAGAATTGAGGGGACCTACAATTTAAACGCCGATTCCGATTCTTCGCAAGAGGCAGTGCCCGTGAAAGATGAAATAAAAACTATGATCACGAGTAGGACTCGATGTTAATCCTGATACACTCCTCGCCACATGAATAGGACACCGCTTAAGTTTTTTTTTCTATCGTCCATGGTTCCCAAACCAAACACGCTAGAGACCTATTTTTTTTTTTTAATCTAAGGTTCAGTTAATTGTTTTTATTTCACCTGAAAATTTCGCACCACTTGAATAGGACACTTGAATAAAAAATCATTTTAGAGTATTACTATTCTTTTTATTGCGAACGTTACTTTAATTGGAGGTAACTGGAGTATTTTATTTAAAAAAACAAAAATGTTTTAATAGTGTGTTGAGCCACCTTTCTGCTCCAAAACTTCACACATCCTGTTTGGAAGGGATGCATACAAACTGTCCAAATAATTTAGCGAAATCGAGCTCCAAGCCAATTCGATGGCTTGGCTGATTCGTATACTTAACGTGTCAACCATCCCCAAACATTTTCTATGATATTCAAGTCCGGTGAGTAGGGCGGATAGCTTAAAAGCTCCACATTTTGGCTCTGTATATACGATTTAACTACCCGGGCTGTGTGTATTGGCGTATTATCATGTTGATAAATCCAGGACAGAGGTCTAAAAAGGGTTTGAAAGTATGGAAAGGCCTCTTTCAGTGTACCATTGTAAGACAACGCATTCATTGTTGTTGACACAAAATGTAGTTTGCAGGTGCCATAATAGGAAATAGCTCCCCAAACCATTACACCTCCAACTCTGGTATGCAGCCGGTCCAGATAATGAGTTTCTTTGCGGAGGTCATGGAAATGCACATCGGGACCTTCCAAATTAAATTTTTTTTCGTCGGAAGAGACCACTCGATGCCACTCAGAAAATCCAGGTAACATGTGCGTGGCAAAAACTGAGGCGTTGCTCCTTTCGAACTGGGTTAAGGGGTGGCTTCTTCTTGATTTTAAGTCTTTTTATGTTTTAAGCTTTCGAAATAACACGACGCATGGTTGTTAGACTTGCTTTAACACCACATTTTCCCCTGATTTTTGCCACAGAGTCGCCTTTCCGCATTAGTTAGCACACTGTGTATGCGGCCTTTCATGTTTTTCCCGATTTAACTAATTTAGACGAAATTTAACTTAAAGTAGAAAAAAATATATAATGACTTTTTTCCAGAACTTGCAATTTGTCATAGAGAAAGAAGAAAAGAGTTGCAAAAAGATAACGGGCAAAGTACCATTATTTTATCATTCCGCTTTTGAGTTATAAGCAAAGTAAAAAGAGTGTACAGGGTGTCCTATTCAAGTGGCGATGAGTGTATTTTATATGATCGTAAAAGCAATAAGTAGTGTCCGTAGCTTAGTGGTTAGGTGCGTTGGCTGCTAAGCAGAACGTCGTGGGTTCGAATCCTACTCGGGCCCAAAGTTTTTATTTCATCTTTCACGGACACTGCCTCTTGCGAAGAACTGACAAAACTTCCAAGAGTATCATCTGTCATTAAAAAGTGCTTCTCAACTTTGCCGTTCGGAATCGGCGTAAAATTGTAGGTCCCCTCAATTCTTCACACGCACCTAGAGAATTGTTGATGAGAGTAAGCCACTTAGGCCTTGGCTCTTCAAGAGCTGTCGCGCCACTCTATTTATTTATTTTTTTTTTAAAGCAATAAGGTAAAATAAGAAAAAAAATGTTAAACCGATGCACAAAATGTTCTCTAGGCTGCACTAAAGCTTATTAAAAATGAAATCTGATTTCTTCATAGATATAGGTATCTTGAAATCTGTTTTTAAATAAATCATGATTTTTGAAACTTGTTTCTTTTCTATGTAAATCAGTTCAAGTGGCGTAATCAAGGCTCATATGAGATATCAGTCGCGACCAGCGTTGCCAACGTTGCCTAAATTAGAAAAAAAGACGCCTTTTTCATTACAAAATGCCTTTCCTTGACTTTTATCAGTGGGAATAAAAAAAACATCAATTTTCAATTTTTTTTTTTATTTCAGGTCTGAAAACCTAAACAAAATTTTTGTTGAATTGAATTCAAATAATCGGCCCAATCGAGGTAACCTACGGAGTGCAATTTTCTCCGAATTTTGCTTAGACGTAGTTCTCCGACAAGCAAAATGTCTCCGATTCGGAGAAAATTCCGCTCCGACCACGGTTACCTCTATAGGGTTTGAATAAACAGGATTAACTTACTTTTCTTCAGTTAAAAAACGTGAAGGTCGAATCAATATGTAAGTAAATGAAACAAACCGTAATGAATACAAAAAACGGTTTAACTTTCAGTACAACATAACTGACTAGAAGCGGACACAACAAAACGATAGTGGCACATTTTGGAGAAGAAAAGTACAGCTTTCTGGTGTTCATTGAGACTTTACCTGTGTTCACTGACGCTGTGACTGGACTGTTCTAGACAGAAAAGTGCAGCTTTTTGCTGTTCATTGAGGTTTTTTCTGTGCTGAACTGTTCTACTTTCCAGTTCATTGACAAACCTAGAACAGTTTAGAACAAGATTTTCTGTTCTTGCTTTTGAGTCAGATCAGGTTAGAACAGACTCGTGAGAAATGTCAACATCGAAGTTGTAATTTTTTTTGTTTACGTTTTGATTTGGCTGTGCTTGATTTTCCATTTCAATAATTTTTAATAATATTTTTCACAGTAAAAACACAAAAAATGAAAAAAAAAATAAGCGAGAAACGAAAAATTCACACAATTTGCAATTTGTTTTGTTGTTGTTTTTTTTTTTTTTTGACAACTTACTTTTAACTGACTGTTCTAACTTGATATGACGTTCTCACGAGACTGTGCTGTTTCTGATCTAGACAAAACCTCGGTGAACACAATTATTTTCTGTTACAAAAACTGTTTCTGGTTTGGTGTTCATTGTGTCTGTCTAGAACAGTTTAGGACATGATTTTCTGTTCCACTATTTTAGGTGGAACCGTAGAACAGAATAGATCAAGTGAGAAAGAATTCAACAGTCAAAAAGTTGAGTGTTCTAACTTGTTCCAAAGTGTTCTGATATTTCTCATGAAGCTGTGCCGTGCTGTAATGTACTGCGTTGTCTTTTTTCTCACTGAACAAAGCTAGAAAGTCTAACATCTGAACTTCCCAGATTAGACGAGACAGATGAAAACCAAAAGAAATTAGGAAATTCGAACAACTTGAAACTAATTTCATAATGACGAATTAACATTTTACAATCTTATATGTTTAATATTTTAAGAACGCTTTTATAAAATAAAAAAGTTAGTAGTTTGAAACTGAAATGATGCCTTTTTGCAAAAAAATAAGCCTTAAAGCACTATTCACATGAGCACGACCAACGAACGACGAATGATTGAAGAAAAGTGATTTTAGATACGTTTGAAGCCATATTTCCTTACAAAGTCTCAACAAAACGATAAAACTGTAGTTTATGTTTGATTTGTGATGCATAAATTAAATTTTTAATCTCAAATGTTAATAAATTTGAGAAAACAAATTTATTCGTCGCGAAAAGAATTGTAGTTGATACGAACTGCCAAACTCTATTCGCGTTCCACATCATCCACACTCCCAACGAACAAAATGTTCGCGCGCGTCTAACCTCAAAAATCATTCTTGCCTTGTGTTTTGGTTGTTCATTCGCGACGAATTAAAAACTCTCATGTGAAAGAAATGTCAAAATCGACGAATTTTCGTTCATTCGTTGGTCGTTGTTCGTGCTCATGTGAATAGAGCTTAAGGCCTTAGCTGGAGAAATAATGCCTAAGGCATGAAAATGCGTAGGTTGGCATCGCTGGTCGCGACGCACTGCAGAGAATGTCTTTGAACAACGTTATTGAACACATCAATTGCCTTACATTTTGATCTAAAAAAAAAACTAAATATCGTTTACGATGTGGTTTGAAAAATGTTAATTTAGTTGTGCTCCGTTTTCGATTCGAAACCTGAACACAAATATCAACTGATTTAATTTAATAGTCTTTTTTCCGGACTATTCGATTAGCACTATGTTCAATTTAAATCGTAATAACGAGAGTAAAGAAAAACACACACACACACATTATTTTTTTTAATATACATATTCATATCTAGCTCTTACTTAATATAAATTGAGTATCAAGTAAATTGAATTCCAGTCCATTAAATTATTTTTCTATTTTTTAAATATAAGTATGTATTCTTTTTTTAGCCATTTTACAATCTTTCCCAAAAAAAACCGGTGCGTTGTTGCATTTTCGATATGGAACCAGAGCGGTTGCTCAATTATAACTGAGAGCTGAACCGTTTTGCAGCATCGATTTATACAACTATTTTCAGTATAACATTTTGTTTCTTGTCACGGTAAATAAGGGGTTGGTTTTGTTTCAACTAAAAGCAAAAAGGCACTTCCCCAATCCATCCGCCGCCGAGGACAAAGATGTTTCTTGCATCCCTTATGTATTGAAAACAAAAAAAATGAAGATGAGAGTTTACCATCTGTGGCCCTGGTTATCCAATGAGCATCATCTGCTCATCAAAATACATTTCAAATCCCGCCCATTTTTCTAGGTATGTAAGCAATGTGTAATATCATATTGGATAATACTAATATGTGAGAAAATCGTTGTGTTGTACTTATGTATATTGTTAGATCTAGTCCTTGATTTAAAGTTTAAGGAACTTATTCAGTACTTAAATTTTAAAAATCAATTTCATTCTAAAAAATGTACACGACTGGGTCGTACGAACTTGCTCCCGCATGCGAAAACTCAATATTTATGATTACTTTTATTTTCCTTAGTGGGTTAAGGTCGAGATAATTTGACATGGTGGAAGAATTGCCATTGGTCCTTTTCTTGAAAACTATTCACTATGCAACATTTTAAGGAATAAACAAATGAAGTAAGTTATAATGGTTGAAAGTGGTAAGTAACTGATCAGTGTTTCTATGAAGCTGTGAGAAGTGGAGGTGTTTTTTTTTGTTTTTTTTATGGTAATTAATCCAAGTGACACAGCTGTTGCTTGTGTTACTAATAGCTGTGATGCTATATGACTAAAATGGTGTGCGGTTATGCTGCGCACTGCTTTGATGAATCTAAAACTGAAGATATTGCTGTTGGTTTTGATACTGATAGTGTTGCAAGAGGTATTTCTGTTGCTAAAAAACTTCAATGGTTTTATATATCAAACTTTCTGCCGACGACAACAACAACAGCTATCATTGACTATACAGCTAATAAGCTTAATATAAACAAAACCCAAATTGCTTGCTATAAACTCACGATCCTGAAAAGGGGAGATCGTTTAAACTGCGCCAACTAAAGAGGAATAAGTCTACTAAACATCGCCTAAAAGATCCTCTCTGCCGTAATATGTGAACGTCTGAAGCCTTTCGTCAACAATCGTGGCTTCAGGCGAAAGTCAACCATCGACCAAATTATCACGTTGCGGCAGGTCCTGGAAAAGACCTATGAACTCCAAATCGATACCCACCACCATTGTACAGAGACGAACTGTACAAAGCTATGTCTAGCTTTGGCGTCCCTGCCAAGCTCGTTCGCTTGTGCAAAATGACGATGGAGAACTCACGCTGCTCCATAAAGATTGGCAACGAGCTTACGGAATCTTTCGACGTCAAAAAAGGATTCAGACAAGGCGATGCACTGTCATGCGATTTCTTTAACATCGTTCTTGAGAAGATAGTGGCAAAACTCCAACTTAACACCAGAGGCACTATCTTCCAAAAATCTGTTCAACTTCTCGCGTACGCCGATGATATTGATATAATGGGAAGAACACAGCGTGATGTCAATGGCGCCTTTGTGAGAATTGAGACAGAAGTGGCAAAAATGGTTTAAGCGGTAAATGAGAGAAAAACGAAGCATATGCTGCCTTCGAGGAAGGACACCCAACACCGACGGCTCGGGCAGAACGTCACAATAGACTCGTATAACTTCGGAGTGTGAGTGCTACAGGCATAGCACCGCCGAGATCAACGAATAACTCTGTAACGCTATTCTTTGGCTTAGAAAGCAATTGAGTGGAAAAGCCCTCTCTCGAGCAACTAAGGTAAAAACTGTACAACACACTCATGATCCCAGTCCTGCTGTATGGTGCAGAAGCATGGACCCTGACAAAATCGGATGAAAGTGCCTTAGGCTGTTTCGAGAGGAAAGTTCTTCGGGTCATCTTTGGCCCCGTGTGCATTGAAGGGGAATGGCGAAGAGATACAACAGCGAACTTTACGGGTTGTACAACGACATGGACCTAGCCAGAAGGGTCAAGGTCCAGAGACTCAGATGGCTCGGTCATTTAGGCGATGGCACCAATGCCGGCCCGGAAAGCCTTCGACACTATTCCCGAGGGACGTAGGAGGAGAGGAAGACCGCGACTCAGGTGGCGCACTCAAGTGGAAGAGGACCTCAATCAACTTGGAGGGCAAAACTGGAGACGACTAGCTAAGGATCGAGCTAGCTGGCGGAGACTGTTGATTGAGGCCCAAGTCCACAACGGACTGTAGCGCCACCTTAAGTAAGTAAGTAAGTAAACTGACGGGAAACAAAGATATCGAGAATCTCAGAACTATAAATTTCAAAATTTGCGTGCCTCTTGAATCAGCAGCAGCAACAAATTTTTCCAACAGAAGTTTTTGGCCGGAAGGAGTATACGATATTTCACAAACATCCAAAAAAAACTCGAAGCGTCCATATCCTATCAACAACCAAACGTAGCTGGAAACGAAGTTAACAATATAGATCGACATAAAGAAGACGATAATATTTTTTGTATTTACTATCAAAATACTGGTGGGATGAGAACAAAAATTGACAAATTTTATGCTGCTCTTGCTGACAATAGTTTTCAAGCTTTGGCCCTAGCCGAAACATGCTTGACCCAGGGAATGTATTCATCATATATTTCTCCGATGATTATCAGGTCTACAGAAGAGTTCGCAATGCTGAAGGTGAATCCAGAGGTGTGCTCTTATCTGTGTGTTCTAAGCTCATAAGTTATCATATTAATATACCACCTGTGGCCTATTGCACCACCTTACAAATTTGTGAATTACAAACGTTTTTACCACAAATATGTAAAAAAAATCAAGTTTTGTGTTTTGTCAAATTCTGTAGGCTACAAAATTGTACTTGTGATTCACAAATTACAAAATTGTTGAAAAAATTGATTTTCGGTTGCACGACAAAAAGTTTGTAGTTGTAAATCACAATCAAAAAAATTGTGAAAAATCTACTTTATTGTAAGTTTCTGTTGCACAATATTAGTGAGGATCACAAATATATTTCAGTTTGTGAAAAAATTCTACAGGCGAAAGACCGTGTGTAATCTTGTCTACAAATTTGTGTTTAACATTAATTTGTGTAATTGTGTGCCAGCAGAAATTCTGAAGCGGATTTCGTTGTAATTAAAAGCAAATATCAATTGCGTTAAAATTAAAGTTTTGAAAATTATTTTATTTTCATATTCTGTTACGTTAAAGACTATTCACATGAGAACGACCGACGAATGACGGATGAAAGAAATAAAAGTAATTTAAGATAGTTTCAAGCCATATTTCCTCACAAATTCACAACAAAACCATGGAAATATAGTTTTTATCTGATTTCTGATGCATTCATTTGAGAAAAAAAAATTCGTCTCGAAAATATTCTAGTTGATACTAGAGCACTTTTCACATGGGCACGAAGTACGAGAAACGATTGAATGAAAATTTGTCGATTTTGACATTTCTTTCACATGAGAGTTCTTAATACGTCGCGAATGAACAACTAAAACGCAAGGTGAAAATTATTTTTGAGGTTATACGTGCGAGTCACGAAAAGTTTTCGATCCCCGAAATAAAACAAACTGTGTACCTCGGTGGTCAAACAACTAATGTTATACTTTATACACAATCAGCAAATTTCATGGGAATGGAAATTGAATGTAATTCGATTCATGCAATTTACGTTCCCATGAAATGATAAATTCAGAACCGGGTGGTTCTGGTGAATTGGAGCTCTGCGGGGTCATCGTTTACTTTTGGTTTGACGATGTCCTCGTTTAGCTCTATAACTCGCGCGAACATTTTGTTTGTTGGGAGTGTGGATGATGTGGAACTCGAATAGAGTTTGACAGTTCGTATCAAATAAAATAAATTTGTTTTCTCAAATACTTTAACATTTGAGATTAAGAAGTTAATTTATGCATCATTAATCAAACATAAACTATACTTTTATCGTTTTGTTGAGAATTTGTAAGGAAATACGGCTTCAAACGTTTCTAAAATCACTTCATTCATTCGTCGTCCGTTGGTCGTGCTCATGTGAATAGTGTTTAACAGCCAAACTCTATTTGCGTTCCACAAAATAAACACTCCCAACGAAGAAAAACTTCGCACGTATTTAACCTCAAACATCATTATTTTTGGTTTTGGTTTCTCATTCTCGACGAATTTAAACTGTCATGTGAAAGAAATTTCAAAATTAACGAATATTCCTTCATTTGTTTATTATTTGGTCGTTCTCCTTTAATTTGTAACTTACCAGTTTCAAACATAAATGGTGCAACGGTAAATTGTAAATTTATTTTGAAGTTTGTAACTCTCATCACAAATATGTAATCCCACTTATTTGTAGTTGGTGCAAAGCAAATTCAAATACAAAATTTGTGATTGTGAATTACAACTCCAAATTTGTGGTTGCAATTTGTAAACTGGTGCAATAGGGTCGGTAGCGATATAACTATTTATTCTTTACATATGCAAAAGATAATAAGAGTGTTTGATGTACTTAAACTAAACTTTAACCTTTCACAAATAAATTGGATTTTTTCTGATGAGGATAAAATCTTATTTCCTTTCAATGTTACTTCTAAAATTGAAAATGAGACTTTAGATTTGCTTTCATCTATAAATGTTAAGCAAATTAATGCAATAAAGGTAACTACTGACTTTCGATTCGCCTTTGATAAAGATCATCTAGGAATCATGGTGCTGCTAGATCTTTCCAAAGCTTTTGATTGTGTAGACCATCAAATTCTAATATCAAAGCTAAGTGATAAGTTTAATTTTTCTACATCGTCACTAAAGCTTTTGAAAGACTACCTTTGTAAGAGAAATCAAATAATAAGAACTGAGCTAGGAACTTCAACTCCTTTTATTGCTCACTGTGGTGTTCCCCAAGGCTCTGTCCTCGGACGACTTCTGTTTTCATTGTTTATCAATGATCTACCAAATATTATTTAAAATTGCTCAGTTCACTTGTATGCAGACGATGTTTTGATGTATAAATTTTGCAAAGTAGGTATGATGGAAGATGCTGTAGCGCGAATCAATGAGGATTTAGTTCATGTTCAGGAATGGGTTCAGACGAATATGTTACGTCTTAATCCTTCGAAGACGTTGAGTATGGTATGTTCAAAAAATGATGTTGTTCTTGAAGATATCCCTAAAGTTATTTTAAATTCCCGAACAGTTGAGTTTGTAAATAAAGTAAAGTACTTAGGCTATCAATTTACAATAAACTCACTTGCTGCGATGTCATCTTTGAAGCTGTAAGACTTATTTACTTTGGTCTACGCTCTCTAAGGACCTCCTTACATTTTCTGAATGAAGATATCAAAAAACATTTAGTCATAAGCTTGCTTCTTCCTTTCTTTACTTTTAATTGCTCTGTATAGTGTATACCCTTGCCTTGACTTTGAGTGTAAACGAAAACTTAACGTAGCATTTAACGATTGCTTGCGTTTCATATACAATATAACTAGGTGTGAAAGTGTTCAGTCTACGTTATTGGGAATTAGTTTGGATAACCATTTATTGTTTCGTAATATATTACTGTTGCATAACACTATTAATGGAAGATCTCCAGGGTATTTAGGGGAAATGCTTCAATTCGCTCAATCCCAAAGAGGGTTACGACTTATTTTGCCACGTTTTCTTCATTCCATTGCTGATCGATCTCACCTTGTCTTTTCAATAAGGATTTGGAATAGCCTTCCCTTTCAATTACAAAGAATCACTTCACCAACCATTTTTAAGAAAAAGTTACTTACTTATATTTTGACAAATATTAATTAATCGTCTACTACTGTTAATGTTATACCCAATAATTTACTTGGTCATGTTTTTGTTTTTGTTTTTTTTTTCTTTCTTTTTATTAACAACTTATAAATTTAATGTATCAATGTAATCCATTTCATATTATACTTTTTTCTATTATATTCATTTTTTCATTATAGTACTATTGCTCATAATTAATAATGCAACGTATCTTGTCAAATGTATATTTAACTTGTTGAATATCTAGAAATCTAGATGCAATTAAAAGATCCTGTAATCTTGATGTATCATGTAAAAAATGCTTATAAATACAAATACAAAAAATGAAAATCAAAGAATTCTCGATTTAGTATTTGTAAGTCTTAGAAGCTGAAGTAAATGAAATGATTGAACCTATTCTAAATAATTCTGTACACCATACAGCTTTAGAGATTCAGCAAAATTTTTTGTAACTTGATGAACTAAATTTTAATAAAAATGAAATCTCGGAGGAATATGATTACGTAAAGGCTGATTATGTTGCTATTAACACCTTCTTTCAAGAGGTGGACTGGAAAACTTGTTTTTATCAAATGATTTAAAATTATGCTTCGACAATCTCAAAAAAGGAATAAGAGTAGTGGCAGACCAATTTGGTTCCATAAAAGGCTTTCAAATCTTAAAAACGAAATGACAAAGGCACAAAAACCACATCGATCCAACCAAGCTTATAAAGATAAGTTTAAACAGCTTTGCTAAGAATATGAAACACAAACAAATTTTGGGGCTTGGAATCTAAAATCAAAACCTACGCGAAAGCTTTTTGGTCTTTCCCTAACGGACAATCTTTTGGTTTACCAATTAATATGAGGTTTGAAGATAAGGTTACAAGTGATGAAATTGAAATCTGCAATTTCTTTGCTGATTTTTTTCAGTCTAACTTCATTCTTGAAACGCCAAAACTAAAAAAAATGACCTTAATATTCAGCCAATTACGAGTCTAAGTAAAATTATTTTAAGCAAAGAAGAGGTTTTAGAAGAGCTAGCGTCTCTAGATGGAAACAAAAAAGAGGACTTCGATAGAATATCTCCCTTTTTACTTAAAATGTGTAGAGAAACTCTAACAGTACCATTAATGAAGTTATTTAATTTATCGCTAAATCAAGGAATATTCTTAGATGAATGGAAAACTTCGATTATCACACCAATACACAAAGGGGGTTCAAAACAAGACATTATTAACTACAGACCTATTTCTAAGTTGCAAGTTATTCCAAAAATTTTTTAAGCTTTAATTAAAAAACGTGTTTACGAGAATATAAAACGTGTAATCTCCGAAAACCAACACGGATTTGTTAGTAGTAGGTCAACTACTACAAACTTAACTCTCTTCTCGAATTTTTGTACCAAGGAAATGGAGCGAGGTGGTCAAGTAGATGCAATCTACACTGACTTTTCGAAAGCTTTTGACTGATTACAACATATTCTTGTTAGAAAAATTAAAAGCATTGGGATTTGAAAATGAAATCTTAAGGTGGTTTGAACAATATCTTACTAATCGAACACAGTGTGTAAAGTTAGGTAACAATGTATCGAAGGAAATTAGAAACTTATCTGGTTTTCCTCAAGGAAGTCATCTTGGACTTTTGTTCTTTAATATTCTTATCTGAACGCGCATAAGTGAAAAAATTTCCACAGATTCATACGTATTTTGGTTTTCACCAAAATTTTATTTTTACAAGAACATTCCGTCTTCCGTTCCGACGCCGCCGTTCTTCATCTATGGTGAAAATATGTTGCTTATTATTGCCGCGTTTTTAAGGTGGTTTTTCATTTAAGCTGATTTTTTTTAACGTTCAATGGGAAGAGCAACTTTCTATTTAAAAGATCGTACTAAATGTTGGAGTTATTTAGGAAATCTGTTTTTGGGTTAAGAATGTGAGGATTCATTGTCTGAGTTAGACGAATAAAACCAGGCAGAAGTAAGGCAAAATTGTATAAACTCTTATTTAACTTCCATTTTAGAATTGATGAGACGAATGCCTTTTGACGATGTTTCTGTTGGCCAGCTCGAATTTCTTGACCCAAAAATAGCGTTTAATGTGGGAAGGAATAGAAATTTCTTTATTTCAGAACTTTTAAAAAAGTCGACTGCTCAAATGAAGCTATAGAGGAATTTCGAAGCCTTCCTGTCTTATAAAATGACGAAAAAAAGGTTTATTTACAAGGACTGCCCTCTCACCAAAATGTGGTTCGAATTTAACATATGAAAAATTTTAACGACGAATTAATTTTTTCAAACTAAGAAATTTGGTTGAGATAGCTCTTAGTTTCCCGGATTCAAATGCGGAAGCGGAACGATTTTTTTCTCTTATTACCGATGTTAAATCGAAGAAAACAAATCTGTTAGGGTCAGAATTTATCAGCTCAGTTTGTTTACTACGATCTTCGTTTCAATCAAAAGATGTAACTTGCTGTACGTTGAAAATAAAAGACGAGCATTTGGTCCTACATAATTCAAAAAATGTGTACATATTCCAAAAAAAATGTACTTTTGTAAATACACAACTGTAATTTTTTGTATAATGAATTTTATAAAAATATGATATTATTTATTTTTTTTATGAATTATTGTAGAATAGCCATTAAGTTTATTTTTTTCCTAACATATACATTAACTTAAAACATAAACTTAATTTATTTTTTGTTTTTGTTATGATAATTATTAACTTTTATGTTTGGATCGAAATATATATGGGCTGAAATTACTTTTTATTTTTTCTTATTAGTTATTATAAAAGAATTAACATTTCTAATTTGAAATTGTCAATATTTCATTTGATGCCAATTATTAAAGAATTGAAGTATTTTTTTTTTTTTGGTAATATGTGGGATAAGTTAAGGGATTTTTATAAGATCTGTGTGGGATAAAAGGGATTTTTCGCACCGTCTAAGGGGAAAAAAAACGAGTTCAAAAGTCACTTTTCTACTTTATGGGCCTTCATAAAATTCCAATTACAGAACAATATTAAAAAAGAAATGGTTAATGTTGTCATAATAAATTAATAAAACTAAAAGTCGAGATAGGTTTAATATAAAAACAAAGATTTTCTTAGAAAAAAGTGGTCCTGGTCTTTTTTTTTATTTCTCAAAAACGAAAAGACATTTTTGCATCGCGGTTTTCTGTTTCGACTAAAAATTACAAATGGCATTGAATTTTGAAAACAAAAATTAATACTTAATTACATAAAATTTTGAAAAAACTTGGTTCAAAAATGATTTTTTTGGTTTTTTTTTGAAAATTTTGAGTTTGAGAATTATATTTTTTAAACTATTCATTAAAACAATTTAATTTAAAAACCAAATGAAAGAAGATATTTTCTGGCTTTTCAAAAAGGTACACAACGGTGTTGTAACGAGACCGTTTGATTTTAATATTTTTTTTTTATAAAATAAGTCAATTTTTCAGAAAATTGCCCCTACCCGGCTAACGGGGGGGAATAGACCCCCCCCCTCCACATACGATTTTTTCTTGTCTCAACTCAACCTACACGCTCTAGCTTTTTGCACAAACGCTCGTGAATCTAAAAGGTGTGAAACAAACCATTTTCATTTAAATATTTCAAAGTGCAAATTTATGTCCTTCACAAGATCTCCTCGACCCATCCAATATGCTTATAAAATAAAAAACAATGAACTAGAGAAAGTTGAGAAAATAAAAGATCTAGGGGTAATAATGGACGAAAAATTAAATTTTAAATATCATTATTACTATTTAGTTGCTAAAGGTAATAAATTATAAGGTTTTCTGAAAAGGAACTCAAATGATTTTAAGGACCCGCTTGCTCTTAAAACTCTGTATAATACTTTAGTGAGATCAAATCTTGAGTACGCTTGTTGTATTTGGAATCCAACTAACGATGTCAGTATTAATAGAATTGAGGCGGTACAGCATAAATTCACGCGGTATGCCCTAAGAAAGCTAAATTGGGTTGATGATGTTATGTCTTCTTATGATCAGAGATGCCTTCTATTAGGTATGTAAACTCTAGTAACGCAGCGTAAACAATATCTTATAATGTTTGCAAGAGATGTTTTATGTTGTGGAAAATTAGTTTATTTCATTTCATCAAAAACAGAGTAAACAGACTCTTTTAGACTACTCATGTAGATTGTTCTGCTTTACTTGCCCCTTATTATATTTTATTGAAAAAAAAATATTTTAATGAAAAAAAAAAAACGAATATAATTTGTTCACAATGAATATTTTATTCTATCATTTTATTGTTGTAATGCATATATTTTTGTTATATTCTAATAGTGTTTAAGCTCGATAGAAATAAATAAATAAATCCAAGTGCATTTTCTTTTATTCTAGGCTTTCGATACTTCCATTGCAATATTGGGGTGCATCTGCATTTAACTAAAACGTATAGGTAGATAAACTATTTTTGCAGGAGCAATTGATATATAAGAAATCATGGAATGTATAAAATATACAAAAGTTTTCACGAGGTTTTTAATATTTCCTCCGCTACTGTCTGCAACGAACTTGCTACTTTCTCCGCTCACCTTGATTCCAAACGTTTGCCCTTTATCAACCACAGTAGAAAGCCCCGTTTTTGACCGTAATAATACTGTCCAACGCGACCCAATTATTTGTCTTTCTATGTACTACCAGAATGTTAGAGGGCTCCGAACAAAAACCGCTAGAGTATACCTTAACTCCCAAAATCTACCTTATGAAATGTTTGCCCTAACAGAAACCAATCTTACTTCCGGTTTTCTAGATAATGAACTATTCACTTCCGACTTCACTGTCTTAAGGGCAGACGGACAGACAACTGAATTTGCTCCTACTGGTCGTGGTGTTCTTCTCGCTGTTCAAAATCATTTAAGTTCCGGTCTCATCGAAATTTCAAAATCCTGTTTTTTTGAATATGTCTGCATTAAACTTCTTTTTCCTACTCGCTGTATATATTCTATGTGTTATTATATTCGACCTTCTCAGCCCAGCTTTGTCTATCAACTTTTTGTTGATGCTCTCTCTCTCTGTTGTTCGACAAACTCTCACCTTGCGATGACTTTTTCATCTTCGGTGATCTTAATCTACCTGATTTGAACTGGTTACTTTCTGAAGATGAATCTAGCTTCATCCCATCTAATCCTTCTTCCGAAAAAGAAATAATTTTCACCGACCATATGCTAGAACTAGGTCTTTTCCAAGTCAATGGTATCCATAACAGATTAGGAAGACAACTTGACCTTGTCTTTACTTCTGATCCTTTCAATGCTACTGTCTCCGAAAGCCAACACCTCCTCTCCACTCTCGATAACTATCACCTCCCTCTCTGCATTATCTCATCTGTCTCTGAAAGTTCTCCGTCACTCGAGTCAGACAACTCTACCCGTTTCAATTTTCGGAAGACCGACTTCAATAAACTCAATTCTCTTTTCAGCAACATTAACTTCAATCTTTTTATAAATGCGTCCACACCTATTAATATTTCCCTATCCTTCTTTTACACCTCTATTTTCGATTGTATTCTCCAATGTGTCCCATATATGGTTAAAAAAAACTATTCTACATCACCCCCTGGTATACTAGTGAATTGCGAAAACTTCGCAACAACAGAAACAAACTCTGGAAACTTTATTTAAAGTCCCAAACCCCTCTTAGCTATTACCATTACAAACAAGCCTCTTCTCACTTTTCTACTCTTAGCAACACTCTTTATCAGGAATATCTCTGTAAAATGGAATCCTCTCTCATATCGGAACCTAAAAGGTTCTTTCAATTCATCAACACTAAGAGAAAATCAGATGGCATTCCGTCCTCCCTCAACTTCCTTGTCACCTCTTCCTCTGACCCCAAAGTTATTGCAAACCTTTTTTCCTCTTTCTTTTCTTAGTCCTGCTCTGATCCCACTCACATGCCTGATCTTCTTTACCATCGGTTGCCCCCGAATGCCCCTCAGTCTTCTCTAACATCTATCTCTATCGATCATCATTCTGTATTCAATAAACTTTCCTTTCTAAAAGTTGACTTTTCACCAGGGCCAGACGGAATCCCTGCTATAATTTAAAAAAAATGCGCTCGTACAGTGAATGTCCCTCTCGATAATTTGTTTCAGCTCTCTCTCACACAAGCCTGTTTTCCGTCCATATGGAAAGATTCCTTTATTTTCCCAATTTTCAAAAAAGGTTCTAAGAACGAGGTTTCCAACTATCGTCCGATTGCCAAATTATAGTCCATCCCAAAGCTTTTTGAAAGTGTTGTATATGACTCCCTCTATTTTCATTCAAAATCAATTGTTTCACCTCGTCAACATGGTTTCCTTTAAGGTCGTTCAACGACGACTAACCTTGTTCAGTTTGTCTCTTCAACGCTGGTTGCACTTGAACAGGGTAAAGAAGTTGATGTTATCACGACTGATTACAGTAAGGCTTTTGATAAGATCAGCCACCAAATAATTCTCATCAAACTTAAAACGTATGGATTTCCATTGCTTTTTATTCAATGGGTGAAGTCTTTTTAGAAAACCGTATCTACAGGGTCACTTTTAGATGCGCAGTTTCCGAGCCCATCTTCGCAACTTCGGGCGTTCCCCAGGGTAGTCATCTTGGACCACTCCTTTTTGTACTTGCCATTAATGATGTTGTAAACACAATTTCCTTTTCTGACCTCTCCATCTACGCTGACGATATTAAAATCATTAAAACAATATCTTGTCCTCTGGATTCCCTTCTGCTCCAACATGACTTAAATATCTTTTTTAATTGGTGTGAGAAAAACTTTATGGATCTTAACATCAGCAAATGCCAAGTAATGCTTTTCTCTCGTAAGCGTTTTTCCTCACATCCTCGTTTTTACCATTTCTCTAACACTCCTATTCCTATTGTTTCCTCTATCCGTGACCTTGGTGTTATTTGTGATAGGGAATTGAACTTCCAGTCCCACATCGATAACATTGTTAGTAAGGCTAACTCCACTCTTGGATTTATCAAACGATGGTCGAAAGAATTTGCAAGTCCATATGTTACAAAGTCCCTGTACATTACTTTTGTCAGACCTATCCTAGAATATGCATGTCAAAGTTGGTCCGCTTTTCAAGTAACTCAGTCACAGAGAATCGAATCAGTACAACGACGATTTCTTAGGTTTGCATTACGTGGTCTTCCCTGGTCTGACCCTATTATCCTTCCGCCTTATAATAACCGCCTTCAACTATTAAATCTACAAACCCTCTCCAAACGCCGCGATGTCGCCGACATATTATTCATACACCAAGTTGCCACTGGTGCTATTGACTTTGACTCGTCCCTTCTCCTGGATCTTATATACATAAACACAAACCCACGTAACCTCAGATCTGTTCCTTTTTTCCGTCTTTCTTCCCACCGCACCAACTACGGGCATTTCAACCCTATAAATAGAATGTTACGTTTAGCCAACTTCGTTCAATCTGAACTGGATTTCTCACGTAACATATTTTTCATAAGAACATCGCTTTAAAATTCCTTAGATTAATTCCTCTCCCGACCTAAACTCCATTTTCCTTCCTTATTTTTTATTTTAATTCCCTTTTTTTGTAGATATGTACATAATACTTTTGAATGTAAATTAGTATTAAGAAATGCTTGCTAATAAGCTTAATACTATTAAAAGTAAGCAAACGAGACGAAACAATTGCCTAGGCTTAAGCTAGCCAAAAAATACAAATTTGGCACGTTCAATGGCTTAAAAAAAAGCAATGGTGCAACTTTTTTTCAAACCCTCAGAAGATTGTACGAAATGCTCCAAAGCTAGGGCAACTTTTATTTCTCAAAGAAACCTTACACAAACTTTTATAATTTCTATAGGTTATTAAGAAAAAGGGCTTTTTAAATGCTCCTCTCTCTCTCCCTCTCTCTCTCTCTCTCTCACTCCCTCTCTCTCTCTCTCTCTCCTAATGTCAGTGTCCTCCTTACCCGAAGGACGAAGGACGAAGGACAAAATTATTTAAATCGATACTCAAACGATGTTTTAATATTGTTAACACGATATTTTAACAAATCCAAATTTCTAAGACTGGAAATTTGGATTTTGAGATATTTTGAAAAGTTTGTTAACGTGTCAAATCATCCCGACCTTACCCTATATATATTTTTGTATATTTGCAAATTTAAATCTTAAATGAAATGAACATAATAATTTGGTTACACATCTTATTATAGTACTCATACGCCAAAGTTTATCCATTTGTAATTCTACTTGTTGTCAACACACCTCTACCAGGCCTACACCCTTACAAAAATATGTGATCACAGGATCTCTCCTATTTTTAGTCACATAAATATGAGCACCTTAAGAAAACTTTCTTCTATATTTGCATCCAACAACCAACACCTCACCACGTATATGGTATATCCCTTTTCTCGTATATCCCTTTTCTTCTCCTCATAACTGATGCTCTTCAATAGTCTATGTGCCAACGACATGGCTTTGTCCAACTACATATTCCCAACAAAAACAATACAGTTTTTCGACCGGAATATATGCAAAGTTCCAAAGAACAGTCATACTTTTCCAAATTCCGTTTTATTTTCCACGTTTTATATTCGGATGCTATTAATATATCTTTTGGTAGTGTTCGTAGCTTCTGGTGGTTCTGGTTAGGTATGCGTATGTTGGCTGCTAAGCAGAACGTCGTGGGTTCGAATCCTTATGCGCCCATAGTTTTTATTTCATCTTTCACGGGCACTGCCTCTTGCGAAGAACTGACAAAACTTCCAAGAGTATCATCTATCCACGACGCATATAGAAAATATGCTTGCATCAATGAAACTGAATGCAATATTAAACGAAACTCGAAATCTTTTTGGCTTTTTATAAATTCTAAAAGGAAAACTTCATCTTACCCGCAATGGAATATGAAAACAAAAAATCGAAAGATTTAGAGTCATCGTGTAACCTGTTTGCAGAATTCTTTAAGACGTCCTTTAATGGCGAGGAAATACCTAATATTAACAATTATTATGGAAATATTAATCCAATAACTGATTTTTCCTTTAATGGCTTTACAGATGTACGTTTTTCAAAGCGTTAGTGATATTGATACCAGTAAAAAAGCTGGTTTGGATGGTATTTCACCTATCGTTTTATCTATATGTGCAGGATCTTTGAGTTTAGCCCTTACTTTAATTTTCAATATATCTCTCTGTGACGGTTATTTCCTAGATGAATGGAAAATATCGTACATAGTCCCAATTTATAAAAATGGACTTAAGCATTTAGTTAAAAAATGGTGACCCTAAGACTGTATTTTTCATTAAAGGAGTCGTTTACACCATGTCAATATGGTTTTTTAAAGGGCAAGTCAATTTGCACAAATCTCAGCCTTTTTACAAATTTTTGTATAGATAAAATGGAAAGCGGTAAACAAATTGATATTCTGTACACAGATTTTGTCAAAGCGTTTGATCGCGTTCACCACGATCTTTTATTAAAGAAGTTGGATAGACTTGGTTTCGCTCCATTATTCACCAAATGGTTAAGATCTTACTTAAGTGGTAGGAAGCAAATGGTTAAATTAGAGGTTTTTAAATCATATTGTATAAATGTTATGTCCGGTCTTCCGCAAGGAAGCCATTTGGGACCTCTTTTATTTATTTTGTTCACAAATGATCTGCCTTCTGCTCTAAAATTCTGTTAATGTTTAATGTATGCCGATGACATAAAATTGTTTTACTCAATCTCTCTTGTAAATGATGGCCTATTATTACAGCAAGATATCAACAACTTCTTACATTGGTGTAGTTATAAGCACCTTGCATTAAATTATCCCAAATGTAAAATTTTAAACATAACAAGGTCACTGGCCGTCATCAAATTTGATTACTGTTTACATCAACATTCTCTTCAAAATGTAAATTGTATTAAAGACCTCGGAGTCTTTATCGACTCAAAAATGGATTTCAGAGCTAACGTTGACTATATCACATCTAAGGGTAATTCCCTTTTAGGGTTTCTGAAAAGGAATTCAAAAGATTTTCTGGATGTTTACACTCTGAAATCATTGTTTATGTCATTTATTGACTTATTGTTCCTATCCTATACTAGAATATTGTTGTGTTGTTTGGGCACCCCATAATGAAAATGGGATTTTAAGAATCGAAAAGATTCAAAAACCTTTTTCGAGCTATGCCTTAAGAAAACTTAATTGGGTTGATCCACTTCCGGAATATCATTCAAGATGTCTCCTTATTGACATGAAAACCTTAAAGAACTGAGAGAAGTCCTAAATGTAATGTTTATTAAAGACATAATTGATAACCGTATTTCCTGCACGGAATTACTTTCCTTAATTCCATTTCAAGTGCCAACTAGAATGCTTCGAAACAGAAATCAAACGATTAGTATCCCTTTCCATAGGACAAACTACGGGGTTTGTTGCTGAACCGCTG
>CAKKXW010000004.1:61799702-61825898 GCA_920937365.1 Sphaerophoria rueppellii | reverse complement strand
GAGTATGTGTATCTGTTTATGTTTTTGTTCCGTGGCGACCCTACACATTTCAATATTTTATGAACAAGCAAAAATACTAAACGCAGTTTAGTTGCATACAAAATCCTATCCGTACTGTACTGTGTGAGCGTCTTACACCGTTCTTCAACACAATAATCGGAACGTACCAGTGTGGCCTTAGGCTAGACAAAACAACGATAGACCAACAAATTTCAAGTCGAAACCCACCATCTTTTCATCGACTTCAAAGCTGCTTATGATAGCATCCACCGCCAAGACCTTATGATGACGATGTCTGAGTTCGGGATCCCCATATTTGAAGTGCACAAGGCAGGTGTGAGCACGGAAAACACTATCTTCAACAGATCCACCCAGCTCCTACGCTATGCGAACGACATAGACGTCATCAATCAATCCAACAGAGCTGTGCTTATTGCCTTCACAGCGATTGGAGAACAGGCGAAACTCGTTGGTCTTGAAGTGAATGAGGACAAAACAAAGTACATGCCATCAACAAACAAAGCAATATCTGTCCACCGACTAGGGAAAACCGTCAATTGTTAGCAGCGATTTCGAGATAGTTAAGGAGTTTAAAGATGCTTCTAGATAAGAGAATACCAAATAAATACGCAATTTAATCTATACTTAATACATAAGGCTTAAGAGTTTGTTTGCTTGAACGCGCTAATCTCAGGAACTGCTGCTTCGAATTGTAAAATTTTTTTGTGTTGGATAGTCCATTAATCTAGGAAGGTTTAAGGCTACAAAACATTAAGCAGCGACCAATAGGAGCGAAATATCAAAGGAAAATGGGGAAATAACGGCAACAAATTATTAATTTTTGTGTTTGTTTGAACGCGCTGATCTAAGGAAATTGAAAAATTCTTTGTGTGTTGAATAGTCCCTTTATCGACGAAGTCCTTAAGCTATACAAAGCATCACTGAAAAATGTCGTTAAAACCTTGAGCTTCGAGCTAAATAGAATATTCCCACGTTCGCGTGATGCACAAATCAAGACGCACCTCTGGCTGGTGGACGATGGAGAGGCGGACTAAGTAGAGGGCAACTGCTAGTTGAAGATAAAGACTGTTGATATTAAAACAATGCATTTGCATTTTAAATATCGTTGGCCGTTGACCATTATGACCGTTAAAAAATTTAAATTTTCGTAATCGTTGTTTTTTCTGCGAGAAACCGTACAAATGTACAATCGTACATTTTTTTTCAGCTGTGAGTACAATCGGAAAATGTCGTTTTTCATCACTGGCTTTGAAAAATAAATTGCTCTCGAGTCATTGTATAGAAGTTGATGTATGCCTCATCTGTAACTCCAATGTCATTTTGAACTGTCCGTGGCTTTTTCTTTTTGAAAGATATTTAGCATTCTGGGATTTGAATTTTTTGGTCAAGGAAATCAGCAAAAGTTTTTCCTCCTCGCATTCCTTCCTCAGACCCAGAACTCAAAAATTCAAAAAAATAGTTAACTTTTGACAAATTCTTTGCGATGTTCTTGCCCTGCTTTACAATTTGTGATTTAATTAATATAGAAATGTATTTTGACGCGAGACACGCGAATCAATTTGCGGAGAACGGCATGACATGTTTCTATAGTAATATCGTGCGACAGTTGTCAGATCACGTCACACACCTAAGACGCGTCTCAACATGCGTCTAGCCTAACACATAACTACACATTTAGCTCGAACCATTTGAATAGAGTTTCACTCTTCTCTGATTTAGGAATTATTTTAGACTCTAAAATTACTTTTAACGACCACTTAGACTTTATAATTAAGAAAGCTAACAAAACACTCGGTTTTATTAAGCGATTTTCGCGGGACTTCAAGAATCCATATGTTCTGAAAACTCTCTATAGGTAATTCGTTTGTGAGAGTACGGCTGCGAAGTTTGGGCACCTTACTACTCTGTTCATATATATAGGATTGAAGCAATTCAGCGAAGGTTTACACGATTCTGTCTCCGTTTTTTCTCCTGGTCACAGGGATCTGCACTTGTAATGTACTCTCAAAGACTTCTTTTGATAAATCTTCCATCACTCGAAAATCATCGAAAATGTATCCAATTCTGTTTCATCCTGGTATTATAAATGGTAAAATATCGACTTCACTTCTTTGTCGACTGAATTTTAAATGCAGCCAATCTAGCATTAGACTTAGGCAACCCTTATGCCCTATTTTTAAAAGGTCAAACTATGGTGTAAATAGTCCTTTAAATCAAATGATCTCAATATATAATAAATTATACTTTCTTATTACTGCTGTTAATGACAATTTGAAAACTGTAAAATTCAAAACTATGTTTTATAGAACATTAGATTTATAATCAGATTTAAGCTTTTTTTTTTATGTAACGTTAGATTTCCAAATAAATAAGTTAACACTACGTACAAGACTTAATTAAAGATCTGTTTAGGTAATATTCTGAACTGATTTTTTTTTTAAATGTCTTCACTTTCCATTACAAAGTTTGTCAGGTTTGGTTTGGTTTTATAAGCTTAAAATAAGTAAATAAAAAATACTTATTTTCAAATTCTCGGAAAGAACACTAAGAAAAAAAAAAAACAAAAGGTTAAAAGATGTTGAACATAGGAGGTGTATGACACGTTTTCTTTTATTGAACAACAAGATAGTATAATACAAGTTTTTTTTTTTTATTTGTTTATGAAGTTTGTGTGTGTTTTTTCCATTTTTCTTTTTTTTTTATTTCATATTATTACAGAATTCTTTAATATGTTTATTTTTGGATTTGATACAAATTAAATGATCTTTGAAATTTATTATTTTCTAAATGCAAGTTAATTTACTGCACCTTATCTTATTTTATTAGAGTTGTAGTTTTCAAAGCTTAATATTTTTCTTTTGCAAAGAAAAATGTATTAAACTCGTAGGGCATTTGGAGTAAAAAAGTTAAATCAACAGCAAACAAAACTCTTAGTTCGATTATAATGTGATTTTATGGCTTAAGTGCTTCTCATGTTTATTGCTTATTCATTATTATTATATTGATTTACTAAAGTTATGTTAGAAATGTATTTTGTTTGCAAACTGTTATAACGTTGGCTCCTTGTCCATTGACTCAGTCATCTCGAAAATTGATTCGCAGGTAAAAATATATTGAAAAAAAGTGTGTGGGTTTTGAATCTCGTCAGTTATATGTATGTATGTACGTTATGGATATATTTTGAATTTCTGTGAAATCATTATTTTCTAATTCACACTAAGTATACATTACTACTGTTGGTAACGTTTTTCTAGTCTGCCAAGCGGGAATCGGAAAATCGAAACTTCACACTCTCCCTGTTTTACGTTCATAGGTTGTCTCAGTCTATAAGTGTATTGTTATAATGTTCATTGTATACCTATGTAGTAATACCCCATACATTTTGCGTGCCTGTTTCTGTTGTTTACTGCAAATTCTATTGAAAAATACAAACAATTTAACCAAAAAGCAACAGAAAAAATTAAAACCACCGATTTAAGTCTCAGAGCCACCTCTCAATGGATCAGTAACAACACTGGTTATACTACTAACCTAGACAATTTCAGATCTATCCCAGATTACTTAGACTATACCACCCCAAAAATTATATTCGATAATAGCTTCCAAGTTTCAATGCCTTCAAGATCTTCTTGGGAAGAAGAGAGACCCTGGAAGACAATACGGTACACTTCTATACAGACGGTTCAAGATCAAAGACCGATTACGGCGTTGGAAGTGGTATCTATTCGAAACAACTGAATCTGAGTCTATCAATGTAGTGTGTTTGAGACAGAAGTAATGGCGATTAAAGAGGCACTATCCTGGCTCAAAGAAAACGTCACATCTTGCAAGGATATACGTATCTTCTCGGACAGCCAATCCGCTTTCAAATCTCTCGGATCTGTCTCCACAAACTCTCAAATAATCCACAACTGTCGATAATCTCTGAATGATATGACGGAACAGTTTAACATTCACCTCATTTGGGTGCCGGGCCACAGAGACATCCCGGGAAATTAGCAAAACCGATAAGCTCGCCACAAACGGAACACTTTTGCCTACCGTTAGACAAAGACATAACATAGGAACACCACTTGCTACATGCGAATATCTCAAACAATATGCTCGATATCAACAAATGCTAGATGGTCACAGGGTACCACCTGTCTAGCAACCAAACAAATATGGCCAAGCATAGACCTGAAACGGTCAAATACAGTGCCTTGTATAAGTATAACCGCACCCGAAAAAATGCATTCAAAAGAAAACCTACAATACTAGGGACTCCTTACTATTTTTTTTATTTAGTTACATCACCGATGAAGCAAATTGAGAAGAAAATAAAGTACCGTTATTTCCTCTCCTGGTGATTAAAAATTAAAAACAGGTTTTGATGTATTGCAAAAATATAACCACACAATGCAAATCTCTTTGAACCTGCATTCAGTCAAGTGCTTTCAAATAAAAAACAACAATGCCACGCGGTACGCATTTAAGCGAAATTAAAAAAGGCAAAATCTTGGCTTTTCGGTCAAGCGGCCTAAGTCTAAGGGCTATTGGAAGACGAATTCCACGATAGGATCGTGTCGTTCGGAATTTTTTAAAACATCCAGAATCTTATGGGACAAAAATAAGACCCGGGCGTCCGCAGAAGCTGACACGTCGCGACAAGAATTTCGTAACGAATTGGGCTTAGGAGTTTCGGTTTCAACCGTTTCTCGTGCTTTTAAAAGCAGTGGAGTGATTGTTCGGGGAAAAATGGTGCCAGCTCCAAATTTAACAGCAGCCCACAAACAAAAAAGATTGGAGTTTGCCCGCCAAAACATAAATCGGGATTGGAAAACCGTAAGTGATTTTCTACTAATCTACACTTAAATCTCGTTATTCCAAATGGCATACTGGAATGAATGTTTTTTATTAGGTTATTTTTAGTAATGAAAAAAAGTTCTCGATGGACCAGATGGTTTTCGTGGATATTGGCACGATTTGAGGAAAGAGAAAAAGTTTTTTTCCAAGAGGAACACGCGTTCGGTGTGAAATCAAACCCAGAGACATTTTTCAGTTTTTTGACAGCTCCGTTCACAGTATGACAAGCACCGGAGGGCCCCGGGGCTGGTTACATCGAACGAACATCAACATTTAACATCCAAACATGAAATAAAGCAAATCCAGAAAAAAAGAAAAAAAGGGGAACGTCAAAAACATGCAAGGGAATTTCTTTCGTTCTTCCTTTCTCTTTAGCACTTCATTAACGCAAGGCCAAACATGCGCCGTATAATACCGGACAAATTCAAAAACCTAACGAAAGCTGTTTATAAGAGAAAATATTAAGCTGCTACAAAGTGCCCAAGGAAAATTCTTGGGCAGATTTAAGTACTTCTCTCATTTGAGGAGACCCACTTACTAACGTCATTTCTTTTTTAAATCATATGGATGAATGAAATTGAGGCTTAACATTGCAAAGAGAAAAACTCAAGCTACAAATTGAAACCTGCGAGAAAACCTCGTGTGTGTGCACTGAAAATCTGCTGCACAGACAGCAGCGTCAAAAAATTGAATGTGTGCACCGGGCTTTAGGGAACAAAATTAAGCAATATTTAGTAACTTTCGGCAGCTTGAAGTTATTTGAAGTAAAGGAACATAACTAATTTTGGGCATCTGGCGACCGCTTTACTTAAAAAAAAACAATTTTTCGAAAACAATTGTAATGAGTGGTTCGAGTTTCAAAGAGAAGAAGTGAATGGAACTGTTTCAAACTCCAGGATACCCTTTTATAATATATAAAGCCCGAGGAGCTCCTAAGTCGTCGTCGTAGGAAAGTGAAATGTGCAGAATGATACAGACTGAAATTTTCATAAAAGTTGACAGTTTTTGGTTCGATATAAAACTCACATATTTTTTTTTATAATTTGCACCCACTCAAGGGATTTTTTTATACCCTTTTTATGCCAGAGACACGGTGAGTTACATTAGGAAGAGGGAAAGAGGTAGGAAAGGAGGTGTCTTGAATTCTTGAACACTGCAATGATCGGGAAAGACAGAGTGCGGAAGAGAGTTCCACATTCACGTAGTACGGCTAACAAATGATTCTCTATACTTGAGAGTACGGCCGAAGTTGGACTTGAGGGTAAACTGATGGGCATTTTTGGAAGCGCGGGTATTACGGTTGAAATGTTTAAGGGGAGGAATGTAACTGGATAGGCACGAAACGTTACTACCATACAAATACAAGAGGCTTAAGTATGTGACTGGAGCACCAGCACAAAGGTGGAAATTTTACCCAAGCTTTGGACGGATATAAGTCTAATAGATAATAGCCAGATCAGACGGGGAGAAAGATTTCTTGTACCGCCTTAAGAAACGCAAACATCTTGCGGCATTTTTGGCGACATCGCGTATGTGCTCGGTCCACAAGAGGTGGTCAGTGATACACATATCAGGCGTTTTTCTTTTTTACATCTGAACAGAGCCTGAACTGCCAAACTAAAAATTGTGTTTCTTTTTTAGTTCAGTGTGTTCAGAGCAGCAAAGTTGTGTTACTTTTTTCGTTCAGAGCACTGATTCTGAGTGTTCAGAGTTCGACCGACGCGCTCGGAAAAAAGAGACCGAGCATTGTGAGCAAAATGCCTGAACAAACAAATGTCAAGCATATGAGATGTGGTAAAATCAAAAGAAATGTTTAAAATAATTAAAATGATGAAGGAAACAAGTAGATATGGCAGAAAATATCAATTTTGTGATAATTAATAGTCTATTATATCATTTATTAATTCAATTATACAAATAAAAAAAAAACCTGAATATTAAGTGCTCAATTGTATTTCAAAATTACATCAGAACGTTCAGAAAACGTTCAGAGCTAACTTTGTTCAGAGTCTGTTCAGCAAGCTCTGAAGACTCTGAGCTCAGAGCTCCGAACTAAAAAAGAAAAACGCCTATCGAGAATCTCAAGATGTTCGGTCTCCTTGATGCAAGTGCCACTCATGGACAGTGGCAAGGGGTGTATGTTTCGCCTTAACGATGCAAGACAGCATTAAACTCTGCTCGGTTTTTTATTCCCCATTTTACAATTCTGTTTAAGTAAGAGTTTAATGAGCTTATCATATTTTTACGTTGATAGTTCCACACCCGAAGAGGAGGGATGCGAGTCTGGAAACGAATATGAGAAGCTTAGGGTACTATTAGTAACAGACAAGAGATCATTAGTGAAAATGAGAAAGAGGATCGGAGACAAAACGGAGCCCTGGGGACATCAGCATTTATATTGCGCGCTTCAGACTTGAATCCGTCCAATACAACTTGCATTGAATGGTAAGAAAGAAAGTTTCTAATCCAACGAAGAAGGGATTTGTTGATACCGAAGGCACGCATTCTCGATAAAAGAACAAGATGCCAGACTTTATCAAATGCCTTTGAAATATCAAGTGCAACAATCTTACTTTCTCCAAGACGATGTAAAGATTTGTTCCACTGTTCGTTGAGATAGACCATCAAATCACCAGTTTACCTGTTGCTGCGTAAGCAGTACTGCTGGTCATTAAGAAGCTTTCGGTCTTCGAGATATTTCTTGAGCGGATGCACTATAGAATACACATGCAAAAGGACCTTCGGTGTACGTTGGGGTATGCGACATCCAATGGATGTACACAGCGATTGTCCGACCCATTCTCACCTATGGCTCTATTGTACGGTGGAAAGCAGTAGAAAAATCAAGCTATCTCCAGAACCTGAATAAGGTACAGAGACTAACCTGTATAGGAATAACAGGGGCTCAGAGATCCACACCACAGGTTAGGTTGGGTTGGAAATGATTGTGGATCTCTTGGCTCTGGATGAGTTCATAAGGTGCACGGCAGCCAAAACGGCAATTCGTTTAAAAGAACTGAGTTTTTGGAAGCACAGCACTTATGGACACGGGTCAATCTTACAAAGATATGACATGATTCCAAGACTGATGGAGATCACAGATTACATCCCCCCCTGCTGGATTTTGACCGGAAATTTTCTACATATTTGCATACTAGGAAGACAGGGTTGGGATCCTAATTTACTTATAAGTGAAAAGGGTATCCCTTTCTACACTGACGGTTCGAAAATGGAATCAGGAACAGGTGCTGGAGTGTTTTGCCAATTTCTCAACATCAGAGAGGCGTATAAACTCCAAGCTGACTGTAGTGTCTTTCAGGCCGAGATGGCGAGATCTATGCCATTGAAAAAGCAGCTGAATTGGCACATCATGAAAAGCTAAGCTCCTCGGAGATTACTTTTTTCGTGGACAGGCAGGCTGCTATCAAAGCCTTAGCCAGTGAGACCATAAGATCGAAGGCAGTTTTAAACTGTAGGAAAGAATTAAATAGAATCTGTCACACTAACCAGGTTAAGCTCTGCTGGGTTCCTGGACACAGCAACATAGAAGGAAACGAAATAGCAGATGAACAAGCCAGGAAAGGGTCAGAAGCAGATACAAGTAGTAGCGACCATTCAGATAGGGGACCACTCGTCCCGATTGGGGTACTCAAGAGGAAGATAGACCTTAAATCAAAAGAGATGATCAATAGCTCCTGCAAATCCAGCGATGATTGCGTAATCTCTAGAAGTTTTTGGCCTAACATTAATGAAAAGGAAACTCGGTATATTTTATCGCTGAGTAAAAGGAACATTAAAATCCTGATAGGTGTATTAACGCGAAATTGCGCCATTGGCACAATGGCCAACAAGATATGCGCCACTGCACCCGATTTCTATAGGAGCTTTCAGGATGAGGAATAAATAGAAACCATTAAACACCTGCATTGTGACTGTCCGAACCTCCAAACTAACCGACTCCGTCATTTTGGGAACAGGTTTGTTGGTGAACTGGATGATCTAGCACAGGTCTCAATGGCAAACATGAGGAAATTTATAGATAGCACAGGCTGGTTCGTTAACGAGCCGGTCTACGTTTATCGACAACTTTGAATAGCATCGATGCTAACCTTTATCATCACAATCACAATGGACCAATAGGCCCCCTGTATGCAACAGTTCACGCTGTGCACACCGCTCATAACCTAACCTAATCTAACCTTATCAGCGTTTCCATGACCTTAGAAAGAAGGGACGTTAGTGCAATCGGTCGATAATTGGAGGGAGAAGAAGATTCGCCCTCTTTGGAAATGGCTGGACAAATGCTGTTTTCCAACAAGCTTACGCAAGGGTTTTACCAGCGTAGAAGAACACTTCTTCAGAACAATAGCGGAGATACCAGCCGGACCAGCGGATTTATGTATGTTGAGATCCTTTAAGACCCTCGCCACAGCACGAGTGCAGAAGAAGTTTTGTCCCATAGAAGCATTGACGAGCTAACAACTGGACCATAGACCAAAACCGGTTTAAGACTAAACATTATTCATCCCGTGTGTGGAGGCCCAGTGTCAAGAAGTACATACCCAATAGTTGAAGTCAATTGATGACCTTGAACTTTGTTTTTTTTTTTTTTTGTGGAAGAAAGAAGATTTATAAAAACAAGTAGTTAAAGAAGAACTCATGCATTATTTCGTACATAACAGAACTATTCCAAGGATCAATACCCATTTATTTGAAGAAACACGTCTTGATTGTTGATGGGAAGGGATTGAATCCAAACCACTTTGTGCGTAACAGCCCGATACAACAATACGAAGTCATGTTTTGAAATGAGCACTCTTACACAATTTCCTTTCCTTATAGTTTTTTTTGCTATAACATGCTTACAATAATTATAAGTTGAACAATTTCTTTTTTCTTAAATGCCTTACTAACTAAAATTCATTTTATAACCATTTAAATATAATAATGCTCTTTAGATCTTAAGAATATCGGTTGTCAGGGAACTTAGTGTTTCTAGGGTTGTGCAAACCACGCAATGGGAATTCTTCAGTCTAAGATCGAAAGTCGAAACATTATTTCAGTTAAGTTTTCAAGAATAATTGAGATGCCTTACTTGCACTTGATTTGTTCTAGCACCTTCGGTTTCATCATCTGTATAGCAACTGTATTCTCTTGATGAATCACTTAAAGACACAAAGTTTCATAATCACTTCAAAAATTTACTAGATAATCAAAAAATTAAACTACTTACCTTGGATCAATACTGTCTAACGGTTCAGGCTCCAAAAGTGGCTGCATATCTTCCCTAGTCGGATTAAGCAAGTCCACCGAAGCAATCGACTTGTGTGTGATGTCCCTCTCGACTTCATGACATTCACATTGACATTCTTCTGGTTTGACATAGTTATAGTGTACAACCATAGTCTTATTGTTGTCAGCTAGAGTGTCCTTTGGCAGTGTTGTTATTCTTTTGGGTGTTTTACGTTTTTCGGGAATATTCTGGAAGTCTATCCATTGATCAGATAGTTTTCTGGCGCTATTGATGTTATTTCCGACTGATGTTGGAGATTCCGAAACGGCAACGGCAGCAGCTTGAACAGTTTGAGCAGTAGCGATTTGGCTCTCATCCGGCTGAGACTTAGGAATACTAGTTATTTTATTAGTGTCCATAGAAGTGGTTGTAGTAGTTGGTCCGCGGATACCTTCTTCGGCGAATTCAAACCAACTTTTTCCACTCGATGTTGAGGTTCGTCGAGGAGATTTTGATTTTTGTGCTTTATCCTTGACGGAATCCTTTTTCGGAAGACTTATTCGAAGCTTCTCACCACGTATTAGTTGCCGGTGATCAAAATCTCCAACGGCTGCGGAAATAGCTGTGCCTGTGGTAGCGTCTGGAGCTACGATTCCACAATACTCCTCGAGATGCGAGGGATTGAGCGGAGTGGTGGAACGTGGTCGATCTAGAGGACATGTTTTCAATTCCATATGCAAACGCTCTTTCATGGGTATCAGCGAAACACCATGAGCACGTTCCTCGGGCAGTGTTGTTGGAATGTAGGGAAGCTCGTCGTCGAAAGAATCTTGTGAAACCAAACCGGTGCTCTCATTATCTTCCAAATGTGCTACATTATGTGCGAGAATACGTTTCAAACGATGAGGGTCTGCTTCTGAGTCGCGTTCGCTCTCCGATGACCATGGCTCATCGGTGGAAATGAATGATTGTCTCCCGGCTGGGACATAAATAGGCTTACCACTCGATCGGGAGATAAAACCCGAAGAGGTTTTTCCGGGGGCATCAGTATCTTGTAGTGGCTTTTCGTCTTGATGTTCAAGCTGCGGTTCTGGTTCTTGAGAATGTTGTGAGTTGACTACAGCTTCTTTTTCTTTGGTTTCTACTTCTTCTTCTTCTTCTTCTTTTTGCTCTTCCTGTGTTTTCGGTATCACTGAAGCTGGTATGTTCTCATGGAGTTTTCGACGAACGTCAAAGTTCTCCAAATACCGCGAATGTCTATGAGTTTTTACATCATCATCTTCTGATGCTGATTGGGATGATTTTGAATGTCGAACGTCATCATGCGTCTTTTCTTTTTTGCGCAGTAAAATAGCAGCAGCTATATTAGCTGGTTTCTCGTCTTCTGACGTTGACTGCGACTTTGAGACCGACGCCGACGCTGATTTTCTCAAACTATCAGACTTGTGAGAAGTTGACGTTTTATCATCTGGTCGTCGCAGGATGGTGTCCTTGCGTTGAAGATGTTCTTGCACAGAGTTTTCGGGGATTGATGCTTGCTCGGAGAGCTGACTTGAAAGACTCTCAGTTTTTGAGAGACTGAATTGTGTGCTGAACATTTGTTCCTGACTGCCAGAGCCGAGTCTTGTTGCAAAAAGTATTCTGCGTCTTTCCCTGCCCATCGACTCTTCGGCAACCTGTTGAACTTGAGAAGATATTGACTCAGCTTCAGACGGAACTCGATGTACTTCGGCTGAAATGCCATTTTCGTCGATGGTGTTTTCAGACACGTTTTCCAAATTAGGTCGAGCAGTCAGTTTAGGATTGCAGTTGTTAAGAAAAGAATTGTCAGAGAGAATAGTATCTTGGCTGTCTTGAGAGCTATGCTGATGGACTTCCAGGCTCCAGGTTTGATCCTTCTCATCGACATCCTGTGGAAGTGTGTGAATTGCGTCCAAGTTTTCTATGTGCTGGATTTTATTTGTCTTATTTTGTTGGGATTGTTGATTCAGAGTTTGTGTCTGTGATGGGAAAACAGCGGCGATGACCTCATTGTCCTTTTTCAGTTCAGGTTTGATTGTGGTTGCAGGGGTTTGTTGCGCTTGCAGTGGTGTTGAGGAAACATCGATTTGCTTATTTTTGACTGCGCTTATTGAATGTGATGATGCTAGGGAGCCTTTGAGTGTTGGCGCTGATTGGGGGCGTGCTTCGGATTGAGATTCCTGCAAGAGCTTGCCGACACTTTTTTCCTCAGGTGGTGTATGCAAAGGGATGTGTATTCCTTTGCCGTCGGCTGGCTTATCATAGTACCTGAGCCTGCTTGAAGGTCTTGAACCTGCACATTGGAAGGTTTCCATTGCGCTGTCTACTGGTCCTGACCTACCGGTTGGAGTATGTCGATCGAAATCAAAATCTATAGGAGAAGAACTCTTGGATTTACTTTCATTACGTTTTGGTTTGAATATGGCCAAGACTGATTTTTGCTTATTCGGAGTCGGATTCTGTGATTGTGGGGTAGAACGATCTCTGCTTTTGCTTCGTGATCTGACACGATCCTTAGGAGAATCTGGGGAATCCTTTAATTTGAATAGCGAACAAAATGAACTCTTCCGCGAAACTGATACGTTAGCTGGGGATGGTGATCGACTACCGACGCCTTCCTTAGAAAGTGCCGAGTGCCTTGATGGCTTCGGACTTAAACTTGGTGTCAGACGTTTCTCGTCAATAGCAGTACTTCGGCCTAGACTAAGTGAGATCGGTTTTTTGTGATGGCTAGATTTTTCAGCACCTGGAACTGCGACTTCGACTACTCGTTCATTGGGTGCAACTCCTTTATCCTTGTACATGTGGTCAGGTTTGAGATTGATGCGAATATAATCTGACCCGCTGGGTGTTTTTCCAACCACTAACTGGCCGGGGCTTTTGTTGGCTGTCAGACGATTAGCGGCGCGTGAAGAAATTGTTTTCGATGTCGTTGCTGTTTGACGACTGGCTCTCTTGACATCGGTCGGTTTCCGTTTTGCATCACCGTTGCTGGTAATGCTAGTTGGAGGTTTTTTCTTTGGTGAAGATTCAATTTTTATTCCTTCGGCAAAGACTGCTTGTGTCGGATCGTGTTTTCTTGAGAGTAAAACTTGCTCAAGAACTGCAGCCGATTGTGGTTCAACGGCACTAGCATTACTTCCATCGACAATATTTTCCAATGGCTTTGGACCACAAAACGAAGTTTCAAGAAGCATTCGATGCGGTGATGGAGACCGCGAGACACCGGAAATTGCTGACAAACGGCTAACGGCTGATCCCTGACTACCAACGCTGGAAACTCGACTTGTTCGACCAGATATGCAAAGCAAGGCTGCTACCTCCGAACTGGCAGAGTCTTTTCGTTGATGGTGTTGCAAGTAGCTTTGGTGTTCATCGAATTTGAAAATAATTGGTGAGGATCGACGGACTTGCTAGAATGTGAGATTATCAAAAAAAAAAAAAAAAAATCCACATTAAAATTTGGACAAAGCAAAAGAACTGATCGGTTTAACTTACTTGTAGTTGTTGTTGCTGCTGTAACTTTTCTTGCTCCTCTTTTTTTGCCTCTGGATCCATAAAGAATAATTCCTCAGTTGAGCTTCGCAATTCTAAAGCACCTTCTTCACTAAATCCTATTCCAATCGTATCCTGCAGTGTGCCAGTGCCAACCTTCGCATGTATTAGTTTATATTTTACAAGAATTATAACACTTAGACAAACAAAAATTATACAAAATGCTCTTTCTTGAACATGTGTGTTCATAGAACTCTATTTGACTACTTTTAGCTAAAAAGTGATTTTCAGGACAACTGAAAGAGTATCCTTTAAGTGGGAAAGAATGTCTGAATGCAAATGTGGCGCCCAACTTAATGTTTATAATTGTACTTTCTCTTACAAGCGAAAAATAATTCATGTACTGCACATCAAAATTTTGACAGAAAATTTATAACATCCATATTGGTAATACTTTACTTTTTTACCTACATTGAATACATAATATAAAAATTAAGCATCACCTGTTCGAACACATTATCAGGGCTGCTATCACGACTATCTTCATGATGAGATGAACTCGATGCACGACTTAGTTCGATTCTTGGTGTAGAAGGTGTGGTAAGAGTTGCACTCTTTAGAGATTCTGCAGCTCCACCACTTATAGCTATGTTTGTCTTGATTGGTGCTGGGATTTGTTGTTTTTTTGTTGTGGTTGGGCGGTTTTCATTTTCAATTTTATCCATTTTAAGTCTCTCTTTGCCGCCTCTTTGAACCGAGTCCATTGCTAAAATAGATTTAAAATAATGTCAATGAATTGTTTTGTGTCAACGAGGCAGAGCAGGTAAAAAGTTTTTTTTTTTTTTCAGGGCAAACCCATAATGTGAATAGCTTGCGGTCGAATTTTGGCTTAAAAACCCCAAACGCGATGTAGACCACGGAAGAGTACCCTTAAACGAAGCAAAACCTTTATTTCCTGAGGTAACTTTGGAATGATTTTTTTTTCTTAATTGCCTTACAAAGACTGTGCCTACAGATTTCTGAAATGCTTTTTTATTAAAAGAAGAAGATTCTTGGTTATAAACTCGAATAAGTCTGTGAAAGTGCTTACAAACAATTTTAAAATCGGAAATAGATAGATGGTGGAAGTAAAAAACAGAAAAATCTGAGTAGAAAACTCGGTAAATTACTAAAAAGGCATTTTTGCTCGTCAGCTTTCTGTACGATGTTCGAAGAGTAGACACGTGCATTCAAGGGACACAAGCGTCCACAGAATGAACTACTTAGTAAACAACTTATAGGGCTACTAAGACATATTATAAGGAGCGGTTTCGCCGGCTCTTCGTCTTGGAGTTAAACTAAGGACTTGGCCCTCCAGGTTGGTGGTCGTGCGTCGGGGTGACTCCCTGGCCCCATAAAGAAGACATAGTTCCGGAACACCAACAAGCCTCGGATACGGACGGAATTATTGATGACGACCCACGCAAACGATTTAAGGACAACGAATTTCGGTTTTGCACTTGGAATGTTAGGTCCCTTAACAGACCACGCGCAGTCGAACAACTAGCGGACATGGGAACATCGTAATAGAACCGCTCGCCGTCAGTGCTGAGGATATGGAAAGACCTCTTTTCCAAGCTGTATAATGGCTATCTTTGGTGGAATAATCGGACGTCAAAGCCTACACGACACCGATAACGGACGGATTAAGGCTAATCGACTTCGCTGCGGGGCGAGACGTAATGGTAGCAAGTACGCGATTCCCACAACTCGATATCCACAAGGGAACATGGAAATCTCCTGACCAATCAACCGTTAACCATATTGATCACATTGCGATCGACGCACGACACTTCTCTAGCTTGCAAGATGTCCGCACATTCCGAGGTGCCAACATCGACTCGGACCACTACCTTATTGTTGCCAAGGCACGAATGCGGATATCCCGATCAAGGCCAACACGTGAAAATGCTAGGAGGAAATTCGACGTCAAACGGCTACAATCGCAAGAGATTGCTAGATCCTTTTCCGATCGAGTCTTCGAAAATCTCCTCAGAAGTCCTTTGCTGCCGGCACAAAATATAGAGAACCAGTGTCAACGTGCTGTCGTTTCAAAAATTTCATGGGGAGTATTTTTGAATCAATTTGAGGAGTATTTTCTCTATTTGAGTAGTATATTTTTTTAACTATAGGTACGTAACCCGATAAATTGCCTCCGCAAAAGAGTATCACTTATAATGGGTTTTGCGATCGTTTTGAAGTTTCAAAAATGATATAGTTGAAGTTTATAAATAGACGATAGTTTCTTACAAATTTGTAGATGTGCGATATTAGGAACCTTTTATTTAATCGAAGTTGATATCAACTTGAGAATCCTATCGTTAAATTTCGATTTCATTTATTGTCTTCATTAGAGTTTTTCTCAACTGCGAAAAAAACTGAGTTAGACCATTAAACATACAATTTTCTGTCAGATCTTGCATATAGTAAGACACTTATTTTTTTTAATTAAACAAATATCAAAGTTATCATTTAAAGTAAAGAGAAAATTAACAAGGCTTGGGCTTTGACAGTATGGATAGGGTAAGGAAAGAAAAAGTTTGAAAATCTAACGTACTATGCACTGTCTGTAGGTATGTGCACAATTATTTTTTGCGTTTATTTTTTAGGGTTTATCCTCTTTTCCAAGAGATATTTCTTTGATTGGCGGGTCTTCGAACACAAAAGGAAATTCCTGTATCGTCTTTTTGGCCTGTGAACTACATTATATTATATTGGTACTTCATAGAAAACACTTTTCCCGAAAAGAATATATTATGTCAGCAATATATGCTTTATAATGAAGAGGTAGCTATTGTCTTCTTTTTTCTTTTTGATTCAGAATTTCATCGCGCAGTAGTTTTTACTGTCTCCAAAAGCAACAATAAATCATGTTCTTAACATAATCTACTCCAAATTGTTATGAATTTCCCAGTGGACACCTACTTCTTTCAAATTCAAAACTCTGATTTGAAAGTTACGTAAGTAAAAAAAAAAAAAAAACAATCCTCAGCTTGACTTTACAATTCAAATCTAGAGTTTGTAAACTGCAAAGGTTCACAAGTTGAAAAAGTGAAGAAAACTGCTCAAAATCAATTGTTTTTGCCTATAATTCTTTTTCGCATGCTTCCAACTTTGCTGACGAATTCACATTTAAAATTTCCCCAAGTTGTCCTTTAATTATAAATTTTACGAGGGAATTGCACAGAAAACATCGCTTCAGATTTGAAAAAGTTGAATGCTGTCCTGCGACAAAGGTTTTTTAAGTAAAAGGGTCAGGTTTACAGTTCTATTTGTAGTAATTCCACCACTTGAATTTTATTTATTTCATTACATAATTATATCTAATTTTCAACTTTTAACTTTCTATTAATGATTATAATCGTTTCTGGATCTTCAGGTTCAAGGCTGTAGTGATCCAAAATCATAAACGAAACTACAAATGCAGACTAAGTGATCAATGAAAGCGTGTTTCAAAAAATGCACAGTGCCAAGCAGCCATCAGAGATGCCGCCTCTGAAATGCTAGGGCTCACACGGCCACCACAACGAAACCCCTGGTTTGACGATGAATGCCGACGAGCAGCTTGTGAGCTCTTAGAGCAGAAAGGGAGAAAGGAGCATAAACTTCTCAGAAAGAAAAAAAGGGAACATGAGAAGCGCGCGATCGAGGAGATAGAGGGATGTCACAACAGGAACGAGGTTCGAAAGTTCGACAAAAAGGTGAAACAAACCTCCAGGGCTTATACATCCCGAACTGAAGCCTGTAGGACCATCATGGGAACATCGTAGTAGAACCACAGTCAGTGCTGAGGATATCGAAAGACCACTTTTCCAAGCTGTATAATGCCGATGACGACCAAAACTCCGTCAGCAATACAGAAGGTGCAGAAGGCCAACAATTCCACCCACCCGACATGGACGAAGTGAAGATAGCGATATCTAAACTAAAGTCGAACAAAGCCGCTGAAGACGGGCTAGCCGCCGAACTGTACAAAGCAGCTGGAGATGATTTGGTTAGGAGCATGCACCAGCTCATCTGCAGAATTTGGTCGGAGAAAAGCATGCCCGATGAATGGAACCTCAGCATCGTATGCCCGATCCTCAAAAAAGGAGATCCCCTGAACTGCACCAACTACAGAGGTGTAAGTCTCCTTAACATCGCCTATAAGATCTTGTCTGCCGTGCTGTGTGAACGTTTGAAGCCCTTTGTCAACAACCTGGTAGGTCCTTATCAGTGTGGCTTCAGACCCGGAAAGTCCACCATCGATCAAATATTTACCCTACGGCAGATCTTGGAGAAGACCCAGGAACTTCAAATCGATACCTACCATCTTTTCATCGATTTCAAGGCCGCGTAAGACAGCGTCTTTCAGAAGAATCACTCTTGCCAATCCCTTCTTCTTTGGACTTAGAAGTCAATTGAGTAGTAAAGTCCTCTCCTGAGCAACTAAAGTGACACTCTACAAAACCACTCTACAAAAATCGTCCCTTTGCGAGAAAAATTCTGTAACTGATGTTTGGTCTTGTCTGCGTTAATGGAGAATGGAGACGAAGATTCAACCAAGAACTGTATGAGCTGTACAGCGACACTGACCTAGCCAAGGAAAATAAAGCTCCGGCTCGTATAGTCCTCGAATCCAACCCGGAAGGACGTCGCAGAAGAGTAAGACCGCGACTCAGGTGGAGCACACAGGTGGTGGAGGACCTGAACCAACTTGGGGTGCGAAACTGGAGACAGCTAGCCAAGGACTGAGCTGGCTGGAGAAGTTTGTTGGGTGAGACCATAAGTAAGTAAGTAAGTAAAGTATGTCCGATGAATGGAACCTCAACACCAGAGGCACAATCTTTCAAAATTCTGTCCAGCTACAAGTATACGCAGACGACATTGACATGGTTGGAAGAACACCGAGCTGGCTGGAGAAGTTTGTTGGGTGAGGCCCTTGTCCGACCTGGACTCTAGCGCCACCATAAGTAAGTAAGTAAGCTTTCCGTATGATAGGCTGGGAAATACAAATAGCACTCCCTACTAAATTCGATTCCATTCAAGTATATACATAAATCACTTTAAAATATGAAAGGTCTATGTTTTAATATCATTCTAGAGGATATCCGAACCCCAAGGTTATAAATTTGGGCTAGACGAGGTTCACGGATCCGATAGTTTATAAATACTTTCACAAAAGAAAAAAATTACCAATTCAAAACAACTTAAAAAATAAACACGAAATATTATTTTTTCTTCACTGGTTTAAGTATTCCCTAATCAGCCTTCCAAAGAGAATACTGACGAAAAATCAATTATAACCAAAAACTGCCAAAATCTGTCGACGTTTTAAACATTTTCCATAGAAACTTCTTTCATTCGCGTGTTTTGTTTCGCAAGTCCCCAAGGAAACGCACACAATCTCCTGGAAACACCTAATACATTCTGCAAATTAAAATTGACATTGGACAATTAAAGCGGTTGTCAGGTTTGTTCACAGCAAGGTTTTATAACGATTAAAGACAAACTTCTGTTCCCAATGTACAACATTGAATTTATTATTGATTTCTCAATTTGAAGAAGGGTCACAAATAGTTAAGCAAGTAATCTAATACGTAAAATTTATGCCGCCGTGCGGACATTGCCACGTTACCTGTTGTTATGATAATGGACATGGGTTCACTTAATAAAGTTATACATCACAAGGTTGACCTAACCTGTGATTGTGATTGTTTTTTTTTTTTGTCTCATTCAAATCACTTTGCCCCGAAGTCCATCAAAGAATACAATACACTTCATAAGCGCTTATTGTAGTTATTTTAGCACAGGGGCTATTCTGCTTTTGTTATGCAAAAGTAATGAAGTTTATCTAAAAATATCACTCCGAGGACGACAACTGTAATATAACTATTTTGTCAACAATGCACACGTCGTATTTTCCGACAAAGACCCTATTTAAAGGAACGCTTTTTCTTAATCAGTAATTCGTATTACAAACGGGCTATTTTCAGGTACATATGAATGTATGTACTTCTATTAAATTGTCTCACATGCAAGGACATACATATGTACCTACTTATGTATGTATCACTTTTCATTCTTCTTTTTGATTAATTTGGCAAAAATTTAATCAATTCTCACAGGGCTCGATAATTTTCCCATCGAAAAAGCTTTCATCACGTGGGATCTTGTAAAATGAATATTATTGAGGACTTTAGTCCCTTAGTCCATTTTTTTTGTTTTTTTTTTTTTTTTTTTGTAAGGTTAGGTTTTCATTTTTACATACATTTTTCGGCACAGAAAACAGAACCAACACTTTAATAAAAGAAAAAAAAACTAAGAAAGAAACTTCAAAGTACCATATGACTCTTTTTCTACTATTCCGCAGATACTATAGGTAAGCACAAGCGAGTTTTCGCTCAAGTGGTTCAACAATCCCAAGGAAACAGAAAGTCATGTCATTCGGTTTTCTGTTCACAGAGCAATGAAATGAGACACATACAACCTTGAAGTCTTAAGGGCTCATTTTGACACGAATCTTAAAGACAAAAATTCTTCAGGTGAGAAACTTTTTTGCTTATTTATTTTTTCTGCTTTGCTGAACACAGCAAATGATATGCAGAATTTATCAACCGAATTATCTTTCATGTAAAAATGACCAATTGTAGTTAATTTTTTCACAAGGCTCGATACCAGCAAGTAGATACAGAAAAAAAAACAACCGACTGACAAGAAGCAAAAAATGGGCCACCTAGTTTCTATCTTCCTTCCTTATTCCATATTTGGTGGAAACCGTTTTTTCATTGCTTCGACAAAACTAATTTAATTAATCATTTTCCTTGGTTCTTTTTGTATGAATTTTCAATTAGTTAACTCTTGATGAAAAGTTTCTTAACTCACAAAAAAAAAAACCACAAATTTAACTGCACAAAACAAGAGAACCGAAGAATGTGAAGAAAACTGCCAGAAACATTTAACACGGAGTTCGAAACCTTTTTTTTTTTAAATCAGTCAGTCGCAGTAACACCAGTCACTCTCGGTTGGTAGAAAAGCTTGCGGTTGTACAGGGTGTCACTTCTGTTTGTCGCCTTAAAAGCTTTTTTGTGGGAGGCTTTGTCGCAAAGCTGAGCTAAGGCAATTTTGTTGTCCACAACCAGTTGCAGCAAGTTATTACAAATTGATATTTTGACAGAAAGTTTTTAAGTAAGTTAAATTAAGTTATTATTGTTGTTCTAAATTTGAAACTTATACTTAAAACTATCCCTCGGGAAGAAAGCCTTCGACACTATTCCCGAGGGACGTGGGAGGAGAGGAAGACCGCGACTCAGGTGGCGCACTCAAGTTGAAAAGGACCTCAATCAACTTGGAGTGCAAAACTGGAGACGACTAGCTAAGGACCGAGCTAGCTGGCGGAGCCTGTTGATTGAGGCCCAAGTCCACAACGGACTGTAGCGCCCCACCTTAAGTAAGTAAACTTAAAACTTATATGTACTTCAATTTGAAAAAAATTAAATGCAGTTTTATTGAAAAAAAAATCAAACACGAAAATGATATCGCTTTCGCGATTGGAAGCTTAATTTAATTTTATTTTTATTTTATTTTATTTAGCTTAATCCAAGCTTTGACTTAAACTTATCACTAACTTACAACAAGTTTTTTTTTGGGTTTTTGTTATCGATTTTGAACCTTGATTCGTGTGGGCCTTTAGGCCCACATAAAAGTTCTTTATTGAACAAGAACCCAAACATTTTGTTTTTATAAGGGTCTCAAGGAAGCGGGTAGAAGTAAAGGGTATTTTTTAGAATGGATTTAGAGATGTTAAAATCGAACACTGAATTTGCAGCATTGCAGTGACGAAGAATTCTGGACATTGGTTCGAAAAATCCATAGGTGATGAGGAATATAAAAAAGAGAGACAGATCACACGTTCCGAGGATTAGTGTTGAGTTGGATTTTACTCAGGAGTGTCGGGGAATCTTTATTGCCCAATAATAATTGGTGAGCAAAAGATAAATCGGCGATTTTCCGTCTAGTAGTTAAGGGTTGCAAGCTTTGATAAGCTTGCAACCCTTTAGTCGGTCGGTGTAAGGAGGCAAGTTGGAAGAATCTTCCCAATGGAGCCCTCGCAGGGCAAATCGAACATTTTGAATTTTGAACATTTTCAATTCTAAGTGAATGGAGTTCATAATAAGGGGACCAAACTTGGCATGCATACTCAAGATGAGGTCGGACTAAGGAAACGTAAAGGCATTTTGTTACATAGCGATTGGAAAATTCTTTAGACCATCGCTTAATAAAACCGAGAGAACTTTGTAGGTGCACGTAAATGTCCGATCTGATAAGACTCAATTGAGATGTCAATATCTTGTGCATTTCATTCGCAGACGTGGTTAATAAATTCAATTTTAAATCAATATCCGATCTTCTTAGCTTCTTATATTCGTTATCAGATTCACATCCCTCCTTTTCGGATGTGGAACTGCAACGGCAAAATATGCTAAGCTCATTAAACTCTGACCTAAACAGCATTGTACAATGGGGAATTAAAAACCGTGTAGAGTTTAATGCTTCGAAAACTCGATGCTGTCTTGTATCGTTGAAGCAAGATATACCCCACTTGCCACTGTCCATGGGTGGCACTTGCATCAATGAGACCGAACATCTCGAGATTCTCGGTATGTGCATCACTGATCACCTCTTGTTGTCCGAGCACATACGCGATGTCGCCAAAAATGCCGCAAGATGTTTGGGTTTCTTAAGACGGTGCAAGAAATTTTTCTCCCCGTCTGATCTGGCTATTATCTATAAAACCTATATCCGTCCAAAGCTTGAATACAATTCACATCTCTGGGCTGGTGCTCCAGCTACTTACTTAAGCCTCTTGGATGGAAAATAAAAAGGAGCTGTAAGAATGATTGGTGATAGAGAGATCACTAACTCATTCACTTGTTTGGAACACCGTCGCGTCGTAACGTTTCGTGTCTCTCCTTGTTCTATCGCTACTTTCACGGTAATTGCTCTAGTGAAATAGCCAGTTGCATTCCTCCCATCAAACAATTCGCCCATCAGTTTACCCTCGAGCCCAACTTCGGACGTACTCTTAAGTATAGAGAATCATTTTTTAGCCGTACTACGCGAATGTGGAACTCTCAAACAAACAAAAAAATTTCGAAACAAATTTGAATGCAGTTTTATTGCAAACAAATCGAGAAACACGAAAATTATATCGGTTAAGCGACTGGAAGCTTAGTTTAGACGATATGAGCATTTAAAGTTTCAAAAATTAAAACAAAAAATTTCGAAAAATTTTAAATGCATTTTTATTGCAAAAAAATCGAAAAAAAAATGAAAATGATATCGGTTTGACGATTAACGAAAACGATATCGGTTTGGCGATTAGAGGACCTCCACAGGGTAAGCCTTGACGTGGCGGAGCGGCTTACGGTAACTACTACTATGAAGCTTAGAGCTATGCGATCGCGAAACTTGATTTCGCAGAAGGGCCTCCCATGGTCGACAGGTCGAAGCGGAGTAGGCCGTTACTACCAATTACCCCACAACGAAGGAGTGTTCCCACCAAGGCACTCCCACCGAGGGACGGCAGCGAATGAATTTCTTCTTTGGAATCAACGGTGGCGTCTCCAGTTCCAGTTAGGCCGAACTACTTGGTGAACACCTTTACGTGCTACTTCAACTTATTTGAAGCCCAGGCCGTAAAAGGAGCGGTTTTTTCCGGCTCTTGCACTTGGAGTCACATCAAGTGCCTGGTACTCCAGGTTGGGGGTTGTGCGTTGGGGTGACTTCCCGACCACGTAGAAAAAATTTTAGTTGCGAAGCAACAACAGGCCTCGGAAACGGACGGATACACTGATGACGACCCAAGCAAATGTACAAAGGACAACGATTTTCGGATATGCACGTGGAATGTTAGGTCCCTTAATAGACCGCGTGCTGCCGAACAGTTAGCGGAGACCATCAACTGCTACAAAGCAGATATTACCGCTATCCAGGAAATGCGATGGGATGGACCGGGCAAAAGGAGGATGAAAAACTGCGACATCTACTATGGTAATTGTTACCGAGAGCAACAACAGCGACTATTTGGATGCGGATTCGTCGTGGGAAGCAGACTCAGGCAAAAAGTCTTGAGCTTCAAATGTGTGAGCGAACGCATCACGACAATCCGAATCAAAGCTAAATTCGGCAACATTAGCTTAATATGTGCGCATGCCCCCACAGAAGAGAAAAAGGACGACACCAAAGACGAGTTCTACGAGCTCCTTGACAAAACATACGAGCAATGTCCTAGTTATGACATTAAAATTGTCCTCGGCGATTTTAACGCAAAGCTGGGAAAAGAGGACATCTTTGGTGGAACGGTCGGAAAGCACAGCCTGCACGACACCACATCCGATGACGGATTCAGGCTGATCGATTTTGCTGCGGGGCGAAATGTTGTGGTAGCAAGCACCTGGTTCCCTCATCTCAACATCCATAAAGGTACATGGAGATCTCCTGATCAATCAACCGTCCACCAGATTGATCACATTGCGATCGACGGAAGGCACTTGTCCAGCATTTTAGATGTTCGAACTTTCCGAGGAGCTAACATCGACTCGGACCACTACCTCGTCATAGCCAAGGTAGTGCTACGAATATCCCGACAACGGCCAAAACAAGGAAATGCTGCAAGAAAATTCGACGTCGGACGGCTACAATCGCAAGAGATCGCCAGATCATTCTCTGATCGAGTGTCAAGTAACCTCTTAAGGAGTCCTATGCCGCCAACATCAGGTATCGAAGACCAGTGGCAACATTGCCAGAGAGCAGTTAGAGATGCGGCCTCTAATGTGCTGGGTTTCACACAGCCACCAAAACGAAACCCCTGGTTTGATGAAGAATGCAGGCAGGCCCATGCAGCCAAGCAGGAGGCATACAAAGCGGCGCTGCATAGAAGGACAAGAGCTGCTCGTGAGCTCTACGAGCAAAAGAGGAGAGAGGAACGCCGGCTTCTCAGGAGGAAAAAGAGAGAGCATGAGAAGTGTCAGATCGAGGATGTTGAGAGAGCCAACAGCAGGAATGAAGTTCGGAGGTTTTACCGAAAGGTTAAACAGCTGGCTCAAGGTCATCGAGCAAGAACTGATGCCTGCAGAGATAAACAAGGGAACATCATAGTAGAATCGCAGTCAATGCTGGGGATTTGGAAAGACCACTTCTGTAGATTGTATAACAGCGACGACGAACAAAATACCGCCGTCAGACAAGAGCCTTTCATCGGACACGATGATAGCCAACAATTTCGTGAAACGGACCTAGAAGAAGTGAAAACCGCAATATCACGGCTGAAATCCAACAAAGCCGCTGGAGCAGATGGACTAGCTGCTGAGTTGTTCAAAGCAGCAGGCGACGAGCTAGATAGGAGCATGCACCAAATCATCTGTAAGATATGGTCAGAGGAATGCATGCCCGATGAATGGAACCTCAGCATTCTTTGCCCGATCCTGAAAAAGGGAGATCCTCTAAACTGCGCCAACTATAGAGGAATAAGTCTACTAAACATCGCCTACAAGATCCTCTCTGCCGTAATATGTGAACGTCTGAAGCCTTTCGTCAACAATCTGATTGGTCCTTATCAATGTGGCTTCAGGCCAGGAAAGTCAACCATCGACCAAATTTTCACGTTGCGGTAGATCCTGGAAAAGACCTATGAACTCCAAATCGATACCCACCACCTTTTCATCGATTTTAAGGCCGCGTATGACAGCATCTACAGAGACGAACTGTACAAAGCTATGTCTAGTTTTGGCGTCCCTGCCAAGCTCGTTCGCTTGTGCAAAATGACGATGGAGAACTCACGCTGCTCCATCAAGGTTGGCAACGAGCTTACGGAATCTTTCGACGTCAAAAAAGGATTCAGACAAGGCGATGCACTGTCATGCGATTTCTTTAACATCGTTCTTGAGAAGATAGTGCAGAACTCCAACGTCAACACCAGAGGCACTATCTTCCAAAAATCTGTTCAACTTCTCGCGTACGCCGATGATATTGATATAAAGGGAAGAACACAGCGTGATGTCAATGGCGCCTTTGTGAGAATTGAGACAGAAGCGGCAAAAATGGGTTAAGCGGTAAATGAGGGTAAAACGAAGTATATGCTGTCTTCGAGGAAGGACACCCAACACCGACGGCTTGGGCAGAACGTCACAATAGACGCGTATAACTTCGAGGTAGTAGAAGAGTTTGTCTACCTAGGCTCTGCTATAAACACGGGCAATAACACCAGCGCCGAGATCAGACGAAGTATAACTCTTGCTAATCGCTGTGTCTTTGGGCTTAGAATCTTAGAAAGCAATTGAGTGGAAAATCCTCTCTCGAGCAACTAAGGTAAAACTGTACAACACACTCATCATCCCAGTCCTGCTGTATGGTGCAGAAGCATGGACCCTGACAAAATCGAATGAAAGTGCCTTAGGCTGTTTCGAGAGGAAAGTTCTTCGAGTCATCTTTGGCCCGTGTGCATTGAAGGGGAATGGCGAAGAAGATACAACAACGAACTTTACAGGTTGTACAACGACATG
>CAKKXW010000004.1:61655176-61791971 GCA_920937365.1 Sphaerophoria rueppellii | reverse complement strand
TCTCGCTGTCTAATGTTAGGGTAGTCATGGTAGCGTGTCCTATACTGTATATGACTATAGGACCTAGTTAAGTTTCTACAATGGTTCGGAGGACAAAAGTTTCTTGTTTGTGACTTTTGTAGCTTACAAGTTGTAGTTTAGGAGTGTTTACCAGTTGGACATAAACGTTTTCGAGCTTCTAACTTAGGACTTGCGGAGCGCTGTACCTAGATAGGAAGAAAGCATTAATTGATTTTTTCACTAGGATACAACTTCTTATATCACCTTCATCTGACGTGGAATGGAAAAGGTTGTAGTGCTTTGACCTCAACCCACGGATATAATCGAACTCTTTTTTTGCTATTTTGAGGCGTTCAGGATTCAATCTTCGAGCTTTTGCAAATACAGGTTGACCATTTGTGAGGATTTGATGTTGAACATTCGATGTTTTCAGTGTTTGTTCTTTGAAAACAGGAGGCTTGGTAACATCTTTGAATTGATCCAGGATATCAGTATATGTCATATCCTGTGCGATGGTACTGATGGGATTGTAATCTGTCGCTCTTGAAATACAGGTAACCGTCAGTTTGGTTTTGGCATCAATTACTTTTTTATTTTTAATGTCGACTAATAGTTCAAATCGAGACAAGAAATCTGCACCTATGATTGCTTTGTCAACGTCTGCGATGATAAATTCCCAGTCAAACTTTCTTCGAAGTCCTAAATTCACAGTGACAATACTGGAACCAAATGTCTTTATAGAGGTTCCGTTTGCAGCGAATAGTTTGTAAGAATCAGGGTTCTTTGGACAGCGGTTCCTTACCGCAGGAAGAAAGCTAAACAACAATTTATTAACAACAAAAATTAAATGAATTTTATTGATGACTATGCAAAGATCAAATTCGGAATGAAAATATTTTAGAAAAATGAAAATTTGATTAATTGAAATTGAACTACTGAAATATTAATTTTGAAAATAGCAAAGTGAAAATGTTAAAGTAGAAAATTGAGTTATTGTGAAATTATGATAAATTAATAATAATGCAAATGGACTTATAAGCCGCCACAGTTTCAAAAATTCGAACAAAATATTTCGAAAAATGTTAAATGCAGTTTTATTGCAAAAAAATCGGAAAAACGAAAATGGTATCGGTTTGACGATTGGAAGCTTAGTTTAGGAGATATGAGCATTTAAAGTTTGAAAAATTCAAACAAAAAATTTCGAAAAATTCAAATGCAGTTTTATTGCAAAAAAATCGAAAAACACGAAAATGATATCGGTTTGGCGATTGGAAGCTTAGTTTAGGAGATATGAGCATTTAAAATTTGAAAAATTCAAACAAAAAATTTCGAAAAATTTAAATGCAGTTTTATTGCAAAAAAATCGATAAACACGAAAATGATATCCGTTTCACGATAGGAAGCTTAGGGAAATTCGACGTCAAACGGCTGCCAGCACAAAATATAGAGAACCAGTGGCAACACGGCCAAACAGCCATCAGAGATGGCGCCTCTGAAGTGCTAGGGTTTAAACGGCCACCACATCGAAACCCCTGGTTTGACGATGAGTGCCGGCGAGCATATGCAGCTAAACAAGAGGCGTACAAAGTAACTTCTCAGAAAAAAAAGGGAGCATGAGAAGCACGCGATCGAGGAGATAGAGGGATGTCACAACAGGAACGAGGTTCGACAGTTCTACAAAAAGGTGAAACAAACCTACAGGGCTTGTACACCCCGAACTGAAGCCTGTAGAGACCATCATGGGAACATCGTAGTAGACCACTTTTCCAAGCTAATTAATGGCGGTGACGACCAAAACTCCGTCAGCAATATAGAACCATTCAATTAAGGTACAGAAGGACAACAATTCCACCCACCCGACATGGACGAAGTGAAGATAGCAATATCTAAACTAAAGTCGAACAAAGCCGCTGGAGCAGACGAGCTAGCCGCCGAACTGCCCGATCCTCAAAAAAGGAGATCCCCTGAACTGCACCAACTACAGAGGTATAAGTCTCCTTAACATCACCTATAAGATCTTGTCTGCCGTGCTGTGTGAACGTTTTAAGCCCTTTGTCAACAACCTGATAGGTCCTTATCAGTGTGGCTTCAGACCCGGTTAGTCCACCATCGATCAAATATTCACCCAACGGCAGATCTTGGAGAAGACCCAGGAACTTCAAATCGATACCTACCACCTTTTCATCGATTTCAAGGCCGCGTATGACAGCGTCTATAGATACCAACTATATAGAGCAATGCTAATTTTGGCATCCCAAAAAAAACTCATCCGTCTGTGTAAGATGACAATGGAAAATTCACGCTGTTCCATCATGGTCGGAAAAAACCTAACGGACGCTTTTGATGTCAAAAAAGGTTTTAAACAAGGCGATACGGTGTCCAAAGTCAACACCAGAGGTACAATCTTTCAAAAGTCCGTCCAGCTAGACCAAGTTAGTGCTGTGGACAAGAACTGACTACCAATATGGACGTCTTGGAGCAAACGTCAACATAGACCGATTTAACTTCGAGGTAGTTAAGGACTTTGTCTACCTGGGATCCGCTATCAACTCAGACAACAACAGCAGCGATGAAATCAAACGAAGAATCACTCTTGCCAATCACTGCTTCTTGATTAGAGCAATGAGTAGTAAGCCTCTCCCTGCAACTAAAGTGACACTCTATATGACCCTCATCATCCCGGTCCTCATGTATGGTGCAGAGACATGGTGTATGACAACATCTGACGAAAACGCTTTGGGCTGCTTTGAGAGAAAAATTCTTCGAGTGATTTTTGGTCCTGTCTGCATTAATGGAGAATGGAGACGAAGATTCAACCAAGAACTGTACGAGCTGTACAGCGAGACTGACCTAACCAGAAAAGTAAAGGTCCAACGACTTAGATGATTGGGTCATGTTGAGCGAATGGAAAATAATGCTCCGGCTCGTAGAGTCTTCGAATCCAACCCGGAAGGACGTCGCAGAAGAGGAAGACAGCGACTCCGGTGGAGCACACAGATGGTAAAGGACCTGAACCAACTTGGCGTGCGAAACTGGAGACAACTAGCCAGGGACCGAGCTGGCTGGAGAAGTTTGTTGGGTGAGGCCCTGGTCCAACCTGGACTGTAGCGCCACCATAAGTAAGTGAGTAAGGTAAGATCACTGAATTTTTATCGCCGTTAAAAATAAATAAAACATAAAACTGTAAAATATATTATATCACCATGTGTTTTTTATTTATTCTTTTTTTTTTAAATACATTACATAACATTCTTCTTAAATATTTTGAAATATATCATTTTTTTTTGTTAACATTTAAAGCTGTAGAAATAGAGAAGTGTGGATTTCTATGATAAATTTTTGTGTTTGGACGTACGACAAAATGAAAAATTGTTGCATGTTTAGTTATATTAATATTTAAAACAATAACTGTTATAGATTTTGTATATATAAAAGCACACTTTACTGAATATTCTAAATAAAATAACGATTTTAATTACTCTCTCTACTTTTAAACTCGAAATTCGAGGAAAAATCGATGTACTATTATAATATACGCGTTCTTTTATTTTTCTTTTTAACCGATCGAACGACCAATTCCATAATCAACACTAATCAAAGCGCCTTGCTTAGACAAAATTTGAAAATGCATTTTTACCAACACTTTTGGTTTTACAAAAATTTGTCATTCGAAATACAAACACATTTATAACTACATTAACTACATACATACTAAGAGGGCAACACATTTAATCAAGCCTTTAATTCAAGCTTTCAATCTTTGTACCACAATATGACACAAAACAAACCTTTTGTTAAAAAAAAGGGTTTGCAATAAAAAAGCTTAATTTCATAAAAAACACTTTTTTTCAACTAAAATAGTTGATCGTCCCTATGACCTCGATTTACATTAAAATTTTCGAATAATCGTTTAATGAGACAGACAGATCCGTTAGATATACCTGGAACACTGCACTCATTTCTAAAAATATAGTCGACTCTCTCTTAGTCGAAATTTCAGTAGAAATAAGAAATTGTTCGAGTTGGAAAGAGTTTTGGGAAAATTCGAGTTATGAAGAAATAATTTTTGTTTCCTATTTTTAAGTATTTATTTCTGGTAGTGCCAATACGAATACTCCCTGTCCCTAGAACAAAAGGAATATTACTATGGTTGCCTTCCTGGATATTGAGGGTGATTTCAACATCGTCGACACATCTGCTATGACGACCCTAAACTAAACGTCAAATACTCACTCTGTGAGTTGATTAATCTAATGCTAAAAAGCAGGATCATCAAATCTAAGATGGAGGATTTTTGTAAGAAAAGGTCTGTCAGCAGAGGCACTCCGGAAGGTTGTCTTCTGTCCACTCTCCTGTTGAACATAGAAGCACAGATAATAAACTTATACAGATGTCTCATCCTAGCAGAAAAAAATGAATTATTTTTAGCTCTTAACGGACAAAGTCTTAACAGACAAGGAGCTTTCGGGAGCTTTTTTCTTTGCCTAAGTATTCATTTATAGGAGAAGAGATGAGCGAAAATAGATTTTATATGCATTAAGTGAATGTGTTAAAGCTTTTGAAAACAAAAAAGCTTTTTTTGTAGCTTTCAGTTTCACATATCATCGCCATAAAGGTGAGATATCTGTATAAATTTATTATCTGTGATAATAAAGCGGAGAGGCTGTTACTACTAATTACCCCACAACGAAGGAGTGTTTCCACCAAGGCACTCCCATCGAGGGACGGTAGCGAATGAATTTCTTCTTTGAAATCAAAGGTGGCGTCTTCAGTTCCAGTTAGGCCGAACTACTTGGTGAACACCTTTACGGGCTACTTCGACTTATTTGATGCCCAGGCAGTAAAAGGAGTGATTTTACCGGTTCTTGCACTTGGAGTCACATCAAGTGCCCTGTACTCCAGGTTGGGGGTTGTACGTCGGGGTGACTTTCTGCTACAAAGCAGACAAAGCTATCCAGGAAATGCGATGGCATGGACCGGCCAAAAGAAGAATGAGAAACTGCGACATCTACTATGGTGATTGTTACCGAGTGCAACAACAGCGACTCTTTGGGTGCGGATTCGTCGTGGGAAGCAGACTCAGGCAAAAAGTCTTGAGCTTCAAATGTGTGAGCGAACGCATCACGACAATCCGAATCAAGGCTAAATTCGGCAACATTAGCCTAATATGTGCGCATGCCCCCACAGAAGAGAAAAAGGACGACACCAAAGACGAGTTCTATGAGCTCCTGGAAAAAACGTACGAGCAATGTCCTAGTTATGACATTAAAATTGTCCTCGGCGAGTTTAACGTAAAGCTGGGAAAAGAGGACATCTTTGGTGGAACAGTCGGAAAGCACAGCCTGCACGACACCACTTCCGACACCACTTCAGGTTTAAGGCTGATCGATTTTGCTGCGGGGCAAAATGTTGTGGTAGCAAGCACCTGGTTCAAACACCTCAACATGCATAAAGTTACATGGAGATCTCCTGATCAATCAACCGTCAACCAGATTGATCACATTGCGATCGACGGAAGGCACTTGTCCAGCATTTTAGATGTTCGAACTTTCCGAAGAGCTAACATCGACTCGGACCACTACCTCGTCGTAGCCAAGATAGTGCTACGAATATCTCGACAACGGCCAAAACAAGGAAATGCTCTAAGAAAATTCGACGTCGGACGGCTACAATCGCAAGAAATCACCAGATACTTCTCTAATCGAGTGTCAAGTAACCTCTTAAGGAGTCCTTTACCACCAACATCAAGTATCGAAGACCAGTGGCAACATTGCGAGAAAGAGGAGAGAGGAACACCGGCTTCTCAGGAGGAAAAAGAGAGAGAGCATGAGAAGTGTCAAATAGAGGATGTTGAGAGATCCAACAGCAGGAATGAAGTTCGGAGGTTTTATCGAAAAGTTAAACAGCTGGCTCAAGGTCATCGAACAAGAACCGATGCCTGCAGAGATAAACAAGGGAACATCATAGTAGAATCGCAGTCAATGCTGGGGATTTGGAAAGACCAATTCTGTAGACTGTATAACGGCGACGACGAACAAAACACCGACGTCAGACAGGAGCCTTTCATCGGACACGATGATAGTCAACAATTCCGTGAACCTGACCTAGAAGAAGTGAAAACCACAATATCACGGCTGAAATCCAACAAAGCCGCTGGAGCAGATGGACTAGCTGCTGAGTTGTTCAAAGCAGAAGGCGACGAGCTAGATAGGAGCATGCATCAAATCATCTGTAAGATATGGTCAGAGGAATGCATGCCCGATGAATGGAAACTCAGCATAGCATCGACCAAATTTTCACGTTGCGGCAGATCCTGACCTATGAACTCCAAATCGATACCCACCACCATTTCATCGATTTCAAGGCCGTGTATGACAGCATCTACAGAGACGAACTGTACAAAGCTACAGTGCCTTGCATAAGTATAACCGCACCCGGAAAAATGCATTTCAAAGAAAACCTACAATAGGAGTGACTCCTTACTATTTTTTTAATGAGTTGCACCACTGATCAAGCAAGTTGAGTAGAAAATAAAGTACCGTTATTTCCTCTCCTGGTGTTTAAAAATTAAAAACAGATTTTGATGTATTGCAAAAATATAACCGCATTTATTGTTTTTTGTTTTTTCTTTGTTTTAAGTTCATTTAAAAAAAAAATTAATAAGCAATTTTGTTGCCTCTATTTTCCACCAATCTTAGAATTCTTTTTGGCATACTTTTAACTAGATTTTACAGTATGGAGTCGTCTTAAGCGTTCCATTCTGTCACAATTGCCTCTCTCAGCTCAGCCAGTGCCAGTGTTGGCAAATCGCTTATTATGGGCATACATTTTGCGAGTTAAAATTCCCCAAAGATTTTCGATGGGGTTGCAATGTGACGGCCACTCCATCAAATTAATGTTTTTCGATTCGAACCAATCCAAACTTTTACGACTTACATGAATTGGGGCATTATCTTGCTGGAAGACATGCTCAACTCGGTGAAATCATCTTAAATAAGGTACCAAATTCTCCTCAAGGACCGAAGTGTAGTCAGAACTGTTGATTCTGGTAGAGGTGAAGGCAAGTGCAACCTTACCACGCTCGCAGAATGCCCCCGAAACCATACAGTTGCCACCACCAAAGTTCCTCTTGAAAAAAAAACTTTTTCTCTTTCCTCAAATCGTGCCAAAATCTGCTTAAACCATTTGGTCCATCGAGATTTTCGTGAAATTCGTCTTAAAATAGCCCTAAGACTTAGGCCGCTTGACCGAAAAGCCAAGATTTTGCCTTTTTCAATTTCGCTAAAATGCGTTCCGTGTGGCATTGTTGTTTTTTATTTGAAAGCACTTGACTGAAAGCAGCTACGAAGAGATTTGCATTGTGCGGTTATATTTTTGCAATACATCAAAATCGGTTTTTAATTTTTAAACACTAGGAGAGGAAATAACGGTACTTTATTTTGTTCTCAATTTGCTTGATCAGTGATGCAACTCAATAAAAAAAATTGTAAGGAGTCATTCCTATTGTAGGTTTTCTTTTAAATGCTTTTTTTCGGGTGCGGTTATACTTATGCAAGGCACTGTGTGTCTAGTTTTGGCGTCCCTGCCAAGCTCGTTCGCTTGTGCAAAATGACGATGGAGAACTTACACTGCTCCATCAAGGTTGGCAACGAGCTTACGGAATCTTTCGACGTCAAAAAAGGATTCAGACAAGGCGATGCACTGTCGTGCGATTTCTTTAACATCGTTCTTGAGAAGATAGTGCAGAACTCCAGCGTCAACACCAGAGGCACTGAGGAAAATCTGTTCAACTTCTCGCGTACGCCGATGATATTAGCTGCGTTTTATTATCACCATGATCCAGATCAGATCATTGATTTATATGTGTAACAACAACAAAATGAGATCCTGCTTTTCACTTGGATCAATTTTTGTGATCCAAAAATTAGTTCTTCTTCCGCACACAAGTTGAAACGTTGGCGTATATTTTCAATAAAAACCGTGCTGCCACTTTCACACATTCATCATTCGGTAATGAAATATTTTTCAATTACATAGCAAAAACTTTTCCCCTAAAAAAACAACATAATAATCGTTGAAAAAAAATGTCGTAGGGCAACTTCGTTCGGAATAAAAAAAAAAAAAAAATACAAACATCTGCCAAACTCGAAGTAAAAGAGAAATTGATGATAGAAGCTGTTTTATTTTCATGATCTGATCCGGATCAGATCATCGTGATAATAAAACGCAGCTATTGATATAATGGCAACACAGCGTGATGTCAATAGCGCTTTTGTGAGAATCGAGACAGAAGCGTCAAAAATGGGTTAAGCTGTAAATGAAGGAAAAACGAAGTATATGTTGTCTTCAAGGAAGGACACCCAACGCCGACGGCTCGGGTAGAAGTTCACAATAGATGCATATAACTTAGAGGAAGTAGAGGAGTTTGTCTACGTAGGCTCCGCTATAAACACGGGCAATAACACCAGCGCCGAGATCAGGCGAAGAATAACTCTCGCTAATCGTTGTTTCTTTGGGCTTAGAAAGCAATTGAATGGAAAGCCCTCTCTCGAGCAACTAAGGTAAAACTGAACAACACCCTTATCATCCCAGTACTGCTGTATGGTGCAGAAGCATGGACCTTGACAAAATCGAATGAATTTGCCTTGGGCTGTTTCGTGAGGAAAGTTCTTCGGGTCATCATTGGCCCCGTGTGCATTGATGGGGAATGCCGAAGAAGATATAACAGCGAACTTTACGGGTTGTTCAATGGCATGGACCTAGCCAGAAGGGTCAAGGTCCTGAGACTCAGATGGCTCGGTCATTTAGAGCTGACCTATGACCTATGCTTTTACCCGCAAAGCCTTCGACACTATTCCCGAGGGACGAAGAAGAAAGGGAAGACCGCAACTCAGGTGGCGTACTCAAGTGGAACAGGACCTCAATCAACTTGGAGTGCAAAACTCCAGACAGCTAGCTAGGGACCTAGCTACATAGTTGGCTGGCAGAGACTGTTGATTGAGGCACAAGTACACAACGGACTGAAGCGCCACCTTTAGTAAGTAAGTAGTACGTGACACTATTATTACGTGGGACGACACCGATTTTTTTCATCGCTTCCGTTTAACAAAGCAAAGGTTCTTAACAGTCTATAAACTGCTGGCAGAAAACCTTCAACATCCACAACTATACGGTAAACATTGGAATGTATTAATTATCCATAGTTTATAGGCACGAGATGGATTCTAATCTCTCGTTCTCTGTAACAGCCCACGCACATAAGCACCACGATTTCCAAATATTTTTAAAACAAAGTTCTAACGTTAGACCCAGATTCACTAGATCTAGTTTTAAGAGAATTTGTGAAGAAATTAGGCGTAAAATGCCTAAATTGAGTTTTGTTCTACTTTCGATGAGTGTGCATTTTTCATCAAAATCAACTCTTATTGAGTGTAGCGTAAGCATAGTAAATAGCATAAAGAGCTTAGAGTCTTCACGTTATATTCTTCCAAGAATAACTTCTTCTTTTCCATCAACTTGCAATTTTATAAGAGAGACACAAGTTCCATCCTTTTTAATTCTGTAGAAGGAAGTTATATAGTTTATAATAAAAAAAGGGCGCCAAGTATTTGACTCGCCTGGGGCACCAAGATGGCTAAGACCGGCCCTGAGTATAGCGGAGTACGGGAGTAGACTGAACGCAAAGGCAGTACAAATACTCCCTCGGTAGTGGTTTCGGCAGCGCTGGTTCACTTGATTTTTTTGAATGTGATTGATTGGTGCAGATTACTGTGCAAAAACAATATCATCTGGATATTTTGCTCAAGTCTTAACTCAATTATTTTGTGTCGTGAAAGGACGGTCATTGGTTTTGAGTTTAAAGAACCAAGACAAAAAAAATCGACTCAAGGAGCAAAAAACGGTGCAGAAGTAAAAAAGTGTTCGAGTTATAGAGATATTTGACTTAAGGAGAGTTCGACTCAGAGAATAAGACTGAAGGGAATGATAAGAAATGCTCAAAATGAATTAAGAAGAATTTCGACTTAGGGAGAGTCGATTGTAGTTGCTTTTACGCTTTAAAGAACTTTACATTTACATTATAAGGTTTGAAAGCTCAAATATAAAATTGAGCCTTCAGCTCTGTTAGCTTAAGATGGCAGTATTTACATCCTTTTATTTTTTGTTCTACATAGTGTTTGTTCTGATGGTATTCCTAATAAATGTGTACTAACTGAAAACACTACGTCATAAAGAAACGATGTTAGCTTTACGTTGAGCTTCTAAACGGATTTCCAACATAGCATACGGCGGAACACTTACTATCAGTATAATTACAAGAATAAGTATTTTCGGATTTTCACATAAGAATCCATGAGCAGCAAAAGTCACACCTAGTCCGAAAAACCTGAGTCCCTGCAATGGGCCCATGACTTCTGTGATGTGATTGGTGTGGTTCAGGGTAACCAAAGCCAAAAGTAGAGTTTCCCACATGCCATTGCATGCGCCCCAACTTGCAGCTATGACATAAAAAAGAGCGCTGTCATCGCTTGATGGCTTCCATCGCGAGAGCACAAGCAGCAGACAAGCGTGGAAGAAGAAAGCCGCAACTGTCAAAAGAATTCATAATTTACCTTAAATTTTTAATGATATTCAAATTCAAAAAACTCACAAATAACAATGATCCGTTTGGTGTATCGCAAGAGAAGACTTAGAGTTCCCGATACAATAGTTTGCATTATGCCCATGCCTATGAGAGCTCCAGCTACCATGCTGATTCCAAGGGAACAAGATACAAAAGCCTTAAATAATTCAAAGATTATAACTGAGCTTCTCTGAGAATAAAATCAAATGTACCCTCGTAAAGTCACCCAACATGTATGCCTGTTCGGTTCCAATGAAATACGCCATCGGTCCAGCAAAGAGCAATGTGTCGGTAACACCTTTTGCACGTGATCTTCGAAGTGTGCATTCAAACTTTCTGGAAAATATTGTCAACACCAGCGCTCCAACCGCAAACAGCAGATAAATCAAAATCAATGTCACTCCCCCCACCCGTTTCTCGCTTACAAAATGCGAGTAGGCCTTCGTTTCGTTGCTATCCTCATCCGCCGTAGAGGAACTCCAAACCGGACACATATCAGCTCCGCAAATTCGCTCTCCATGTTCATTGTGATTGTACATCTCGTCGAACAAAAAGTAAAAATTGTTATGCAATAGAACCACAGGGCTGGGGAGCGCTTCCGGAGTGCTGTTATTTACGGAAGTTTTCAAGGTCGTCGTAGTGCTTGGAGTGATCAAATCTGAACTTGGTGTAAAACTAAAATTGAAACAGTCCCAATTGGTCGAGCTACAAACGAGCACCAAAGAAGCCAGAAGAGCTCCAATCATGATTCCGATGTCTTGGGATGCTTGAAACCATCTTGCGAATCGCCGGACTTTTTGTTCTCGATTGCAAAAAATCTTGTGCTCGTCATGGATGTTGTCCACAGCAGCAGCAGTTAAGGCACAATCATGCTGAGAACAGCTTAGCCTGCTGGCGAAATGCACTACCAAGGCAATTTTGCTCACCCAAGCTGGACCGAGAGTTATTCCCAGGATAACGTACGCCGGCAGAAGGGTGTAAATGGATGAACAGAGATGCCCCAAAAGAAATACACAGACGCCTATGCAGCTGGCGGCTATTAGAGCAGCGAAACCTCTTTTCTTAATGAGTCTTGTTGTAAAGAAGCACATTCCTGTAGAAATTATAAACGAGATGCTTAGTAGAATAGATCCTATATTTGGGCCAACGTGCATCCATTGCTCCTGATGGTGCCACACTGAGTTTGAGCTCTGCAAGGCTATGAGGGGCAGCAAAATAGCACAAATCAGGCCGTGTCCAATGGTTAGGAATGTGAAATCCTTCCAGACTTTAGATTGGACGTGTGCTGGAATTTTGTGACGGCAACATCGACTGTTAAGGGTAATGAGTCTCCGAATGGATGTAGCTCCGATAGAGCTGTTAATTGATTCGCGACGCCTGCTGGCAGCGAGAGCAGCTTGAACCTGATACGGTGTGATGGGATTAATTCTATGCGACCGCGTCGAAATAGGCGAGTAAGCTGCAAAGCGCTAAAGGAAAGTAATTTTCAAAAACTAAATCGTTCCAAAAAATGTTTATGTTAAAAATTACTTCAATCGTGGGATCATCCCAGATGTTATGTGTGCCTCCAGAACTACGAGTTCGCAGGACGTTTCGAGTGGTAACCGAATGTCGGTGATGATGTTTTGTATTCAGAAAAAAAGGATTAAAAGTTGAATTCTGAAAAAAAGTGCTGGTCTTGAAAATATGTTTGCTCCAATAGTTTAAGTGCATTTACCTGTGGAGGCACAAAAGTTTCCCGTTCTCTATCCCGATCTCTGTCCTTATCCCGATTGAAATCAATTTGTTCTCTCGCCCTCTGTTCAACGAGAGCTAATTCTCTCTCTCTTCCCAGCTTTCTTTCTATTCGCTCCAGCTCGTGGATGTTTGGTAGACTTCCCATTCTCATTTGTGTAACTTAATATTTTTGGCTGAAAAATTAGAAGTTGTAAGTCACATTTAAGTTTTTTTTTTTCTGAAATAAGACCAAGCAAATAATAATTTCAAAGACTAGTTTTACACCCCTGCTACACTGGTTCTTATCAAAACATTAGTTTCGTATTTAAAAGAAATTCACTGGGATGTATGCAAATGTTGTCTCGAAAGGCGAAGAAGGATCAGGCATATGCATAACATATGCGCTTGAACTGTACATTCAGATAATCAAAGAAGTGGCTTTTTAGCATCGGCTTCATTTAAATCCCTATCTATTTAAATATTTCTCTTTTGAAAGAAGCTCTTTAGACGAAACCATAAATGCAAGCGGAAACCGTTTGATGGATTTGATTGAGGATTTTGGGTTTTTTATCTTAAATGGTGTTTTTAGATGGGATATTAATGGGAATTTCAAGTTTATATCGTCACAGGGTTGCTCTGTCATTGATTACTGCCTTGTTAAAGGTGAATGGCTGAATATTGTTTAAGATTTTTTGGTATTTCCTGCCAACTACTCAATGCATCTGCCTATCTTTGTCTCCAGTGAGTTTAAAACTCAAGAAAGCTTTATTAGAACTCGCAATGAAAATTTTAGTAGAAGGCTTGCAGTTTTAAGAATTAATTTTAGTGCTCTTAAAAAAATGTTTGAGGAGGAGCAGTTTCCAGGAATTTTCCAGTCTTTATCTATCTCTACAATTTTTAAAAAGGGTGACCCTTTTTTACCTTAAAACTATATGGGCATCTCTGTTTGCCCGATCCCAAAAAAAGGAGATCCTCTAAACTGTATCAACTACAGAGGAATCAGTCTATTTAACATCGCCTACAAGATCCTCTCTGCCGTAATATGTGAACCCCTGAAGCCTTTCGTCAACAATCTGATTGGTCCTTATCAATGTGGCTTCAGGCCAGGAAAGTCAATCATTGACCAAATTTTCACGTTGCAGCAGATCCTGGAAAAGACCTATGAACTCCAAATCGATACCCACCACCTTTTCATCGATTTTAAAGCGACAGCATGTATAGAGACGAACTGTACAAAGCTATGTCTAGTTTTGGCATCCCTGCCAAGCTCGTTCGCTTGTGCAAAATGACGATGGAGAACTCACGCTGCTCCATCAAGGTTGGCAACGAGCTTACGGAATCTTTCGACGTCAAAAAAGGATTCAGACAAGGCGATGTACTGTCATGCGATTTCTTTATCACCGTTCTTGAGAATATAGTGCAGATCTCCAGCGTTAACACCAGAGGCACTATCTTCCAAAAATCGGTTCAACTTCTCGCGAACGCCGATGATTTTGATATAATGGGAAGAACACAGCGTGATGTCAATGGCGCCTTTGTGAGATTTGAGACAGAAGCGGCAAAAATGGGTTTAGCGGTAAATGAGGGAAAAACGAAGTATATGTTGTCTTCGAGGAAGGACACCCAACACCGACGGCTCGGACAGAACGCCAGAATAGACGCACATAACTTCGAGGTAGTAGAGGAGTTTGTCTACGTAGGCTCCGCTATAAACACGGGCAATAACACCAGCGCCGAGATCAGACGAAGAATAACTCTTGCTAATCGCTGTTTCTTTGGGCTAAGAAAGCAATTGAGTGGAAAAGCCCTCTCTCGAGCAACTAAGGTAAAATTGTACAACACCCTTATCATCCAAGTCCTGCTGTACGTTGCAGAAGCATGGACCTTGACAAAATCGGATGATTTCGAGAGGAAAGTTCTTCGGGACATCTTTGGCCCCGTGTGCATTGAAGGGGAATGGCGAAGAAGATACAACAGCGAACTTTACGGGTTGTACAACGACATGGACTTAGCCAGAAAGGTCAAGGTCCAGAGACTCAGATGGCTCGGTCATTTAGAGCGGATGAACACCAATGCTCCGGCCCGGAAAGCCTTCGACACTATTCCCGAAGGACGTAGGAGGGGAGGAAGACCGCGACTAAGGTGGCGCACTCAAGTCTAAGAGGTTCTCAATCAACTTGGAGTGCAAAACTGGAGACGACTAGCTAAGGACCGAGCTAGCTGGCGGAGACTGTTGATTGAGGCCCAAGTCCACAACGGACTGTAGCGCCACCTTAAGTAAGTAAGTAATCTCTATGCTAAGTTCTCTAAGGAAATTATTCACCCAGATCGTCTATTCCAGGCTTGTAAAATGTGTGGAACAAAACAACAAAATAAGTTGCTTTCAGGCGGGCTTTCGAGCTAATCTTTCGACACCATTAAGAGAAGATCTCTATACTATTTAAACTTGTGGCTATCGGGCTATCGACAAAATTTATCCGAATCTATGAGCAGCTGCTCTCAAACATGTCGGCTGTAGTTTCAAATGGTAGTAGCAAATCGAAACAGTTTAATTGTAATACAGGTGTGCCTCAAGGCTGCATTTTAAGCCCGCTAATCTTTTCACTGTTTATAAATGATATTGAAGATTATATCCCTGGTGGTGTTACTTTTGGTGATCTATCTATTAAAGTTTTGCTCTACGCCGATGACTTGGTGATCTTAACTGATAATGCAGTCACACTTCAGCTTCAAATAAACAAATTAAAAAAATTTTGTGATCTATGGAATCTCCAAATAAACACCTCGAAGTCGAAGATTATGGTCCCTCTACTGGCTACACCACACCTTAGAAGTGGTGAAAGAATTTAAATATTTAGGCTACACATTAACTTATAACCTGAATTTTGGTGTTCACATTAAAGATAAGGTGAGAGTTTCAAAAACTGCAATTAATTGTATGTGGTCAAACTTTTGTAATAACAAACTTGTAGATCTTACGTCTAAGTATAATGTGTTTAAAGCAACCATCAAAAGCTGTCTTGTCTGTGCTCATGGGTCATGGCCATTTTTGGGTAAATGGTTAGACATTCTGGTTGTCTGTTCCTCATCAGAAGATGAATATAAAATGCTAAACATTGTTCAAAAAGTGTGATAAACATAACAAATGTTCAATTTGAAGTGAAATAAAAATTGATTTTTTGATATTTTAAAAGATAGGTAAAAGAATTAACACAAAATACTTTAAATTTGCCATTTTTCTAAACCAAATACGAATTTGTTGTTTTGTTTCTTTTGAAATGTGTGACAGATATCAGCTGTGAAATAAATTTTTCAGTATTATCACACCGAATAAATCAATTAATCATAATTGGAATTTTGTTTAAATATTTTTGACTGTTGTTTTAAAATATAACAATAAATAAAAAAGTTTGTTTTTAGTTTCAGAGACTTTTTATTAACCATGTTTTCTTAAAATAAAAATATGTTTTCTAAGAGAAATTATTTTTCGGTGAAAAAGAAACCAATTTTTTTTCAGGTAAATTTCTTAAATTATCGAGGGAAATTTGTTTAACCTACGCAGAAATCTTGGTTTATTTATTTATTTATTTAAATGCCCTTGGGAACAATCTCATGAAAAGGCTGTTTAGATGTTTACAATTTTAGATTTTGAAAATATGTATGTCAATTGAAAGTTAACAAAAAAAAAGATATAACAAGTGCAAGTAAAAGTAAAATGACGATGAAACAATAGTTAAACATGACTAATAAATACAAACAATTTGAAAAGTAAGAACAAAAAAAAAACGATTAAAGAGAAATTTGAGAAATATTTGTTTGCAAGATTGCAATATTTGACAAAGTATATAAAATAACATTACCTACATGTATCTACTTAGAAGCATTTGTTTTTTCATTGAGTTTAAAAATATTGACTTTAAAATCTTTAAATTGACTCGGAAGTTTATTGTAGAGTTCGATTGATTTGTAGAGTGTTGAATTCGTTCCATAACGGTTTGTTGTTGGTTTAAGTTGATGTAACTGACGTCCACTTCTTATGTTGTACGGAATGTGGTTGTTTCTTTCTGTGAGTGTACTATTTGTATGAACGGATGATTTCGTGATTTTTTGAACATGGGTAACCATATTCATTTCAGCTTCGTCTTGTACCATCAGGATCTGCATGTCATTGTATATCGTCGTTGTATTTGTCCGCCTTTCAAGACCGTACAAGTTTTTTAGCGCCTTGTTTACATTAATGCCATAAGTAAGATGGGTGTGAAAAAGTGCAAAGTATACCTGCTTCTTTAAGCTGTTTGGAATAATTTTTTGTAATCTTCCAAAAACGCCTGCTATTCCAGCAAGTTTTTTTTGGATAGATTGCTTATGTGGTGTTTCCAATTTAAGGACGAATCAACCCATAATCCCAAGTACTTAAAGTGCTCGGCTCGTTCTACTAGATTGTTCTCAAACATAATGTTAATAGTGTTATCTGTTCTGCTATTCATGATATACTTAGTCTTCTTCACGTTTAAGGATAGTTTGTGCATACCCATCCAATTATAGATAATAGCTAAATCACTATTCATATGAGTTTCAAGGTCGAACGTAGATTTTTCGGAGTACATAAGACATATGTCGTCTGCAAACAGTATCGGTTGTCCTTTGAGACGTGCTTTCGTAAGGTCATTGATATATATGCAGAAAAGTGTTGGACCAAGTATGCCTCCTTGTGACACCCCAAAATGAATATTCTGCTCATCACTTCTATAGCCATCAGAGCTCACAAATTTCCTTCTATTATCGAGGTAAGACTTGAACCAGTTTAACGAAGCCCCTTTTACTCCGTAACAAAATAGTTTGCGTAACAAAATGCTATGATCCACAGTGTCAAATGCTTTTGATAAGTCAATAAAAAGAGCGCTTGTGTTGTTGTGTTCGTCTTTTGTCCTTTGCAGATAAGATACCATATCAATGAGTGCTGTGATAGTGCTAGATTGTTTTCGGAAGCCATACTGATGTTGGGTTTCTAAGTCGTTTTTGCTTATGTATTCGAGCAATTGTTCGTTGGTAGCTTTTTCGATCACTTTGGACAGAACTGGCAGAATTGAAATCGGTCGGTAGTTGTTTAGGTCAGATGTGTCTCCAGATTTGAAGATTGGTATAATTTTGGCTATTTTCATCTCGACTGGTACTTTTCCTTCCTCAAAAGACTAGTTGATTAACAAGGAAATGGGAAAGCAGAGTTCATTTTTACATTCTTTTAAAAGCGTAGTACATTATGATGTCTGTATTCGGTTGATTGAAAACGATGTTGTTGGAGTCAATTTAAAGAGCGTATTTGATATATTAGGAGTTACAATGTCAGTAGAATTACATTTTGAGGTTAATGATTGACCGATGTTTACAAAAAACGTATTCAATTCATTTAATTTGGTTTTTTGGCAACACATGATGAAGTCTTTAGCAATGGACATTCTACGTTCTTCTTTGTTGCATTGAAAACCAAACTGTTAATATTTTGCCATGTTTTCCTACTATTATGCAGATCATTTTCGAAAATCTTACCAAAGTATTCAGATTTAATTTGCCGTTTTCTGGAAGTCAGATGGTTTCTGATATCTTTATATTTTTTTCTCTCAAGAAGAATGTTTGAAGGATTAATACGCAATTTTCCATACCACGTATTCTTTTCTTTTATTATGCTCATGATCTCAGCATTCAGCTTCTTGTTTTTAGTATTACCGTTTCTAACCTTGATTTTTCTTGAAGTTTTTTGTATACAAAAGTTAAGCTTTTCAATTATGTTCCGGTACATTTCTTCAGAAATCATAAATCTGGACACTTTTATTGCATTCTTTAGTAGCTCAGATCGTAACTTTTCATAGTTTGGTATATAAACATAGCTTGTGATATTCCTCTGAGATGTTTTTCTTAAAGAGGCACTGGTCATCTCGGCAACTATTACGTTGTGGTCGAAAAGATCATGTTTCGTATGGTGTGCACATACAGCTTGTTTTGGGTCATTTACAAAGAAGTGGTCAATGTTTGCTTTTTTATGTGTTGGTATAGTTTTGTTTATATTAAAAACCAGACATTCTTAGTAAATTTAAGTATTTCATCTCAAAATCGCCTTTATGTAAAATGTCGACATTGAAATCACCAGCTATGAACGAGTTTTTTTTTAGATAGCTTGGAGATGCATTTTTCTAAGGTTGAGAGAAATTTTTCTTTTTGGTGAACTATGCTGTATGGTTGTCGATAAACACACATTACTTCAATAAAGTATCCATAGATGTTGATTTTCGCTGCACATATACTGTCTGAATCATCGCTTTGCGAGAAAAGCTGCGTAAAAGAATGTTTATTTTAAATAAATATAGCTGCTCCACCCCCTTCTTTATTTGGCCTACAAGCTGTTATTTGGGAAAAATTTTGAATGTTAAAAAATCTTTCGTTAAAATCATAGAGCCAACTATCCGAAATGCAAATCACACCGATCTCATCTTTAAAGAATTTAAGCATTGCTTCCAAGTCATCGATTTTATTTTTTACTGATCTGGCAATGATGTACAAGATCTTAGCAGTACTTTGAGCAGATAAATGTATGTTGTTTATACTTTCAAAGAGAGCATTATGTGGTGAGAATGGAACATATTGCTAACACAGTTCATTAAAGAAATCAGTGTTACGAATTTCTTTGATTGGACCGCTGAGTTGCAAAAATCGATATAATTGTACTTTTATCGATACACTCGCCTCTCTATAAGTACAGAAATACACTTTTACTAAATTCAGTACAATAATGAACTTCCAGTCTATCACTTGATGTAATAGGTATTCTGCTAAATCATAAATATTTTTACCAAAATACATATCACCGTCAAGTATCCTTTTTCTTAACGCACTCATTGTAGTGTCCGTAGCTTAGTGGTTAGGTGTGTTGGCTGCTAAGCAGAACGTCGTGGGTTCGAATCCTACTCGGGCCCAAAGTTTTTATTTCATCTTTCACGGACACTGCCTCTTGCGAAGAACTGAGAAAACTTCCAAGAGTATCATCTGCCATGAAAAAATGCTTCTCAACTTTGCCGTTCGGAATCGGCGTAAAATTGTAGGTCCCCTCAATTCTGCACACGCACCTAGAGAATTGTAATTGTTGATGAGAGTAAGCCACTTAGGTCTTGGCTCTTCAAGAGCTGTCGCGTCACTCTATTTATTTTTATTTTTTTACTCATTGTTGCAAGTCAATAAAATTGCTAGTTTGGCAACACCTTTAAATGTTACTGAATGAGACGTTAACGACGTGACGACGCGACGTAACATGTAAGCCCGAGTCATCATCTGTCTTATTCGTTGTCATTCTCGTTTGTTTTCATTCCGTTATCAATTTACCGTTTTTAATTCTTCATTCGGAGAGTTAGGTGCATTTTCTACTCAATGTGAACGTCTGAAGGGTGTCGTAGCGTCACTAAAAAATTCTTAAAGCGATGAACATATATTCTTGGAGGTATTAGAAGTAACATAAGATACGTTTTATTCTGATAAAATAAACGGTTCCTGTGGGACAGATTTAACCTAATTTTTCATAGAGCAAAAAATTTGACATATTGCATAGGTAGTGAAAGTTTAGGGGTCAGAAAATCACATAGGCTACTTTTTATCCCGGTTATAGCGGGTAACACCGCGGGCACACTCATGTGTCATAAATTAGAATCAACAGCACCACTATCGTCACCAAATTCATTCAATTATTGGCATACGAAGACGACATTGAAAACTTTGGAAGGAACGCACATTCTCGTTTATCCAGAGCGAGTAGGCGTCAAAAAAATGAAGGAAAAACTAAGTATATGGTGGCGCCGACTACTGGAAACGTTGGTAAAAGTAGAAAAACAACTATTAAGGTGGAGGAGCACGAATTCGAAGAAGTGCGATCCTTCAATTATGTACTTTGAGTCAGTATTAGAAGCCGATAACAATATGGAAACAAAAAAATATGTGGGCAGCTGCTCAAAGCCAACAGAATCTACTTAAGTCTTTCAAGGCTCTTTAAATGCATTTATCCAATACCTACCATTACTTCAAACTGTTACTGTATAAGACGATAGTCTTACCATTACTCACTTACTTCACTCCGAGATCTAAGTGCTTAGCCAAATGTACTCTGAACTCTTAGCCGCGTTCGAGAGAAAAGTCTTACTGAGAATAGTATTTGGCCCGTCTGTGAGGAAGGACGATTCCGGAGACGATTTAACCACGAGCTGTATCAAATCTACCACGAAGTAGACTTGTTGACAAAAATTAAGTTTGGTAGACTCCGATGGGTTGGGCACCTAGCTCGTGTGAGCGAAGAGAAACCGGCCCGGAAAGTCATTTGTAGTATATATTAGGGTACAGCGAGGCAGACTAAGTTTGCGCTGGAAGGATGGCGTAGATGCGGTCTGGTTGTGGCGCAGAAGAAGGGAGAAACTTCATTGGCCAGGCCGACGATGATGATGATGAAGATGATAAATAACAAGCAATACCAGGTTTTCAGGGCCATATATAAAAGTGAAAATCTGTACGGGGTCAGAATCAGAATATCACGCCTTAATCACACCACAAATTAACGCGAAAATATACACAGTTCTTTATTTTGCCCTCAGAACGGTTATAGGCATGTTTTTTCACAACAAATTTCAACTTTAAATTGCGGGCGAGAAGAAGTGCAGAGGTTCGGCTAGTTATCTATGTTTTAACTATGAAAAAAGAACATGTATTTCTCAATAAAACTTCACAAATCAAAAAGTACAATTCGATACACTTTTTATTTTGATTTCGATACATTGCTGAAAGACGATTTTTCATCCCTGTTGGACCGGTGTCTGTGAGGCGCGCTAATATTCTTCCATTCTGAACCCACGCAAATGCAAGCTTTTTTTGCCGTTTTCAATCTCTCGCTTTCTTAAACAAGTAACTGTTGTATTTTGTCAATATTTCATCTATGTATATTGGCTGTGACGTGTTGTTGAAAACGATACCAGTGGTCAAATATTTCTTTTCTCTTTTGTTTTAAAACAATTGTTCTAACACAATGGCTAAATTTGATCCCACTTCAAACAAGACGTCAAATTTTTATCGTGGTAGAAGATTTAACGCAAATTTTAACGCAATTCACACACGGCCTAGATATAAATCAAAAACACGACCCACGCGAATTCGCTCAAACGTATATCTTATATGTTTCAGGTTTGAAGTCAATAGAACCAGTTGTTAAGGCTGTAGCAGCTAGCCGAACGCACTATTTTCGACTTCTCTATCATCGTAATGTCATATTTCATCAAAATCTCAACTATTTTTTTACGAATTCAATACTTGCCATACCTATATTCTATATGTCTCAAGTAAGAACTAACACTCCACATAAAAGTCCTCATTTGTACTGGAAGCATCTTATTTCTTTGGAACCTATGTTTTCCACTTGTCTTTCTAATTCCAAGCTCAAGAATGCACTTCCTCATAAGGATATATGTATACATTGTTCTTCTTGAATATGGAAGCAAACACGTTTATTTCAACCCATTGAGAATCAGGTCAAAGTCATTTTAAAGTGCATGCAAGCGAATTAAGACAAAGAAAGAGTTATGATTAATTTCGAAAATAACCACGCCCATCGTCGAACTGTTCAACAGTCGTCGATAACAAATCGAGACAACATAAACACATCATTATCCATCTGGAGATAATTTGATTATTTATTTTGATCGATAAACTGCCAAATTGTTTTGTTTTTTTGTTCATCCCTTCTAACTTTTTGTGCCTTCTGTTGAGGTGCGAGGAAATAAGATACACCTCAAGAAGAAAATGATGTTGAACCATCTCTAAGCATCCAATTTTCAAAGATAATTTAATCAAATTCTGATAATTGTAGAGATGTGAATAAATTTAGGTCACGACACAAATAAAAATTTGCAATTTCCATTACCCTTAAAGTAGATACTCACTCAGAATCGCCTATACCAATTCCCGACGAAGATTTGTGATTTTTTTCTGATTTGGTTGAAAATAGTTTGTTTTTTTTTTAATTTGGAATACTTCCAAAATCTTAATAAACTGAATCCGTGAGTTTGTTTGTATTAAAATAAAAAAAAACACCACTCAATATTTTTTTGGCACTTAGCCCAGATAATGGTTATCTGTTGAAGATATACACACCCATTTTGTTATCACTTTTTTTTATTCCAATTTACCAAAAAAAAAAACACAACTACATCATTAAATCCTTTTTTTTTTTGTTGCAAACATTTTCACTCATTCAACTTTTATAATCGTTCTTTTCTTAACAACATCCTTAAGCTATAAAAGCATATCTCAGCAACGGTTTTGCACTGATTTCAGTTCAAAAGATGTTTTTTTTATAAGCACACGCAGGGACATCAGCAACTTTTTATTCTAGGCAGACACGAAAACAAACACCATTCGTCAAGCACAATATTAATTGTAATGACGAGAAATGAAAGATAATGGTGTTTTTCAGGTAAACGAAATGTCAAGAATAAGGAGAAAATGAAGGACCTGCGCAGAATTCAGTGTCAAAATCTTTGGGATGCTTTGGTCCTTGTCAAGCTGTCCTAAGTTTATTAGAGGATTTTTTGGAAATTCCCTCTTAAAAACGAAGAAACTTGGCTTTGAAAGAGTTGTTGTTGTTTTTTTTTTTCGGATAAAGAAGTGAGTAGCTGTTTGAATGCTGCGCTTTGTCGTGCACGTCCTTTTTTTAATGATAAGCACGCACTCTAGGGGTTTCTATTCATGCCAAGGCACATTGGTCTTGAATTCTTGAACATTGCAACGATTGGGGAACACAGAGTGTGGAAGTGAGTTCCACATTCGCGTAGTACGGCTAAAAAATGATTCCCTGAACATGACTGTACGTCCGAAGTTGGGCTCGAGGGTGAACTGATGGGCATTCCTAGAGGCGCGGATATTACCGTTGAATATCTTAAGGCGAGGAATGCAGCTGGCTATTTCACTAGAGCATAAACCGTTGAAATAACGGTAAAAGAGGGTGAGGCATGAGACATTACGTCGATGTTCAAGTGACGTAAATATCTCAACGATGGTATGTTCACCAATGATCTTGATGGCTCTATTTTGAATACTGTCCAAAAGGCTTAAGTACGTCGCTGGAGCAACAGCCCAAACGTGGGAGTTATACTCAAGCTTTGGACGTATATATGTTTTATAGATGATAGCCAGATAAGAAGGAGAAACAAATTTTTTGTATCTTCTTAGAAAACCTAAACATCTTGCGGAATTTTTGGCGACATCGTGTATGTGATCGTTCCAGAAGAGGTGGTCTGTGATGCACATACCGAGAATATCGAGATGTTCGGAGGGGGGTATATCTCGCTTCAACGACACAAGACAGCATTGAGTTTTCGAAGCATTAAACTCCGCTCGCTTTTTTATTCCCCATTGTACAATGCTGTCAGAGTTTAATAAGCTTGTCACTCCATCCTCTCCTATAGCATAAGATTTGAAAGATCGAACGCTTTCAAGAACTTCAAATTCAGAGACAGTAAAAAAAAAAAAACACAGTTGACGAGCTACACATGATTTGATTATTTTGTTCAAATTCAAGGTTCTGGCTAGCTTTCAGAACAAAAGTGTTATTTAAATCATTAGGATCAGGATATTTTTGAGTTATAACACTTTTAACAATTCCAATTGAACGAAGATTACTCCAAAGCTTACGAGAAAACTGGTTTGGATCTAGTTTTGTCACAAAATATCTATTTTTGGATCTCTCATCGCCCTTTTAACATCAGAAGTAAACCAAAAACAATTCTTGCTACACACTGACAGTGTTTTAATAGGAACAGTAACGAAAAAATTTCATTACTAACAAAAAAAGGAGTGAAAATGTAGCTATCTTACCAACCCGGAATGTAAAACTTAAGTATCATTAAGCGACCGAACTAGAGTGTACCTAAATCCCTGACATCTCCAAATGGCATACAAAGAGATAATACGGACAATTTACATATAAAATTAAAGTTTATTTTTACAATTCACAGTCTGTTTCAGTAATAAAAATCATATAGGAAGAGGAGAAAAACTAACCAAATAAAACTCATTTATTTATTAAATGAAGTTGGTAGTTATCCTCTTTTTGATTCTTTGCACTGTCGTGGCCTTTTGATCGTCATTTCCACTTCCGTGGACATATTTTTATTTGTTTCTTACATGAACTCAGTGGACTTGTTTCGGGTTATTTCCACTTACGTGGACCTCTTTTCTGATTCTTCCACCAAATTTGGTGGACTTATTTTATTGTTTTTTTCCACAAGTCATGGACCTAACATTTATGATAATTCACTCAGGTGGACTTTCTATTAAAGTATAAGCTTAAGTAATGAGAGAATAAAGGTCTTTTATTGTAATTAAAGAAAACAACGCTGTTTTTATTTGGAATTTGAGGCGAGAGGTGGATTTCTTTGCCTTGAGTTTTGTGCTTTTCTCGAGAAAACCCTAGACTCGACGAGCTATACCCTAGCCACGATCAAAAAGCATTACAGGACATGCTTTTCAAACAGTACAAAAACCATGGATTGAAAGCAGTCAATTTTATCAGTAGAACTAGTAAAGTTGTGACCAGGGCCCCTATTCCGGTTCTGTGATAAAATGAAATGATAAAACTCATTTCACAAAACTTTTCATAGGACTTTTGAATTTATCATTTCTGAAAAATTTCAATTTATCATTTGAAATGTGATTCTTATGTCATCTTTTTGTCATATTTGAGAAGATAATAATAATACGAAGATAATAATTTAAAGTAAGTTTTGACAAAATTTATATTTTATTACAAAAATTGTATTTTATTTCAAATTAAGAGCAAAATGTGCGATGAGCAACATATTTATTTATTATTATTATTATTATTAAGGTTTGCATAAATGGTACTAAAGCGATGTTAAATTTTGTGCTTGCATTTCAGATTTACTTTTCGAAGAAGTTTAAGGGATGCTCAAAACCCTGTCGAAGTTTTATCCGAAGAAAGGTTTATATAGAACTGTTTCGTTTTCCTAAACATCTTTGCCGCGAAATAATTGAAACAGTGCCTCTATTTAAAAATACTTGGTGCACTTACATTCTTTGCAAGTGGAAGTTACCAGCGATGTGTAGGGCAAGATGCACTCTTGACATTATCCCAAAATTCTGTTAGCCGTTGTGTTACTGAAGTAGCAGGAGCACTTGGGACTATTGCAGTTCAATTCGTCAAATTTCCAAATGATGAAGAGCTTATTAGAGTGAAGCAGAAAGGTTTTTTGAAGTTGCTTCCTTTCCGGGTGTTATTGGACTAATAGATGAGACCCACGTTAAAATAACTTGCCCCAACAAAGATATCGAGCACGTCTATTATTGCAGGAAAGGAGGTCACCTAAAAATGTGCAATTTTTTTGTGATAGCAATTTTATTGTATTGAATATAAATGCACGATTCGGTGGAACTTCGCACGATGCATATATTTGGCGACGCTCGATTTTTAAAAGATATTTAGAAGGAAATTATCAGTGGGGACAAAGAAATGTTTGGTTCCTTGGAGATAGTGGATACCCTCTGCAACCATGGCTGATGACACCAATTTTAACGCCCACACGTGAGGCTGAACAAAAATACAACGTGTCACATAAAAACACGAGAAATATTGTTGAGAGGTGTATCGGTATCCTCAAGGACAGGTTTCGTTGTTTACTGAAAGATAGAGTTAGTTCTGCATTAAAGTCCTGAAAAAACTGGAAAAATAATAAATGCATGTGCAGTGCTGCATAACATTTTAATGAAGGTTCGAGTTCCCTTACCTGAATATGTTGAAGAAATAGAGGACAGAGAAACGAACTCGAATTCAACAATTTTAATTCCTTACTGTGAAGGTCGAAGAATTCAATCAGCAATCGTAAACAATCATTTTCAGTAAATATTTACAAAAAAATAAACATTTGTGTCACAAATTTGTATTAATGAATAAATACTAAGTTCACCAAATTTACCAAGACTTCACTTCTTCGATACTCTGGTCGTTTTTTAACAAAGCTTTCAAATTCCTATAGGTACTTTGTCCAGCCACCCAAAATTCTAGAAATTCCTATAGTGGTGGAGAATTTCAAAACGCTTAACTTTCAGCGGTGCTCTTTTTGCTTCACCACAACACAGATCCTACCCATTGCATACCACAAGGGGTTTTAAATTTTAACCGTTTATGTTTTTTTTTCGAGATGAGAGCTTGCATTTAAAAAAAAAAAATTATTATTTTAATTTATTTTTTATTTCTTTTAATATATCGGAAATAGAAGCAGGAACTTCGGTGTAATTTTTTTTAATAATTTTTCTTCATTTTTTTTTCCTAAATATGCAAATATCTGCTCAAACTGTTGTCGGATTGACGGTTGGCCTTTCTTTTTGGATTTCGGGTTGAGGTTGTTGGCAATTCATCATGTGGCTGGTTTTTGGTTTCAACCGTTGTGTCTTCTAGGTAAACGATATTCTAAGATGAGCATACATATATGAAAATATAGAAAATGTGTTTAACGAACCTCATACAACTCGGCTTGAAAGTCAAGTTCGTCAACCTCTAAGTCACCGTCAACTACCTGGGGTGTCATCAATGTTATTATACGTTTTTAAGTTTCCGTTAACGGTTTAACAACTTTGGTACCGTTAACACCACTCCTCGAGACACTGTCTATAATTTGGCAATTACGCTCTTTGGTATATTGCCTAGAGAATGGAAAACAATATTGAAATAATCAAAAACGAATAAATGTTAATATATGTATGTATGTAAATTACTTTAAATCCTGCCAAAATTTTTTCCATTTGCTTCCATCCTTGTTGGCTCCACCTAGCCCGTTTAATTCTTCGGCTAGTGCTCTCCACATAGCCTCTCAATTTCTCCCCACATCGATGCAATCAAATCTAAAAAGGAACATGAAATTGTAAGAAATTATACATTACATACATAATATTTGAATAATTACCTTGTTGAAGAAACATTCTATATTAACTTGAATGTTTTTATACTTTGTTTTTTGTAATTAAGTTTTCTGAAATTGTTCTGTTTTAGAAATAAGTTAATAATAAGAATTTTCATTCGATTCAAAGCAGTAGAACAATAAAGAACTTTATAAATTGTTTTCTAAAGACTACGGACTTATTACTGAGGACCATAAGGATTTTCAATATACCTATCGTGAGCCAAATCAATATCATTTTCTAAATGATCGATTAAATACGATTTTGATCTTCGCTCGCACGCTTTACGCGGTTTAGTTTATTATTTTCCATTTTCTTATGTTTTAAATTTAAAATCGTTCTAGTTCACATAACACACTTTTCAGCTGAAAATCAACGATGATAAACTACTTTTCATATGATAATTTTTTGACATTAGATTCCATGTTTTCAAAGAACGGGAATCGCAAAATAACGTTTATCAGTGAAAAGGGGCCTAGGAATAGGGGCCCAGTTACCTATGTAAGTTTACCATTCTACTTTGGTCTTTTTGTTCAATAAGATTGTCTTCACAACAACTGACCATCATGTAAACTAAATATTCATAAAATGTTTAAAGTACACAAGCGTAAACTATTCACCATTGAAATCAATCAACAGTGGGCTCTACTTGCATTTAATTAACAATTCATACGTTACAAACTGAAACTGTGCCAAAAAATATTGCTGGATAATATTGCCATAGTTTTTAAATTTCATTGTCATTCTAAATTAATTAAACAATGGTATTAGTGCACTTTTGAAAGTGACCAATATTTGTGTAATTTATTTGGCAGCAATTTGTGTCTTGCATAAAACAAAACTTGAAATATTTTAATATGGTGTCACCGATGACTTGAGGTCAAATTATTCTTTGATGAATCAAAATGGCCTCGCAGTATTCTTTACTCTTTTGCAAATTTAATTCGGGTTTAAAGTGAAAGAACTAAACGAACAATAATAAGATTCTTTGGACACAAATGAACCACACACAAATCTGTGGTGAAATTCCACATTGGCAAAAATGTACGAAAATAAAATCAATTTGACATTCCATGGCACAGATGGCCGATAATAAACCTTTAATTTGTCGTTTCGTATTTTACACATGAAAAATGCAAAACAAACAAAAATACTCCACTTAACCAGAATAAAAAAAAAAAAAAAACATATCAGGAAGGAAATATTCCATGATCAATCGACATTCGACACCTGTTGAGTTTAGTTTGCGTTCGCTTACAGAAGTTCTTCCGCATAACCACCAATCAATTGGTTCAAATAAAAAATTAACAACACTGTACTGTACTGACGTAGAACCTGTTTAAAAACTTTTACTTGCGAGATTGAGGTTTTATTATAATTGTTGGTAAATCCAAAAATAATATTCATAAATCTTTGTTTTTCATACCGCCGCGTCATTCAAATATTCAAAGCTTTAATCTCTTAGCCTTTCAAAAAGAAGTCTGAGTTACGCGTTAAATGTACGAGATTGAGACACACCTTTTCATCTTGATTCAACAAAACTTTGAATAAATGCATATTCATGCAGGCATGTTTTCTGAATGAATTCTAGAAATTAAAAAATCAAAATAAAATAATGACTTTCAACTTGTTAAAGAACTTAATTAACGATAGTGAATAAAGAAAAATACCGATTCAATTAGGTAAAGCAGAAAAACAATAGGCCGGATGTCTGCAACTTAATTTTAAGCAGGTTTTGCTCTTAAACTATGTTCTGAGTTTTGATGCACAAAGACCAGGTTTTAGTTTATAATCCTACTTTCTGGTCAAACCAAAATGACAAACCTGAAAAAAATCTATCACTTGCGAAAGATTGTCAGTCAGATACATTTTAATGAGTGCTACTAAATACTACAAGAGTTTTGGAGACGTTGGAGGTTGAAGGCTCGAGCTTTCGGCCACTGCATCGTGGGAGGGGGTTTTGTTTGGAGGGTTTGGGCTCGATGACTGATAGGTATTATTATTATTATTTATAATTAGCTGCGTTTTATTATCACAATGATCCATGATAAGATCATTGATTTATATGTGCAACAAATTGAAATCCTGCTTTTCACTTGGATCAATTTTTGTGATCCAAAAATTAGTTCTTCTTCCGCACACAAATTGAAGGCGTATATTTTCAATAAAAACTGTGCTGCCACTTTCACACATTCATCTATCCGGTAATGAAATATTTTTCAATTACATAGTCAGCTATTACACGATGAAACTAGTTGCATGCAACACTTCGAACACCTCAAGTGCAAAAGAAAAAAAAAAAATCGAAAACATGAGACAGAAGAAAATCGACTTGTGTCGCATGGCATGGGTAAAATTTTTTGTGCAACAATTTGACGTCTCTCTTTGCTCTTTTCTGTTTTTGTTTGCTATTCTTTTTGGTTTGATTTCCTTTTGCGAAAGAAAACTTCATTGAACAGTCAGCAGGGCTGCCGTTTCGAATTTTAACAGAGGAGTATTTTCAAGTTCTAGAGGGGAGTATTTTGCTATTAAAGGGAGTACACAAACAAACATTTTTTAACAGGGACACTTTTTGATTAGGTAGAAGAGAAAAAAATCGAGTTTTGACAGCTTTGAATTTAACTTGTGAATTCACATTTTCACTAATGAATCACTAACCATTTTCATCTTGAAAATTTACCAACGGCTTTCTATCGAAATGCGGAGTCGATGACCACAAATTCATCCGTATTTCTCACCCTAGTAGTACTGGGGTAGAATTGTGTAAGCTGATTTATGATAGTTGGCAGTCAAATTCAGGAAAAAAAAAGAAGAGATAATTGAGTGTCAACTATAAACTATCAGCTTACACTATTCCAATCCGGCAATAACAAGTCGAGTCCAAAAATTTGAGTCAGTATATTCGTTCTGTAATGTTGCCTTTCGAAGTGCCGAAAATATGGCTTCCCTGGATTCCCTGGCGTTCTGAATGGCCAGCGTTATCGCATCATGATTACCGATTATTTTTGGCTCGCATTTGAATTTATAGGTATGGACTTTGGCCACAAGTAGTTTCAACAAGCCACAAAGAACACCTCTCAATCCCATTATTGAGGAGTAGGTTTGATGGGCGAGTTATCTCAAGAAATGGGAGTCTATAGCCCGCCTTGTTAGTGCGTTTTAACACCACTAGACTAGTTGTGTTCGCTCAAATAATGGTATGATATATGCAAGCCCGGTAGTTAATATAATATAATGTTCCTTTAAGACTCTAAGCGTTTGTTTCACAATGTAAAAGTAAAGTTCTGATTAGTTAACCAGCACTTAAAATAGCTGCCAGTTAAGTCCTCCTATGAATGAGTTTTACGTTTCACATTGATCCTTCTAATAAATTTGTGTTTTGTGTAACTAATTGCCAGCTATTCCAACAACGACAACAACGAAGCCAGAAAAAATATAAACAAAAATCAAAAGGATATTTGTTGTTATTTTGGAAATTACTCCGGATAATTTTCTGTAGATTTTGCTCTCAACTTAATAGAGGTCAGAACCACTATTAACTTTTGAGGGCGCTCGAAAATCAGAACTAATCTACGGCAATGACCTAATAGGGTTCAATGAATATTTACCAGCCTTTGAAAATTATAATTCTTTGTTTGACTTGTGGCCATATCTTTAATCAATCAATACACGATTATCAATCGAATCATATTTCGTATTGCGGAATGTAATCGATCGAACCATGCCCGAAAATATTGCGAATATTTCTAATTTGGGAATTCTATGTTGTCCAAGGATTCCAAGATATGCGTTCAAACTCGGAAAACGCGGTTTCGTGGTAACTCCACAACGCAAAAAAAAAACTCATCAAACTCATCGTGTCGAGAAGAATATCCATTTTATCGAAAAAAATTAAAATTATTTACGAATCCTTGCTTTTGAGAAATTTAATTTTATTTTAATTGAAAAAAAGACAAATCTTGTTTTTTTCAGACTTTTAATTCTGTTAACTGCCAGTTAACTACTTTATAGGGCACTTCATCCTCTTGACACTTTAACTACTAGTTAGCTCTACTCAGATATTGTGAAACGCTTTTTTGAATTTTAACTGCTAGTTAGTTTTAGCTTCCAAGTAGCTTAACTTTAACTTTACTTGTATATTGTGAAACAGGCGCTAAGGGGAGTATTTTCGAGAATAGCGGAGTATGGGAGTACACTGAACGCAAAGGGAGTACAAATACTCCCATGGTAGTAGTTCCGGCAGCGCTGACAGTCAGTTGTGTATTAACATATTTTCAAAATTGTAGGCAAAACATTTTTCTAATTTTTTTTAAATAAAAAGCCAACGAAATGCTTATTACTCTTTGCTGAAAGATTTGATGAATTCAAGATCTAACGGAAGGTCTGAGTAATTAGAACAAAATTAAATTGGATGGGTGAGGTTTCAATTTCTATACCTATACCTAGCATTGCTCATTGGTTAACTTCTCATTTTCCAAGCCCAAGTCAGTTGAAAAATTGATTCAAAAAAGTCTTTGATTGAAAATCAAATAAGTCAATTTAGATGGTGCTACGAGAGCGAAGACATTTTTAATTGACTGCCGTAAACGTTAGACTGTAAGGAGAAATTGTATTATGATCCACGGATTTCCACATTCATTGATGATTGTTTTTTGAGGTTAAAAGATAATTTTTTTTTAATTATTCTATTTTTCTATTAAACCTTCTTGTTTTAAAATTGTATGACCTTTCTATATTCCTGATGTTCTCACATTTCCGTTCCCTCGTTCGTCCTTCTGCAACTCAGCAGAGAGATTGTGAAGCCTGCTGGAGACGAAAAATCCGTCCCTACTCATTATTACTCTGGTCACGACTCATGAGTCGTCGTCGTGTAATAGCAGTTTTTACAAAGACTGCTATTACACGGTGACTCAATGTTTCAGACTTTTTTCGGACTACGTTGGTGTAAAAGGTATACAAAATTCGAAAAGCTGAATAGGAAAATAATATTTTCCCGATGAGTCGCAGGCAAATTTTTGAACGACTCATTTTTTAATTTTGTTTTGTTCTCATTCAATATTTTTGTAAAGGGTTTTCCAATAAGAGGTGTTATTTTGAATAGCCCGCTATTTCGGAAGCTGTCACTTTTGACATTTGACAAGTAGAAACTACGCCATTAAATGGATTGACACACCCTTCAACAACGCATTGAAATTATTAAAATTCACTATAAAAATGAAGCACCTTGTCGGACTGCAATACAGAAATTGGTGGACAAATTCGAGCTGTTAGGAAAAGTAAGTGATGTGAAGAATAAAACCCGTGTACGTTGCTTAAGAACAACTGAGAATATTGCTGGTGTAGCCCAAAGTGTTTAAGAAAACCCAGGTTTGTCCATTCCTCGTCGTTTGGAACTAGGCATTCATCAACAACGTCGTGTCTTTGCTGATTGGGTCCTTGAAATGCATGAAAATGATCCAGAAATTCATCGAAAAATCATCTTGACTGATGAGGCCCATTTCCACCTCGGTAGCTGCGTCAACAAGCAAAACTGTCCCATTTGGGGCTCGGAAAACCCAAGAGTTATTGTTGAAAAGCCTCTCCATCTTCAACACGTGACTGTTTGGTGCGGTTTATGGCCCGGCGGGGTCATTGGACCTTACTTTTTCAAAATGAGGCTGGAGCAACAGTTACGGTCAATGGATTGCGCTATCGAGAGATGATTAATGATTTTTTATGGCCGGAATGGGATGATATTGATCTGGACAACGTTTTCTTTCAACAAGACGGCGCTACGTGCCACACAAGCAATGAAACCATCGATCTTTAGCGGGAAAAATTTCCGGACCGTGTTATCTTTTGAAGAGGTGATCACAATTAGCCACCAAGATCTTGTGATTTAACACCTTGTGACTTCTTCTTTTGGGGCCACGTGAAAGATAAGGTCGACGCCAACAGCCCAGCGTCGATTCAAGACCTCAAAGATGGAATTCGTAAGGCTATCGAAAATATAGGGTAGCCACTTTGCGATTCGGTTATGGAAAATTTCATGAAGAGGATATGGTCCTGTAAGCGTGGTTGTGGCGGCTATTTTGCTGATGTTGTGTTCTATTACTAACGGCATACTTTCCTCTTTATAACAAAATAAACATCCGATCATTTGTCTCAAAAAATGCCATTTTTCATTGAATATCAAAATAACACCTCTTATTGGAAAACCCTTTATTTTGTTTAATTTAAAGTCGGCTTTCTTTAAGTTCACATGTATACCATAGTGGAGGTATTACCTAAAGTCGCAACTCGTTCTCTTCTTTTATAAAACACCGTCCAAAAAATTTTGCAATTTACTCTCTTTTCTTGTGTCCGTGAATCTGTTTAAAACCCAGCAAACATTTTCATTCAGAAATGAATCACAATAAAATAAAAAAAGTGAACAAATCGACCGAAAAAGAATACAGAAAAGAATCATTTTGAGTTCTTTTACCTGGGCTCTTAGACACCGATTTGAATCATTAAAGGGAATCATTTAGGATTTTAAAAGTCTTCATTTAAATGAACGTATATAATGTTCTATATATTCATTTAAATGATTACTTCATGAACCTTTTCTGAATCATAAAAATGATTTCAATATGATTAATTAAAATGAAGGTATATACTCAGAATTCTCTCACTTAAATGAATTATATTGGAATCATTTTTATGATTCAAAAAAGGTTCAAGAAGTAATCATTTAAATTTTTTTTTTTTTTTTTTTATTTTTTGGTCTTAACACCTTTACGTCACATACTTGCAACCATAAAATACAAAAATCAATTTATAAAACTTTTATATTTTATTGTGCTTATTTTAAAACCCGTACAATTGTTTCGGCACCGTCATCACCACATCAAAAACTTTTGCCAAATAATAATTCACGATTTCAGGTTCAAAACGATAAACGAAACTTTTGTCGCGACAATGACCCGTTATCCTTACTCCTTTGTAAGGAAAATAAATAAGGGCGAACAAAACAATCCTCATAAGGATACACAAAGATTCAAGAAAATGAGCGAAAACTGATCATGCACAAACGTTTGCCTATATAAGAAGAATAAATAAAGGACAAAAAAAAACTTTTGCATAGAAAGATCCACCAACAAGGTCTTGTATACACTTAACTCATATTTGTGAAGAAAAAAGAATGAAAAATGAATATTGTTTTATCGTTTTGTTTCATTTCTCGAATCTTTGTGTATCCTTATGAGGATTTTTTTGTTTGCCCTTATTTATCAAATCTCTCACCATGTCCCCCGTAAAAATGTGAAGGATCTTTCTGTACATTTATAAATTCATTCACAAAACTGAACGTTTTATGACAATTGTTCTTTATTTTTTGTGAACAAAATCTGAACATTCACAAAAATGTTTGCTGGGAATCCATACCAATGCTAATGTGTTGGTTCGCCCTATTTTAAAAGCATTGAGAAACCTACACATTCGCCTTGATATGGATATTTTATCAAATTTAATTTTTTAGGTCGAAAGAGAGCAAAATGCCCTGAGTTGCGACCAGCGATGCCAACCTTGACATTTTCATGCCTTTTAGGCATTATTTTGCTAGCTAAGGCTCTAAGGCTTTTTTTTTTTTGCAAAAAAGGTTTCTTTTTTCATTTCAGTTCCAAACTACTGACTATTTTATTTTATTTTTTTTATTTTATTAAAGCATTCTTGAAATATTAAACCTTTAAGATTGTAATATGTAAATTCGCCCTTAGAAATGAGATTCCACCTTCAAATTGTTCGAATTTTCCGACCAGTTTCTGCTCATCTAGTGCTCATCTACTGTCGTTTTCCATTGGTTGTCCAGAAGCATTCGGAAGAGTCCAGAAGTCTTCTGGAACCATTCCATTGGGCAGACTTTGACAGACGGAATGCTTCTGGAAAGAGCAGAACTCTTCTGTTTTGAAAACAGAATCGTCCGAAGAATGACACATACATATAACCCGTTCCATTGGAGCTTTGTATATGGAAATTATAGTAGTGCCAGCCTAGTGATTCTTTGGTTGGAAAATCGTCCCGTTATTCAGTTATTCTATATGCAAAGATTTTCTGTATCGCGTTCCAGACGTCGCGTCAAAAAAATCGTCAGAAAACGACATATCTCACTGTCTTTCACTGTCTAACCCAAGGAAGCTCTGATCACAGATAATATAAATTTATTATCTGTGCTCTGATGTTAGGCTTTCTCTATTGTTTTGTTTTTTTCCACTTCTAGTCCTGTTAAACTGAATGTAAACTGTTTTTATATTCATTGTGGATTGTTAATTTACTAAGATTATGCATTCGACCTCGCCGACTGAGGAAAATTAAGTGAATCCACGTTTATTATTTGTTTATACGATTTTCAATAATTCGAATCGAATTCAAGGTTTTAGTTTTAGTTCTACGCAAAGAATTAAAAAAAAAAACAATTTTTTAGGTTGTTAGACCTAAAATTAAAGAAAATTTGAATTGTGTTTTTTTTTTTACTTCCACTGATAAAACTCAAGTAAAGTAATAGTGTGTTAAAAAAGGCATTTTTTAATGAAAAAGGCATCTTTTTTCGGAATGTAGGCAGGTTTTAGGCTGAAGCGGTTGGCAACGCTGGTTGCGACTTTAGGTATACCTCCTTTGTGATGTATACAGTATACCTTGGACCTTGCTACTTGAAAAATTGGGAAAGATTGTTTTTCATTTAATTTCAAGAAATATGAATTAAAGAGTATTGCCAAAATTTTGATTCTGAATAAAGAGTAATCGTGTAATAGTGTTCGCCTCAGAGGATATAATTTCAAAAGAGAATTCGAAGAATAGTCATGAAACAAGAGTCACCGTGTAATAGCAGTCAATAGAAAACTCAATAATTTCAACAAAGGGTATTACTTGTTACCTTTAAAATTCAACGGTCACAACCTTGAAAGTGACTAAGGCAAATAATAATAAGCTAACTGCTTAGGTCTTCGGGAAAAATGTCAATTACGAAATTCTTCAACGAGTTCCTACAACTAAATCATAATGAGCTAAAAATTATATTAACACCTGGATGAAAGCAACTATATACATAGGTAGTTAAAGTACACTTATCATCATATTTACAATTGTTTTAATTACCAATGAAAAAGTCATATTGTACATTCATCACTCAAATAATTAAAACTCGATCTGTTTATGTGAAAGTTGAGTAATTGTAAGTGCTACCTACTGCATTTGTTAAAGGTGGCGATTGTTATGGCTTGTAATAAGTTTCGGAGGTCAAATCGACTGTTCGATCAGCTGACAAACATGCATTACCACCCAAATCGTGACTATATTTTCACTTCAATGACGTCGAAAAATATGTATATGAAGCAGACAGGTAGGTTTCTGTAGTAAGATTTAGACGTATACATGGTTATTCCCCCAAATAACCAGAACACAGTAAATCTGTCGAGATGACTAAACCACAAGAACTTGTTTCTATATTCTCATAACCGCTCCAAGAAAAGAATAAAAGCAGGTACCAGACCAACTTCCCTCGATCTTGGTATTTGTACTAAATTTAGTCAAATGTTTGGGGTTTGGGAATCCCCAAAACAATCTCTGGCCAAGACGATGACCGAGACCGATCGACGAAGAGTTATACACAATATACCTCTGACGACACCAACGGCGACAAACAAGTTCGACTCAAGCCCACACGTTGCCGCCGCTGCATGCTTGCCGATCATTTGAAACCACAAACAACAGCTCAAAAGTTGAAGTCGCGAAGTATTATGACAACAAAGTAAAGAAAGAAAAACAAAGGTGAGGTGAAGATACAAATTGGTAACTCGGAGGTATATTCGAAGTGAGTTGAAAGTTTCTAGGATCAGTTCTATCTGAAAGCCGTAGTTGAACGGATCGGTAGCTCGGCTTAAGAAAAAAATCAAACTAAATTCGAGTTCTAAGGGTTCTTTCTAAATATACCTTGAGGTACAATTAATAAGAATAAAAATAAATAAGTGAATAAACTGAACGGAAAAATACAAAAAGGTTGGTACTAATTTTTTCTTTTTTTGAAAATTTATAAAAGAATCAGTGACTTTTTGTGGATTTCTTGAATTGTGAAATTCGGTTTGTTTAAGATCGACTTGTTTCGCAAGGGAAGTGATTATCCTGGAATTTGCAAAATTTATAAACAAAAAATCAACAGATTTAATACAAAAAAAGTCAAAACTACAGGACAAAGAAACAAAAAACCATACGTGATAAATTATTGAAATAAAAATTAAAAATTAAACCTATTAGGAAGGTATGAAGAAAGGAACTGGTTCCGTAATAAACTCATTTATATTCAGAAACAAGGGTAAACAAAAGTGTGGTTTTTTGGGCTTTTGGGATTTGACTAAATTAGTCAAATGGAAAAATTTAAAATTTTTGTAATCATAACTTTGTTTATGAGTAAAGAAATTAAATGCAAACTCTGACGCTATTCGACGGAGAAGATTTTTGATTTACATACAGTCGAACTTCTATAAGTCGAACTTCGATAACTCGAATGTTGATAACTCGAATAAAATTTAATGGCAATAGCGTGAAGCCTCAGGTTTATATGTAACTTTTCTCTGATAACGCGAACTTCTATATCTCGAATGTTTCGATAACTCGAAGTGAACGTGAGGCATCACCTTCGATAAGTCGAATTTTATACGACAATTACCTTGTTCTCTTGGTTCAGGTCCTCTACCACCTGTTTGCTCCAACTGAGTCGCGGTCTTCCATCTAAGTCGTTGTACCTTAACTTTTATGGCTGAGTTAGTGTGGCTGAACAGCTCGTACAGCTCTTGGTTGAATCTTCGTCTCCATTCTCCATTTATCCAGACAGGACCAAAAAGCACTCAAATTGCCTTCTATGTCCAAAGAAGCAGCGATTGGCAAGAGTGATTCTTCGTTTCAGCGCTGGTGTTGTTGTCTGAGTTAATAGCGGATCCAAGGTAATTACCTCGAAGTTAAATGTCACTATGTTGACGTTCGCTCCAAGACGTCGATGTTGGTTGTCTTTTCTTGTTGACAACATTAACTTGGTCTTGCCCTCGTTAACCGCTAGACCCATCTTCCTGACTTCCGTCTCAAGATCCACGAACACTCCACTGACATCACGCTGTGTTCTTCCAATTATGTCAATGTCGTCTACATATCCTAGTAGCTGGACGGACTTTTGAAAGATTGTGCCTCTGGTGTTGGCATTGGAGTTTTGCACAATCTTTTCAAGAATGATGTTGAAGAAATCGCATGACAACGCATCGCCTTGTCTAAAGGCGATGTTAAGGAGACGTATACCTCTGTAGTTGGTGCAGTTCAGGGGAACCCCTTTTTTGAGGATCAGGCATACGATGCTGAGGTTCCATTCATCGGGCATGCTTTCCTCCGACCAAATTTTGCAGATGAGCTGGTGCATGCTCCTAACCAAATCATCTCCAGCGGCTTTGTTCGACTTTAGTCAGGCTTCAGTTCGAGGAGTATAAGCCCTGGAGGTTTGTTTCACCTTTTTGTAGAACTTTCGACCCTCGTTCCTGTTGTGACATCACTCTATCTCCTCGATCGCATGCTTCTCATGCTCCCTTTTTTCTTTCTGAGAAGTTTATGCTCCTCTCTCCTTTTTTGCTCGTACAGCTCACAAGCTGCTCGAGTCCTTCTTTGCAGCCTCTTGTTTAGCTGCATGTGCTCGCCGGCAGTCATCGTCAAACCAGGGGTTTTGTTGTGGTGGCCGTGTAAACCCTAGCACTTCAGTGGGGGCGTGAGAGCAGATGAGGCTGATGTTGGTGAATTTAACCTTGATACGGATTGTAGCGATGCGCTCATTCACTGAGTTGAAACTCAAGACCTTCCTCCTGAATCGAGTCCCAACTATAAATCCACATCCAAATAGACGCTGATATTGTTCCCGGTAGCAGTCGCCGAAGTAAATATCGCAGTTGTTCATTTTACGTAGGCCCAGACCATCCCATCGCGTTTCTTGGATGGCAGTTATATCTGCTTTATAGCAGTCAAGGGCTTCCGCTAGTTGTTCGGCTGCACGTGGCCTGTTTTAACAGGAATGCAGATATTTAATTTACCAGTGGTTGTACCTGATTTCCCATTTGAATTTAAGCGTTCTCAGTTGCCTATTCGTATTGTTTTTGGCATGATAGTTAATAAATCTCAAGGTCATACGCTTAATTTTTGCGGTAGACATGTATAACATGCAATTTCTTCTCATGACCAACTTATTGATTTAAACGAGCAACAATCGAAACAAATAAAATATATTATAAATAAAAAATCTTTTATTATTTTAATGCTTGCGAAGCGGGCGGGCCTTTTGCTAGTCATACATAATTTCCTCATTATTCAAAATTCTAAGGTGGGCAGTTCAATAGTCATTTTTATATGTAATTCAACAGGTGTTTTTGCGTGTTTATATTTTTTCTTTGAAGAATTCAAACGAACGTTAAGAACTTGTACAACATTATTATCTTAATCGAAATGCTATTTCGTATCATCGCTTCTCGAATATAACCTTAACAGCAAGAAAAACTTAACATACATAGACCTTTAGGTTAAGTTTATTCGAAAGAGGTAGAATACTCGGACCATTTATAGCCAAGGTCAGAGAGATCACATTATTCAATACTTGACCAATGTTAAAGCGTCTAAAATCAATTTTAATTTATTATTGCCATAGGCCATATGGATGAATAGGCAGTGAACAAAAATTAATTGTGTGATTCTGACTTTTATCTTTAGTTCTAACCCATCAATCTACTTTTCGAATAATCAAGATTAGTACTTTAAGCTTAAACGAGATACGTGAACCTTTTATAAATATCCGTGCAGAGCAGAACATATTTAGGTTTCTTTTCTTTACGTTATTTGTTGCAATCAATTAAAATTCTTGGCTACTGTTACACAAGTTGATTCACGAATGTTGTGCCGAAAAGCTAGAGCGTGTAGGTTTGGTCGAGACAAGAAAAAAATCGTATGGGAGGGGTTATATCCCCTCCACCCTATTAGCCGGGAGAGCAATTTTCGGTTGAAAAGGCGCTACACACTTTAGTACGCACTATAGAATACTCCCTCCATCATAAAGAGTATACTATGGTTGCATTCCTTGATATAGAAGGCGCTTTTAACAATGTGGACACATCTGCTACCACATCTGCACTGTAATCTCTGAATGTGGAGAGTTTGCTTGGTGAGTTAATTCATACAATGCTAACTAGCAGAATAATTAACTCAAAACTAGGCGGCTGTTCTGCTAGAAGATCTGCAGTGTTCTCTCCCCTCTACTCTGGAATCTGGTAGTTAACGAAATTTTTACCTGTGTGGATAGAGAGGGCTTCAGAGTGATAGCCTATGCTGATGACATTGCTATAGCTGTTTCAGGGAAGCATCTAAATACCTTAAAAGAACTCTTACAAAACGCTCTAAATAAGCTATCACTTTGGGCGAATCGGTGTGGTTTAAGCGTTAACCCATACAAAACCGATTTGGTCCTATTCACTAGGAAATATAAAATTCCGCACATCGACCCTCCTTCTATCTATCCAATTAAAGTTTTCAGAGGAAACTAAATATCTGGGAAGAGCAACATACATGAAAGAATAAGAAAATCTACGGTAGCTCTGTTCACCTGCAAGAAAGCCATTGGCAGCAAATGGGGTCTGCAACCCAGAATCACTAACTGGCTATAAAAATAAATAGAGTGGCGCGACAGCTCTTGAAGAACCAAGGCCTAAGTGGTTTACTTTCATCAACAATTCTCTAGGTGCGTGTGAAGAATTGAGGGGACCTACAATTTAACGCTGATTCCGAACTGCAAAGTTGAGAAGCACTTTTTCATGATAGATGATACTCTTGGAAGTTTTGTCAGTTCTTCGCAAGAGGCAGTGTCCGTGAAAGATGAAATAAAAACTTTGGGCACGAGTAGGACTCGAACCCACGACGTTCTGCTTAGCAGCCAACGCACCTAACCACTAAGCTTCGGACACTACGACTAACTGGCTATACACATCGGTAATCAGACCGATTTTTCTTTATAGTGTGACAGTATTGTGGACTGCCTTAGACGTAAAAATGAACTGCGATAAGCTTAGTAAAGTCCAGCGCTCACCATTTCTAAGTATAATATAAGCGGATCACTTCGTACGACCCTATCTGCGGCACTAGACACCCTCCTCTATCTGACACCTCTGGATATAATTAGCAAACAAATAGCTGCTAGTTCTGCTATTCGCCTGAATGCCCCTTCACAGTGGACTAACAATAGCATTGGTCACTCTGTTATACTTAATTATCTAGAATCAATTCCAAAGCACACAGACTACACCATTCCTCAACTACAGTTCGATAGAAACTTTCAAACTTCTATACCTTCCAGATCCTTCTGGGAAGATAAAACATTCCTGGAAGACGAGGCAATCCACTTCTACACAGATGAATCGAAAACTAGTGATGGGTTTGGTGGAGAGGTGTTTACTCCGAACGACTAAAACTTAGGCTTTCATTCAGCCTTCCAAATCATTGTAGCGTGTTTCAGGCAGAACTTTTGGCGATTAAGGGGGTCCTGTCCTGGCTCAGAGAAAACGTGCTATCTACATCTAATATCTGGACTTTTCTCAGAAAGTCAGGTATATAAAATCCCTGGACTCTCTCAATTGGGGTCCAAAACTGTCGATCGTCTCTAATGGAGATGGCACAACAGTTTAACATTCACTTTCACTGGGTGACCGGACATAGAGACATTCCTGGAAACTGTAAAACCGATGAACTCGCCAAATATGGTACAACATTACCCATTAAACCTCAAATGCCTAATGTTGGTATACCAATCGCTACATGCAAACTTTTGCTACAACATCAGATAGAATAACATAAACACCTGTCAGGCGACGAAAAACATTCGGCCTAATCTGGACTCAAAGAGATCTAGGTGCCTGATATCTCTAGGTGCAATAGGCTCGTTAACTGGTGTCATTACTGCATACTGTCTAATATGAAGACACACCGCGCGACTGATTGTGTTTTCTAATTACTTCTGCAGAAACTATATGGATGAGGAGGAGGAGGAAACAGTCCTTCACCTCTTCTGCTTTCTGCAGCTATCCTGCTCTGGCTCATAAACATAAGATTCACTTAGGAGATTTGATAATGATTTGAACGATCTCGAGCATATTTATATAATTTATCTTCTAGTCTCAATGAGCTTTCGAAGAAAGCCTATTTATATTCATGTTGTATTACAATGGGCTTTCAATTGGCCTAAGTGTGTCTTCTTTCTTCTACCATCCATGACAGCCAATTTAACCTAACCTAACCAAAACTCAAATTTTACGACCCATGTAGTCCACACGGCTAACTTGCCAGAGTAGAAAAATGAGTAAAACATTAGTTGTTTTTGTTGTATAGTTGGCAATATACACGTACGTTGGTTTTAAAAGCAAATTACATAAAACTGGTGGTTTTAGGACACACATTAAGTACTTACATTGAATAATAGTGGCGTCGTCTGCCAAAATTTGGTCGTACCAACTCGTGGACTCATGCACAACTACTTTGCACAGTAAAACACAGCCTATACTGCTTCTGAATACTGTAGTTTTTTATTTGTGAAAGAATTTTTCTAATCGGAATAGCATAGCCGAAGATTTACATTTATATGGCAAAACAGCGTTTGGTGGGTCAGCTAGTACTCAAATATAGTCTTATAGTAACTATCAGATTTTTTGCGTATTGTTGAAATTATTGCAGAAATTATCATAATTTTGATTATATTAGAGTTGTCTTAGATTTTTGGTTGCCATTAAGAAACCGCTAAGCCGATTTCACTCAAAACCTAATCAGCTCTTAACAACACATGATGTGTGGTTCGCAAGATAATCGAGCTAAAACACACACACACACACACAGACATCATCATAAAAACGCTTGATTCGGATTCTAGTGACCTCGAAGCTCGAAACATGGAGATATGCAAAAATTGGAGATTCACAAAATCGGGCCCATTACAATAACTTCCTCTGGGAAGTTAAAAATTCAATAAATTTTTTTTTCAAAACCGTTGATTTTTAATCATTTATTTTGTTAATTAAGTCAATTTTTTGACTTTTTCGCTAACTAAGCGGCGGAATAGACCCAACCTACACACTCCAGCTTAATGGCACAACATTCGTGATACACCCTGTATAATTTCTTTAAGGTAACGTGTATGGCATTAATTGATCAAGTAATTCTTTGACACATTTCTAATGAATTGAACACAACCACAGATATTCAAATTCATGTTAGTAGAGACTTAAAAAAAAAATTCTGCGTTTATTTAAAAAATTCCAATCAAACATGATTCACATACAGAACCAGGAAACGACAATCAACTGCATATCAAAATGATGGATAGATGTCATTTATGGGATGAATAGATATTTGACGGTTCTGACATTGATTCCAGAACACACCCGTGGTGAATAAATAAGTTAAATTTTATCTTTGATCTTCTTTTTTTGAAATGTTTAAGCTTTGCCATTTTAAACAGGTAGATTATTTAATTCATTAAAGTAATTTTTGAAGATTTTATGTAAATTGTGCGAGGGGACTCAAGACTTTGTACTAAATTTTATAACAATTTGGGTTAAGACAATTTTTTCTAAGGTTTAAGTTTAAAACGAAATTTTGTTGGGGCATGAGGCACATCAATAATAAAATTAGTAAACTGAATAGTTTAGCTAGTGTCCGTAGCTGCCTGCTAAGCAGAACATTGTGGGTTCGAGTCCTACTCGTGCACATAGTTTTTATTTCATCTTTCACGGGCACTGCTTCTTGCGAAGAACTGACAAAACTTCCAAGATGATCAATCTGTCATGAAAAAGTGCTTCCCAATCGTTCTTTGCCGTTCGGAATCGGCGTTAAATTGTAGGTCCCCTCAATTCTTGACACGCACCCAGAGAATTGTTGATGAGAGTAAGCCACTTAGGCCTTGGCTCTTCAAGAGCTGTCGCGCCACTCTATTTATTTATTTTTAGACTGAATAGTTACTCTAAGAATTTGGTTATCACCTGAGAAATCTCAGACTTCGATACTTCCAGCCCGAGATTGTAAGCCAGTAGCTTTTGGTTATTGAAAAGAGAGACGGAAAATGCACGTTTGCAGATGCTGCAACGGAAAACAAGAGCAGCAAGGGAAGATAGGCTATGCGGACGACATTGACATCATCGGCCGATCCAAGAAAGCTGTGCTTGAGGCCTTCACAGCGATTGCAGGCGAAACTCGTCGGTCTTCAAGTGAATGAGGACAAAACAAAGTACATGCTATCAACAAACAAAGCAACATCAATCCCACAAACGACACCTTATTGGAGCACGTATGCGACGATGGCGAATGGAGAAGAACGTTCAACCGAGAACTGTACGAGCTGTACCAAGATGTGTATGTAGTCCAGAAGGCCAAAAAAAGACGACTACATTGGCTCGGCCACATAAAGCGAAGGGGCGACAACGCTCCAGCCAAGAAAGTCTTCACATCCCAGCCCCCAGGTTCGAGACGGCAAGGAAGACCGAACCCCATTTACAAACACCAAGTGACACCGAATGCAAGAGTTGGTTTCGGCGACTGGAGAGTGCATGCAAGGCTGCAATATCTCAGGCTGAGATCCTTCATGGATTGTGAGCCGGATAATTTCATTATCAGGTGAAAATAAAAACAAAAAATTAGTTTTGTCCCTAAAAGTTGTTTACAAGCAAATAATTGTAAGCATTCTACACATTTCAAATCTTTCACCAATTCTGTAATGCTTTACTTTTAGTTGTCTTCTTCAGACTTACTTACTTACTTAAGGTGGCGCTACAGTCCGTTGTGGACTTGGGCCTCAATCAACAGTCTCCGCCAGCTAGCTCGGTCCTTAGCTAGTTGTCTCCAGTTTTGCACTCCAAGTTGATTGAGGTCCTCTTCCACTTGAGTGCTCCACCTGCGTATCTTCTTCGCAATTCCCCTTTAATGCACACGGGGCCAAAGATGACCCGAAGAACTTTCCTCTCGAAAAAGCCTAAGGCACTTTCATCCGATTTTGTCAAGGTCCATGCTTTCGCACCATACAGCAGGACTGAGATGATGAGTGTGTTGTACAGTTTTACCTTAGTTGCTCGAGAGAGGGCTTTTCCACTCAATTGCTTTCTTAGCCCAAAGAAACAGCGATTAGCAAGAGTTATTCTTCGTCTGATCTCGGCGCTGGTGTTATTGCCCGTGTTTATAGCGGAGCCTAGGTAGACAAACTCCCCTACTACCTCGAAGTTATATGCGTCTATTGTGACGTTCTGCCCGAGCCGTCGGTGTTGGGTGTCCTTCCTCGAAGACAGCATATACTTCGTTTTTCCCTCATTTACCGCTTCTGTCACAATTCTCACAAAGGCGCCATTGACATCACGCTGTGTTCTTCCCATTATATCAATATCATCGGCGTACACGAGAAGTTGAACCGATAGTGCCTCTGGTGTTGACGTTGGAGTTCTGCACTATCTTCTCAAGAACGATGTTAAAGAAATCGCATGACAGTGCATCGCCTTGTCTGAATCCTTTTTTGGCGTCGAAAGATTCCGTAAGCTCGTTGCCAACCTTGATGGAGCAGCGTGAGTTCTCCATTGGCATTTTGCATAAGCGAACGAGCTTGGCAGGGACGCCAAAACTAGACATAGCTTTGTACAGTTCGTCTCTGTAGATGCTGTCATACGCGGCCTTAAAATCGATGAAAAGGTGGTGGGTATCGATTTGGAGTTCATAGGTCTTTTCCAGGATCTGCCGCAACGTGAAAATTTGGTGGATGGTTGACTTTCCTGGCCTGAAGCCACATTGATAAGGACCAATCAGATTGTTGACGAAAGGCTTCAGACGTTCACATATTACGGCAGAGAGGATCTTGTAGGCGATGTTTAGTAGACTTATTCTTCTGTAGTTGGCGCAGTTTAGAGGATCTCCCTTTTTCAGGATCGGGCAAACAATGCTGAGGTTCCATTCATCGGGTATGCATTCCTCTGACCATATCTTACAGATGATTTGGTGCATGCTCCTATCTAGCTCGTCGCCTGCTGCTTTCAACTAATGCGACAGTAGATTGATAAAATATTAGGATATCTGTATAATTTTTTTTGTTAAAACTCAATCATTACAAATTCCAAGCAACAAAAATGGTATTGCATTGCATGCACAATTCGTCTTTAATCGATCTTAAGAATTCCTTTATTCTATATAAAACAATCAGAATTTTGTGCATCAATGCGAAAAAACCTTGAGTTAGATAAAATGTTTATCAAATAGTTTAGATACTTTGACAATCAAGCAGATACCTTTTGAGGACCGATCTTTAACGAACAGGCAAACATTATTGTGGTGGTTTGTTTTTTGCTGCGATATTGCAAACTACTGGTAGGTATGCTAAAGCTTGTCTAATATTAATGGGCACAAAATTATACATACAACTTGTTTTGTTAACTGCAGTATACTGCACCGTCAATGCTGCGCCATTGATTGTTGGTTGCATGTATAAAATAATTTATGTGCGAAAGGGCTTTTTTATTGTGTTATGTGCACCGCCAAAGCTTGTCCCAAAGTCGTGGAAGTGTAAGCCAAGCAAAATCAGGTCAAAAATTCAAACAGAAACCGGTCGGTTGTTTTGAGTGAAGAAGAAAGGAAACAGGCACAAGAACCAATAAAAATCTTTTAGAGTTCAGAATATGCACATAGTAGATATATATATATTTTTTTTTAACGAAGCCAGAGAGATAGTCAGTTCCATGATAATCAACAAATCAAATACAGAGAGCGAAAGTGATTTCTAAATTTCTGTATAAATCTGAGTTGGAAGTAAACAAACCAAATGCCATTGACCCTGGCACACGCGACGACTTTGCAACGCACTGCGACAAGTACCAATAATGATTTGATATGATATTACATCATAACTCTGTGTACTGAGGAAATCTTGGGGGGTTTTCGTTTTGAACACAGCTGCCTCCAATATATCTTCTTGTAGCCTGTCGCATTATTATCGACGTTGATATTTTTATTGCCAAGTTTGATGCTTACAACAGGTTGGTGTATGAATCAAGCCAATTATCGCTTTGATTTGAATTGATGACCGAATTTGTGTTTATTTAAATAAAATGTGTCTTTTGTTACATAAACCATCAAAGAATAATATAGAATTATTGCTATTGATCGGAATTGCATTCTGAATATAGCTTGCAGAGCAGATTATTATTAATGAATAACATTTGCACTTCCATTTCGGAAGGTTAACTACAAGTTTTAAGAACTTGATGATTTAGAAAATCGTATATTGATATTGTTTAATGCAAGCACCCTAACATATTATGTAAATGTCCAAAGGCAATAATATATGGCAAGTATGTTTTAATTTTTGTTTTTTATTCTTGTATAATAAACACACTCTAAAGGGGTTTCTTATACACTTATTATGCCATAGATACAGTGAGTGAAAGAAAGTTAGGAAAGAGGGAAGGGATTGGAGAGGAGGTGCCGGTGTATCTACATTGGTCTTAAATTACTGAACACTGCAATGTTTGGGAAAGACAGAGTGTGGAACAGAGTTCCACATTCGCGTAGTACGGCTAAAGAACGATTCTTGACTATACTTGAGCGTACGACCGAAATTTGTCTCGAGGGTGATGGGCATTCCTGGAAGCGCGGGTATTACGGTGGAATTGTTTAAGGGGTGGAATGCAACTGGCTATTTCACTAGAGCAATTACCATAGAAGAAACGGTAAAAAAGAGGTACGAAACTTAACGGCGGTGTTCCAATAAGGTGAATGAGTTAGTGATGTCTCTGTCGACAATCATTCTTACTGCTCTTTTTTGCATCCTATCCAAGAGGCATAAGTATGTAGCTGGAGGATCAGCCCAAAGATTGGAATTGTACTCAAGCTATTGACGGATATAAGTCATGTAGATAATAGCCAGATCAGACGGGAGAAAAATTTCTTGCACCGTCTTAAGAATCCCAAACATCTTGCGGCATTTTTGGCTACATCGCGTATTTGCTCGGTCGACAAGAGGTGGTCAGTGATGCAGATACCGAGAATCTCGAGATGTTCGGTCTCATTAATGCAAGTGCCACTCATGGACAGTGGCAAGGGGGGGTATATCTCAGCGATATAAGATAGCATTGAGTTTTCGAAGCATTAAACTCTACACGGTTTTTAATTCTCCATTGTACAATGCTGTTTAAGTCAGAGTTTATTGAGCTTATCATATTTTGCCGTTGCAGTTCCACATCCGAGGAGGAGGGATGTGAGTCTGGAAACGAATATGAGAAGCTAAGGGTACTATCGTCAGCGAAACAATTTATTGGATTAGAAGTTACAGACAAGAGATCATTTATGAAAATGAGAAAGAGGGTCGGAGACAAAACGGAGCCCTGGGGCACACCAGCATTTATATTGTGGGTTTCAGACTTGAATCCGTCCAATACAACTTGTATTGAACGGTTCGAAAGAAAGTTTCTAATCCAACGAAGAAGGGATACATCGAGCAAGATGCCAGACTTTATCAAATGCCTTTGAAATATCAAGTGCAACAATCTTACTTTCTCCAAAATGATGTTAAGATTTGTTCCACTGTTCGATGAGATAAACCATCAGATCACCAGTGGACCTGTTGCTGCGAAAGTCGTACTGCCGGTCAATAAGATGCTTTCGGTCTTCGAGCTATTTCTTCAGCTGATAGTTTATCAGCGTTTCCATGACCTAAGAAAGAAGGGACGTAAGTGCAATCGGACGATAATTGGAGGGAGAAGAAGATTCGCCTTTTTTTTTTTAAAGGCTGGACAAATGCTGTTTTCCAAATGCTCGGAACGAGCCCAGAAGAATAGGATAGATGGAAAAGTTTACGCAAGGGTCTTGCCAGTGTGGAAGAACAATAGCGGGGATACCTTCCAGACCAGCGGATTTATGTATGTTGAGATCCTTTAATACTCTCGCCACAGTACGAGTGTGGAAGAAGATTTGTCCATGGATCATTGACGCGCTCCAGAACTGGAGGAGTCATGACACTCCCTGGCAGCAAAGAGTTGGCGGCGAACTGCCTAGCAAAAAGGTAAGCTTTCGCGAGCGAGCTAACAACTGGAGTGTCATAGTCAACGAGCGTAGGGAACGAGGAAGAAAAAGAATTCTTCATATTTTTTTATAAATGATCAAAAATTCTTACTGCCTTTGGGACAGTGCAATATTTTTTGCCTTAATTTTTGATCATGTAAAAATTTGGTCCGCCGAATATGGTCATTCTAGATCCGCGCCTGGCTATTGGAAAAGGTTTTTGATTGAAATTGCAGGAACAAGTTCGTACGACCCAGTCGTGCACATTTTTTGTAGTATTTTAGTATTTTGGAGTTCCTATCAGCTAGATTTTTCTTCGCGAAGAATAACCTTGTTTTCTAAAATTTATTTATATTCAAGACCTAATGAAAAAATAAAATTCTCGTAAGAAATTCATGGCTGTATCAACATTATCTAGATTTACTTTCGCAACTTAATGACTCTATATTATTTACATTGACAGCTAAGTACGTTCAATTACGATTAATTAAATCTCCTTTAGAAGAAAATGTCACCCTTAACATTAAAAACGTAATTAGATAATAAAAAAACAAAACAGAGCATAGTCGGTAATAAATCTGCAATGATATAATAACAGAGGGCTGCCCACAAGCATCAATAAATTAAAATTCTTCTGCATAATATATTGAATCGAGTTTGTCTGAATTTTATTAACCCTATTATCTCCGTTCCAGCACCTGTGAATACAGGACGTCATCAGCATGGAAATAACGTTGTTTCCAAGTTCGTTTTACAAATAATTATGACAATGAAAATCAAACATCTGGAAAACAACACCAACAACTTGAAAAAAAAATCAACATTCCTGTTTCGCAACTGAAACAAAAAAACTACTTGTTACATTCTACACCTGTTAAATGTTCGTCATTTGACAAAAATGCAATAGCATAATTTCTTGATTGGTCATTTTTGTCTAGTCCGGTGTTGGATTGTTGTTGCATTGTTGTCGGTTGTCGGCTTTCGGTGGCGTTTGTTGTGAGGCAAAAAAAACAAACAAAGCTACACCATGCACAACACCCTGTCAATAAGAATTAGTTTTATGTTATAAACATTATTTGCGGGCGTGGGTATAATGGGTATAAATAATTCAATAGGTCTACCTCATTAAACGATTGCACTTAAGGCTTTTGAAAAAGGTAATATGTAGTGAGAAAATAATGAACAAAAAAAATTCTCGTTCACCTTGAAGAAAGGTGATATGTATCAATTAATTATTCTTTGTTCACTTTTTAAGTCACGAACGGTTAAAACTAGACTAGATTTACTCAGCCATGACAATGATTTATTTGAACAATTTATTATTATCAGCTCAACTACGGCGAATGCTCTTAGATACAGGATATGAGAACACAGAACCATGACTACCACAGGAAACACGACTTATTGGGAACGAATTTCGTTGGCAGTACATAGATATGTATTTTATACAGTTTTGATAAAACTGATTTGATTAAGGAATATTGTAGGCTTATAATTTGTTTGTTTTTAGTGTCAGTAGCTTAGTGGTAAGGTGCGTTGGCTGCTAAGCAGAACGTCGTCGTGGGTTCGAGTCCTACTCGTGCCCATAGTTTTTATTTCATCCTTCACGGGCACTGCTTCTTGCGAAGAACTGACAAATCTTCCAAGAGTATCAATCTGTCATGAAAAAGTGCTTCTCAACTTTGCCGTTCGGAATTGGCGTTAAATTGTAGGTTCCCTCAATTCTTCACACGCACCCAGAGAATTGTTGATGAGAGTAAGCCACTTAGACCTTGGCTTGTCGCACCACTCTATTGATTTATTTTAATTTTTATTTTTTATAATTTGTTTAAAGACCTTATTAAAAACACAATACCAAGAGTCGTACCTACATACAATATTTTTAAAAATTGTAAAATTCATTATTTCGTTGCATAAAATTATTATGTCAACAAGTAGAGCAAAAATTTAATTTATTTCCTGTTTTGTTATTAATTATTAACTATCTCCATTGTTGTCAAACGATATCGTTCGGCGATCGACTCGCTTCACTTAGCTCTGAAAATCAGTATTGTCTTTGACGAAATCTTTCTTTCAGATCGAAATTTGCTTTCCGTAACTCGATTAGCGTCAAAACGATATCGTCAAAACTATGGAATTTGAACGATAGCTAAATGATGCTAGATGATGCCACTAGCAAAATCATTTCAAGGCAATTTCTTTTTTAATTCAAAACTTATGGCTTTCAACAGAATTCTAAACATGGATTTTTGTCAAGAACTTGGGGAACTTTCTTTGAAGGGAACAAGAAATTGTATTTGTAAGAAAAATTTCCTTGGTAATCAAAAAGTAAATATGCAAAACGCCTAAGGTGACGTTTTCCCCAAACCCAAAATCCCCATTGCAAATATTTACATGCCAAAATCTTCAAAACAAATTATTATGTTCAAGTAGTGAATTATGCGATTATCGCGCGATTCACATGATTCACTAACTTACTTACTCACAATCCATGAAGGATCTCAGCCTGAGATATTGCAGCCTTACATCGTTATCGGTCCCTTGCATGCACTCTCCAGTCGCCGAAACCAAGCGCTCTTGCATCCGCAGTCACTTGGTCTTTGTACCGTGGGCTCGGTCTTTCTTGCCGTCTCGAACCTGGGGGCTGGGATGTGAAGACTTTCTTGGCTGGAGCGTTGTCGTCCCTTCGCTTGATGTGGGCGAGCCAATGTAGTTGTCTTTTCTTGGCCTTCTGGACTACATCCACATCTTGGTACTGCTAGTACAGTTATCGGTTGAACCTTCTTCTCCATTCGCCATCGTCGCATACGGGACCGAAAATCTGTCGAAGAATTTTTCTTTCGAAAGTGCCCAGTATCAATTTCCCTATTTTACTTATCGTCCAGCACTCGACGCCGCCGTAAAGTAGGACTGGTAAAATCAAAGTTTTATATAGCAGACACTTTTTCTTTAAGTGAAGAGTTTTGAACCCAGTTGTTTTGCCAAACCGAAGCAGCAGCGGATCTCCACTAAGGTGTCGTTTGTGAGATTGATGTTTGCTCCAAGGTAGGTGAACTCCTTAACTACCTCGAAATTGTTGCTACCAACACTGACGGTTTGTCCTAGGCGGTGGCCAAATGTTGCTTTGCATGTACTTTGTTTTGTCCTCCAAGACCAACGAGTTTCGCTAGTCCTTCAATCGCTGTGAAAGCCTCAAGTACAGCTCTCTTGGGTCGGCCGATGATGTCAATGTCGTCCGTATAGCCTAGGAGCTGGGTGAATTTGTTAAAGATAGTGTTTGCCGTGCTCACACCTCCCTTGCGCACTATCTGCTCCAGGACTATGTTGAAGAAGTCACATGACAACGCATCTACTTGTCTAAACCCTGAGCATGTTTGGAATTACTCAAATGAGCTTGATGCTATCATAAGCAGCTTTCAAGTCGATGAAAACGTGGTGGGTTTCGAATCTTGGATAAGAAACTCAACTGGGGTCCTAACATACAAGAAAGATACAAGAAGCCCATGATTGCACTCTACTCGTGTAATAAGATTCTTGGAAGAAATTGGGGACCAAATCCTAAGATAATCATGTGGATGTACACAGCCATAGTTAGACCCATTCTAACTTATGGTAGTCTGGTTTGGTGGCAAGCTCTGGAGAAATCCACGAACTTTAAAACCCTTACCAAAGTACAAAGAATGGCATGTATTAGCACTACGGGGGTAATGAGGACCAGCCCAACAGCGGGTCTCGAAACGATCCTAAATCTCACCCCCATAGACTTATTTGCACAGGAATCAGCAGCAAACAGCGCTCTTACACTTAGTCAGACCAATATTTGGAGATCTAGTCAATATGGCCATACCACGATCCTTACAAAATACGTTGGCAATAACGTTCGTACTGATAACATGACTCCTTATCTAGACTTCAATAAAAACTTTACTACCAGCTTTCCTAAGAGGGAAGATTGGGAGAACAGTGAACCCTACACTAACGAATCGAACTTTACCATCTTTACCAATGGTTCGAAAATGACTACTGGGGTAGGGGCAGGTTTCTACTCAGAAAATCTTAGCCTTGCCTATGGACTTCCTGACCATAGCAGCGTCCTCCAAGCTGAGATCTTGACAGTGAAAAACGCTGCTAATCATATATCCATGATAGCGATACCACACGCTGATATCACCTTTTTCATTGATAGCCAAGCAGCAATAAAAGTGATCTCTGCTACGCAAATCAAGTCAAAGCTTGTTTCTTGCTGTCGCGAAGAGCTAAGGGTTCTTGGTATGCAGCACAACGTAAGACACTGCTGGGTTCCCTCAATGCGAACTAAAAAGAAACATTAGTAATAATATCATTCAAAATGCAAATGATGGAACCTACTAGAAACCTGCGGTAACACCAGGAAACTCTGGCCTCATTATGACAAGATAAAATCAAATAAGATTTTACTTCTCAGTAAACCGCCCCTAAGATGCCTCATAGGTGTGATAACGGGACATAACCCACTTGGCTACCACAAAAAGAAGATGGGGCTTAGTACGGACGACTTATGCAGAGGCTGCGCCAATGAGGAAGAGCACGAAAATACGGCTCACTTCCTATGCCACTGTCCAGCACTCTGCCGTACTAGATCAAAATTCTTAGGCAACTATTTCTTCAATGAACTAGAAGACCTATCTGAACTCCCAGGCAATCGCCTATTGAACTTTATCAAGTTCACCAAATAGCTCGATTAACCATAGTATTCATAGGTTAAACCACTTTTTCAGAAGTTACAACACTTCAGGGAATCACAAGGCATCTACATTGATCTAAGTGTGACGGTAACAATATCAACTGTCAGCTCATATAACCTAACCTAACCTGGTGGGTTTCGACTTCAAATTCATTGGTCTTTTCCATGATCTGCCTCAGTGTGAATATTTGGTCTATCATTGTTTTGCCTGGCCTAAAGCCACACTGGTAGGTTCCGATTATTGTGTTGCAGAATGGTTTAAGACGCTCACACAGTACACGTTGGATAGGACTTTTTGTATGCAACACTAAGCATTCACTGCGAATAATATTCTCGATAGGTACAAATGCACAAGATCGCGCGCAACATCCATTTAGATAAAAACACTTTATCATTTGCACTTAATGCTGAGCGCTTTATCCATCATCAATCGCAGCCAATTTGACAGATGTATTTAGGATAAGACGGCGGCGGCCATCAACTTGCAACAGAACGTCAAATTTTTCTGGATATTTATAAAACATTTCATAAAACGGTGCCATAGAGCGCCTTTCTTATACAGCTTGAGTGGTCAGGATCCGCATATTTCGGAGCAAGCACAACTTAGCTTGGCTCCTACAAAATCTGAGGGCTGATATATTTAGAGTTTAAAAGAGCCCAAGTGTTTGAGTCTTATGCTGATTTCGAAATGATGTGTCAATTTTTCGCAGTAGGCAGAAACAAACCACCAATTTTAATGGAAACTTGTTAAATCCGTCTCTGAAAAATGATGCCATGTCTTCGAATACTACTTGATCACTACCTTACTTACTTACTTAAGGTGGCGCTACAGTCCGTTGTGGACTTGGGCTGGCTTCCGCCAGCTGGCTCGGTCCTTAGCTAGTTGTCTCCAGTTTTGCACTCCAAGTTGATTGAGGTCCTCTTCCACTTGAGTGCGCCACCTAAATCACGGTCTTCCTCTCCTCCTACGTATCTCGGGAATAATGTCGAAAGCTTTCCGGGCCGGGCATTGGTGTCCATCCGCTCTAAATGACCAAGCCATCTGAGTCTCTGGACCTTGACCCTTCAGGCTAGGTCCATGTCGTTGTACAACCCGTTAAGTTCGATGTTATATCTTCTTCGCCATTCCCCTTCAATGCACGCGGGGCTAAAGATTACTCGAAGAACTTTCCTCTCGAAACAGCCTAAGGCACTTTCATCCGATTTTGTCAAAGTCCAAGCTTCTGCACCGTGCAGCAGGACTGGGGTGATGAGTGTGTTGTACAGTTTTACCTTTGTTGCACGAGAGAGGACTTTTCCACTCAATTGCTTTCTTAGCCAAAGAAACTCCGTCTGATCTCGGCGCTGGTGTTATTGCCCATGTTTATAGTGGAGCCTAGGTATACAAACTCCGTTTCTAGGTAGTGATGGAAATATCAAAAAGACTATAGTTGATTTAAGAAAAAAACCTGTATCGCTCTGCAATCCTTGACTGAAATCAAAAGTTTCGTATGCAAGGAAATTTAAGTAAGAGCCAGAACTATACTCAGTCAAGTCGTCATATTTTATGTATTATATGAATGATAGCCATGATAGCATCTTGTGATGAAATTCTAAAAAGATCGTGCAGTCTAGTCGTGAAGTCTCTAAGGTTTGTGCATGTAATTAGATTCAATCTTAAGATAATTTACTTAACTTTTTGCCAGATTATAGAAACTTGCGCTTGAGCTTGACTTTGTTTCCAACACTTGCCTTCACTTTTAATCAAAAGAAAAAAAATTATCAAAATGTCTGCTAGTACATATAATCAAAACACATCTCCACATAACATCTTCACTGCAAACTAAAAGCTTGATGCGCCACGTACGTGTAACTGTGTTGTGCATTTTGTAGGCGTTTCGTCTTTGAATTTGTTGTTTGTGTGTCATTGTTAAATGTTGATGTGAAGTTTATCATGTTTTTGCCGCAGCCGCGGTGTAGGTATTGCAGAATATGCTAAGCAAAAGCTCGTAAGTAGGAACATATTTAATGTTTACACGTGAAGCCTTGAGAATGTACTAAGAAAAAGAAAACAATCTCATACTTGGCTAGAATTGCATTCGCTCTTTTCTGTTGGGGTATGCTTTCGAATAGTTTTAATTGCGGTTAAACTCATTGAACTTTAAAAGGAATCATAAAAAGGCTACAAAAAATCAATATCACGATTTCGTTGTGTCAAGTTCGTCTACTCTAATTAAGAGGAAGGAAATCAAAATGTAAACTTGACTGATCGAGATTGTAAAACGATGAAAAAGTGTCTATATTATTCCTTCTATAATAATAAATTTGAATGTATTTACGTTTGTTTGTTACTTAATAACTCAAAAAGTACTAAACTGATGATCATGAGTGTACATATAGAGCCCTTACGGCCAAATTATCGTAAGCGACAGAACATAATTTTGTTTTTTAATAAACATGTTTTAAAACGTAGAGTTGATAGTTAATTAGAATTTTCAATTCATAAATCAATTTTCAAACATTCAGTTATAAGGGGCCAGTTATAGCGATCATTAAAAATTTTCATTTGGTGTTTTATACCCTGATTTTATATATCAAGCTCATATCAATCGATGGCAAATCAATTGAAATATTTTTTTCTGGCGAAAAATAATCCAACAAAAGAATATTTTGGATAAAAAAAGAACATTTATTTATCTAACGGATAAAAATTCGTTTTAAGGACAAGCTAAGGTCGTGTGTGAATTGCGTTAAAATGTGTATTAAAACTTGACGTTTGAATTGCGTTAAAAGGGATTTTTAACCAACATTTCTTTGCAGAAATAAGAAATTTGCCAAATTATTTAAGAAATTTCCCTCGACAAAAAATGTGTTTATTCTTCTTCGTAAAATAATCTTGTGTACAAAAACAAACTTTCAGCAATAAATTTCATGAAAACTCACTAAAAAATAACAAACAAACTCAGCTTTATTTATTTTTCTCGATTTTGAAGTGATAATTTGATATTTTGAAGCATAAGTAAAAAAATTCCAAACGAAATTTTCCCTTATTGGGTGATTGGTTTTTTCCATGTGGTAACACTGCAAAGCATGTTTTCGCAGTTGATATCTGTTATCAGTCTTAAAAGAAAGAACAATTATTTCGTTTTTCGATTTTAAATTATGATAAATTAAAAGTATTGTAAGTAGTATCCGACAGTTAAAACTTATTCACTTTTCAAATAAAACACAAATTCACTTTATTCAAATCACTCACAAACTTATTTATTCAACACTTTCAATTATTACTTTCAAACACAGTGTACAAATAAAACTTTTGCTACATAACTATTCAGCTTTTAGACAATATTAGAGTGACAGAGATAGATAGTGTATACACCTTACAGTATGTACAAATATAGAAAGACAAATAGAGGTAAAGAGAGGTAGAGATATTCAGTGATATGAATAAAAACGAAGTACCTGTTCAAAACTCAGCTTTTCGGAGTAGGTGCTTCATTTGACATGAATTAAATACTGTAGAAGGTGCTCAACGATTGAGCAACTCCATGTTCGATGAGCACCTCCTCAAATTTGAGCACCTGCTCCAATGGATGATATGAATAAACCGAAGCAGGTACTCCATCAATAGAAGCAGCTGCTCCGTATATGTGAGATAGCTCATTTGCTTGCTCAACTTCATAAAAAATGTTCTTTTTTTCTTCAATGGCGGAATTCATGCCAATTTTCAATCGAAAACGGAAATTTTATAAAACAAGAAGGGAAGGATATGAAGATTACTATCGGGTTTTATACCGATTCAACAAGGAAAATGTTGATTTTCTTGCTAATCATTTTCTTGGGTCTAATCAAGAAAAAAGAGGTGGTGCATTGACCAACAATCAAAAAATATGAATTTTCCTACTATACCTAGGAGATCCTGGCTTTCAAAGTGGAGTTGCGGGAGACATTGGTGTACACCAGTCTACGGTGTCTAAGACCGTTTCCATTGTTTGTGCGGCAATCAAAGAAAAGGCAAACACCTGGATCAAATTCCCCACAAGTGTTGAAGAACTGCACAGTGAAAAAAGTGAATGGCAGGCAAAATATAATTTTCCCTCTGCAATAGGCGCAATTGATTGCACCCACATTCCCATACTTACAAAGTTAGGAAAAACAAATTTTCGAAGTGCCGCTTACGATAATTTGGCGGTAAGGGCCCGATAAATGGAAGAATTTACAAGTGTTGACCTTTCTTGGCCTGTATCAGTGCACGATTCACGAATTTTTAAAAAATGCAATGGAATGAAGCTAGTCCCCTCCTACTCGGTGATTCAGGATACGGACTTACTCCCTGGCTTTTAGCTCCATATCAAAATCCAGATACTCCAGAAAAAAAACTCCTTCAACAAATGCTTAACCCGAGAACGTGTGATTATTGAAAGATGTTTTGGGCAGCTCAAGCAACAAAAATATGATTTGATTTAAAGTATGAGAGTACGTACTCTGTATTATGAGGAAGTGCTCACTGGTTTGGGTGAAAATTTTATTCATACGAAATGGGAGCATGTTCTATTTTATTGAGCAGCCGCTCTGAGAGTCTGCTCTGAAGTAGGTGCTCTGTTTTATTCATATCACCCATTAAGTTTGTAAACATTACAATAATAAAAATACATACAGAGATATGTAGAGGTGGAGATATAAAGTGTATACATATTACAGTATTTTGTTTTAATCCCTTGAAGTATCAATTCATATTAGGCCCATTTGCTGATTCGGAACATACATTTATATTCTACATAAAGTCCGTCTCTCGTATGGGGATTTTATGTAGAACCTAAATTTTTGTTTCGAATTCCGGAACGTCCCATATAAAAATGAAAATTTTATGTTGAAGACATTTGGATTGGATGTATATGATCTATTTTTTTTTTTAGCGTAAAACTTAGGCCACATTACGTTTAGAGCTGCTTTGGCTTCATTGCTTTTCTCTTTCACGTGTGTCGAAAGATTCAGATTGTAAAACAGCAAAACACCAAGATATTTGAAATAATGAACGACCTCGATAGGCGCGTAGTTCAGGGACCAGTTTTTTTTTTGGGAGCCTTCTTCTCTGACGCGGTTCAAATACCGTTATTTTTGTCTTGTTGATTGACGCACAGACTCCAGGATTCACAAAACAAGTTAAGTTTGTTTATTTGCAGCTGAAAGGTAGATGGATTGTCAGCCAGTAAAACTAAATCATCGGCTTGACTTGTATAACGGCAAAGAGTATTCCTCCCAGAAGTACATCACACACATCATCAATAAACAAGGCATATAATATCGGGCTTAATATACACCCTTGGGGGACACCTGTTGTGGTTCCAAACCATTCCGAAAATTTAGTTCCTTCCCAGCCTGATGCAGTAGACGTGGCAAGAAAGTTGAAATTTTAAATTCAGTTAAAGTAGCAATATTAAAAAAAAAAAAAACAATGATAATTATCATCTTCCAAACCATTTTCAATGTTTGAATTAGCGGGCATTTCGTTACTTGTGTCACTGGGAAAAGGTCTCTATGAAAGAAAATGAAAAGTGGAAAGTTATACAATCGGATTTGGTTTGTGAAGAGCTACTTGCCTTTTCTTGCTTCCTTATCTGCTCCATCTCTAAATGCGCCTCCTGAAGGACACTATAAATTTTCCATTAAGCTTCTCTAAATATGTCGTCAGTTACATCTTCGAGCTCTTCTTTGATCATCTGAGCTATAGTCTCCGTTTTTTTGGTTTCTGTATTATTGCTTTTGCATATTGCAGAGCTTCGTCCATCTTTACTTCGTTCTGAGACTTTCGATTTCTCTTGAGACATTTATCTTCATTTCATCCTTCCAATTTTTCCTTTTGGGTTTTGTTCTCGATTGGTTCTAAAAACTAAATAAATTGTGCGACAATTTTAAAATATGTACTACGTAGGAAGGCCAATCCCAAAATTATGCCACACATTCTCATTACTACTACTCCTTACGTTATTAATTATTTGAATACGTGTTGAGAATGTGCTGCATAGTTTTAGGAATTGCCTAAAATTATGCAACACATTCTTACTACTACTCCTTGCAATGGTCGTAATTTATTTAAATTGGTATTAACAGGTACAAATAACAATGAACTTACTGATGTGATGTTGGAAGTAATTTGACTTTCGATATTTGCTTCCTCCAAAAATGTAAGCTCCTCATAACACCATATTGTGGGCTTAAACACTTCAATTTCACCTGCACTACTTTTTCTTGATTTGGTACATTCCAAACGTTCTTTATTGTACTGTTCTTTTAGTGTTCTCATTTTCGTTTTTGAATGTGTCCGTAGCTTAGTGGTTAGGTGCGTTGGCTGCTTAGCCAACGTCGTGGGTTCAAGTCCTACTCGTGCCCATATAGTTTTTATTTCATCTTTCACGGACACTGCCTCTTGCGAAGAACTGACAAAACCTCCAAGAGTATCATCTGAAATGAAAAAGTGCTTCTCAACTTTGCCGTTCGTGATCGACGTTAAATTGTAGGTCCACTCAATTCTTCACACGCGCGAAGAGAATTGTTGATGAGAGTGACTGGCTGAATACAATGAGATGTAGCTGTAGCCCAAAAAATCGCTGTCGCCAAAAACGTCATTAAAATCGCTTATTGTGTAGCAACAGTTGAATACAATGCGTAGCGTGAATATTTAAAAAAAAATTAAATTCAAAACTGAAAATTTAGTTGTGTTCTGAAACTATTTAGCTTGTGTTTGCTTGAAAAAAAACTTAAAAAATGATGAACGAAGAAGAAGGAATTGCTTTTATTGCAGATCTGATGAACTGTCAAATTTGTAGCCCAAAAAGTTGAAGTTCGCTCAACTTGTACTACACATCAAGCTTCAAGCTACAGACTCAGATGCACACATTTGTTTTCTAGCTTTCAACTTTAACAGCGCTTCAAACTACGACTACAGCTACACCATTGTATGCAGCCAGTAAGCCACTTAGGCCTAGGCTCTTCAAGAGCCGTCGCGCCACGCTATTATTATTATTTTATTTTCGTTTTAATGTCACCGATTGTTGTTTGCTGTCTTTTTGTTTGCATAATATGCAGATATTATTTTAAATAAGCACTCATCTTTTTTTTCTTATTAAGGTAATCACTGGATTTCACCCGGTATAAAATTGGATTCTGCTGGTACAATTCCAGTTATAAAAGAGTGTCCTTTCGTGACCACATTATTTTTAAAAATATTAAGCACAGAAAAAGGGATAAAGAATAAATTATGAAGGAATATTACAGGTTTACTTCTTTTCAACAAACAAATTGAAAATATTTTGACATATGCGGGACGATGAGAGAATAACAAAAAGGAAAACGTCAAATTTCTACACTCAATCTTTTTAAATTTTCTGATTTTTTCCCTCCCCTTACGTCTTCTGCAAGCAACCTCGCTTGCCTTCAGAGAAAAATCAAAGCAAAATTTCGATTTTCTTCACCACACGTGAAGGCCAATGACATTAAAATAATAACATTTTCTTAATGATAACTGTAAACGCACATAAGTAAAAAAATCCAATTTTCATGTGTTCCAACTTTTAATGATGGTTTTTAATGATCGCTATAACCGTTCCACCAAATATGTCCTTTTCCTAGTTTGGCATTTAAATCTCCTAAGATGGTTTTATCTTCGAAGCTAGGGCAAAGCTCGTATGTCTTGTCGAGGAGCTCGTATAACTTGTCTTTGGTATCGTCATCTTTCGCTTCTGTGGGCGCATATAAGGCTAATGTTGCCGAATGAAGCCCTTATGCGTATTGTCGTGAGGCGCTCGTTGACAGCTCTGAAGCTTAGGATATGCTGCCTAAGCCTGCCTCCAACGACGAAGCCAAATCCAAACAGACGCTGTTGTTGTTCTCTGTAGCAGTCGCCGTAGTAAATATCGCAGTTTTTCATCCTCCTTTTGCCCGGCCCATCCCATCGCATTTCCTGGCTTATAACCTTCTAGGGCCTCCACTAGCTGTTCGGCTGCAGGTGGTCTGTTAAGGGACCTAACATTCCACGAACAGATCCGAATCTTGTTGTCCTTATTTCGTTTGCATGGTTCGTCATCAGTAAATCCGTCCGTATCCGACAATTGTTGTTGCTTCGCAACAAATTTTTCTATATGTGATGGGGAAGTCACCCCAAAGCACGAACCCCAATCTGGAGGGCCAGGTCCTTATTTTAACTCCAAGGGCAAAGAGCTGGATAAATCCACAGTACACAGAATAAAAGGTTTTGCTCTTTTATATCCTTTTAAACTGAGTCTACTGCTACTATTTCTCTTCTCTTCTCCCAAATTTACCAAAAATCTAAACCACGGTGTTAACATTATTTTCATTTTCAGACACAAGATGATTCCGGTGTTTAAGAAACTGGGTTTCCTCTACGACACATATGTCCTAGGTATTTTGACAGTTGGATATATCCTTGGCGAGTTGGGACACTATCTAATCGGTGTTACTTCCAAACAAACAGCCATGGAATTGGACTACGGTGATATTGCATGTCAGCAAAATAATACCGATTTCGAGCAATCTTCACTACCAGTGCTTTGCAACAAAATTTTCAATAGTTCACAGTAAGTGTTTGATAGGTCTTCCTTATGGAACAATGGAACTAAGAAATCGAATCTTCTAATCTTTATTTAGATGTACAGCTTTGGAAATCAATGGAACCCCATACTGTGAATGGAACTACAACGGTTTGGGATGGGACTACCAGCTATTGGCAGGACCCAGTTTCATTGCTGTATTTACCATTGCTGGTGTTTTTATGGGAATGGCTGCAGATAAATTCAACAGAGTTAAAATGTTGACTGTGTGCACGATTGTGTTTGCTATTGCCATCATATTGCAGGGCACAGTTAAGGAATACTGGCATCTGATATTGCTCCGTATGGTTATGGCAGCTGGGTAAGTTTGCTTAGATACGAATTTTTAGAGGACAAACATTTGAATGATTCCTTTTTTCCGAATTTTAGTGAGTCAGGATGCAATCCATTGGCAACTGGTATCATGTCTGATATTTTCCCTGAAGACAAACGAGCTCTCGTAATGGCCATTTTCAATTGGGGTATTTATGGAGGATACGGAATAGCATTTCCCGTCGGACGCTACATAACTAAATTGAACTTCTGGAATTTGGGATGGAGGGTGTGCTATCTGGGAGCCGGAGTCTTGGCTGTAATTGTTGCTGTTCTAACTGGAACCACTCTAAAGGAACCCGAACGCAAGGCTATTGCCGAAGGTGATAACCAAAAAGACACCAAGAAAGTCACAATCTGGGATGTTGTGCTCCATCCAAGAATGATTCTTCTAATGTTGGCAGCTTCGATTCGTCATTGTGGTGGCATGACATTTGCATACAATGCTGATCTCTATTACAACAACTACTTCCCCGAGGTGGATCTAGGATGGTGGTTGTTTGCAGTGACCATCGGAATCGGAAGTATTGGTGTCGTTGTTGGAGGAATTGTCTCGGATAAGATTGTCGCTAAAATGGGAATCAGATCAAGAGCGTTTGTTCTGGCCCTCAGCCAATTGATTGCTACGCTGCCAGCCTTTGGATCAGTGTACTTCGAACCAGTCTGGGCTATGATTACACTCGGAATGAGTTATTTCTTTGCTGAAATGTGGTTTGGAATTGTGTTTGCCATTGTCGTTGAATTGGTTCCATTGAAACTGCGTTCAACAACAATTGGAATTTTTTTGTTTGTCATGAACAACATTGGTGGCAACTTGCCAATTCTTGTTGATCCTGTTGCCAAGAGTATTGGTTATCGTGGATCGATTATGATTTTCTATGCTGGATTTTATGGAGTTAGTTCAATTTTGTTCTTCCTTTTGTGTTTCTTGCTTGATGGCAAACCATCGGACGAAATCACTTCATCATCTGCCCCGACAAGGAATGGAAACAATTTCGACATGGGACATGATAACAATGTTTTCACCAGTGACGACATGACTAGTGGCAATAGACCAGCAATTCTGCCGCATACGACATTTGGCAGTGACTACATTAAGCCACCAATGATGACAAGGAGTGCTCAAGAGAGTAGTAGACTGTAAATACGATTTTACCGTGAGACAAAGACAAGGGTAATTGTGAAGTTGGTTTTCATTAAAATTCACCACTAAAACACTGTAAGGCCATAAAAACGCGCAAAGTAAAATTAGATTATATTATATTAAAATAGAGGTTAAGTTTTCGAAATGCAGTTTTAAAGTGAAATCACATTTTATATATTTTTGGTACGTTTAAGGCTGACCTACATCGAAACACAAAGTGAAAAAAGCACAAAAAAGTGGGTGTATTCGTTTTGAGAAGCTTGTGCACAGTGAAAGCTCGGTCATGGTCAAGGTTTTGTTCACGCTCACTTTAAAAAAAAAATGAGAGGGAGATATTCAGATATGGATTTGTAGAAACATTACAGCACTTTTGTACTTTTTGGCACTTTGTGTTCCAATGTAGTTCTGCCTTTAAGCTTACGACACATCAGAAATTGGGAAACAAATTGTGAGTCTCTTTGACGACTGCCTACAAAATGCTTATTGTTTTAAATTATTTTAATGAATTTATAAGGAAAATTGTAAAAATATTGAAAAGAAATAAGTTATTTAAGTAATCATATAAAAATGTGTTTTACTGTTCACAAGTTCTTCTCATCAATTCAAATAGGTAAACACTAAACAGGACGGATTTAAACCAAGTTCAAGCTTGATTATGGATCTTGTAGTTTTAGCCGCAACCTGTTTTTTTAAAGGCTCTTGAATTTGAGCTGCTAATGAAAAGACAAAGTCTCAGATGTCAGATTAAAACAAACGTTCCTAATGATTTCAGGTTTTCATCTGAAGTAATATAAAAATATTTTCAATCAGCCCTGCTCTATCGTCGCATCGTATCCGTTCGGAGTAACTTACGATCGTAGAAAAGTACCGATCGTAATATTTATTTCGTTCATGGTAAAGGAAATATTGACGTCCAATAATGCAAGTCGTTCCGCAAATGTTCCGACCCAATTTAGCTTTCGGAACAATCGGAGACGCATAAAACAATATAATCGCTATGCATCGCAAGCGTTAGTTGAATTTTTGCTTTTCGCCGCATGAAATCGTGATGCGTTATTCTGAGTTTGACATTTCAAATGCAAATTTGAATTTTTTTCTGAGGTATTACGATTTAACAATCGGAACCCTTAAGGCTAAATCACAAAGACGCTTCAGCTTCGGCTTCGTCTGCGTTACGATGTACCCGCTTTGCGTTTGCTTTGAATGACAGTTCTCCCTCCATCACATCATCATCCCTCCAAAACAGCTTTGCCACTTTCCTCTTTTTGATTTTTGAAAAAACTTTGAAAAACTACAACCTACTTTGCACCATCAAGAATTTCTTAAATTCTTCTTCACTCAGAAAAAATTTAATTCAATTTTACTTCATATTTCTAAAATCCGCTTCGATTAACTCATTAAGACATAATCTTATGCCTACAGTTTACAGTGAAAAATCGCACGCCTTCATCATATTTCTCCTATTTTCATCAGGAAAATATATTAGTGACATCGCAATAAAGTTTCTATCGTTATATATGCGAACAATGTCCACTACACAGTTTACAAACACGAAATATTAACCCATTTGTATGAATAAGTTACGTCCTTATATTGAATTGTTTAATACTTCAGACCGCGTGAGACTTGCGTTAAAATATTGGTTGAATTTAACCAATAGCGTCATATTTTAGCCTTCTAATTAATATTTAACACATTTTATCCATCATGTAGTGTCAAAATTACCTAAATCGAACATTTAACACAATTCGGACACAATTCCAGATGACCTTTAAATAATACTTGTTTCTCTGTGCGACAATGTATCCAAGGCCAATATAATATACACTTCATATTTTAAAATCTACTTCGCTTTTTCTCAATCTTCTTCGCTTTATTCCAAAATCTACTTCGTTTCCTTTTTTTTCAAGTGGTAACGCTGCTCCAAAAACAAATGAATTCTGTGTGTGTATTTTTTTCTTAAACAGCTGTTGAGCTGTCAGACAAAGCAAAAGTTCAGCATATTTGAACTACAGCTTCCGTTTGGAGTCACGTTACGTACGAAACGTGAGGTCGAAGCGTCTTTGTGATAGCAAGCATTGAATTCCTATAGCTGAACTCGTAAACGTCAGGCGAAGCTGAAGCTGAAGCGCCTTTGTGATTCAGCCTTTACTGTTTCACAAAAGGAAAGGAAAGAAAAGAAACTAGTTTTTAACAATTGAGTGTACAAACAAGTGAAATTTGAAAGTTTAAGTCAAATTAAAGCTAAGATATGGGCTATTTTTGTAACATTCTCCCCCCGGTATTGGAGCCAGAATGGTCTTCACTACCATCACTATGGATACTTAAAACACATATCTTCAAATTAAAAAATGCCAGATGATGTTTGTACTTCTACGACGCGAACTTCTCCGTCTTCACCAGGAAATACTTTTGTTATTATGCCTCGGGTCCAGGATCCTCTAATGGCATTGTTGTCAATAACAAAAACCAAGTCTCCCACCTTTACTCATCCATCTTTGGCCAGCCATTTGGTTCGACGGTTGAGTGATGGTAAATTATTCTCTTCTCCATCGTTTCCAAAACTGGTCAGCTAGGTGTTGAGTTGCACGCCAATTTTTTCGAAGAATCAAATCGGTATTAGAAAATTTTCCCAAAGGCGCAGTAGCGGCAGAACGTCCAATTAAAAAATGGTTTGCTGTCAAAGCTTCTGGTTCATCTTTATCAGTCGGAACGTCTGTCAGTGGTCTTGAATTTATAAGATGTTCAGCTTCTATCAGTAAGGTGTTCAGTGTTTCATCGGTCGGGTATTGTTGTTTGAGCACAGCTTTCAGTGAGGTTTTAATTGATCGTACTAATCGCTAGCATCCGCCCATGTGAGGTGCTGCAGTTGGATTGAAATTCCATTTGATTCGTTGGGTCGTTAATTCGCATCTTATTTGGTCTTGGTCCAAGGTGACGTGAAATAACGCCAAATGAAATAACGCCAAATTTCAAATTTGGCCTTATTTCGTTTTTCAAAACGAAATACGACCGATTTGGCTTTATTTCAATTTATAAAAGAAATAAGGCCAAAAATATAATGGAAGTAACACCGAATATTTTAATATTCGAAATCGGTGCAGGGAAATAACTTCACGGGAATCTGCTCCACTTTTTAAAGTGGAATAAATTTCCACTGCGAGGGAAATAACTGCACAATTTTTTGATGGAATTATTTCCCAGCATGAAATTGAACTATACAGGTTGTTACGAGGAATGTTAGTAACTTATTATAATTCAATCAAAATATGTGATAAATTCAACCAATTTATTGAATATAAACATAATTTTACAAGCTAAATATAATTATTTATTTTTTCGCACAATAACTATGGTGGGACATAAGTGCCGAATTCTGTTTTCGGACCTGTCCAGAAATAAAATACGGGGTTTCTGACCTTCGTTATAAGCTTAAAACATTTTGTAAAACAATAAATTGAGTGGACAGTTCTAAGTCTATGTGACCTAAAGGAAACTCTTCCCAATGCAAACGTTCTTCTGAACTGTGGTGTTCGGTTAGAGTAGAGCATTCTACAAGCTAATTGTACTTGAACCCAGTTTCATCTTATAGCATCTTTTTGTCACCTTAAATAACCGAGCTGTTTCAATTATATTAACAGCTACATCAGAAACACATTTTTGTATTGATGGGATGTTCAGTTTTCTTGCATCAAGTGGATACAGATGTAAGTACTATCTTTGCAATACTAAACTTAAACTCAGTCTCACATGTCTTAAAATATTAATTCAATAAAGGATTTGGAGCTTGAACCAAAACATGAAGCAGTTACAATACCTAATTACAAGCGAGCGAAGCCCAAAAAAGAGAATCAATTTGGGGTGTGAAAATAAAAAAATTCGCGCGAATTTTTTTATTTTCACACCCCAAATTGATTCTCTTTTTTGGGCAAAATTTTTTCCGCTCGCTTCGCTCCCAATCAAACCAAATCGATTTCGTATGTTCCAGATCGTCATCATCCTTAGACGAAAGTGAAATATATGCTCAAAATGAATCATTGCAATGCGGCACCTGCTCACCAGACTCTAGCTTGCATTACAAAGGTGCGTGGTGGTTCCTTTTCCAAAATAAAGGAAACGGCAGCAGCCTTGAAAAATGAATTGATCTGTCAATTTTGTTGACAAATAGTATAGTATAGACCATTTATATGGTCCTTTGAATCTATAAGACCTTTTTAAATACATATATATTTTGTAGTTATGTTTATACACGTTTTTTTGTTTTATTTTAACAATGGACATTTTTTGTTTCCATATAATACCTAGTGACGAGTACAAATAAAGTTATAGATTCTCATAAAACACTTCTTTTTCATATGGGACCAAAAGTCCCGATGGAAGATAAAATAAATTTAGGACTACTGACCCATAATAGTGACCCACATAAGATAGGACTTCTGACTTCCGACCTAATTCTGCATAACTTCAAATTGAAATACTGCCAAATTGGTATTATTTCATTTTCTTAATCGAAATAATGCCAAATTGAGAATTTGGCGTTATTTCGTTTTTAAAAACGAAATAATGCCAAATTTTTCGAATTCGGCCTTATTTCGTTTGGCGCTATTGTCGGAAAAAATTTCTTGTGGGCTGCCTCGTCTACAAACCTTCTTCAAGCCATTATGAATGAATCTGATGTTAGACTTGAGGCTATCTCTATATGAATAGCACGTACTGTTAAACATGTAAATAGAACGCCGTATCTCTTCCTATGTCGCCGTCCAATCTTTACAGTCATAGGTCCGAAATAGTCCACACCAGTAAAGCAAAATGGAAACATTCCAGCTGTAATTCGAACTAGAGGCAATTGACCCATTATTGTCGTTGCTGATTTCAAATTTCTCAACTTGCATGTGTTGCATTCTCGTCTAACCCTTTTTAATGTTGGTTTCACTTTGATGATCCAATATCGTTCATGTTAGAACACGTTCAGATGTGTTTAGACTCAACATGGTAGTGTCTTACAAGAAGCTTCACGTAATCATCATTGCCATGAAGAATTACTGGAAATTTGAACCAATCGTCAACATCAAGTTAATACAAAGCCTTCCAAGTAATACGTATAATATTTTCGTCAGTCATCTTTGCAGATAGTTTGAATAAAGGGCTGTTTTTGTCGAACTCCTTGTTATGCATAAGTTTATGATATTCTTTCGAAAACATTCTTCTTTGGGATTGTCGAAGCCATAAAAGATCCGCATATTGAGTTTCGCCAGCTGTGAGTTCACCATTTAAGCTTTCTTTGTGGACATACACACGTATGAATCGAACCATCCACGCGGTTGTGCGAATGAGTCTCAGACTTGAAGTGAATTTCTTAACATCGGGCAAAGCTTATGATTTCATTTCAGTTATGATTCCAACAAACTCCAGAAGTTCTTCATCAACCGGGGATAACTTGTTTTCGGCCATTTGTTTTCGTCGTCGTACAAAAAATCAGCTCCAGTAAACCAACGATTTGAAGGACTTAGATTTTTATATCCACTTCGTGTTGCATCATCAGCAACGTTAAGTTTAGAAGGTAGCCATCTCCATTCGTTTGCAGAAGATAGTTCAGATATTTCGCTTAGACGATTTGCAACAAATTGTTTGTGACGAGAACTTGTGGATTGAATCAAGTACCATACTGTAGCAGAATCAGTCCAATAAATTGTTCTAGTGAATTTTCGGTCCAGTTCTTCTTCTAAGCACCTTGTTAATCTGACTCCCAAAAGAGCAGCTTGCAGTTCCATTAATGGGATCGTCATAACAGGTTTCAATGGCTTTACTTTTGCTCTATCTTGGACGAAAGAAACAAATATTTGGTTTTCATTAATTGATCTTTCGTAAACTATGGCAGAGTAAGCTTCGTCACTAGCATCCACGAAGCAGTGTAATTCAACCATCGGTCCATCCACGTAGGTTTTAGAGAAACATCTAGGAATCTTCACTCATTCTATTTGCTGCAGATTTGTCAACCATTCTTTCCATATGGCATGAAGTTCAAGACTTAGGTCATCATCCCTTTCAATTGACGTTTTCCAAATTTGTTGAAGTATTATTTTACCAACAATCACAAGATGGGCGACAAAACCAAGTGGGTCGAAAATTGACATCACAAGTTTAAGTGCTTCACGTTTGGTGGGTGTTTTTTCCCCACTTAACAATGCTGGGTCTACTTTCGAAAAATTCGCATTGAATGTGAAAATATCTTCAACGGGATCCCAGGCGATGCCAAGAACTCTACTAAGCTGCACGTTTTTGTCGAGGCTAATTTTATCATTTCTATTGATTGCCCGGAGGTGTTGTGGAATACTTACATTTACATTATCTGAAGTAGAGTACCAGTTTCTAAGCTCGAAACCTCCAAAATTATGTATTTTTAAGATATCTTGAATGATTAGTTTCGCTTCATTTTCATTTCTTGCAGTCCCAAGATGCTCATCCATGTAAAAATTCTTCTTGAAACTCGTTTTGTGGTTTTTCTAAAATCTCCAAAGCTCTTTCATCATCGCGGGATTTTTCGGTATCTGTTTTCATTGATCCGATTCCATCTAAGGTCCAAAAAGATTTGACCATCTCATAAATGTCATCATCCGTTGAATTTGAAATAAAATTTGAAACAAGAGATCTTTTGTCATGTTGGTAACAAGATCCATCATTACCACTAACTGTCCAGCCTAGCCATGTCTTGCTAGCTATTGGGGAATTCCATTTATCGTGAATTAACTGTCTAGCCGATGGTCCATTGTTTTCACCAATGAGAATCGTAGGTTGACCGTTCTCGAAGCCGTAGTTTGTCGGATGAGAGGAAGTTCTTTTACAGTTCTGACATCTCGTAATCTATAAAATTTGGCGCCATTAAATGTCCCTTTGATGGAAATGGAAAAGCATTTTGAGTTTAATTCTTCAGCAGAATCTCCGTTGAACCATTTGACAATCAAGGGCGCATGTGTTCCCTTCACCTTTAACTTCTCTGCAATGTCGTTTCGCATTAAGGTAAGGGTTGCTCCGGGATCAAGCATTGCTAATGTCTTGAATTCGATTTCACAATTTTTAATGTAGACCGGAAGTATTCTTAAATTTGTAGGGACGTCATGTGAAGAGCTTTGATTACAAAGTTCCTCAGCTTTCAATGGAGCAGTTCGGTTAGAGTGTAACAAATAATGATGTTGTTTTTTGCAGTTGTTAACGTTACATGTAGTTTTCTTTCGACATGATTGCATTGAATGGTTTTCGTTGAGGCAAGAGAAACAAAGTGAAGCTTTCGAGACGAAATTCCACCTTTCATCAACAGACATCTCAAAAAATTTCTTACATCTTGCTATAGATTTACAATCAAGCGAACACAGTTTGCAGAGTTTGTTTTCATCTGCCTTGAAAGCTTGTAACGAAGCGATACATGCTCATCTACGCTCATCTACTTTTTTTTTTGTCTTTCACAAACAAACATGTGACCACCAGCGGCATCGCCCATGTTTGCCATCAACAATAACAGCCGATATGGTTTCCCACTCGTTCATATAAGATTTTACCATCCGCATACATACAATTCACAGTTAGTCATCCCACAAAAAAGCATAAGGCAACCTTCACGAAGCTACCAAAACGCAGTCCGCCGTGGTGAGAATAACCAATCATAAATAATAAAAACCAGTCCGCCGCCGTGGTAAAAATAGTAATAGTAGTTGAAACGCTAGTGTGGTGGAACAATAATAAGCCACCTCGGAAAGAAGAATTAATATTTCGAGTCAGTCGGTGTCTGACCGCGGAGCAGTTCAGATCGTTGACGTGGGTAAGTGGTTAAATAATTTTAAAACTCTTTGGAACTTCCCCCCACAAGTGGTAAAGGGTTTCACGGGTATTATTATTATCAACCACCCTTTGCTCGATATTACTTTTTAAAAATCAATCGATGTTCAGCAGCAGAACGGAGCAGGTCGGCTCCGAGAGGTAATTTATTAAATTTACTTTTCTTAAAGCTTCCCCCGACCAGTGTTAGGGGTTACAAGAGTATTAGGTTTATTACTCGTGCCACCAGGGGCCGTACTAGTACCTGCAGATCCACCAGAGCTATTGCCTGCTGTTTTAGAGCTACCAGGGGCCAGTAACCCTGCTGTTTTGCGTGCCACCAGGGGCCGTACTAGTACCTGCAGATCCACCAGAGCTATGGCCTGCTGTTTCAGTGCTACCAGGGGCCAGTAATCCTGCTGTTTTGCGTGTCACTAGGGGCCTTACTAGTACCTGCAGATCCACCAGAGCTATTGCCTGCTGTTTTAGTGCTACCAGGGGCCAGTAATCCTGCTGTTTTGCGTGTCACTAGGGGCCGTACTAGTACCTGCAGATCCACCAGAGCTATTGCCTGCTGTTTTAGTGCTACCAGGGGCCATAAATCCTGCTGTTTTACCAGAGCTATATCCTGCTGTTTTAGTGCTACCAGGGGCCATAAATCCTGCTTACCAGAGTTATTGCCTGCTGTTTTAGTGCTACCAGGGGCCATAAAGCCTGCTGTTTTACCAGAGCTATTGCCTGCTGTTTTAGTGCTACCAGGGGCCACTAATACTGCTGTTTTGTAAGCCATCTGGGGCCATACAGTACCTGCCGCTCACCAGTATTGCCGAATACTTTACTAATTACTTTCTATGTATATTTCTCAGAGTCATACCAGGTCACCGTCACGCAAACCGAATGTACCCGACGTTTACATTGAGCTAGAGAAATACCAGAACCAGAACATCAACCACCTATATTGAACCTTACTAGAGACGCATAACATCCAGACTAAGAGGAGGTTACTTTTTACTTAAGTTAATATAAGGCTATTTATTATTTAAGGATATTAATAAAAATAAAGAAATTGTGGACCTTTTCACTGAAGTTTAGTGTTTTTCTTCAGAAAGGAACCTTGGCGATCCGACGAGCATAACTTCGGCTGGAAAGCAAAAAGCACATCACAAGCTATATTGGCTCTAGGCATTCGTTTGGACTCACCCCTAGATGTAGACATATATGCTTCAGGCTGTGCGTGAAGCGAAGCAGCGTGTGACTTTCTGTCCAACCAATCAGAAAAGGTTCTCAGATTGTATGAATCCTTTTCGTATATGAAACCTGACCACAGAATGTGTAGTGTTGGGGGAAGTTTCCTCTCCAATTTTTGCATCAGCTGTGGATTAGATAAATATTCTTTTTTATTAAGTAGTTCAATCATACCAGTAAGATTTTCAACGGCTGTAGCAAATTTGATGATGGTCATTGGCTTGTCTTCCTTTGGTGGTGGGATTTCTTTTGTCTTGATGATCAACGAATTGATTATGTAGTCTGGTCCTCCAAAACGGCTTTCTAGGATATTCATAATTTTGTCAGCACTATCGGGGGATATAAGGAGTGATCTAACAGCATCCAATGCCTCGTCTTTCAAGGCTACGCGAAGTCGGGTCACATTTTCGTTGCTTGTGTACTTGCACATCTCTGTCGTTCGAGTGTACTCGTTCTTGAAAAGCATCCAGTCTTCAGGGTTTCCCTCCAAATTTCGGTAGGTCTACCTTTGTTTGCCTTGCCATAAAGGAAGTCATCATTTCCATATAAGGCATCTTATGTTCCTCTTCATTGACGTGAGGAATCTCATTCCTTAAGATCACAGCTTCCGTATTCTTCTTAACGGGCTTTACTTTTGATTTCAGCCTATGAAGTTCAAAAGATAATTGCTGCAACTCTTCAGATAGCTTCAAAATTGTCGCATTGGTGTTGTCTTTCACCAAAAGTGTATCACCATAATCGCAGTCGTCTGGTTTGTCAGTCTCAAAGTGATTCTGAATCTCTTCATTCACATTTCGGTTATTGCTTCCAGGAATTTCATTTAATTCGACAGGTTCTTCATATTCATAATCACCGCGATGAAATGACATACAGGATACGCTTTTCGTTATTGGAAACCCAACAGACTCGTCGTAACGTTTCGTTGGAATTCCTTTAGTCTTTCTTGCGCTTTATCTTGTGGAAGGCATATCCAAATGCTTAATTCTTCAGGTTCGAAGGACCACGATGTTTCACAAAAGGAAAGTCAAGTTTTTATAAATTATTTGAAAGATAATATTTTTATTAGGCAGATAATCCGATGTGAACAATTGAGGCGATTATTCCAGAATCCATAAATATAATTTTGATTTTAAGAAAATTAGAGAAAATAAAAACTAAGAAACTAGATTTTAACAAGTGAGTGTACAAACAAGTGAAATTTGAAAGTTTAAGTCAAATTAAAGCTAAAATATGGGTTATTTTTGTAACACTTACGATGATAACAAATTCGTATATTTCGTACAAATCGAATAAAATTTTGTTACGATCGGATACGACGATAGGGCTGAATATCATTTGCTTTTCTTTTTATAATGAGCACGCACTCTATTCCCTTTTTATGCCAAGGCACAGTGCCAGCGTTAGGGAAAATGGGATAGACGGAGAGGGGTTTGAATTCCTGCACATTGTCTGGTTAAGAAGAAGAGAGAGTGGAAGAGAGTTCCACATTCGCGTAGTACGGCTAAAGAACGATTCTCTGAACATGACCATACGACCGAAGTTGGACCCGAGTGTGAACTGATAGGCATTCCTGGAGGCGCGGGTATCACTGTTGAATATCTTAGAGCACAAACCGTTCAAATAACGATAGAAGAGGGTGAGGCATGAGACATTACGTCGGTGTTCAAGTGATGTAAATGTCTCAACGATGTTATGGTCACCAATCATCTTAAATGAGCTTATCATATTTTGCCGTTGCAGTTCCACATCCGAAGAGGAGGATTGTGAGTCTGAGAACAAATATGAAAAGCTAAGGGTACTATCGTCAAAGCTGCTTTTAACATTTCGTAGTAACAGTTCAAATATAACAAAAGTCTAATTCTTCGCAATCATTGTGAATCTTTCCTTATTGTGAACTGACAGCTTCACTTTTGAAGTTGATAAATTCGCAAAACGTATTATTGTGACCTTCGCGCTTACGTCATTTCTGGGTCACACGCGAAAAGCTCTATTGTGATTCTATCATTTTAAATATGACTTAGTTACAGGTGAACTGATTCTAAGCATATTTTTAGTTTAGAATTGAATTGGATTAGAAGTTGCAGACAAGGCCTTAAATATACCTGCTGATTCACCAGAGCTATTGCCTGCCGTGTAGTGCCACCAGGGGCCTTAAGTTTACCTGCTGATCCACCAGAGCTATTCCCTGCCGCCAGGGGCCTTAAATATGCCTGCTGATCCACCAGAGCTATTGCCTGCCGTGTAGTGCCACCAAGGGCCTTAAATAAACCTACTGATCCACCAGAACTATTGCCTTGCGTGTAGTGCCGCCAGGGGCCTTATATATACCTGCTGATCCCCGGGAAATAAACCGGTCGCGTGAAGCCATCAAAAGCTCAAACGGAAACAGGAATAGAATATTACAGTATTTTAGGAAGACCTTTTCTTAGAGAATAAACAAGGTGAAATGAATTTCTGCGAAAAGTCTCTTTCGGTCTCGACGTAATGTGAGCGTGGTAGATTAGCTTTGTTTACAATTCTTCCCCAAACTTGCAGATCTCGAACACAAACGATATCATCAAGCAAAAATTCCTGAAGCGTGTGGACGCCTCGTCTCTTGTCAAAACTCTTTGCTTGGTTACGTTAAGGCTTGAGGCTTGTTCTTTGAGCTGAAGATCATCATAATTAATCAACTTGGGATGCAACTGTTAAAATCGTTCGCAATCTTCGGTTCATCAGCAATTCAGCAAGGTTATATCCATTTGCAGCTTGGAACTCTGTTGTTGTCGCTCGTATATCGTAGCGTGTCTTCATTCGGTCACTGAACATCTTTATTTTCAACCTGGTATCGTCGTGGATCTGAAGGAGTCTTTCTTAAGTTCATCCATGTAGTCGTCCTCGGCTTGCGGCTCCGATGTGGGACACCCAAATTTTATTTCGCTCGGCAGTCTGATGTTCTTTCCCATCAAAATCTCAGACGGTGTATAGCCAGTTGAGCTATGCCTTGCACTTCGATACGCCATCAAAAACAGAGGAATGTGCCGATCCCAATCTCGCTGGTTGTCGTCCACAACTTTGCAAAGATGTTCCTTCAGGGTTCGGTTGAATCGTTCGACCATGCCATCAGATTGTGGGTGGAGTGGTGTTGTTCTTGTCTTCTTGATGTGAAGAAGCCCACAAACTTCCTGGAATATGTTTGATTCAAAGTTTCTTCCCTGGTCGGAGTGCAGTTCTAATGGAACGCCGAATCTGCTAACCCAGTTGAACACAATTTGGTCTGCGACTGTTTTGGCTTCTTGATTTGGAATGGCGTATGCTTCAGGCCACTTGCTGAAGTAATCCATGACGACCAGAATATAACGATTTCCATTATTTGTTTCCGGAAATGGACCCGCCACGTCTACTGCAATTCTTTCGAAGGGTGCTCCGACATTATACTGCTGCATTTGACTGTGATTCTTTTTGTTCGGGCCTTTGGTGGCAGCACAGGTATCGCATTTTCGGCACCACTTCTCGACATCTTCCCTTGCATGTAGCCAGTAGAATCGTTGTCGAACCTTTTCTAACGTCTTGTTTACTCCTAGATGGCCTCCCGAAATTCCATCATGCATCTCTCGCAGAACGTCCATAACCTTCGATCTCGGTAAGACTAGCTGCATTTGCTGATTCCCACTTACGCCGAAGGACACCCTCTTGAACATGAAGCGAGTCCCACTGTGCCCAATAGGCCTTCAGAGCCGGACTTCTGTCGGAGATATCAGCCCATTCTGGTTTTTCCTGGTGTTCCTTCCATGCGAGGATGGGTTCGATATCTGGGTCCTCTTGTTGAGCCTTCCTCAACTCGTCGTTGCTCCAGCCACAAATGGGATTGGCTCTGGTTCGTTGGACGGTAACCACTTCTTTTTCTTCTTGGCGTCTGCAATGCTTACAGTCTTGTTTGCATGGTCTGCGAGACAGTGCATCAGCATTTGAGTGCAGCTTCCCCTTCCGATGTTGGATTTCGTAATCGTACGTCTGCAGCCTCTCAATCCATCTCGCCACTTGCCCCTCTGGATTCTTGAAATTCAAAAGCCAGTTCAGTGCTCCATGGTCGGTTCGAAGAAGGAACTTCTGTCCATAGAGATACTTATGGAAGTGCTTTGTTGCCATAATCAGTGCAAGAAGTTCTCTTCTGGTCACACAATAGTTTCTTTCCGACTTCGAGAGTACCTTGCTGTAATAGGCAACTACCTTTTCTTCGCCATCATGTACCTGTGACAATACAGCACCAATCCCGACATTGCTGGCATCAGCATCAATGATGAACGGTTTTCCGGGAGTCGGGTAGGTCAGCACTGGTGCATTACACAAGCGTTGCTTGAGCTCTTGAAAGCTGCGCTCGCACTCACCTGACCATTTAAACTGCTTTCCCTTTTCCGTTAGCTGATGTAGACTCTTTGCGATCTCAGCAAAGTTCTTGACAAAGCGCCTATAGTAGGTGGCTAGACCCAGAAAGCTTCGGAGTTGATGCTTGTCCTGTGGTGTTGGCCAATTCTTCACGGTGTCAACCTTATCAGGATCCGTCTTCACTCCTTGGGATGAGATGATATGTCCCAGATATTTCACTTCGGTTTTGAAGAGTGAACACTTTTCTGGGTTGAGCTTGAGGTGGGCTTCTCGAAGTCTTTGAAACACGGCTCTCAGATTCGCACAGTGTTCGTCAAAGGTTTTCCCGTATACAATGACGTCATCCAAATAGACCAGGCAAGATTTCCATGTCAGTCCTTGCAGGACGCATTCCATAAGGCGCTCAAAAGTCGCTGGAGCATTGCATAGTCCAAAAGGCATCACTTTGAACTGCCACAACCCGTTTCCTGTTGAGAACGCTGTCTTCTCTTTATCTTCAGGATGGATTTCTACTTGCCAGTATCCACTCTTCAGGTCCAAAGTTGAGAACCACTTTGCTCCTTCCATTGCGTCCAGAGTATCGCTGATCCTAGGCAGAGGGTAGCTATCTTTCTTGGTCACATCGTTCAATCTTCGATAGTCCACGCAAAAGCGGGTTGATCCGTCTTTCTTCTTTACCAGGACCACTGGAGACGCCCAAGGGCTTTTAGAGTTTTCGATCAGACCCTCTTCCTTCATGGTGGTTATCAGTTCTTCAACCTCACCTTGTTTGGCTAGTGGAAGGCGTCTTGCAGGTTGACGAATCGGCTTTGCATCCCGGTGTTGATTCGATGTTGAACCAGTTGTGTTCTGCCATATTTCCCTTGCGAGGACGAAAAGATGTCTGCAAATTCTTCGAGGAGATCTTCTGCAGTTCTTCGTTGTTGGTGACCAAGATTAGATGACTTGAGAATGTTGGTCTTTATGGAGTTCAGCTCTTCGAACTTCAAGGTTTGCTTGGCTTTTCTTCGTTGATCCTTGTTATCGCTGAAACAGATTCGCATTGTCCGACAATCTCACCTTTTCTAAGCTTAACTTCGTACGGCTTGATGTTCAGTATTCGTACGGGAACCATGTTCTTTACAGGTCTAACAAGAGTCTTCCCAATGGTGACGTTTTGGGAGGACTTTACAGATGCTGGTTCGACCATGAGGTATCGATGGCTGCCAGGCTTACCCCTCATTTTCGTCCACACGAATACTTCGGAAGAAGCAGGCAAAGTTAGGTCTTCTTTGATGACGGTTTTCACAGATAACGAGTTCTCATACGAGTGGATTCCATAGATCATCGTAATCTCGATGTTTCGATATTTCAGGACCTGGTTTCCGATGTCCAATATCACTCCGTGTTCTTTCATGAAATCGACACCAATAATGCACTCGTCGCATATATCGGCTACCAGGAACAGGTGAGAGAATTCCAACTCTGCCATCCGGATCTTAAGACGTACTTCACCATAAACTTTTGCGGCTTCTCCAGTTGCAGTCCTTAGACGATAGCTATTGGTGTTGTGGAGCCATGTCTTCTTAACGAGGTCCTGCCGTACAATGGACGCCGTGGCACCGGTGTCGATGGTAGCCACACATTTGTTGCCGTTTATACTTGCTTCCACGGTCAGGCTCTTGTTGTCGCGTTTGGTTTGAGAAACCTGGATGTCGTTTCTGGGGCCATTGATACCAGAAACCAGCTTCTGCCCCTCGAAGTTGGTTCTTATTCGTTTCCCGGGTGGGAAACAGCTTCGGAAGCAACGTTGTTGGTGTTACTTTGACCAGTTGAATAATTTCTGTTTCCACAGTGTTGGCATGCGGTTCCTCTTCGCGGTAATCTGCACTGTCGCTGTAGATGCCCAGTTTTATTGCAGTTCCAGCATCGTGCTGGTCCGTCTCGCTGACTCCTTTCCACAGTAGCCTTCTGACAAGAGCATTCCTGGACCTCTAATTCTCTTACGCGATGCACGTTTTGCGAAGCTTGTTCTGCGGCTTCCATTGTCAGAGCGAAAGCCAATGCTTCTGGTAGTGTTCTCTTTCCGGCAGTGCGAATAGCCCTTTGGAGATTTATATCGCCAACAGCTCTCACAAAGGCTTCAACAGCAAGTTGATTTATTATCTCGTTGCCAGCTGTTGGATATGCCAGGTGAACCAATCGCTCGATATCTGCCTGAAGCTGTTGCAGACTTTCACCTCTTTTCTGTGCCCTGTTGTTTAGCTGAACTCGGAAGACTTCTGTCATGTGACTATCTCCAAACCGCTGTTCAATTGCGTTTACAAGGACTGTGAAGTCACCACTCTTCTCTGCTGGGATGGTTTGTAGCAGTTCAGCAGCTGCTCCTCTTAAAGCAAGCGTGAGAGCAATGTATTTTTCATCATCGTCCCAGCCGTTTGTTAACGCTGCTGCTTCAAACTGTTTCTTGTAGATTGACCACGGAATCTGACCATCAAAGCTTGGAGGATTCACTTCTCTCTTCCTTGAGCACTCACCAGAAGGTTCTCGAGCTTTCATCTTTCGCACTTTTTCCAATTCGTTTGTAATGGATTCGATTTGTTCGTTAATTTTCTCAAAACGTGCATTAGTTGTTGAATTTTGTTTTTCGACACGCTCGTCGAGAGTATTGATTTTGTCTTCGAAGTCCGCAAACCTGCCTTCTAATAGATTTTTCTGTTCGTCAAACTTGTCTAGAACATTCTTTTCTAATTGTTTGAGAACATGCTCTTGCTCCTGCTTCTGTTCATTCCGTTGAGCTTGTAGCTGTGCGACAACATCATTCTTTTGAGTCTGTAGTTGCTCTCGGACATCATTCTTATTCTCTTCAAACTTTGCTAGAATAAGAGACATCATGTTAGATAAGGCGTCATTAGCATTTACCTCTTCCACTTTTGCTTCAAATTCGAAAGCAAATGTATTCGGGTCTTCATTTTGCTGCTCTAGATATTCCTGCAGCCGTTTAACGAGTTCGTTTTTCACTCCTGTCCCACTTAAGCCACGTTTGCTTAGTTCGGCCTTTAGCTCAGGGACAGTTAAGTCTTTCAACACTTTACTCATTTTTTTTTTTTTTTTTTTTATTTTTAACTTCACTTCTTTACACAATAATTAAATCACTGTTCACTGTTTTATTTTCAATAAGTTTTAATCCCTTATTCTGACACCAATGTAATATTCGGCTTGGTCCGACAATTAAAACTTATTCACTTTTCAAATAAAACACAAATTCACTTTATTCAAATCACTCACAAACTTATTTATTCAACACTTTCAATTATTACTTTCAAACACAGTGTCTTTACTTTATAGCAGTTCACATTCAATTAATTCTTCTTCGACAGCGAGCGGGTATTTATATAACTCAAATAAGTTCGAGAAACTACTAGATTCTAGTAGGCGCTGAAACTTCTCGATGCTTAACGAAGTTCTCCTCTTAACCACTAGAGTGTATACACAATTACTTACAACTACAAATAAAACTTTTGCTACATAACTATTCAGCAATTAGACAATATTAGAGTGACAGAGATAGATAGTGTTTACACATTTAAGTATAGAGATATAAAGAGGCGGAGTTACAAAGTGTGTACACATTACAATAGATTGACATGTAGAGATATAGAGGTGTATACATATTACAATATGTTTAGGCGCAAGTTTGTTCCTTCTATCATCTATTTCATATATTCGATCTCCCACATTAATTGTAGGAGGTAAGTTCCTAGTTTTATTACGATTTTCTATTATATTTTTCTTGTAGGCTAAACTTCTATTGTGCGCTAGTTCTTTTAAAAGTTCGTATGTTCTAATGTGTTCTGTCAAGTAGTCTTGTGCTGAGTTTGTCTGTGTTGTGGTTGGAAAAAAATTATTTTTCTGTATGTGACCATTAAGCAATTCAAAAGGTGTCATTTTTGTAACTGAATGTATGGAATTATTATAACTTATTACTGCTTCATCTACAATCTCGCTTATTGGCTTATTAGGAAAGTTTGATTTTATAATTCTTATTAGTTCTGTGAGGGTGGAATGAAACCTTTCCACAGGTGAATTTCCTGTCGAGTTTTTGGCACATGTTGTATGTAAATTTACACTGTATATGCTAAGGAAATCTTTAAAAAGCGAGGACAAAAATTCATTTCCATTGTCTGTTATTATTTTTTCCGGAATACCATGATGCGAAAAGAAATGTTTCAGTGACTTAATTATATTAATGCTATTTCTAGATGGTAATAAATAAACACTTGAGAATCTGCTAAATTTGTCTATGATGGTTAAGAAATGTTCATTGTGTATTGAGTAAACGTCTAGATGCAATATTTCTAAGGGTCTGTACGGAGTTTCTGTTAGTTCGAATTTCAAAGGTTCTACAAGGCGTTCATACTTTAACTTTTGACAGGTTATGCAATTGTTTATTATTTTGGATACTATATTTTTCATATTAGGGAAATAATATATTCTTCTAATATGTTCTACGCTTTCTAAAATACCTCTGTGGTTTGATTTCTCATGATAATTTCTTATAATGTGTTCTTGTTCGTCACGATGAGTTACATCTTGCAATAAAGTCGTGCATCTAACAAGTTTTAAAAGGGCATTGTTATAATATTTTGAATAGACTTCTTGGACAGCTTTAAAGGTTTTATCATCTGCAAGAATGGCAGTTAATCTTTTTGTGTTAATACAATTTTGGAAGATTTCTATTATAACATCTTCGTTGCAAATATTGCAACATTCAAATCGGTGTCTTTTCTTTCGCTTGAAAAAAATTGTCAATGTTGCTTGAAGTTTTTTCTTATTTGGATTTTCAATGAGTATAACTTGATTGGAAAACTCGTTAAGAGGCCTTTCCGATATGGGAATGCCATCGTCTAGTTGTTCTTTCGCAGAATGAATAATATCAAGATTTTCCTGCTCATCGATGTTATTTTCAGTTGATGCTAAATCTAGATCATCTGCATGTGGTGTCATATTTTCGTTAATGTGAATTTCAACTCGAGATAGTGCATCTGCATTGGAATTCAGCTTTCCACTTTTGTGTACTATTGTATAATTGAATTCCTCAAGATTTAAGCGCCAACGAACTAGTTTTGAATTTGGTTCCTTTAGAGAGAAGAGCCAGGTTAAGGGTTTATGGTCTGTTACTATTGTAAACTTTCGGCCATAAAGATAGGGGCGGAAGTATTTGGTAGACCAATAGATTGCTAACAGTTCCTTCTCAATTGTACTATAAGACTCTTCTGATTTGGACAATGTTCGACTTGCGTAACAAATCGGTTTATCTGATCCAATTGGTCCCTGTGATAGTACCGCGCCAATTGCAATGTTACTAGCATCGGTTGTAAGATTGAATGGCTTTGAAAAATCGGGATATTTCAAAATTGGTTCGTTACATAAAAGATTTTTACAAGTTTCAAAGCAATCTATATATCTTGAATTCCGTCATGGGTTTAGTTATCTTCGCGAAACTATATAAATTTCCTATAATACCCAAGTAATCCCAAAAATGATTTTATTTGTTTGGGAGTTCGAGGTATAGGAAATTGTTTTATGGCATGGATTTTATCTGGGTTTGGTTTAACCCCTTCCGAAGTTACCAAGTGTCCAAGAAAAGATACTTCTTTTTGAAGAAATACGGATTTTGTGAGTTGAATTTTGAAATTTGCGTCCTGAAGTTTTTTAAATACAAGTTCTAAATTTTGGATGTGCTCTTGGAGCGATGTTGAAAAGACTATTATGTCATCCATGTATACAAAACATACTTTTCCTTGAAGGTCCCTCAAAACGTGGTCCATCACTCTTTGGAATGTGGAAGGCGCATTTTTGAGGCCGAATGGCATTCTAACGAACTCAAAATGGCCATTGTTTACCGAAAAAGCAGTTTTAGGAATATCTTTTTCATTGACTTGAATTTGATGGAACCCCGAAGCTAAATCCAGAGTACTAAAGTACAATGATTTCCCTAATTTATCGAGGATTTCATTGACATTTGGTATTGGATATTTATCGTCTATGGTCTTATCGTTTAATTTGCGATAATCTATTACCAATCGCCATTTCTCTTTACCACTAGAGTCTTTCTTTTTAGGTACTATCCATATTGGAAAAGACCACGGAGAGAAACTTTGACGAATGATACCATCTTCAAGCATTTTCGAAATCTGTCTCTGCACCTCTTCATTAAGCGCATAAGGATGTCTATAAGATTTTGTATGCACTGGAATCTCATCCTTTGTGTTTATGTGGTGCTTAATTTCGCTAGAGAAGGTCAAGTGATCGTTTTCTTTGAAAAAAATATTCTTATATTTAACACAAAGCGTTTTTATTGCTTTTTGCTCTTCGGGATTCAGGTGATCAATACGGAGTGTGTTGCCGCCTTTAGTTAGTTCTCTTTTGTCACTCGTACAAGACGGTCATTAAATATTGCTCTTAACAATTAAAACCAATCCGTGTTTCATTACATATTACAGTCCACTCAATTTAGCATCGAACATTGGTCCTTTTTCGCCACATAAAACAATAAAATAAAATAAATTTGTTTTAATAAAACAATAAACTAGCCCGTTAAAGTACATATTGGTTTTTTTGTTGTGTAAAGCTCGTGGTCGTCGTCGTGACAAATTAGCGGCACTTATATATGTACATGTCTTCGTTTGTCTCACTTTCGCGAATGCCCCATTTATAAAAAAACCTAACAGCATATTTCATTGAATCTCCCGTTGTTTTTCATATGTAAAAGTTCTGTAAAATAAAACTTCGTCTTCTTCTGCGTGTTTCTAAATCAAAACTTTTTCTATTTAAAATTAATAAATATGAACAATAGTATAACAAAACGTGATACTTCTCGGAGTTCCATAAAAAGAATATTAATAAATAGCAAGAAAGCCGACTCTTTCGATACTGCTGAGATCGAAGTCTACATTTCTCTTCTCGGTGAACAGTGGGAAAAATTCCAAATCGCTCAACAAGATGTGGAGCTCTCGTGTGGAGCAGAGACCTTGGCCGAGCAAGAATCGGAGCGAATACAGGGAGAGACATGGTTCAGGGAGGCGCTTACCAATTTCACACGTGCTCGCAATAAAATTAAATATGAAGCTATCGCTGCTAGTTCGAGACGAGACCTTGCCAACGAGGAACAGACGAACACGTTTGATAACTTGTTGCCCGCTACTCGAACAGATATTCGTTTGCCGCCGATGAAGTTGCCCTGCTTTGATGGAAACTCAAAACAATGGAAACCATTTGAAGACGCATTCACCGCTTTCATTCACAACGACTCATCGATTTCTTGCGTCCAGAAGCTTCACTTTTTACTAAGTAGTCTTCAAGGACCAGCTCTGCAGGTTGTTAAAGGTTTCCGTATCACGAGTAACAACTACGATCAGGTTTGGGAGCTTTTGAAAAAACGTTATGACTCCACGCGTATCATTGTCGATTCACATTTTCAAGCCCTTTTCTCTATACGAAAATTAAATATCGAATCTCCTGTTTCCATTAGATCTCTTTTGGATGAAACACAAGAGCATTACCGTTCACTGAAAGCGATTGGACGGCCAGTTGCCAATTGGGATGATTGGCTGGTTCATCTCACCATCAGCAAGCTCGACTCAGAAACGCATAGACAATGGGAATTGACTCAGACCGATGACAAAGTAGCCACCTTCAACGAACTTGTCGTTTTTTTAGAGACTAGATGTCGCTCATTAGATGCCATTTCTTTTCACCAGCAAGCAACTGTCACCGGCCACAGGAGCTCGACAACCCAAGCAGTAAAGAACAAGAAAACAAACTCGCTCCACACGACTACCGAACCAACAACGAGTGATACGAAATGCAGTCGTGTTCGTCGTCGTTTCAAGAACCACGTTTGTCCGTTTTGTTCCGATAAGCATTTTATCTTTAATTGCGACAAGTTTCGATCAACAGAAGTAGCGAAGAGAATCTCTTTTGTACACGACAAGCTTTTATGTACCAATTGCCTGGCCTCTGGACATAAACAAGCACAATGCAGAAGCAAATTTACGTGTCGAGTCTGCAATGCACGCCATCACACGCTCCTTCATGGACAGCTGCCGACAGACTCCACTGAATTGCAGATGCCAATTGACAATACACTTGCCAATAACTCTACACCGTCATATGCTTCCAACTCCAAGCACCATGTATTGCTCGGTACTGCTATGGTAATGGTAATGGACAATTCTAACCGGCTTCAGCCAGCAAGACTCCTATTCGATAACGGATCACACGCTTCTTTCGTTACCGAAAGCTGTGTACAGCGACTTCATCTAAGGCGTACACCAGTAAGCACAGCGATTGAAGGAATCGGGGCTACAACAGCTGGGTTTTCAAAAGGCGAAGTGGAGTTAACCATAACCTCATACGACCGACAATATACAACATCAATTCAAGCTCAGATTTTAAATAAAATTACCAGTCACCTTCCACCTGTCCGAGTTCAAAATCACAGCTGGCCGCACATAGAAGGGCTCGTTCTAGCAGACCCTTGCTTCCAGATTCCTGCCGCTGTCGATATACTGATAGGATCTGATGAATTAAGTCAGTTCCTCTGCACTGGACTCATCAAGGGACCCTACGGCACACCTGTTGCTCAGAAATCTACGCTAGGTTGGATACTCATGGGAAAAGTCATAGATTCTACTCCAAAACCACCGGCTCTCTCTGCGACATGTTTAATGGCCAATGCTGAATTGACAAAAGCAATCAAGTTATTCTGGGAAATAGAGACGTTACCGGAAGTGAAACACCTTACTGTAGAAGAAAGATTATGTGAGCAGTTTTACGACGAAACACACTACCGCCAAGAGGATGGCCGCTTCGTTGTCCAGCTTCCTTTTAAGCCAGACTGTCCCATAGGAAGCTCCCGCAATGCTGCTGTTCGCTCTTTACTTCGTATGGAGAAACAATTCGCAAAGGACAAAGAGCTTTTCATGAGCTACAAGAACTTTATTGCCGAATTCATTGAGTTGGGACACATGGAGAGGGTCGACCATCAACCGCTTATTGGAAACCATTTCTATTTGCCACATCGAGCTGTGTTTAAGGAATCGAGTACAACAACCAAATTGAGGGTAGTCTTCAATGCCTCATGTCGCTCAAGTACTGGATTCTCCTTAAACGACACACAGATGATAGGACCCCAACTCCAGCCTGATTTGTATTCAATATTGCTTCGTCTTCGTACGCATCGTTTTGCGATGACTGCCGATGTCGCTAAAATGTACCGGCAAGTACGAGTGCACCAGAAGCACGTTGACTTCCAGAGAATAGTTTGGAGAAACTCACCCGACGAAGACATTAAGGATTACCGACTCCTAACAGTTACTTACGGGGTCGCTTCCGCATCCCACCTAGCAATAAAATCGCTTCAAAAAGCTGCGCTGGTCGAAAGTCCAAACTCGATGGCAACTCAAGTTATTCTTCGAGATTTTTACATGGACGATCTTCTTACGGGTTGCTTTGAAGAAGATGATCTGCACCGTTTACAAGTAGAGATATCCGACGTACTCAGTCGAAGCGGTTTTCATCTCCGTAAGTGGTCATCAAATTCTTCAACTGTCATCAACGCCATTTCCCCAGAGCAACGAGAAGTCTTGCAATCATTGAGCTTCGATGAAATAGATGGTGTGCGAACGCTTGGGCTTCAGTGGGTGCCTTCCATCGACCATCTCGCATTTTCTGTTCAGCTCAATAAGGTATCAAATATAAATGTAACCAAACGTCTTATACTTTCAGATACAGCCAAGTTGTTTGACCCCTTGGGTTTGCTGTCACCATCAACAATAATACCGAAGATGCTCTTCCAAAGCCTTTGGAGACCTAAAGTTGATTGGGATGAGACTGTGCCACAAGACATAAAACGCCAATGGTTGCATTATAGGGACCATATCACCTGCCTCGCAGCAATCAAAGTGCCGAGATGGGTCGGTACAGGGATCCCTGGGGCAGTAACCGACTTGCACGGTTTCGCAGATGCCTCGCAATCAGCATACGCAGCAGCCATTTACGTGCGTACGGTAGCTCCTAATGGAAAAATCTCCGTGATGCTTCTCACAGCGAAAACCAGGGTAGCGCCCTTAAAGACCGCCATTCTATCACTGCCACGATTAGAGCTGTGTGGAGCACTGCTCTTGGCCAAGCTGATGAAACACGCCAAAGACGTTTTATCACCACACGTACGTGATATATATGGTTGGACTGACTCAGCTGTAGCACTGGCATGGATCCGCCAACAGCCTGGCAGATGGACAACTTTCGTCGCGAATCGTGTGTCTGAGATACAACAAACTGTTCCACCAGCAAATTGGTTCCATGTGCAATCTTCTCAGAACCCAGCAGACTGCGCGACGAGGGGGGTGTTACCAAATCTTTTAAACCATCATCCTCTCTGGTGGACTGGACCTTCATGGTTAGCAGAAGAAGAAACCGCTTGGCCCGAACAGCGTCTCTTCACAACAAACTTAGATCAGCGAGCAGAATCAGCCAACTTAGCCTCTAACTGCGATACTACTCCGATTTGGGATCTCGTCAACAAATTCTCATCGCTGCGAAAGCTAAAACGCGTCACAGGCTATGTAATCCGCTTTGTTGACCACGTTCGTTATGCTGTGAAGAGGCGTAAGCTTCTCGAAGGAGAGATACCAACCCCTCCACAAACAAGCAGATATCTACACCTATCCGAATTGGACAAGGCCTTGAATTTTTGGATCGGCATGTCTCAGAAGCAGTTTTTTGAAGACGAAATCCAACGGCTAGGAGCCAAAAAACCAGTAAGTAGGAGTAGTAAATTGTTGCGTCTAAATCCCTTTCTAGATGAAATGAATCTCATCAGAGTTGGAGGTCGATTAAGTCAATCCAGTCTACAGCCAGATCGAAAATATCCTATAGTTCTCACGTCCCTCTCAAAGTTAGCACAGCTCATTTGTGAGGACGTCCATTCGTATACTCTTCATTCAGGTCCGCAATCTATGCTTGCTACAATACAAAGTCGATATTGGATTATCGGTGCACGAAAAATTGTGCGAAAGGTGTTCAAAGCTTGCCCCAAGTGCCGAAGATACAGTCCTGTCGCCCAGCAACAAATCATGGCTGATCTGCCTGGTCACGTCTGCAAGTTTGTCGTCCTTTTTTACGCAGCGGTGTGGATTTTGCTGGACCCTTGCATCTACGATGTTCGAAAGGACGCGGTGCTAAATCCGTTAAAGGGTATATTTCCGTTTTCATTTGCATGTCTACAGGAGCAATACACCTCGAGTTAGCAAGTGGACTCTCATCGGACACTTTCATTGCCGCATTCAAACGTTTCGTCTCTCGTCGAGGTCAGTGTAAGGAGCTATTTAGCGACAATGGCACAAATTTCGTCGGAGCCGAAAAAGAGCTCAGGATGCTCCTCACCAGCGCTATGAAGGACGACAATCTTGCCAAACATTTGAGTGAAGATGGAACAGTGTGGCATTTTAATCCACCTGCGGCCCCGCACATGGGAGGATATTGGGAGGCGGCTGTGAAGCGGGTTAAATATCATCTGCGCAGAACTTTGGGAGAAATGCTTCTGACTTACGAAGAACTAACAACACTGCTGGCAGAGGTGGAAGCTTGCGTTAACTCCAGACCACTGTGTGCCACTTCTTCATGTGTCGACGATCTCTCCGCTTTAACACCCGGACATTTCATTATCGGGGAGCCATTGAAAACGATACCAGAGCCTAATGTAGAGGATTTCAAAGGACACCTAGTTAGCAGATGGCATCTGATATCTAAGCTCAGACAACACTTCTGGAAGAGGTGGAGTTCGGAGTACCTGGTCCAGCTACAACAGCGTGGGAAATGGCATAGGGAAAGTCCAAATTTTCAGATCGGAGACTTGGTGTTGATTCGAGATGAAAAGATACCCCCAGCAAAGTGGAAATTAGGTCGAATAACGCAGTTGCATCCGGGGCCTGATGACCGTGTTCGAGTCGTCACCATGAAAACAGCAGAGGGGGAGTTGATGCGCCCAATAGTAAAGATATCACCGTTATTAAAATTCAATGATAATACCGTTAGTAATTAAAGTTAAATTTAAAGTTAAAATTTATTGAAATTTGAATGTTGAAAGAATTAAAAAATTGTATTTATTTATTCTCTCAAGGTGGGCAGAATGTTGCCGCCTTTAGTTAGTTCTCTTTTGTCACTCGTACAAGACGGTCATTAAATATTGCTCTTAACAATTAAAACCAATCCGTGTTTCATTACATATTACAGTCCACTCAATTTAGCATCGAACAGAGTGTGTTATTAAAATTAAGATTAAATGAACTCTCTAAATTTTGGACTGAAATATTATGAATTTCGACAATGTTATCTGTATTTATTATGGTTGATTTTATGGGTTGTTCGACGGTAAATATCTGATCGAAATCGCTAAAATTAATAACTTCAATCAATGAATACCACTCATTTGCTTTATATAATCCTTCGGAGATTAAAAGATTTGTTTTTATAAGTGTGGGTTTAATAAAAATACTCCCAAACTCAACGTCTACAGTAAGACGACAAATAATCTTATTCTTTCCCGGAACAGAAAACGTTTTCGAAATCATGTTGGGTTTAAATTTTAACGGTATTTTAACCTCTTCATTTTCTAAAACATTATTTTTGAAGTCAACTTTGATTTCAAGATCTCTCATAATATCTATACCAATTAAACCATCAAAATAGCTATGAAAGTTAAAAAGCAAAAACGTGATTGGTTTTCGAGTGTTTAATTCAGAAAGACTTCTTTATTTAAAAATAAATAAAAAATAAATAAATAAAATATTGTTATTATTTCAAAGTTTTTTGCTATTGTTGGGTTTAAAAAAGATTTATTGCTTCCCGTGTCTATTAGAAATTTAAGTGTTGAATTATTTATGCTATCTATTGTTATGTATGGTAATAAGTTGGTATTGTAATTATTCATGTTAATGTATCCTATTGATTTTCCGAGGCAAGTGTAAGAAAATTTGTGTCATCTATTTCAGTTTGTATTATTTCTTGATGTGGATTAGAAGAATCGAAATTTTGTAAAAAGCGTTGTGGTTCAGGACAATCAAAATAATATCCTTGGTTTGGTAACTGCATCGATTCATAACTATCATTCATTTCAATATTGTGCAAGTATTTTTGTGAACTAGGACTTGGTTCGGAGCGTGAAGGTTTTGTTTGAGATGAATATTGGTGTGGACGTGAAAATTTATTCTGATTTAAGTGTGATCTAGAATTATTTTGAGCTGATGTAGATGGTTGGTAAAGCTGTGTAGATTGTGGGTTAGTGAAGGAGAGTTTCGGATGATTTTGAACATTGTTGTTTAATACTGGCTGACTATTTAAAATTTGTTGGTTATTAGGTGAATAATATGTAGTTGTATAATTGTGTTGCATGTTATTTGGTTCATTGAAAGCTTGTGGATAGGTGTTAAAGGTATATTGCCTAGCTAAAGAGGTTCTATTATTTTGATATTGTTGCCTGTCTTTACCATGATTTCTATATTGATAATAATTTATGTCATGACTATCGCGGAAATAAATGCAGTTTTGTTCCTTTAAACAAAAGTTCAAGGCGTCTGTTAGCTTAACTGGTCTCATAGCTCTAACTGTAGAACCTAAAGGTTCGCGGAGTCCAGATAAGAAAGTGTTTAAGCACATTTCTTCATATAAGATTTGTTTTGAATGAATTACGCTTTGTTCGCTTTCATGCACTTTAACATGGTTAACCATAGCGGAGAGTAACTCAATAATTTTTGAATAAAACGCGTCAAGTGTGTCATTGTTTTGTCGAAGTTGGTGAAGGTCACGTATTAAACTTGTCTCGTTTCTTTTATCAGAATAGTGCACAATAAGATTATGCTTTATTTCAAGCCAATTAACTTTAGTACCGTACATATTGAGCACTTCGTTTGCTTGCCTCTTAATCTTATTACGTATTGCTTGAATTATAATTTTTTCGTATGGAGAATCATTTAGTTGTGGCACAAAACTTAAAATTTCTTCAACATTAGTCAAGAAATCGTAGAGAAGCCTAGGATTACCGTCATATCCTGAGCGAATTAAAAATTTGTAACGGATCTATAGAATTATTATTATTCATCTCCGTATCCCTGTTTAACGCACCGTTTACTATATTATTTAAATTACTTGATAATTTTGATCTATCAACACGCGATATTTTAACTTGCAATTTTGTTTGTGTTTGTGTTTTAAAATAAGGCATAGAAAACAACCAACAACAGATAAGAACTTACCTGGGAGAAGGAAGATGTTGTTGGAAGATCTTGTTCGTTTTAATTTTTGGTTTCTTTTTTCTTTTTTGAATTTTTTCTTGTTTTTGGTTTTGATCCAATGTTCCTTCGGATTTTCGGATCTTGAAGCTTATCCGTTTGTTTCCAATTTATATTTTGCTTTGTTGTTGTTTATATATTTATGTTTATTTTTGCAATCCAATATTCCCTTGGATGTTCTGTACTAAAGCTACTTTTGTTCGCTTTAATTGTTGACCGACTGCGCCAGTTATATTTGTATATCAATTAAAAGACAAATATTTTCTAATTTTAGGTCTTTATTGTTTAAATTCAGATTGAAAAGTGAAGTACATAAGTATTTTTTTATATTTTTAGATTTTAAGTTTTTACAAAAGCTTTTAATTTTACAGAAATGAACAAAGTAGCTAAAGTTAAAGTATATTTGTATGAATTTAGAGATGAGCTTGATTTAAGCTGACGCCGTATTTGTTATAGTGGGAGCATGTACGTAACTCGGGTATAACGGTTGAATATCTTAGAGCATATACCGTTCAAATAACGATAGAAGAGGGTGAGGCATGAGACATTACGTCGGTGTTCAAGTGTTGTAAATGTCTCAACGATGTTATGGTCACCAATCATCTTAAATGAGCTTATCATATTTTGCCGTTGCAGTTCCACATCCGAAGAGGAGGAATGTGAGTCTGAGAACAAATATGAAAAGCTAAGGGTATTATCGTCAGCGAAACAATGGCCCTTAGTTATAAACATACGTAAAGTCGGTTTGAAAGTCACTTTTTGTTAGATTTAGAAAAGCTGCTTTTAACATTTCGTAGTAACAATTCAAATATAACAAAAGTCTAATTCTTCGCAATCATTGTGAATCTTTCGTTATTGTGAACTGACAGCTTCACTTTTGAAGTTGACAAATTCGCAAAACGTATTATTGTGACCTTCGCGCTTAAGTCAGTTCTGCTTCTGGGTCACACGCGAAAAGCTCTATTGTGAGTCTATCATTTTAAATATGACTTAGTTACAGGTGAACTGCTTCTAAGCATATTTTTAGTTTAGAATTGAATTGGATTAGAAGTTGCAGACAAGGCCTTAAATATACCTGCTGATTCACCAGAGCTATTGCCTGCCGTTTAGTTCCACCAGGGGCCTTAAGTATACCTGCTGATCCACCAGAGCTATTCCCTGCCGCCAGGGGCCTTAAATATGCCTGCTGATCCACCAGAGCTATTGCCTGCCGTGTAGTGCCACCAGGGGCCTTAATAACTACTGATCCACAGAAATTGCTTGCGGTAGTGCCGCCTGGGCCAAATACGTAATCCCCGGGAAATAAACCGGTCACGTGAAGCCATCAAAAGCTCAAACGGAAACAGGAATAGAATATATATAGAATATAAATATAGAAATATAGAATATTACAGTATTTTAGGAAGACCTTTTCTGAGAGAATAAACAAGGTGAAATGAATTTCTGCGAAAAGTACCTCTTTCGGTCTCGACGTAATGTGAGCGTGGTAGATTAGCTTTGTTTACAATTCTTCCCCAAACTTGCAGACCTCGAACACAAACGATATCATCAAGCAAAAATTCCTAAAGCGTGTGGACGCCTCGTCTCTTGTCAAAACTCTTTGCTTGGTTACGTTAAGGCTTAAGGCTTGTTCTTTGAGCTGAAGATCATCATAATTAATCAACTTGGGGCGCAATTGTTAAGATGCAACTGTTAAAATCGTTCGCAATCTTCGGTTCATCAGCAATTCAGCAAGGTTATATCCATTTGCAGTTGGCGTTGCTCTTTACTCTAAAAGAGCAAGATAAGGATCTTCGTTTTTCTTCATAAGGAGTTTAACTGTTTTCATGACTGATTCAATAAAGCCATTGCTTTGTGGAAATCTTGGTCTTTTTGTTCCATCTGTTCAGGAAAATGAATTTACAACCGAAAAATGGAAAAACACATTTTAATAAAAAAAAAAAAAAAATGCGCTTTTTTTTATTTCAAAAAAAAAATTCTTGGAGTAATTTCCGATCGATTGGTATATAATTTGCCTTTCTTTTCAAAAGAAAACATAGATAAATCAAAAACTTATTTTTTTCTTCTTTTAAAACCTAAATTTTAATTTTATTGAAAGTCATCCTTTGCATTTTTGTGCGAAAAAAAACTTTCAATTGTGACAGTTTTTGTAACCAATATTTTGAATGTAAAAATTAATCTAACTATTAATCTAAAATCCAATGGAAACACTACTAGATTATTTTTAATCTTACTTGAAGATAATCTAGATTATCGTTCAGTGGAAACATAATATAAGCCTAGTACGCAGATCGGAAAAAAAAACAAATTTTATCTCTACAATTTTAATCTCTACAAATGAATTATTATTAATTCCACGCAAAATTTTGAAGTTGGAGATATTAAGAAAAATGTCTATTTGTCGACAATAATGGCGCTTTTAATTGGCAATCTGGGACCTTAAGAAGAGCATTCTGGTTTTAAAATCAAAAGGGAATTCTCGACTTTTCAGAATCAAGACCCAAATATTCAGAATGCTGTTTTTGCGTCCACATTGTCAACTAAAAACGGCATTAATGCATCCATACTGTAATGCGATTTGTTACCAACATAACATATGGTTGCCCGCTCTTCAACTTATTTGCATAGCGAATTGAATACAATTTGTTTTTATTCTTTTTGATTTGATTTTGAATTTGATTAATAACGTCTCCTCTTCCAAATATGCTTCTTTACTTTTACTTTTTTTTCCTTATCACAATTTTTCCGGTAAAATAATACTTCGAAAATTATTTGTCCAGATAAAAGAAAGTGGAGACATTTTCCTAACAGCGGTCCAAGGAAAAATTGTGTATAAGAAATACATTAATTCCAGATCTGCGTACTAGGCTTTATATAATTCCAGCCCTGTATTTAGATTTTAGAAGAATTGTTCGTCGTGAAATTATATGCGACGCTGGCTGTTTGTAATATACCTATAATATAAGCAAATTCAACTCGCTAGGAAGTTTTCCGCAGATAAAACCTTAAATTGCTGTACTATCATTTTTGGACATTTTGCGATCGATTGCTTTCAATAGGGGGATTCACATGGACCAACATGCTCGACAACATGGCTCGTTGGCCATCAATGCTCGATCATGTGAACACAAAGACAACTGCTGGACCAACATGTTGGATGGATTTCAAAATTTGTTGATAACTTTGGTGGCTCGTCCAACCAACCAACTTGTGCGAACAGTTGCTCGACAACTTCGGTGTTCATTTCCATTTCGTAAATGTCTCGGTCGCGTTCATATCATGTGGGAATAATGGAATTAACTGCAAAAAACCTCCACCCTTCCGTCCCATATCTATTTCTATATTCTCTTTTTTTCCTTTTTTTCTTTCGTTTCCCTTTCTTCCTATTCTTCTTCGAGAATTTCATTTAAGATTTAATGAGCCCAATTTTGTTTCGGCATATTGCGTCTGCTTGCTATAAAAATTTTATATGTGAACGCAAAGTCGAATGTGGGTTCGTTTTGACACCGAGCCAATGTCGTCGAGCATGTTCGTCCATGTGAATCCCCCTAATTACTTCAATTTTGCATTCACAAAGCTGGTTAAATTTCGACTACGTAGTGACTAGGTTATTGAATGCGCCCATAAGAAGTCGTTTCAACATTCGTAATTCCGTACGCATTGTGTTTCCGCCTTAAAATAATTTTTTCAATGGTGCAACTGTCAAATTGTTCCGAATTCGAGGCCAGCTGACACAAATGACAGCTTCAAAATTATTCGCGGTTTTGTTTTCCCATCATAACAACAACAAATCAAAACTTGTCTTGAGCGAGCTCAGCATGCCTACCAAAATGGCTCTCTTCGCCGCTAAAAAAATACAAATTCTGTCATTCTCCTTCGTACCCAACAACCATTTGAAGTGAAGTGAATTACGAAAAAAATATATTAGTTTTTCTTCCGTTAATGTATGTACAATAGATACTTGTATCATATACAAATAAAACCATTTTGAATTGCATTCCAGAACAAAAAGAAAAAGTTTTTACCCGCAAAGTAAACCCAAAATCGTGATCGAGAAAAGTTTCTGTAAAAACTAATTGAAAAACTTGAGCAATTTCTTGTGAACTCCTCATCAAGTTACGACCTACGTAATAGAAATGCAAAATTAAGATACTAAAAACTTGTTCAACTCGTCAGGACTCATGAAAAATCTGTAGAGTGGCATAAACGCTTTCAAAATATGTGAAAGGACAAAAGTGGTTGAAGAAGTTTGAAATGTTTAAAGGTTTTTCAGAGATATCTTTGTTGATTTTTCGTGATTTTGTGTTAACCATTACCTACTCATAATTCTTCTCAAATAGTGTAAGTTACAATTGTTGTTGGAAAGTTGAAATGTGAACCGTGTCATCCCGAATCTTCATTCCCATGGAGAATATATGAAAAATGTATTTTCTGAATGCCATTTGAAAAGCAATTTGAAAGGAAAAAAATTGATGCGTACTTACATAGATATACGGAAAAAAATTGCATTGCAACGAAGAGCACCTGGGCCTGGGATTAACAAAAGGCAATTTTATATTATGGTATACACACCTGAAACGCATCTCTTCGATAAACCCAATTTTAACCCTTCAACGATCGATACACATTTTTGGCCAACATCTATCTAATCAAAGTTAAGCTGTGCTTCAATATGAGTGAAGAGTAAGCTTTAAAACAAAAAAAATACCGAAGGAGATAGAAAACCAAACGATATATGTATTTAGCGAAAACAAAATGGTGAATAGTTCACTTCAGATTTAAGATCGTATCGAGACGAAAGAAAACCCCTAGAATTGTTTCACTGCTCAAAATTGTGTGGGAAAAAGTGCAAAGAATATCGATTCGCATCGATTTTCGATCTGAAAAGCTGAAGAAATGTGCAAATGAAGTGTTCGTTGTAGGCACTCTTAAAGCTTTTTATCTCGGGAACGATTCTCATTCAACTGCGGAAAAAGGTGCAGTGTTTCAAAGTCGCCATTTTGTTGAGTTTGTAAACCAGGTTTTGGAAAAATATCTCGAGAACGACTGAAAAATAATGTTTATCTGATTTTTTTGTTTGTTGAAGAGGTTATAGGGTGTGGACATGTACGTTTTCGAAAACAAATTTCTGGAAAGTTTCGGGATAGTGAAGTTTTTTTTTTTTTTTTTGAATTAAGTTTTTAGACAAGAAAAGTGAACAAAATATGAATACTTCCGTTTAAACGTGTTTCCTACTATAGCTGTGTTCTAGAAGACAACTAGGTACAATTAAGGGAGGTTAAGGAACCCTAAACTACATATTTCATGAAGACAAAAAGTGGTGATGGCGAACGTGACTAAAATAGATCGATTTTATCTAATTGCGTCATTTTTTTTTTTAAACAAGGAAAATAATGTTCACAGTTCACATAGAACAAATGTTACTGGTTGAAACAGTTGAAAATGCAATAATGAAAAATGGTAGCATTTTGTCCAGAATAAATTGTGTGATCAGCGATTATGTGAAAGGCCTCAATGTTTGTGCTTCTTGAAAAAGGATGACCGGTGCAATGTTTTGTTCGATTAGAACGAAATTAAATTAAATGGAAACCGAGAAAATGAAGCCTAATAATCCGTACTTGATGATTGATGAAAGAGAGAATACACTTTTTATATGGCGGTTTTGAGTCTTCACTTTGCACTTGACACTAATCTCGTTTTCCATTAGCAGTCCAGAAGCATTCGGAAGAGTCCAGAAGCCTTCTGAAACCATTCCATTGGACTGACTTTGACAGACGGAATCATTCTGATGTCGTTTTCCATTGGTCGTCCAGAAGAGTCGGAAGAGTCCAGAAGTCTTCTGAAACCATTCCATTGGACTGACTTTGACAGACGGAATGCTTCTGAGAAGAGCAGAACTCTTCTGTTTTGACAACAGAATCGTCCGAAGAATGATACATACACAATAACCCGTTCCATTGGAGGTAGAAGAAAACATTAAAAAAATACCAATGGAAAACTACATGAGAAGAGCAGAACTCTTCTGTTTTGAAAACAGAAGCGTCCGAAGAATGACACTTTCATCCTTACCCGTTCAATTAGAGGTAGAAGAAGAAACGTCAAAAAAGACCAATGGAAACGACATAAGAAAGCTTTGGGATGCCTTTGGTTAAGAATTCGACTTGGTTCTACCGCTGGGCAATATCTGTTAACGGAATATAAGTCTTATAAAAAAATATACGAACTACAGTGCCTAAAAAGTTGCCGAAATATCTCATTGTTACAATTAACAAGCTTCAAAGCTTCCATTTAGCCTTTTAGATCATTATTCAATGACAAAAGCTTCTATACATTTTGGACACGCCCACGCTATGCAGACAGCAAATAAAAAAAGACGAAGAATAGGAAAATAATACATTTTATTATATTCCCGAAATTACATGTTGAACAAACGTACAATACGTCAGATGAAAAAGAAGCAAAGATTATTGAAAAATATTGCAGAGAACGAGCTCGACAACGTATGTATGTCGGCTTACAGTGTAACGACTTCTAAATGTAAACCATTTTCTGATTTACTTGAGCCCAACCACAAATTTCATCAAAATCGGTTCGTACCGAAGAATAATCTACGAATACAAGAAAACAAAATATAGTTTTCAATAATTTATCAGATATATGGATCTAAGGGTTCGTCGCCATTCCTTCTTCCCAATTGAGCTAGCGGGTTCTAGTTCAATGCAGTTGTTAATTTTTGCAAATTCTATCCATAATCATAAGCGCTCACAATCCATGAAGGATCTCAGCCTGAGATACTGCAGCCTTCAATCGTGAACGGTCCCTCGCATGCACTCTCCAGTCGCCGAAACAAAGCGCTCTGGCATCCGCAGTCACTTGGTCCTTGTACCGTAGGTTCGGTCTTCCTTGTCTCGAACCTGGGGGCTGGGATGAGAAGACTTTCTTGGCTGGACCGTTGTCGTCCGTTCGCTCGATGTGGCTGAGCCAATGTAGTCGTCTTTTCTTGGCCTTCTGGACTACATCCACATCTTGGTACAGTTCTCGGTTTGGCCGAAAATCCGTCGAAGAATTTTTCTTTCGAAAGTGCCCAGTATCAATTCCAGTCCAGACACTTTGTCTTTCGAGTGAGGAGTTTTGAACCCAGTTGTTTAACCTAACTGAAGCAGCAGCGGTTCGCTAGGGTAATTCTTCTTCGGATCTACACTAAGGTGTCGTTTGTGGGATTGATGTTTGTTCCAAGGTAGGTGAACTCCTTAACTACCTCGAAATTGCTGCTACCATCAGTGACGTTTTGTCCTAGGTGGTGGACAGATGTTGCTTTGTTTGTTCATAGCATGTTCTTTGTTTTGTCCTCATTCACTTCAAGACCAACGAGTTTCGTCTGTCCTGCAATCGCTGTGAAGGCCTCAAGCACAGCTCTCTCGTCCGCATAGCCTTGCATAGCATAGCATGTTGAAGATAGTGTTTTCCGTGCTCACACCTGCCTAGCGCACTATCTGCTCCAGGAAGATGTTGAAGAAGTCACATGACAACACATCTCCTTGTCTAAACCCTGCGCATGTTTGGAATAATTCGGATGAGCTGTTACCCATTTGCACACTGCACTGCCAAATTCAGACATCGTCATCATAAGCTCTTGGCAGTGGATGCTATCATACGCAGCTTTAAAGTCGATGAAAAGATGGTGGGTTTCGACTTGAAATTCGTTGGTCTTTTCCAGGATCTGGAAACGTGCCGATTATTGTGTTGCAGAAAGGTTTAAGAGGCTCACACAGTACGTTGGATAGGATTTTGTATGAAACATTAAGCAGGGATATGCGATAGATTTTGCATGACATCGGATCGCCTTTTTTGTAGATAGGGCATATGGATCTTATCGACCAGTCAGTGAGCATGCATTCCTCCTCCCACACTTTGGTGATGACCTGGTGCATGCGGTTCATCAAAACACATACTCCATGTTTAAAGAGTTCCGCAGATATGCCTCTTAACTTCAATGGAAGTAGAGGGTTTCAAGGTGATTGCCTATGCTGACGACGTTGCAATATCTGTATCTGGCCAACATCCTCAAGTTGTCTCGGAATTCTTACAAAATGGCTTAAACAGGCTGACGTCAATTCACATAAAACAGGACTAGTACTCTTTACGAGAAGGTACAAAATTCCTCAGATTAACCCACCCACGATTAAAGGAATACCCTTAAAACTTTTCCGACCAAGCCAAATATTTAGGCCTCATTTTAGACAAAAAACTAAATTGGAAGGCAAATTTTGATGAGAGAGTAAAAAAAAGCTACCGTAGCGCTTTTTACTTGTAAAAAGGCCATAGGATCAAAATGGGGCTTCTCCCCAAAAATAACCCACTGGCTATACACTTCGTTAATCAGACCGATACTCATTTATGGAGTTGTCGTATGGTAGACCGCACTGGACAAGATAAAACTGGTAAATGTAAATAAACTTATCAAAGTCCAGCGGTCAGCAGGTATGTGCATCACTGGTTCACTTCGCTCAACACAGCCAACAGCAGCCTTGGGAGTGCTTTTAAACCTAACACCTCTTGACATCTTCTCCAAAATGGTGGCAGCTTACTCATGCGTAAGGCTAAGAGCAACCTCTAAATGGATCAGAAACAACACTGGTCATACTACTATCTTGGACAACTTCAGATCTACCCCAAATCGCTTAGACTATACCACGCCAAAAATAGTATTCGACAATAGCTTCCAAGTTTCAATCCCTTCAAGATCTTCTTGGGAAGAAGAGCGACCCCTGGAAGACAATACGGTACACTTCTATACAGACGGTTCAAAGACCGATTACGGCGTTGAAAGTGGTATCTATTCGGAGCAACTGAATCTCAGTCTATCATATAGACTAGATACTTCAAGGCAGAAGTAATGGTGATTAAAGAGGCACTATCCTGGCTGAAACGTTTTATATACGTATCTTCTCGGACAGCCAAACTCTCCAATAGTCCATGACTGTCGATCATCTCTGAATGAGATCATGGAACAGTTTAACATTCACGTCATTTGGGTGCCGGGCCACAGAGACATCCCGGGAAAATGCAAATCCAATGACCTCGCCAAAAACGGAACACTTCTGCCTACCGAAAAACAACATAGAAACACCACTTGTTATATGCAAATATCTTCTCAAACAATATGCTCTAGAATCAACAAATGCTAAATGGTCACAGGGTACCACCCAGCAACCAAACAAATATTACCAAGCATAGACTTGAAACGGTCAAAAGTCTTGATGTCCCTGAGCAGACAAAATATAGGCTCTACAATTGGAGTCATAACAGGACACTGCCTCATGGTACCTACCCATGAGGCTTTGAGGCTAGGGGTCTACACAAACGACTTCTGCAGAAGCTGCATGGGCGAGGAGGAAGAAGAAACAGCCCATCACCTTCTGTGTACATGTCCGGCACTCTCCAATAGAAGGAATAACTATCTCGGTAATCCCTTCTTCGATAATACCAGTGAACTGGCAACGATCGACACAAAACGTCTCTCTAACTTCATTAAAAGTACAAAATGGTTTGTTTAAGTTCATTACTCTTCCATGTGTAACTTCTTTAGTCGTTTCACAATGGACCCTTGAGTCAGTGAGTCAGTAACTTCTAGACAGCCACTCCAACCTAACCTAACTTGGTTGTTAGGGTAATTGTTTTCACTCAATTGACATCAATGTTCAAAGCCCACAATTTGGATTGTTCTCTCCACCGTTGTTGCCACTTGGTATTGGTCCATGTTCCCTACGATTGATATTTTGTAGTTTTTAAATCTGTAGAAATCTAACTTCCTGCCAAAAGATCAGAAAAAACAATTTCAACTTGAAACTATTCAGGGAACCTTAATACGACTTCTCCATTTGGTATGGATCCATACATTGCTTTAATAAAACCGATTCTGGTGTATTCTCTATTAAATTGTTGAAAGCCTTGTGATTGTTACTCAACGAACTGCTCAGTAATTATCTGTTACGTGTTGATACGATCAATACAATAGGATCTAGTTCGAAAAATATGGGAACAAGCGTTGACTCTAGACATCTTTAAATGCGTTTCAACTTCAACTTAGTTTCGTACTCTGGGGATTTTTAAACAATGTCTGTATCCCTGTCATTTTCAGTGTATTTTCACTCGGTGTTTTTAAGTGCTGTAGTCTTAGCCAGTATATTTATTATTATTTTAATTTTATGAGAAAATCGCGAATCGAGCTACCCTCAACCCTTCCATTAGAGGGTTCCTGGGGTAACAAATTGGCTTCCTATATCCTTAAGCTCGATTATTCCACTATTATCTATCTTGCTTTCGTGTCTCTTCTTTCAGGTTATTTAAACCAATAGAAAGCAGGAATAGTAAACCGCAATATGGAAGACATTGAATATGATAAGAAATTTGATGAGATGCAAAAATACGTTCCATTTTTGGATCGTGTGATTGAAAAACTCAAAAACAGTGAGCAAGATAAACCACGCAAAACGCAGCTTGAAAAAATGCAAACTCTGCACACACTCCTTAACAACAGGGAAAAGAAGTTAGTAAAAACGTTCCTACTTGATGGTAACTTTAAACTAAATTCCTTTCTTTTAGATTGAAAATTGAAACTCTCTTAAAGTGCGAATCCGTTTTGAAGAAACTCCATGCGAAAATTGAAAAGGTGAGTGCGTCAAACAAACAAGAAAGAAATGTAAATATAAACCCCTTTTTTAGTCTGATGATACGGCTTCTAATTCCGGTGCAGCGCCTACGACACCTATCAATGCAGCAACAGCACCAGAATCATTAGTTGCAGCCAGAAAAGTTCTAAATTCCACTCATGCAGCACAACAACAAGCTGCTTCTGTAGCAGCTCTGCAAAAACATAAAATCATGCCAAATCGCAATTTAATTGAAATCTACACCTGTCCAGCTAGTCCACCTCATTTGGGCGACGAGGACTTTCGACCACCAGTTGAAATTCCCACTGAACGTCGATCATCGCCTGTTAAATTTTTGTCCAGTTCTCGATGGGATTCAAATAGCTGCAAAGAGCCAGCAATAGAAAAACCAATTCCAAGGGTTCGAAATCGTCCCAACCATAAGCCTTCCGATACCAAGCGACCATCCCGCTGGTCAGAGACCATCGATCTTACTAGATCAAAGACACCTACAGCTCCGTCGTCGTCCGCAGCACATCAAAGATCTTGGTCGTCCTCGGCTACATCAACTTCAACAAGTTCCTCATCAAAGAATCACCGTTCACATACTCCACAAAACTCGAAATACACATCCGAGGAGGAGAACTGGGATTCACCGGAAGAAGAAACATTACCAAAGTTTAAGCAAAATCCCAAAACGACATCCCACAAGGACCCAACCAGTAAACACCATAATTATCATAATCAACATAATCACCATCGAAATTACGATAAGCATCATCCTCCTCTTCCGCCCGCTCCGCCTGAATCCCCGCCTCCACTACCCCCATCGGTTGATAGCGATGTGTTTCACGATAAACTGTACCACGAAACAATCTACAAATACAAGACTCAGGAATCGTCTTCATCCTTCAACAGTTTCATAAATCCTCCTCCCCCCGAGGCCCGCACACCACCAAAACACTCTTCCAATAAACAAATATTCAATCGTCTTGGTGACAAGGTCGACACTTTTGAAAATTTTCGCATTCATGTCAAAAATGACACTGCAATCCAAAAACTTGCAAAATCGGCTCTAAAACACCCTCCACCGCCACCGCCACCACCGCTCCTAGTTTCAACCAAACCTATTGGTGATGTGCTCAAGAGTCCGCCACTGAGCGCAGATGATATAGACGATCTGTTAAATGAATCACTCGAAGCAGCAATGGAACAGAAAAGGAGTTTGAAGACTGCAGTCGATTCATTGAATTCGATGAAAGACTCGAAGCCATCTTCCCTGGATGCTGTGCGAAAGAAATTGGCCAAGATCTCAAAACCGACGTCATCGGTTCCAGAGGCGTTGCCAACTCAACCGACACCATCTCAAAGAATACCAAAATCAAGTGATAACAAGCCTGACGATCCATTTTCTAGACGTGAAAAATCTATAATAACACAAAAACCCGTTGAAGTTGGATCAAATAAAAATGAAAGCCCAGTGCACATATCAAGTCCACTTGCTTCGCCTCTATCACCTCCACAACAATCGATAACATCTAGTCCAATGGATGCAGTAGTTGAACGCTTAGCCCTCAAATATAAACCACACAAACGGCGGCAATCTGTAGCAGCCGAAGGCGTTTATTCACCACAGGGCGATAGATCCGTTCCCTCTTTTAATACTCCATTTGACCAAAAGACGAAACCCATAGTTCAAAGAAGAGACTCCATCGTGTCTCCGAGTAATGGAGCAGCGGCACCGGCGGTAGATCCACGACTATCGAAAAATATCGGGCACATTCCCAAGCCAAATATATTACCTGCCCCCAATGTCTTGCCCACAATCAATAACTTTGATCCTCGATTAAGAAAGAATAATCTCCACAGCAATACAGCTAAACCTCCTCTATCGTATCACCAACCAACGATTCCTAGTCTCTTGGATATTCAATCTCCGATTCCAAGACTGTTGGACATTCAAATCAATATTCCCCTTGCACCCAATTGCATTTCGCCACAACTGCAGCAACCATCATTGATAAAAGCTTTCAATAATCCAAATAGCAAAGTAATTTCTATGCCTTCGCCTCCAGTTCAAAATTACAATGCTCCCATTCCTAACCGAGTGCCAGATCCGAGGATACAGAAAACCATGAAAATGTATCCTGACAAATTCAATGCCGAGCGGAATGATCAAACTGAGCGCATGAAGTACTTAGAATCGAAAAAGAACAAACCACCAGAACCGAAGACTTACGGTGAATATAGACAGTCAAAATGTCGTCAACAACAGAAAGCAGCAGCAGCAACATCTTTGTGTGGAACCGAAGAATTATCTAAAACGACAACTGAATCAACGACTCCAGTTGTCCCATCCATTCAGTCACTGACTCCATCGACTCTTGATAAAATGTACCGAACGGCTGATTATGGTCATGAAATGGGCGGTAGTATCCATGGTTTTAAGATACCGAAAAAGCCTAAGCCGCCAGAAGAACAGTCCAAACCAATTGAGTCAGAATCTGCTAAGTCGATAGATGTAGTGGAGCCCAGCAAAAATGAAGACATTAAAAAAAATCATAATGAGGCTCAAGATCCTTCCAAATCACCCACAGAAAAACCAAAAGAGACAGAGGAAATTCTTCCAGATAAACTACCGGTACTTAAATCCCAGTCAGCAACTATCGTAGAGAAACAGAAAGAAAACTACGAAAATGAGAAAAAGTTATCTCAAGATGCAGCAAGTTCCAAAATCTCAACTCAAGTGACCAAAAGCAAAAAGGACAACAAGAGCAAAAACAAAAGTCATGCAGCAGAAATTGAAGAATGCCCTGAGAGTAAAACATCAGAAGTAGTTTCAAAGTTCGATTTACCCTTAGCTCCGAGTACTCCAGAAATCTCTAATATAACCGTTTCGGAGAGCTTAGATGAGTCTGCCAACGAGAGTCGACTCGTTATCGATGAAGATGTAATTATCATTGAGTCGCAAAGTCCAGAACTATCAACAATTGTGGATTTGGAAGAGATAAAAAAGTCTCCAGAACCCGCTAAATTTGTGCGTTGCGGGAGACCACGAAAGAAGAAAAATATGCCAAAAGTAGAACCTCTGGTTAAAAATAAATCTCCACAAGAAGAACTACTACCAGCAGAACCGATGTCAACTTTACAAGAACCAGAATCACTTAAATTGGAAGAAAAACCTGCGTCCATTGTAGAAGAAGAAAGCAAAACTCGCCGGATTACAACACGTCGCTCAACCATTATTATGAGGGAAGCCGGCGAAACTGCTGCAGCTTCAGAAAAGCAGAAATGTGATAGCCCGGCTCCAATAGGCAGTCCTCGACGTCGATCGGCATCCGATATATTCTCTCCATCAAATGACAATTCCATTGTCTCCACAATGAACATAATAGAAGGCAAACGACGAACAAGGGCATCGATAAATTTCAATGAAAAGAACACCAAGAAACCAGCAACTTCGAAGTCTATTCCAGCAGCAGCAGTAACACAAGAGTCAACGCCCAGTCCCGTTCCTCCTGTGAAATCGAACCAAAGCACTCCAAGATGTGGAAAATCTACGGATTCAAAACAGTCGAAAAAGACGACCATGCCAACGACTCCATCGCTAAAGAAAGTAGAAGCTGTAGAGGCTAAACCTAAAACCAACTCAGAAGATGGACAAATTTGTGCTGTAAGCAGTACGACAACCGAATCCGAGAGGCCACACAATGAGCCTTTGAGTGTGTCTGTCGGCTCATCATTATCGCCAACAGAAGAGCCAAGTAGTTCGAATTCCGGCGTTTCCTCTGAGCCAGGAACACCACTCACCGATGATAACAAAAAAAAGTTCATCGAAGGATTCTTATTGACCATTGCAGATCCATCCGCCAATAAGGACCGAATTCTAGACATGCTGAAGACTGTTCTAGACGAAAAGAAGCTGCAGCAGGTCAAGGTAAGATGATTCCTTGTAGTAGAGTACTTGTAACCAATATTCATATTTTAGGAAATATTGTACAGTCCCGAAAAGGAGGAGCACACGAACGTAGAATCTGATAAGTCTAACGAGGAACAAAATGCTGAGGTAAATGAAGCGAACAAACCGCGAGTAACAAGAATCAAAAAGAACGAATTGGACCGTCTCAATGAAGACATTCGTGATATGTTCATTTGTCAAGGTGTCGTGACAGCAACGGGCCGACGCATGTGTACTCTCGCCAAAGATGCAGCTTCACCTTCGTTAGTTTCTCCATCGTCAACATCCTCATCGTCCAGAAAAACTCCAGTTCTCCAAAGTAAAGCCAAGAAAAAAACTCCCTCACCAGCAGCTGTCGCCACAAAACCATCACAACCTACAGCTCCAAAACGACGCATGCGTAAGGCAAAAGTTCTTCTTAGTCCATTGAACATGAGAGCTCTTCGAAGTCGAAATCATAAAGCAGAAAAAGCCGCTCCAAAAATGCCTGTCCTTGCCCCGAATAGCCCAATCAAACTTTCTAGAAAACGAAGCAAAGACAGAAGTAGCGAGAGCAGTAAAGACGACATTCCAATAGCACCAAAGACTGTTAAAGCCGCAACGAAGGCAATCAAAAATCTTAAAAAAAGACCCAAACCAAAGTCGAGACGGCAAAGTCCGGTGTCGGAAGATGGATCGGATTCATCAGACGACGATATAGAGTTGGCTTTCTTAAAAAGCAAACTAAAGAGCAAGGAAGCAGTCGTCAACATAGAACCGAAAAATGCCAAAAAGGCTAAAACCGAAGCCGACACCGAGAACACTGACAAAAGGGTCCAGAAAAGTAAACATCCAAAAAAGAACATTAAAAAAGAGGAGGAGGCGGAGGAATTAAAGTTAGTTGTACCGAAAAAAGAGAAAGAAATCAAAGCCGCAGTTGCAACTCTTGCACCTACTATTGTACAAGTTGAAGAGGAGCCCTTCAAGAGGAACACCAATCCCGAGCATCACACTAAATCTGACTATGCTATGTGCTGTGTCATTTGCAAGGAGCGTGCCCGCTACATAGCACCCCATTATCTCACCGTGCACAAAGATTCGGAAATTTACACTTCCCGTATGCCACAGAATGTCCTTGACGATGTTAAACAAGGTATCGGAAATCGGGCCATCTATTATTTGCTAAAGAAGCCCCAAACCTGCTATCACTACAACTGCCCATTCTGTGACTTCAGTACGACACAACCGCTTCGCGGATGGATGGAGCACTTTACCATTCACACCGGCGAATATATGTACAAATGTTCGAACTGCTTTAAGGCTATGAACAGCAGCACCTACATGACGGATCATATTAAAAAAGTCTGCACTACGGCGAAAAAGATCAATCGAGATCCAATTAATTTGCACCGTGCACAGGGAATACCTGGCTATGTGTGTCACTTGTGTAACTTCGTTCAAATGCTTCGATCGGGAATCGTGCGCCACTTGAAGATACATCATGATCTGATAGATGAAGTTTCTAAGAACAGTATCATAGAAATTAAGCTAATTGACACGGTGGACGTTCCGAAAATGGAGGAGGACAAAGCCAATGAAACTGCGTCGGCAGTCACTGATACATCGACGGTGATTGATTCTTCGGTTTTGAGTATTTCTGAGAATGTAGCGAGTACATCTCAGAAGGAGTTGATAAGTGATGTGGTTGTTGATTCACAGCCGGAAAATAAGGACCAGGAGAAGTTAGAAGAAGAGAAAGACCCTCTGAAGATCACCGAAAAGGATATATCGAGCGATGATAAGCAGATGTCGGAAACTCCATCCAATTTAGAGCCCAGCATATCGATTGTCAAAAACATTGAAGCGTTCCTCTCACAGGAGCATGTTGAAGAAACAGAAGCAGTAATAAATCAAACAGTCGATGACGCTCCAACAACTGAAGCGATTGTCACTTCTCTAAAACCTCTTCCAACACCGGTAGCCATTGAAGTTTTTCTGCCGCGAGACTTGGCATCTCCGACTTCAATCGATTTGGCCGAGAGTTTGAAATCAATTGACAAAGAGAATGAAGAGAACGAGTCAGACACAGGAAATGCTCAATCGACTCCAAAGAAAATTACCATTGCCGAAAGACTAAGCCAGAGATTTAAAGATATTGAAAAACAGGCTTCCGATGCATCCCAAGTCGAAGTCGAAGAAACGACCAATGAGAATGAAATCATCGAATCACCTCAGGTTGCACCGCCACCGTCCGGTTCTCAAAATGTTGAAAGAGAAGAACTTCAGCCTCTAAATGCTTCTGCAATAGCACCGAATGACTCTTTGAATGAATCTGGAAATCTTATCATAGATGAGGAGCAGCGAGATGATAAATCTTTGCCCCCGGATAATGCCAAGGAAGTGGAAAATGATGCCGGTTCTGAGAGTGATGATGCAAATGAAAATGAGGAAGATGACAATGACAATTGGGAAGATATTGAAATCACCGAGACAAGAACTAGCGGCAATGGAACTCAGAAAGACAAAAATAAGAACAAATCGATATTCCAGACACTAAGTCGTCTTTATGCGTCCATAGCGCCGAAGAAGGCGATTTCTAAGAAGACGAAAGAGAAGGAACCAAGCAAGAAGAAATCGGAGTCCTTAGAAAAAGTTCAAAGAGCTACAAATGCTTCTATGGTTCCAAAAATGAATATTCCTGACAAATCAATTCCAACGCCTGAAGTATCTTCGGATCCACTTTTGACTGGATCGAAACAGTTGCAGCCACAACAAACATTTCCGAGTTTATCAGAATTCATACTCGACTCGCAGAGTGATTCCTTGGACATGCTTTTGAATTCAAATTTCAACTGTCTTGAAGGTGACGGAACGAGTTTTCCCCATTTGGATCTAAATGACTTGGATTCCACAATATTTGCGCTTCCCGAGGAGCAGGAGAACATTCAAGATGCTATTTCCATGGTCACGGATTTGGATCACTCGCGGTATGACATTCTGGGTAATCCTCTACCTCTCAGTAAGCCATCGCAAGCATCAAAACCACTACAATTGCATCAAACTCAATCTCAGACTTTACAACCATGGACCGTTCAAAAAATTGGCAATTTTGGATTCTCATTGAATGGAAATGTCGTCAAATATTATTGTTTGGTGAATTCGTGTGCGTTTATGTTCTCCGATGATCCTGATGGACTGCAGAGTCATTATATGCTGGAACACCCTAACCTCAAATGGAATGGCTATTGTCAAACGTGTCGCATGCATGTTGGATATGGCGATATGAGTGAAATGAAACACATTCTTGAGGTGCATTCAAAAGTGCAAATTGAGGAGGCAAGTTGTACTTCTGAAGGCGAAAAGCCGAGGATTAAATTTCGAAGACTTACTGGGGATATGTTGTCGACGGACAAACCACAACAGATTGATTTGGTGATGGATGACATTATGTTCTCACCATCAAGCACTCCATCAACTAAATACTCTTTGAATGCACAGCCTCCTGCTCTGCAAACTTTGAATGATCCCAACTCCAATCCCAATTTCTACAACGAACTGTCCTTGACAAATCCAACCCCTCACAAAGCAGCAACCAACTATCCAGAGCTTACTTTCAAGGCAATGCTTGAGAGTGCACCCAAACCCATACAGTGTAAAAACACGTCAGAATTAAGTTTGTCATCCATGCTCCAGAGTGAACCGAAAGCTATGATACCGCACAAAGCACCACCAAAAACCGATATGGATATCCCACTCTTTAAGAATGTAAGCAAGGAATTCACCATAACCAGTGTAGCAGAAGGAGTACCTGACAATGACCTATTCAATTTCGTCTTAAAGCATGCAGATACAGGCCCTGGAGGTATTCAAATAAGTCAGGTAAGTTTTGTCATTTTTACTTCAAAATTCATTATATTTCGACAAATTTAATTTTACAGGTGATAAGTTTGAATGCTGGAGGAAAATCGGTGTCCCCATTGCCCCAGGTTCAGTTGTCTGACAGAGTTACGTCCGCTGAGCTAAGAAACTCACCATCGTCACTGGGGAACTTCAGGAATGTCTTCTCTTCCGCAAGAACATCACCAGCATCAATGAGTCCGAATGTCCAGCAACGGAACACTCCAGCACCGCCAACGCAGCAGATTAAGCGGCCTATTCCAGTAAACAATGCAGATTTCATTTGCAGTGTAGCGCAGTGTTCCTTCTCCACAAATCTGCGTTCATCAATGAATGATCATATATTGTCCCACATTCGACACGACAACAATCGAGATTCGCTTAGATGTCATTTGTGTTCCTTTGTTGGAAAGGAGACAACCAGCTACTTCAAACACATGGCTCAAATACACATGAAACCTGATTCAATTGCGTCTTCATGTTTAACAACGGTTGACTTGACACAAAAAATACAAGATATTCTCCGAAAAACAGCAACGAAGCAAGACCAGGTAAGCCAGGAGCAGGAGCTAGAAGAAGAACCACGGATACTTTTGCAAAACCAACAATCAGTTGAAAAACCAAGAGAAGAACTGAGTTTCTCTGAAAAACTTAGAAATACGGCCACAGAAATTGTTGCTAACACCGGTCTGGCAGAGGAAGAGATTTGGAGATGTATCTTTTATCCTGAATGTGAGTGCAGTGTCACCGAAAAAGACTTCCAGACACACCTTGCAACCCACACAAATATTGTTCCCACATCATTCCCAAGCTTACCGCCGGGAAGTTCACTCAATTGTCCCCATTGTACAGTTAATTATTACCGAGCGGCTGTATTGAAAGCTCACATGAAGACCCATACTCGTCATCAGTTTTTCTGCTTTATATGCAGTCTCACTACATTCGCTAATTACCAGCAATTGCATAAGCATTTCAATGATGTTCATTCGTGCAGTGGAAACATCCGGCCGCAGAATTTGATTCCAGGTGATAAAACAGACAAACCGTCATTTTTCGTGGCAAACGTATCAGAACTATCGGCCATGGAATTGATTCAATTCGGCGAGAAGCTCATTGTCGATTGGGAACGTAAGAAAGCCCTCAATAAGACGCACTTCAAACCCAATGAACAATATCTCTTACCGATTCAGCCAATCTTCAATCAACAAGTCTTTTGTTCAGTTTGTAATTATAAGACCAAAGTTCGAACGAATATGTTTAGACACTTGCAACTACACAACCAAGATGTTGACGTGGGAAGCGTGGATCCGGTGAATCCGGTTCCATGTCTGGAGAAGAACGAAAAGCACTTCGATAAGATGTTGAATCTTGCTTGCAGTTCGAATGCCGGAACTATAAATAAACCCAAAGATTCGGTCAAGATTCCAACATTCGTGCCCGACATGAAGAGGTATGTGTGTGGCCATCCGGGATGTAAGTATCTCACGCTCAACGATCAAATGTTGCGGTCGCACTTAAATGCTCTGCATGGCAATGAAAAGGGCTACCTCTGCCCCCATTGCCAGGAGGAGCTCTGCAAGAAGAGCATGTGTGCCGAGAGGATAGTCCAGCATCTCAAATTCCACGGCAATAAAATCTATCAGTGTGGCGAGTGTGAATACTTCCACTACACGAAACATGTTGTCGAGCGGCACGTGAATGAAAAACATACTGGAGTATCTGTCGTCAGTCTCTTTACGTTCGATAGGAATGAGAGCGATACCAGAAAGACATCGATACAACTGTTCCCGGGAAAAAGTGGTGCGGCGACGATGCATTCGACGTCTGGTGACTCGGGAGCTCCCGCCGACAAGCAAGCTGCAACGAGCACACCTTCCAACATCAAAATGAAGTGGGAATGTGCTCTGTGCAAACATCAGACTGTTACATGGAACCAGATGATCTCACATGCCAATACCATGCACAGCGCCAAACATCAGTACCATTGCGTTCATTGTACCTTCGGATCATCCCAATTGGTGCATATTATGGATCACATTGATTCCAAGCATCCCTCAAAGATTCGCGAAGCCAAATATGTATTTTATAAGATCAATGAGTCGCTTCAAGATAAGGCAGCTGACACTCGGCCATTATGGTCCCGAAACGACCCCAAACGAGTACGAAGTATTCGGGGAATTTTGATGGAGAACGAAGAAGATGCTGAACGAACCAAAAAGAATCTAAGTCGTGCTGGAGTCGACTGGGATGAAGATCTAGATGAGTATGACGATGTTATACCGGTGAGTGATGATTTTGAAAATTCTCCAAGGATCCCTGGAGGATTGTCCTGCTTCCATTGTTCTTTCACAAGTGTTGACATTAATTCTATGAACAATCATTGGAAAACAAAACATTGGTATGAAAAGAATGCGGAAATGGTTCCCCGGCTTCCATTTTTCTTCCGCGTTCATACTGTTCTAAAATGCCCGCTTTGCCCGCATGTAGGCGATCATATCAGCCTCAAAATTCATCTTGTCAGCCAGCACTTACAACGGAACTTTTGTGCAGCCGATCCCACATTATCGAACACTTGTGGTCATTGTCCATTTGTTTACCCACCCAAAAGACTCGAGATCCTGACAAATCATTACCTGCGCGAACACAAGCCGACAGACGTGAAGAATCTATCGTCAGGAATGCTCAAGTATCTACTAACACTGGGTGAGTGCCAAGTCTACATGCAGTGTTACTTCTGCGCCGAGATTTGCGCCGATAAAACCGCGATCATCGAACACGAACGCGAACTTCACAAGAATTCAAACTTTCGATACAAGCAAATCAAAGACGAGGTGATCTACCGTTGTGGAATGTGTCATTATTCATCAACAAATGAACTTGCAACTCTACGCCACATGATCGATCACTTTAGTGGCTTTAACTTTTGCCACTTCTGCAAGAGTGTCCAGAGCAGTTTTAATTCCTACATGCAACACTGCTACTCGAATCATGTGAAGGCGCTTGCCAATTTCAGGGAGATCTACAAGTTTGACAGAATCGCCACATTTTTGGGCGAGATGTTGTTGATATTTCCAAATGGTCTGATAATAAACAAGAAAAATCTTCAACACACCCAATATGGCAATACGGATCGTATCCAAGCAATATACGAGGAGATAAGCAAAAAGGCTCTCGAACCGCCAATTCCACCGTTGTGCGTGGGTCGTTTGCTGGCTCAAAAGTCTCTCGAAGCTTCAGGTCAACCGCTCCTTCCACCGCCACCAAATCCAGTAACGGCTAGGCGCATAGCAAAGCGAAGAAGTACCGTGGCAATGGGTGGCTGCGAACAGGAGCTGAGTGGCTTTTTAGTTCCCAGTCTAGGACCACAGAAGATAAAGAAAAGAAAGTCATCGATATGTGGAGACTTCCAACAGCCAACTGCACCTCTTTTTAGCACAATCACATCAAATACAAATTCCAATGGCAGCAGCAGTGTCGCCACACGACCGTCGTTGACGGTGACCGATGACTGTGACGTCGCTATTGCCAGCCCTGTTATTCAGAAGAAACTAGAACATCACGGATTTTCATTCTACGGAAAGAAACCCGATCCAATTGATCTTTCAAAGATCTTCACTCACATCGCAATCGGAGATAAATACGCTCCGGTGTCGGTGAAAAAGTTTTCACTACTATTCAAAATTAACACCAAAGTTGTGGTTGAAGCTATGGACCATAGAAAATACGAAGCCCGGAAAAGATTATCATCATTTACCAAACCTTGCCCGGCAAGTAAGAAAAAGAAGACTTAAAAGCGACGAGAGCTGAATGGGCAGGGAACCACGAGAGTGTGAGACGTCGTTCACAGCACCCAAATCGACTTGTTTTTTTTTTTTTTTAATTATTTCTAGTTAATGAATTTATTATAATGTAAATAAAAGAAAAACATTTTCAAAAAATTGATAACTATTTGTTTGTACTTTTTGCACAGTGCCCGTAGCTTATCGGTTTGGTGCGTTGGCCGAGCAAACGGAAGCAAGTCTTCTGTTAGTAACGAAGGTGGAGCTCCAGCTCATCTTCGATTCAATAAAGAATAAGAAGTCAGCAGGTGTCGATGGTATATCCAACATTATACATTATTCATATTCGGCCCTATCGAGGTAACCGTCGGAGCGGAATTTTCTCCGATTTCCTCCGAATTTTGCTTCGAGGTAGTTCTCCGACAGGTAAAATGTCTCCGATTCGGAGGAAACCGGAGAAAATTCCGCTCCGACGGTCACCTCGATTGGGCTGATTCCCGATTGAGGCGATAGACATCTACACTATTCTGTTCAACAACGCGCTGAATAATGCATATTATCTAGAGAGTTGGAAGATAGCTGTTCATCCTCTCCCGAAAAAGGGAAAGGACAACTCCAATCCGTCAGATCTTCGGTCGATAAGTCTTCAACTAAGCATCAGCAAGGTGTTCAAAAAGATCATCAATAGAGCTCAGACTGAGTGGGCTGCAGACACCAAAATAATTCCGGGTATCAAGGCGGGCCGTGGCAGCATGCATGCCGCGTCTACGCTCGTTTCTGATATCCAATGGATTAAGTCCAAGAAGCAATGCACGGGCGCTGTTCTGAATGATTTAGAGAAGGCCTTCGACACCGTATGGTTAGAAGGGTTGTGCCTAAAACTCACCAGACTAGGCATCAGGAAACCATTATTGTATATGCTTTTTATGATATGCTCAACAGTAGAAAGTTTGTTTTCAAAAGTGGCAATGTAACTCCTTCCACTACCTTTGAAATTAAAAACAGTCTTCAACAGGGAGCGGTTAATTCGCCGATCCTCTTCAGCATTTACACCAGCGATCTTATAGTTAGCCTTATCCAGGCAATTACTTATGCCGACGATCTGATTGCGTACATTAGAATTCTCTTGCAACGTGACTCCGAGAAGATTCAGCGATATTGCGATGAGTGGAAACTGAAAATAAATGTCCAGCAATGCGAAACAATTCTGTTCCCGACCTTGTTGACTGGGGCCACGAGGAATACGCGCAAGAATTGGCGCAAGATGTTCATCATTGGACCTCACAGACAGCGATTAACGAGCAAAAGTGAATTGAAGTACCTCGGTATCTGGTTGGACCAGTTTCTGTATTTCGACAAACATATAGATGCTGCTCTGACTAGGGGCAGAGGAGCCTTCGCTCTGACAAAACGGTTGCTTAACAGCAGTCGGCTTGACTCTAGTGTGGTTCAACGTTGCGCCATCTCAAATGGAGAAAATTCGAGTGTTCGAGAGGCAGTATCTTCGGTGCTGTCTCGGTTTGTATCGGACACCGGAATCTTCTTATGTACATTACTATTCTAGAATTGACAATTTCGTGATAAAACTTGTTGGGGGTCACATTAGGAGAGCTATGACTTCGACGAATAATTTGATCTTTGGGGCGTTCTATCCGAACGACGGATATTTTGATAGTGGACGCTTCAGTGGCTTCATTCCACCAGAGGTATTCCTCTATTTACATAAATGCGGTCTGATACAGGACAGATTGGCAGTGCCACTAATCTACAACTTCAGGCGAAGAACCTTTGTATACACCCGAAAACCTCCCATTGTACCAGTACAGCGACACTGACATAGCCAGAAAAGTTAAGGTCCATTGTACCAAATTTCAAGATTCTGTTATTGTTTGAAGTGCTTCATAATTTTGATGATCAGTTAGTCAGTCAGTCAATTACGGTTTAAGAAATGTTTATTGTTCAATATCTCAGGAAGTAGTGGTTCTACAAAATTATGTTTTTCACCGGACCTTTGTGCCCATGAAGTTAATACGTAACTCAAATTTGAAAATTCTTACTGAATGGGTTCAAAAGTTATGGTGGGTTAAAAATGTGCTTGAGTTCGATCGTGTAAAAAGAGAGTAGTGCTAGAACTTGGCTGGGCACTACCGTGCCCTTTGATAAAACATTTAAATGTGAAGAATAAGAATACTGGCTTTACGTCGTGATTTTAAATGATTTTTGCTTAGATTAAAATCGAAAAAGTTTGAGTTGTCGTTAGAAAATTTGGCCTTCTGGCTAGGTCCATGTCGTTGTACAACCCGTAAAGTCCGCTGTTATATCTTCTTCGCCATTCCCCTTCAATGCACACGGGTTTAAAGATGACCCGAAGAACTTTCCCCTCGAAACAGCCTAAGGCACTTTCATCCGATTTTGTCAAGGTCCATGCTTCCGCACCATACAGCAGGAATGGGATGATGTGTGTTATACAGTTTTACCTTAGTTGCTCGGGAGAGGGCTTTTCCACTCAATTGCTTCCTTAGCCCAAAGAAACAGCGATAAGCAGGAGTTATTCTTCGTCTGATCTCGGCGCTGGTGTTATTGCCCGTGTTTATAGCGGAGCCTAGGTAGACAAACTCCTCTACTACCTCGAAGTTATATGCGTCTATTGTGACTTTCTGCCCGAGCCGTCGGTGATGGGTGTCCTTCCTCGAACCATTTACTTGGTTTTTCCCTCATTTTTTTTCCCTCATTTACTGCTAAAGCCATTTTTGCCGCTTCTGTCTCAATTCTCACAAAAGCGCCACAAGCGCTGCGATCGGTGGTGAAATATTGCAATTTTCACAAGAACGCATTCTTCCAACCTTCGAAGCAACTCACGAAGGGTGTCAATCGGTTGCTGAGTAACATATCCATTGGCGAAAATTTTCGAATTTATTTCTGTATTAATTGTGATGATTTTCATAAAAAGAAAACAAATTTCAGGAAAAAACACAGACGATCAGGAATTTTAGGAGGTATACTTGTTTTATTTTTTTTTTGTCAGTGACGGCTAAAAGAATAACAAATTTCCAAAAAGAATAATTTCGAAAAACAAAGTAGGCCTTTAGGCGCAAGCAATTTTTTTTCTTTTTTTCGTTTTTTAGAGCTTGAATGTTTGCAAAAACTGAAGTGCGTTTTTGCGCTGACTATAGTTGACTATTTCTCGTTTTTGCACGCCAATAGTTACGTTTCGTAACCACAATTGTCGTTTTTGCGGTCAGTGTTAAAGTCATAGAGAATATATAATACCTAGAGTCACGACTTCGGGTGTTCGCTCTCTTTTTGCCTACAAGCTGCAATTTGGTCGTTTTGTACTAACCCAGTGAGAATGTGTTAGTTTTCCAAAGCTTTTTAAATGAGAAACTGCACCCATACATTCGCACTGAGTTAGATACATAATGCTCAGGTTGGAGTCGAGGTGGGTTTCATGGGCTCAGATTTCGAAAATAAGATTCCGTTGAGCTCAGCATTTTCAAAAACTTAACTTAAACATACAAAAATGCATGTAATATGAAAAATAAATACGTTATATTGTTTCTTTGCACTTTTAACATATAATTGCACTATAATTTACCAATAATTGTATCAAAAATCTCAATAAAACTTTAAAAAAAAGTCGTGCGTTAAGTCTCGTATTTGCTGTGGTGGAAGTCTGTCACTTTGGGTTTGTGCATCAGGAAAAAATATTTGTCACGGCTGAGTGCTCACTCTTTTGTCACCTCTTACACAGGTTCACTGACAAGAAAAAAAGGGAGGATTGTGAGAGTTCACCTTTTACACAGATTCACGGACAGGAAAAAAAGAGAGGGTTGTGAGAGTTCACCTCAGAAAAATGTTGAGGGTGTTGTCGGCAAAGGAGGAAAAGGTCGCGACTCTAGGTATTATATATTCTCTATGGGTGGAAGTCTGTCACTTTTGGTTTGTGCATCAGGAAAAAAATTTTGTCACGGCTGAGTGCTCACTCTTTTGTCACCTCTTACACAGGTTCACGGACACGAAAAAAAGAGAGGATTGTGAAAGTTCACCTCTTACACAGATTCACGGACACGAAAAAAAGAGAGGATTGTGAGAGTTCACCTCAGAAAAATGTTGAGGGTGTTTTCGGCAAGGGAGGAAAAGGTCGCGACTCTAGGTATTATATATTCTCTATGCCCAGCAGACTTCGTATTGCCTCGTTCGTGTTCATGTGAATAGTGCTTATCTCATAAGCGGCTTGGTCCTTGGTCTATTTTGTACAATATATTTAAAACTCATTTACGCAACTTCCTTCAAAAAACGATGATGAACACTGCAATTAAGCAACAAATCCTTTGTATTGTAATATGTATACACTTTATATTCCTACCTCTCTCCATAGAGAATATATAATACCTAGAGTCACGACTTCGGGTGTTCGCTCTCTTTTTGCCTACAAGCTGCAATCTGGTCGTTTTGTACTAACCCAGTGGGAATGTTAGTTTTCCAATGCTTTTTAAATGAGAAACTGCACCCATACATTCGCACTGAGTTAGATACAATGCTCAGGTTCGAGTCGAGGTGGGTTTCATGGGCTCAGATTTAGAAAATAAGATTCCGTTGAGCTCAGCATTTTCAAAAAAAAAACTTAAAAATACAAAAAATGCATGTAATATGAAAAATAAATACGTTATATTGTTTCTTTGCACTTTTAACATATAATTGCACTATAATTTACCAATATTTGTATCAAAAATCTTAATAAATCTTAAAAAAAAGTCGTGCGTTTAGTCTCGTATTTGCTGTGGTGGAAGTCTGTCACTTTGGGTTTGTGCATCAGGAAAAAATGTTTGTCACGGCTGAGTGCTCACTCTTTTGTCACCTCTTACACAGGTTCACGGACACGAAAAAAAGAGAGAATTGTGAAAGTTCACCTCTAACACAGATTCACGGACACGAAAAAAAGAGAGGATTGTGAGAGTTCACCTCAGAAAAATTTTGAGGGTGTTTTCGGCAAGGGAGGAAAAGGTCGCGACTCTAGGTATTATATATTCTCTATGGTTAAAGTGTCAAATCGTAAATATTTCTAACTATTCCAAACTATACTCAGGAGGTGAGTTGAAAATGGTTGATGTGTCAAAGTCTTTTTTTTCTGTTTAATGGTGTTTTTAATGACTATCAATCTGGAATAAAGAAAACATTCTATTCGTGCATTTTTACCGTCGTAGTTGTCCGTATCCGTGCCGCCGCAAATTTAATTCCAATCAAAGGATTTCTGTTCGTCTTGAATTAAAAATATTCCATTACAAAAATATAAAGAAAATAAGGTTCCACTTTTCTTGTTTGACAGATCAACCAAACCTAACTAAAAAGCATTTTTGGATGATTTCAACTATTTCTAACTATTTCAACTATGACACATCAACCACTTTACTTTTGACATAAAAACTATAGCCAACTATCGTCAGCGCAAAAACGCACTTCTGGGCTATCGAACCTAATTTAATAAAACTATTACGGCATGTAAGATCATGTTGGCAATATTTATAGACTCTGGGCTAGTCGGTTGCTCCGTTTAAAATTTCATGAATTCTTTCTGTTTTATAACTTTCCTGAAAATATAACCCACGATTTTCTTGTAAATTGGACACTCACCAACGAAATGGCAGATATATTCTTTCTCTCTTCTGTTTACATAGTTGGGGCCAGTCATCTCTGTGACCTGTGAGGTATAAAATCGGGATTCAAAATCTCAACTCTTGTTTTAAAAACATTGCTTATGAAAGATGTTGAATACTCATTACAAAAGTAATTGGCATCCGATTGTAGAAGGTGATTTAAATTTCTGTAGATATGACTTGATGCAGAAGTATTTGCTCTAGACAGATTATCTACGAATAATATATGATCAACGTTTGGTGCTTGTCACTCTTCAACGTTATTTTCTGATATTTTCAGTGATGTGTCGTGTCGCGTAGCTCATTAATTTTAGTCTTTGACTTTATGAAGACTATTGTATTTATTAATTAAAAGCACGGTTTATAAATAAGAATGAACAAATTTATTAGTATGAAATTTTGAATGTTTTCAGTTTGAAGTTATTTTCTAGAGTAAAGTATTTAACGTAAGGACTAAACATTATTTACTTTACTTTAACAAGTAAAAGTAACATTAACTTCGTTTACTTCAACAAATACAAGAATTACCTTTATTCATTACTTTAGTTATATAGTCCGTGATCGGAACTGTTTTGAACCGATTACTGGAATGTACCTTGACCAGTTCGTATGATTTACACAAAAGGCTCTGTGCACCTTTGTGCAGCGTAGATGTTGCCTATTGCTGCTTACCACTAGTGGGGTAAGCGTAGGTTTATGAAGAAGCACTCAAAATGATGTAGTTTGTTTATAGTTAAATTGCCCTTTACTGCTGGCGCTGGTGGGGGGTAGCAAAATAATTCAATTAAAGTCGACGACACGATATGCAGTGAACTGATAAATTTTATCAACTAAAAATTCTATTAATACGATAAAAAATCTTACTTGACTGAATGACAACTAATACAAAATAACAAAATCAAATGTTATATGATGCACTTCGGTCGAGCGTGTGCTTATAAAGTTTGTGTCGATAGGTGCTTACTTTGTTTAGATTTATAGGGGGAGATTGTAGCGTAATATTAAGTCAGGTCCTCAGCCGTTTCTCGTAAACTAAGATAGGTACAAAATCAATTCTTTCGGTACAAAATAACAAGAACAAATTAGCAACAAATTCCCAGATGGTTCGCGAGTTTGACCGATTTTCTTATTTTTTTTTTTAAACTAAAGAGGAATAAGGGAAGAAGGCTGTTAACAATCAAAAGGTAGACTTTTCATTCACAAACGGTGCAGATGTTAAAAAATAATGCTTTTCTCACTTCAGCAAAATATATCAATATAGCGACGAATATTCGATTTCGTCAAATACTTTTATTTTCAGATTTCAGTCAATAAAAAATAATAAATAAAATGTCAGTGAAGAAAAATATTATTTGTCAAATATTGTTTTTCAAAAAAACTATACACTTGACATTTTTAGTTGTCGATTTTTTTTTTTTAAGGATTTGTTGCTGAGTTCGACTCACTACTTTTAAGAGTTGCGCAAAACAGTTCCAAGACCGGAACGAACATGGAACGGTTCTCTTGGTAGTCGGAACTAGTTCCTGGAACTAGTTCCGCGGAACTGTTAAGGTTCTGTAAATGCAAATGAACTAATAAGCGAAATGAAGAGTTTTTTTCTTGGTTTGTCTTTTTTTTAAGCTATTTTAATGACTTGAAAGTAAAAAGAAAAACTGTAGATTAAAAAAAAAAACAACCAATTTAAATGTTAATAAATGTAAGTATTAGGCACATAGGAACTAATAACATTGCCAATTTTAAGAATTAAAAAAAAAAAAAACAAAAGTATGAACTTAGTAAAAAAATGTGTTTTCGGAATCAAGAGGGATTAGCATTTCAGATTTCACATTACTGAAACTAACTAACTTTTGCATGCACGAATAAGAAAACGATAAACACTTTTTGAAAAGCAGTTCAAAATACACAATAAAGAGTCAACAAAACAATAACAAACAATCAAAGATACACTACACATGCTAAATTGCTAATACCAATACGAACACAATGCACATCATTTTTCATTTACATTTTTCATGAACGAAAGAAACTGGAATCCAAATCAATTCCGACTCCGATCCAAAGGAACTATTTAATGAGCGAGGAACTACGAACCTTCGGAACTATGATACTCATAGTTCCGAACATAGAGGAACTACAAACCTTCGGAACTATGATACTCATAGTTCCGAAGGTTCGTAGTTCCACAACACAGATATCAGAGATCAGACATCAGACCGTTCAATGTTCATTTCGTTCTAGATCATATTATAAATACAAACACACTTCAATAATATACCCATCTGCAACTACCTATATGCTTATACAGTGGTGGTTGATTTGGTATTTCTTATTCATTCGTTCCGCATTCGTGTGTGTATACCTGCAAGCAATAGCACGAGTTTCACTAAAGGTGGTTTGTTTGTATTTTGTTACTTTTTACATTATACATGTGTTGTGTTCTTGTTCTTTCCACTTTCATATCATGCATATCCAGTCGGAACTATGAACTGCTCAACAACCAACATGTGTTTTTTTCTTTCTCTTTCCACTTTCATACCATGTCCAGTCGGAACTATGAACATGTTTAAGTTCGGAGTATGGAACGAAAGGAAATGTCTCCGATAGAGGACATAGTTCCTGGAACTATACATGTCCGGAACGACCCAAGTCTACTACTTTTGTACCAGTGGAGCGTTTGTCATCGTATTTTGAGGGAACGTTTGAGTAGTGGCGTAAATGAGTTTTAAGTATTTTATATAACATCGACCAAGCCGTTTATGAGATATATCCAGGAAAGCTGGTAGTGGAGTAGCGAGGTAGTGGGGTGACGGGTAGTGGGAAGCAGGTAGTGGGGTGACGGGTAGCGTATAGAAGTATCGGGTAGCGGGTAACGGGGTACCGAGTGGAAAGAAGCAGGTAGCGGGTAGCGGATAACAGGTAGAGGGTAGTAGGGCCCTGGATAGAGTTTAGCGGGTAGGGTTATAGCGGGGTGCAAAAGTTAAGGTCTTAAAGCTGGTAGTGGAGTAGTAAGGTAGTGGGTAACAGGTAGTGGGGTGACGGGTAGCGTGTAGAAGTAGCGGGAAACGTGTAACGTATAGTAGGTTAACGGGGTACCGAGTGGTAGGAAGCAGGTAGCGGATAAACGGGTAGAGGGTAGTAGGGCTGTGGATAGAGTTTAGTGGGTAGTTCGATAGCGGGTGCAAAAGTTAAGGTCTTATTTTTATCAAACGAGGAAGTACGAAGTCTGCTAGGTCTGATTTTTTAGATTCGTTGCTTTTGATTTGTTGAATTGCTTGCAAATTCTTTAAAAATGTAAGATTATTTTTGTTTAAAAAAATGACTGAAAATGTTAAATTTCATTGAACAACCTGTATTTGGTTTGATATATGTCATTAAATTATAATCATACTGAATATTTAATATCATTTCATATCGTGTGTCATGAAAATTTCAATTGTTGGTACTGTAGAATTTATTTCAATTTTTTACCGGATTATTTGATGCACATGTATTTTTGATTGTTTCTGTGGTATTGAGTCCGACTCACTTATTTTGTACCAGTGGAGTGTTCTACACCGAATTTTGACAGAATGTTCTGGTAGTGGCGTGAATGGGTTTTTAAGTATTTTGTGAAAAATCGACCAAGTCGTTATTGACATATGAGCAGGGTAGTGGAGTAGCGGAGTAGCGGAGTGACAGGAAACAGGAGTATGTAGAGGGCATAGGGGTAGCAGTTAGAGTGAAGGGTAGGATAGCGAGTAACGGGTTACCGGGGTAGCGGAAAACAGATAGCAGCTTAGGTCTTTAATTTGTAGCATTTGCAATCACAATCAATAAAGCTCAAGGTCAATTTTTAGAATTGTGTGGCTTAGATTTAGATGCGACGGAAAGTCTTTATATCTACGCAGACAGAAAAACAAAACATATTGAAAAGTTAAATTTGTATGAAATGTAATCTTTGTTTTGTTCCTCATTTCTCAACCATCCAATCACATGTGCCACTGCGAAGTGTGGCAGGGTACAGCTAGTTCTTGTATAAAGACAATAGTCTGAATTTGTTCTTCTAAAACCAATTGAAATGATAAGTTTATGAAATCGCTCGTCCCACATTCTTTGAAGCTTGTTTGAAACCATACAACAATTTATTTAATTTGTAAACGAAATTGCCTGTTTCAAAACCTTCTGGCTGTCGCATATAGACTTCTTCATTTATGTTGCCATTCAAGAATGCCGACTTCACGTCCACGCCAATGGCCTTTTTTGAAACAGGAAGATTTGTTAACGTCCAGGTATGAGCTTCTTTCAAAGATGTTAACTTTTCCTCAATGGCACTTTTCCATTTGTTCCAATCGCTGCTCTTCTTTGCTTCTTCAATTGAGGTTGGCACATTATCAACAAAACTTTCAGCATCTAAAGCATACGCAATGTGAGTTGCCATTTCAAATTCTTTGAATCTCTCAGGTAGATCGCTGATTCGCTTACTTATTTAATTGTCATCATTTGAACTTGCATCTTCGTAATCGGATTCTTCATGATTAATCGCTTCATATGGTTCTTTGTTCATATATCATTATCTTCATATTCTGCTATTTCACCTCCTGCTTCTGCTTCGGACATAACTTCGACTTCGGTTTTCTCCCAAACATTCTGTTTTTCTTCTTTTTCGTATTTAGGACCGATAAGGAGCTGTTCATTAAAAACAACGTCACTTGCTATGACAATTTTCTTTGAGACAGGGTTCCATAACCATTGGAAGAATACCCAACCATTATGCATTTAAAAGATTTTGCGTCAGGTTAAGTCCGAAGCTGAACCTCCCTTCTCACAGCTTCAAAGACACACCGATCAGTTATTTACCACTTTCAATCATCATAACATACTCCATCTGTTCATCCCTTAAAATGCTGCAAAGTGAATAGTTTTCAAGAAAAGGACTAATGTCAATTCCTCTTCCATGTCAAATGATCCCGACCTTACCCTACTAAGGAAGACTTCTTCTTGCAGTTTTGGGAAAATAAAATAATCATATATATTGAGTTTTTGCATGCAGGAGCAAGTTCGTACGATCCAGTCGTGAACATTTTTTTTAATAATAAAAAAAATTTATTTAAATGATGAGGTTGAAATTACTTACAAAACAAACCTAGTAAGGAACCTCAATATAAACAATTTTTGGAAAGTTTAAAAACCTAAGAGTACGGTCAAATTTCCTAAATCATGGCAAAGGCTCCCCAGTCAGAAGGCTCAGAATTAAGCCTTGTTTTTAAGATATTAATTTTGTTGGTTTAAAGAATGCACACAAGTCTTATTTCACGCAATTCTTTATTTAATTGAATTTAATATTATTTTAAATTTAGTTTTTAATTTATTATTTCTGTATAATATTTTCCTAACTCTGCACAGACATACGCACAATGCACATGAAAGATAGATACAAAATATATTTTAGTTTATATAAATGTATGTATGTAAGTAGTTTCAACAAAATTATAAATTGTTAACAAATGAAAAGCAAACTAAAAAATAAATGTTTAAAAAGAAAAGAAAATAGTTTTTTGTGACAGTTACAATTAAAATAATAAGATATTTAGATTCTCCAAGGAATGACGGAAGTCACTGATAAAAAGAAGAGCTTGAATACAATTTGCACTGAAGATATTTAGGGAGTTGTTGTTGTTGATGTTTTTAATAAATTATTCTATCTTTGAATTTATCTTATATTCGTAAAGAGATTGAGCACAGATTTGTTTTCTTTTTGGCTTCGTGCTTTGCTAAATACATTCCAGAATCGCAGTGTCTCATCTCCTGCCCCAGTTACAATAGCTTCGCCGTCCGGACTTAATGCTAAATATAGAACGCGGTATGAGTGTCCAGTGAGTTTGGCCACTTGTGTTAGTGAGGGATATTTCCAAACCAAGATTTGATTTTGGGAATAACCATGGGTGGAGACCAATTCGGAGGAGTGCTTCGACCAGGCTAGATTGCACACCTGCGATCCCGTGTCCACACACTGCATCGGCTGGCCGGTGAGTGTGTTCCAGAAGCGTATGCAACGATCCGCCGTTCCACCACCGCTTGCCAACAATCCATGGTGATGGGGTGACCATGCTATAGCCTTAACTGCTGCCATATGTTCCGTGTAAGACTGCACCGGATTGAGGGAATGTTGATTCCAAACATATAAGCGATTGTCATTTCCCCCGCTTGCCAGATATTGGTTGTCCGGTGACCATTTTAATCCGCAAACTTCCTGTCTATGACCAGCTAAATGACGTTCCGATTGTTGAGCTGGAGTTCGGGTGTCACGCTGGATTATTAAACGATCACGCGAACCACTCGACAAGATGTCACCATTCCAGGCAAGAGCCCCAACACGAGCCGAATGTCCGTTGAGTTTGTTAATCTATCAAATAAACGAAAAAGTCATGAGCGGAAACTTTTAAATTGATAAACAAAACAGAGTTTTTTGGCCGGGTACAGTATTTCGCGTTAAGATACCGGCAAACATAACTGCTATTTCACACTCTATTGCGTCAATATATTGAATTTGCTTAGAATCAACAATCAAAGCTTCTATGCAGCATACCTGTTTGCTGGCTGCTACATCCCACACGGTAACATAACCGTGATGTGTGCCAACAGCTACTAAATTACCACGTTCGTTCCATGATACTGAGGTTACTGTATTCGCATCTGGGCTAAGGTCACACAATCTCGTTACCTTTGCGTAAATAAATTATAATTATCGTGATAAGGTTGTTGTTAGTTAATTCGAGTTTGCAATCGATTAGAGACTTACTTGACTCGTACACGCACTCCATAGGTAAACACAGCTACCCAAGCCGACGGCAAGTACATTTTGCGATGACCAATCCACCAAATTCAAATAGAAGTCGTCTTGTAGTTCAGGGGCATCTAACACCTGTAAGAAGTTTTTTTTTTTTTTAATTATATTTGCTTTAAACTGTCAACAAAATTTAAGAAAAAGCAAGGAATTTTGAAAATTCGGAAGCTGTTTGGCCTCTCAAAGTAAGAGGTTTTACGTAAAGCTTTTGTCATTTTTGTTCCACAGCTTATCGGAATAAATGTTGGAACTATTTTTTTTAGTAGGGTAGGTAGGTAGAACTGGCTGTCCCATTTCCGTGTAGGACACAATTAGCACTGAGTGCGCCGTTTTGATACCAAAAAAAAAAAAAAATACCTAAAAAAGATTCTAAAAACATTTGGATGAGTTAGTAGGATGTATATTTCGGACGTACAATCCTATACATAATGTAAAGGGTTTTCCAATAAGTGATGTTATTTTGAAATTCAAAGCAAAATGGCATTTTTTGAGATAAATGATCTATGTCGTATGCCGGTATGCCGTTAATAAATGGAACACAACATCAACCAAATGGCCCCCACGACCACGCTTACAGGACCATATCCTTTTCATGAAATTTTCCATAGCCAAATCGCAAAGTGGCTGCCCTATGTCCTTCATAGTCTCACGAATTCCATCTTTAGGGTCTTGAATCGACGCTGGGCTGTTGGCGTAGACATTATCTTTCACTTGGCCTCAAAGGAAGAAGTCTGAAGATGTTAAATCACAAGATCTCGGTGGCCAATTGTGATCACCTCTTCGAGAGATAATACGGTCCGGAAACTTTTACTGCAAAAGATCGATGGTTTCATTGCTTGTGTGGCACGTAGCGCCATCTTGTTGAAAGAAAACGTTGTCCAGATCAATATCATCCCATTCCGGCCATAAAAAATCATTAATCATCTCTCGATAGCGCAATCCATTGACCGTAACTGTTGCTCCAGCCTCATTTTTGAAAAATAAGGTCCAATGACCCCGCCGGACAATAAACCGCACAAACAGCCACGCGTTGAGGATGAAGAGGCTTTTCAACAATAACTCTTGGGTTTTCCGAGCCCCAAATGCGACAGTTTTGCTTGTTGACGTAGCCTCCGAGGTGGAAATGGGCCTCATCAGTCAAGATGATTTTTCGATGAAATCCCGGATAATTTTCATGCATTTCAAGGACCCAATCAGCAAAGACACAACGTTGTTGATGATCAACCGAATTTAATTCTTGTGTTAACTGAACTTTATAAGCCTTAAGACCCAAGTCTTTATGCAAAATATGGTGTAATGACGTTTGTGGAATTCCAAAGAACGACGAGGAATGGACAAACCTGTGTTTTCTTCAACACTTCAACACTTATGGGCTACAACAGCAATATTCTCAGTTGTTCTTGAGCAACGTGCACGGGTTTTATTCTTCACATCACTAACTTGTCCCAACAGCTCGAATTTGTCCATCAATTTCTGTATTGCGGTCCGACAAGGTGCTTCACGATGACCCAAAAATGTTTTAGTTTTACGAACCGTCTCTGCCAAATTTTCACCATTTTTATAGTGAATTTTAATAATTTCAATGCGTTATTGAATCGTTCCATTTTTATTAATGGCGTAGTTTCTACTTGTCAAATGTCAAAAATGACAGCTTCAAAAGTGATAGCTACCGAAATAGCGGGCTATTCAAAATGACACCTCTTATTGGAAAACCCTTTAGTATTAATCTCCCTACACTACAGCCTATTGTCTCATAGTGCCATTTAGTTTAGGAGAGATAAGGGGGGCGCTAAAGCCAGTTTGTGCGTTATTGAGGTATAAGATCATGTCTTTGATCTTGAATTTTGAGAGTTCTTCAATACCGTTGAAGAATTCTTTATCTCAGTGGAGTGCTCTTTTCCTAGCCAAGGCCGGGCAATGGCAGAGAAAGTGTGGGACCGTTTCTTTTTCCTATTCCACCTATGATTTGCTTCTGATGTGTATTTGGTCAGGATATAGCCCTTCACAACTCCAAGAGGAGCATATATACTCTCACTGCCAATGATTTGTGAAGGGCTGATCCTTGCCTAGCTAGCTCATCTGCCTTCTCATTTACCCTATAGCCCCATGGCCCGGTATTCAGATTAGAGTGACGCTCAAATCAAGTTCCTTGAAAGCCTCTTTGCATTGCTGGACCAGTTAAGAGGATGATAAAGCTGAATCAATGGCTTTAATAGCTGCCTGACGGTCTGTTAGTATAGCTACATTTTAATTCTGTCGGATATTTTTAAGGGCTATGCAAGCTTCTCTTATCGCTAACAAATCTGTCTTGAATACACTGGCAAAATCGGGAAGTCTTTAGGATTTTCAAATCTTAAGAGATTCACAGAAGACACCTGCACCTACACCGCATTCCATCTTTGAACCATCCGTGAAGATAGTTGTGTCGAAGTTTTCCGTCACATCGCCTTCCTCCCAGTCGATTCTTGACGGGAACAAGACAAAACTTCTTTAAGGTGTTTAGGGCAGGGATGCAGTAATTGGTAGTTGAAGATATGATGTCTGATGGTATCAGGCTTGTTTGGTTACAGTGCCCGTAGGATCTGGTTTTCAAGCAGCCTATTTCTTTGAGTCTCAAGATACTGCAGGATACCTGATATTTAATAAAGAGGTCAATTTGGAGAAGGTCCAGGATGATATTAAGTGCATCTGTTGGGCAGGACCTGATTGCCCCTGATATCCCTAGTACGGTCTAACAACCGCTGTGTACATCCACTTGATCATTTTTGACTTGCAGGTATAGAAGGCGACACACGCCTTCCTCACCCGTTCTTCAATGTTAAGCTTCCAGTTTAATTTGGTGTCTAGTATTACACCCAGATATTTGGCACTGGAAGACAATGTTAATGACCGAGGTAGAGTGAAGGGTGGTGCTCTGATTTTGATGGTCGCGGCCCAGGAGCTTACTTTCTTCAAAGCCGTATTAGTGATTACGCTAATCACGCTTGGAAATTTTTCTGAAACTAGAACGACCAAATCATCGGCGTACGCAACCGTTTTCACTCCACTACTCTCGAGTTTCACGAAAATGTTGTTCATGACCAGAAGCCATAAAAGAGGAGACAGTACACCTCCTTGGGGTGTTCCTCTGCTGGCATATTTGGTAGACATTGAATATCTTAACTTTGATTTAATCCCCTGATACTTACGAGGATATTATCCACCTTTTAATGTAGTCCTCAACACCAAAGTCTGCAAGTGATTCTGCGATGGATTCAGTTAGGACGTTATTGAAAGCTCCTCCCAAGTCTAAGAAGCTAGCTAAGGTACATATATTCCTTTTTTACTAATGTTCCATTACCTTCTAGTGGGTATGTACGGTACACAGCTTTATTTCAACTCAATTCAATATTCGAAGTGTTTTTCTTTTGGTAACTTAATCAGTATATTCCTATTTAATCCATACATTTCTACAACAATAAATCAACCACGAGGCATATTTGTTTCCACAGCAAAAGAAAAATTTTGTAAGATGTAACGCAAACTGGTTAGAAGACTGGGCACCGAAAAGGATAAAGGAAAGTTGCGTTTGTCTTATATCACACCACAATGGTGGCATCTCCAAATTTTTCAGCCAGGAATATTGCGAAGTTCGGGATTTCGTCCGTTGTGGACTTGGGCCTCAATCAACAGTCTCCGCCAGCTAGCTCGGTCCTTAACTAGTCGTCTCCAGTTTTGCACTCCAAGTTGATTGAGGTCCTCTTCCACTTGAGTGCGCCTCCTGATTCGCGGTCTTCCTCTCCTCCTACGTCCCTCGGAAATAGTGTCGAAGTTTTCCGGGCCGGAGCATTGGTGTCCATCCGCTCTAAATGACCGAGCCATCTGAGTCTCTGGATCTTGACTCTTCTGGCTAGGTCCATGTCGTTGTACAACCCGTAAAGTTCGCTGTTCGAAGAACTTTCCTCTCGAAACAGCCTAAGGCACTTTCATCCGATTTTGTCAGGGTCCATGCTTCCGCATCATACCGTAGGACTGGGATGATGAATGTGTTGTACAGTTTTACCTTAGTTGCTCGAGAGAGGACTTTTCCACTCAATTGCTTTCTTAGCCTCCTCTACTACCTTGAAGTTATATGCGTCTATTGTGACGTTCTGCCCGAGCCGTCGGTGATGCGTGTCCTTTCTCGAAGACAGCATTTACTTCGTTTTTCCTTCATTTACCGCTAATCCCATTTTTGCCGCTTCTGTCTCAATTGTCACAAAGGCGCCACTGACATCACGCTGTGTTCTTCCCATTATATCAATACATCGGCGTACGCGAGAAGTGCAACAGATTTTTGGAAGATAGTGCCTCTGGTGTTGACGTTGGAGTTCTGCACTATCTTCTCAAGAACGATGCTCAAGAAATCGCACGACAGTGCATCACCTTGTCCTTTCCTCCTTCCTTTTTGACGTTGAAAGATTCCATAAGCTCGTTGCCAATCTTGATGGAGCAGCATGAGTTCTCCATTGTCATTTTGCACAAGCGAACGAGCTTGGCAGGTACGCCAAAACTGACTTTCCTGGCCTGAAGCCACATTGATAAGGACCAATCAGATTGTTGGCTTCATACGTTCACATATTACGGCTGAGAGGATCTTGTAGGCGATGTTTATTCCTCTATAGTTGGCGCAGTTTAGAGCATCTCCCTTTTTCAGGATCGGGCAAACAATGCTGAGGTTCCATTCATCGCACATGCATTCCTCTGACCATATCTTACAGATGATTTGGTGCATTCTCCTATCAAGCTCGTCGCCTACTGCTTTGAACAACTCAGCAGCTAGTCCATCATATCCAGCGGCTTTGTTGGATTTCAGCCGTGATATTGCGGTTTTCACTGCTTCTAGGTCGGGTTCACGGAATTGTTGGCTATCATCGTGTCCGATGAAAGGCTCCTGTCTGACGACGGTGTTTTGTCCGTCGTCGCCGTTATACAATCTACAGAAGTGGTATTTTCAAATCCCCAGCATTGACTGCGATTCTACTATGATGTTCCCTTGTTTATCTCTGCAGGCATCGGTTCTTGCTCGATGACCTTGAGCCAGCTGTTTAACCTTCCGATAAAACCTCCGAACTTCATTCCTGCTGTTGGCTCTCTCAACATCCTCGATCTGACGCTTCTCATGCTCTCTCTTTTTTCTCCTGAGAAGCCGGCATTCCTCTCTCCTCTTTTGCTCGTAGAGCTCACGAGCAGCTCTTGTCCTTCTATGCAGCGCCGCCGTGGAAAACTACCCCTCTAAACCTGATAAGCTCTTTAAAGCTCATATCAAACCAAGCGTTCTCTTAGGGTCTGATGCTTTTAACCCTGTTCGGTATAAAAGTTCTAATTCCCAGGAGAATGAAACTTGTTAGCATATCCACACTGGAATCTACGTCACTATCGAGGATGCATAGTGACCAGTTAAAGATCCTGAAACAATTATTGTGACCGTCCCAGTCGTCTTTCTCGTACTGCCAAACGGATCTCTTAGGAGCTCTTTCTTTAACTGGGATTTTTTGATATGAGAAATTTGAGGATATGACACAATGGTCAGATCGGCCTAGAGGCGACAATACACTTATTGTGTATTTATCAGGGTCAGAGGTAAGGAACAAGTCAAGACTGTTGGCCGTCAATATCCGGCATTCGAGTGGGATCGTTGACCAGCTGAGCAAGATGGTTAAAATCAGCAAAAATCTCAGCACACACTCTTTCGAGTGTTGTCTTGCACGAATGGAGAAGCTAGGAAGAATTGTGTACATTGGAATCGCCTGTAATAACGATTTCAGTGTGAAGATACAAGGAAACAATTCTTTGGATGGAGTCGGACAGTGAGTCAAATTCGTTAGAAGTTGAAACCCTGTCCAAATTTGGGTTTCTAGAAAGGAAACATTAATGGATGATGTGCTTATTTACGAAAAATTTGAACCACATAAAATTGAAGAAAGGATTTAAATGAGAGCTAAACTTTGGTTGAAATTGGTAAGCAACATCACTTCTAATATAAACGTCGAGGCCATGATGGGAAAGGAATAGTGGAACTAAGTTATACTCTTGAATATAAAAATCAGTAGGATCAGTAGCCTCACATACTTAGTGCCAAAACAGCTGGCCTATTTAAAATAGTTGAGATACCCGTCTGATCTGGCTATTATCTATAAAACCTAAATCCGTCCAAAGCTTGAGTACAATTCACATCTCTGGGCTGGTGCTCCAGCTACATACTTAAGCCTCTTGGATGGAATTAAAAAAAAAGCTGTAAGAATGATTGGTGATAGAGAGATCACTGATGCATTCACCACTTTCGACCACCGTCGTAACGTTACGTGTCTCTCTCTGTTTTATCGTTACTTCTACGGTAAGTGCTCTAGATAAATAGCCAGTTGCATTCCACCCCTTAAACAATTCAACCGTAATACCCGCGCTTCCAGGAATGCCCATCAGTTTACCCTCGAGCCCAACTTCGGTCGTACGCTCAAGTATAGAGAATCGTTCTTTAGCCGTACTACGCGAATGTGGACCTCTCTCCCACACTCTGTTTTTCCCGATCATTGCAATGTTCAGGAATTTAAAACCAATGTACACCGGCACCTCCTCTCTAGCCCCTTCTTTCTTTCCTAAAGTACTCACTGTGTCTTTGGGATAAAAAGGGTATAAAAACCCCTTGAGTGTGTGCTCATTATAAAAAAAAAAAAAAAAAAAAAAAACAGAAAATTTTGTTTTTTAATTACAAGCAATTGGGAACAAGCTTTGCCGTTTTTCGTAAGATATTTAAGTGCCAAAAACAATACTTACTTTAAATGGAATCCTAGATATTTTTCTCGTTGCTTTCCTTGGAGACCTTAGAAGTTTTTGACTTTTAGTACTGACTGGTGATAAGGAATAGGGACATTGTTCATTGAAGTCCTGGAATAAAAAGAAAGAAAAGCTGTTAGAAAAAAATGTTCATGAATCAAAACACATTTAAAACAGAGAACCATATCGGGGTAAAAAGTAACTATTCCATGGAAACTTTTTTGTATCCATTCATTCGTTTATTAATTTTAATCATTTTGTGTATGAATAATACTTTTCATTTTACTTGCTGACCCGTTAAACGTTGTTTTGCCATATAAATGATTTCTAAGAACGGCTGAACCGCTTTGGCTCAAAATTGGTAGGGAGGAACCGAAGCCTGTAGAGACTATCATGGGAACATCGTAGTAGAACCGCAGTCAGTGCTGAGGATATGGAAAGACCACTTTTAAAAGCTGTATAATGGTGATGACGACCAAAACTCCGTCAGCAATACAGAACCATTCAATTTGGGTGCAGAAGCCCAACAATTCCACCCACCCGACATGGACGAAGTGAAGATAGCGATATCTAAACTTAAATCGAACAAAGCCGCTGGAGCAGACGGGCTAGCCGCCGAACTGTAGCAGCTGGAGATGATTTGGTTAGGAGCATGCACCAGCTCATCTGTAAAATTTGGTCGGAGGAAAGCATGCCCGATGAATGGAACCTCAGCATCGTATACCCGATCCTCAAAAAAGGAGATCCCCTGAACTGCACCAACTACAGAGGTATAAGTCTCCTTAACATCACCTATAAGATCTTGTCTGCCGTGCTGTGTGAACGTTTGAAGCCCTTCGTCAACAACCTGGTAGATCCTTATCAGTGTGGCTTCAGACCCGGAAAGTCCACCATCGATCAAATATTCACCCTACGGCAGATCTTGGAGAAGACCCAGGAACTTCAAATCGATACCTACAACCTTTTCATCGATTTCAAGGCCGCGTATGACAGCGTCTATAGAGACCAACTATATAGAGCAATGTCTAGTTTAGGCATCCCAGAAAAACTCATCCGTCTGTGTAAGATGACAATGGAAAATTCACGCTGTTCCATCATGGTCGGAAAAAACCTAACGGACACTTTTGATGTCAAAAAAGGTTTTAGATAAGCTGATGCGTTGTCATGCGATTTCATCAACATCATTCTTGAAAAGATTGTGCAAAGCTCCAATGTCAACACCAGAGGCACAATCTTTCAAAAGTCCGTCCAGCTACTAGGATACGCAGACGACATTAACATAATTGGAAGAACACAGCGTGATGTCAGTGGAGCGTTTGTGAGCCTTGAGACGGAGGCCAGGAAGATGGGTCTAGCGGTTAACGAGGGCAAGACCAAGTTAATGCTGTCGACAAGAAAGGACTACCAACATCGACGTCTTGGAGCAAACGTCAACATAGACAAATTTAACTTCGAGGTAGTTAAGGACTTTGTCTACCTGGGATCCGCTATCAACTTAGACAACAACACCAGCGCTGAAATCAAACGAAGAATCACTCTTGTCAATCGCTTCTTCTTTGGACTTAGAAGGCAATTGAGAAGTAAAGTCCTCTCCCGAGCAACTAAAGTGACACTCCACAAAACCCTCATCATCCCAGTCCTCATGTATGGTGCAGAGACATGGACTATGACAACATCTGATGAAAACGCTTTGGGTTGCTTTGAGAGAAAAATTCTTCGAGTGATTTTTGGTCCTGTCTGCATTAATGAAGAATGGAGACGAAGATTCAACCAGTAACTGTACGAGCTGTTCAGCGACACTAACCCAGTCAGAAAAGTTAAAGTCCAATGACTTAATGGAAAATAATGCTCCGGCTCGTAGTCTTCGAATCCAACCCGGAAGGACGTCGCAGAAGAGGAAGACCGCGACTCCGGTGGAGCACACAGGTGGTAGAGGACCTGAACCAACTTGGTGTGCGAAACTGGAGACAGCTAGCCAGGGACCGAGCTGGCTGGAGAAGTTTGTTGGGTGAGGCCCTGGTCCGACCTGGACTGTAGCGCCACCATAAGTAAGTAAGTTGCTGTATCAATAAACAAATTCTTTTTATTTCGGTTTCAACTTATTTTCGCACAGATTGATTTTTTTTTTTATAAGTGCATTCAGCGAACCGAAACATACATTGTCCATGTCCATACATTTTCGTTTGAAATGTATATACATTACACACAGAAAACACAGGCTTTATAGGGCCTTATTTCCATTTCTTATGGAAAATAGACCCTTACATGGGTTGTGGTTTTATTTCCACTTCAACTTTTTTTAGAACTCATTTGAACATAATATAGGTAAAGTGGTAAAGATGATAATATACAGATGATATAGAGGTGAATGAATTAGATCTTATTTTTGATGATTTCTTATCTGTAAAAAATAAAAACAACAAGTTCTAAGCGCGTAGAACTCAATAATGATTTAAGATCGATTTAAGATCATCAGATAGACTTTATCTGACAAAAAACGCTCTAATTTATTCGACCGATGAATTCTCATATAATTTTATTTGCCAGTTTGTTATTTTTATTTTTATTCGATGATTGAAAAATCGGCTCTTATTCGAATGACGAATAAATTTGTTTATTTGTTATTCGAATAACGAATAACGAATAAAATAAAAATAAACACAAGAAATTTGGTAGAACAATTATTTTTATTTTAACATTTTTTTTGTCAATTAAAAGTAATTTACATATTTATTTGTTAAGGCTACTAATATATGTTGAAACATATTGTCGGACAGTTTGTTTGCTTTTGGAGAGTTTATCATGGAAGTGTATGAAAAAACTCGTTCAACTGAAGCAGATGAAGGCAATGGTGGCGATCCAACACTTTCAGATTACGGTCTTCTTCAGCAAAATACTGTGATACTAAGATATCATCCCTGGTTGTTGGTGGATATGGGTTAAAGGGGTTTTCCAATGGGTTGGATGGTAAAATTGAATGAATTTTATTACGATGCTAACCTGTGTACCTATTTTTGTTACTCTCTCTAATAATTTCCAAGAATTATTAACCGCAGATGGGTGTTTTGTTTTCTATTTTCAATATATATATCAAAAATTCGTTGAAAAAATTTTCGTAAGCAATATAGAATGTACGAATGAATTCGAGCGTCTAATCCCAGAGGAAACGTAAGTTAAATTTTTTTTGGATAAACAAACGAAAAAAGGTACATAGTCGATTTTATTCGTTATTCGGAATAACGAATAAAATGACGAATAAATTACGAATAACGAATAAAATCACGAATAATTTATTCTT
>CAKKXW010000004.1:61512980-61624823 GCA_920937365.1 Sphaerophoria rueppellii | reverse complement strand
TTTCTTTTGTTTTGTGGGTAGACGCCAATTATTAAGAACCTCATTATTTTTAACCAAGAAATAGCAAACGTTGTATTACCACGTGTCCAATCGTAGCATTATTTTAAGTAAGTTAACATGGAAGGTTGGGTAACCTTTTGGGGAAATTGGGTATAGGTGGTTGTTTTTGGCAAGTTTATCATGGAAGCGTATGAAAAAACTCGTTCAAGTGAAGCAGATGAAGACAATGGTGGCGATCCAAGACTTTCAGCTTACGGTCTTCTTCATCAAAATACTGTGATACTATGACATCAGCCCTGTTTGTTGGTGGATATGGGTTAAAGGGGTTTTCCAATGGGTTGGAAGGTACAATTGAATGAATTTTATTACGATGCTAACCTGTGCACCATTATGTTGCAAACGATAAAGAACCAATTTTTATTACTCCAAGAATTATTAACCGCAGATGGGTGTTTTGTTTTCTTTTTTCAATATATTTACCAAAAATTCGTTGAAAAAATGTTCGTAAGCAATAAAGAATCTATGAATGAATTCGAGCGTCTAATCCCAAATGAAACGTAAGTAAATTTTTTTTTTTTTAGATAAACAGGATTCTATTCGTTATTCAGAAAAACGAATTAAATGACGAATAAATTACGAATAACGAATGAAATCACGAATAATTTATTCGTGAATAATGAAATAAAAACTTTGGGCCCGAGTAGGATTCGAACCCACGACGTTCGGCTTAGCAGCCAACGCACCTAACCACTAAGCTACGGACACTACCGCGAATAAATTAGTGACGAATAATTTTTTTATTCGAATAATTATTCGAATAACAATTTATTCGAATAATGCCCAACTCTGCTTCAGAGTATAGGAGCTTAATAATTAAAAGAGGAAACTACCGCATTTCTTTTGTTAATTGAATTAAATATACATATGTAGTTGCCCCAATGTAATTCATTTCGAAACTTTACAAATTATTATCATTCACAAAGCATCACTTTGTACCCACTTTATGATGTAAATTACCATTTAAGTTCACCACATATTCGCTTTACACCTCTCGTAATATATCTGATAATGATTGGGATGATTATGATTTGAAGAGAAGACAAGACGACCACATTCAATCATTATATCGTCGCCATTTCCCACACTCCATTCTCACGATTTTCATCCTTATAGTTACTCCAAGACAGTTTGGGTATTCCAAAACTGATAACATAAATCGCACCACAAACAAAATCGTGAAGGTCCTAGAAATGGCTTCTTTTGGCTAAAATAATCGCCAAACTATCGACGTGAATGGGCAATAAAAATTACCATAGAAAATAAATTTCGTGACTCGCGATGAAGAAAAGAATTTGAGCTCGTATATTGTTATATGTACAGTGGGAATTTTGAATACATGTTTGTATGAGTATGATTGTGGAATTAAAGGCAGTACGATGACTTCGCAAAGAAATGGATTTTTAATTGATAGTAATGATTTCTTAATATTTTTTCTAAGTAGCTATTATTTTGTAATTCAGGGATTTGTTATAATTCATTGCCTTTTCCACTTTGTCATTATTTAATAATCAGGAAAATTTCTTTATGATTGATTTGAAAGCAAAAGAAAATTGAAACAAGAACAAATTTGACGCTGACAATGAAAGAAGTGAAATATTGATGAGTTATTTATACAACATTCTGTTGTTCTTTTCGCACTTTTTTTTTTTTTATAATTTGCTTGCACCCACTCAAGGGATTTTTTATACCCTTATTATGCCAGAGACAAAGTGAGTGCATTAGGAAGAAGGGAAGAGGTTGGAAAGGAGATGTAGGTGTACATTGGTCTTGAATTCTTGAACGTTGTAATGATTGGTAAAGACAGAGTGTGAAAGAGAGTTCCACATTTGAGTAGTACGGCTCAAAAATGATTCTCTATACTTGAGAGTACGTCCGAAGTTATGCTCGAGGGTAAACTGATGGGCATTACTAGAAGCGCGGGCATTACGGGCATATCCGATACCGATCATTTTAAGGACTCTTTTTTGAATACCATCCAAGAGGCTTAAGTATGTGGCAGGAGCACCTGTCCAGATGAGAGTTATACTCATGCTTTGGACGAATATAGGTCTTGTAGATAATAGCCAGATCAGACGGAGAGAAAAATTTCTTGCATCGTCTTAAGAAACCCAAACATCTTGCGGCATTTTTAGCGACATCGCGTATGTGTTCGGTCCACAATAGGTGGTCATGGATGCACATACCGAGAATCTCGAGATGTTCGGTCTCATTGATGCAAGTGCCATTCATGGACAGTGGCAATGGGGCTATATCTCGGCATTGAGTTTTCGAAGCATTAAACTCTACACGGTTCTTAATTCCCCATTGTACAATGCTGTTTAAGTCAGAGTTTAATGAACTTATCATATTTTGCCGTTGCAGTTCCACATCCGAAGAGGAGGGATGTGAGTCTGGGAACGAATATGAAAAGCTAAGGGTACTATCGTCGGCGAAACAATGAATTGGATTAGAAGTTACAAACAAGAGATCATTTATAAAAATGAGAAAGAGGGTCGGAGACAAAACGGAGCCCAGGGGCACATCAGCATTTATATTGCGGGCTTCAGACTTGAAACCGTCCAATACAACTGGTATAGAATGGTTCGAAAGAAAATGTCTACTCCCACGAAGAAGGGATTCTTCAATACCGAATGCAAGCATTTTCGATAAGACAGCCTGGTGCCAACTCTATCAAATGCTTTTGAAATATCAAGTGCAACAATCTTATTTTCTCCAGAACGATGTAAGGATTTGTTCCACTATTTGGTGAGATAAACCATCAGATCACCAGTGTACTTGTTGCTGCGAAAGCCGTACTGCCGGTCATTAAGAAGCTTTCGGTCTTCGAGATATTTCTTGAGCTGATAGTTTATCAGCGTTTCCGTGACCCTAGAAAGAAAGGACGTAAGTGCAATCGGTCGATAATTGGAGGGAGAAGAAGATTCTCTTTTTTGGGACTAGCTTGACAAATGCTGTTTTCCAGCACAAAACGAGCCCAGAAGAATAGGATAGATGAAAAAGCTTACACGAGGGTTTTGCCAGTGTGAAAGAACACAGAATAATAGCGGGGATACCATCCGTACCAGCGGATTTATGCCACAGCACGAGTGCGGAAGAAGATTTGTCCTATGGAATCATTGACGCGCTCAAGAGCATGCTGCAAACTGCCTAGCAAAAGGGTTAGCTTTCGCTAGCTAGCTAACACCTGGAGTGTCATTGTCAACGAGCGTTGGGACCGAGGAAGAAGAAGAATTCTTCATATTTTTTACAAATGACCAAAAATGTTTACTGCATTTGAGACATTGCTAGGGCTTCAACAGTCCAGTAACTATTCATATATTTGTTAGAGTTTTTGGAGGCAACGCCAGCCATTGCCAATGATAAGTATCTTCGTGTTGTTTTGATTAATTTTGTATAAAACCTACCAATCCGTTTATGAGATATGGCCAGGATAGCGGGTAGTGTAGCAGCGTAGTGGGTAGTGGGCAGCGGGTATAATGGGGTGACGGGTAACGGGAGCGGGTTAACGGAGTAGAAGTGTAGTAGTAGCGGGTAGCGGGCAGCGGGTAACGGGTAGTGGTGTATCGGGTAGTGGGGTAAAGGGTAGTGGTGTACCGGGTAGTGGGGGTAACGGGTACCGAGGTGGCAGGAAGCAGTTAGCGGGTAGCAGGTATAGGGTAGTAGGGTATTGGATAGAGTTTACCGGGTAGTGTGGTAGCGGGGTGCAAAAGTTGGGATCTTATTTTTATCGAACGATGTAGTACGAAGTCTGCTGGGTCAGATATATTAGATTTGTTACTTTTGTTTTGTTGAACTGTAAACTGGATAATTAAAATCGTGTGTAAAATTTCAGTTTTTCGTATTGTAAAGTTTATTTTAAATTTTTACCGCATTTTGTGATAAGAGTTTTGATTGTGTTTGTGGTTTTGAGTTCGTCTCACTACTTATATACCAATGGAGTGTTCTGAACTGAATATTGAGGGATTGTTGGGATAATGGCGTAAATGATTTTTTTTTTTATTTTGTTAAGTATTTTTGGAGACAACGCCAGCCATTGCCAATGATGAGTATCTTAGTATTGGTTTGGTTAATTTTGATATGACAAGGGCAGCGGTTAGTGGACTAGCGGGCTAGAACGGTGACAAGTAGCGGGAGTATGTAGAGGGTAAAGGGGTAGCTGTTAGCGTGTAGGGTAGGATAGCGAGTAACGTAGTACTGGGGTAGCGGGTAGCGGTTAAGGTCTTTTTTTTAATCGATTGAAGCAGAACGAAGTCTGCCGGGTGAGCTAGTTGTTTATAAAGGGTGATCCACGAGCGATGTTTTTTGTAATTGGAGTGTTTAGGTTGCATTAAGACAGAATCGACCCCCTGGGCTTACACTAATTGTTCAGCTTCACGTCTATCGTTTGCGCCGATCGTTATCATTGAATCAGTCCGTATACGAGACTTGATAGTGTTTTGCAGCTTCGAGTAGTATTTTTTTGTTTAGATTACCGAAGACGAAGTAGACAAGCGCCACTAACAAAAAAAAAAGAAACAAATAGAAGAGTCGGTTGATCTATTTTACACCCCAAGGAAAATATAATGGAAAGCCTTGATGGATCACATTCAATGCTGTTGTTGCAATACAGAAATGGAATTGAGTTTGTCTGAACCAACAATAGCAATTAAAAGTGGCCATTAGGTGTTCTTAGCAAATATGCAAAATATTTTGAAAACCGGTTGACGTTATCTGCCTTCAATTTATCTTTGAAATATTGAAGTTTTCAATCTGCCCTGTCGAGGTATTTTTCGGAGCGGAATTTTGTCCGATTTCGTACGTTTCGGACAAGTTTTGCTTCGAGGTATTATTCCGACTTACATTTCGGAATTGTTTCCGATATGAAGTAACGCAGTACGATGAGTAACAATGTGGTGCGATGATTAGCTTTATTTTCCTTCATTTTTGATAGTTTTATTTCCGATTTGTCCGCAGAAAATTGTTTGCGGAATTTTTTTGTTTTTAATTGTGTTTAAAGCTGGTTGCCATATTTTTGTCCGATGACAATTAGCTCGAATACAAATTTAAGCTCCGACCATATTTGCGTTGCGGAAAATTGTCCGCTCCGAAAAATACCTCGTTAGGGCTGAATATATTAACATTGATTTATTTTCTTTTTTTAAATTTATTTTCTATTTCAAATTTTTAAATAAGGTGGCTTTGGCTATTTGCTGTTCTACTTTTAATTATTTGAAACAAACACAGTATCAAGTCATTCATTTAAAAGATTCTTCATCTTCAGTGTAGTATATTATATTTTAGTTGTGATTTTGATTGCTTTAAATATTTATTCGAATTAAGTCTGCCATAATGGAACGTACTAGAAAGGCTTTCAAATGCCCTATATTTGGCGAGACTTGTGATTTTAAAACTAACGTACTCCCCACTTACGAAGAGGATATGAAGAGTTATGAGTGGAACAGACAACTCTTGAAAATTAATAAAAAGGAACCAACGGTTAAAGAAATAAGTGATAAGTGACATACTATGAAAAGGTGGAATTTGATTGAAAAAGGGCATCACTACCAATTGTTTCAACAACGAGATCATAACAAATGATAAAATGTTATCATGGTAAGTGTAAACAACTTCTTAAGTTCCATTCCAACATTTCTAAAACAAAGCTAGAAGAATTTGTTGCTGCTAGCAAAGTTTTATTCGACATTTCATCGTGTAAATGCTCTGATTTTTCGAAGTGCAACTGTCCAAAAGAGAGAAAGGTACCACCGACTGAAAGAGATTTTCTTAATGATCAAAGAACGACACGAAAAATGATAATCGGGAACACAGATTTACTCGCTACAAAAAATATTCGAAAAAGTTTGAAAAGAAAAATGAATAGAGAAACTTCAGCAACTTGCCCTGCTACGTCTACAAGTGTTTCTGTTTCTTATCTAAACAATACTTCAACAGATGAACCATCTATTTCATGTGAAGATTCCGATATCGAAGATGTTTTTACAGTTGGCGATCCCAAAGAAAAGATAAAAAAACAGCAATCCGTTACACTTACTTACTCTGCGCTATCTCAAACCTGCGACCGATATGGGGTGTCAGACAGAGCGGCCGCTGCTATTGCTTCTGTAATATTACAGGAATCGAAACTACCGATTATTGATAAAAATTAACTAAGAAGGGAGCGAAAAAAGGCCAGAGAAAGTGTTCAAGTTAGAGAATCTGTTTCTGAGATCAGTGCTTTATATTTCGACGGTCGAAAGGACAAAACATTGGTCAACCAGAAAAGAAACGGAAAGTTTTACCGAGAACAAGTGATCGAAGAACATATTTCACTGGTTAGCGAACCAGATTCAAAATATTTAGGTTACATTGCTCCGATATCAGGTACTGCTAAATGTATAGAACAAGAACTGTATAGCTATTTCCGGACAGAAAACATTTCATTGGAGAATTTAGTTGCGATTGGATGTGATGGCACCAACGTCAATGTTTGAAAATTTGGAGGCATCATGCGTCTATTTGAAAAAAGACTGAATAGACCATTACAATGGATACTTTGTCTGTTGCATATGAATAAGCTGCCCTTCCGTCATTTATTTGCTTAGATTCATGGCGTAACATCGGGACCAAAAACATTTTCAGGAGTAATTGGAAAAGATCTAGAAAATTATGAGGAAGCGACTATCGTTAAATTTAAGTCAATCTCAGGAGAGTCACTGCCAATAATGGACATAAAGACCCTTAGCATGACCAACTTTATTTATATAGCATAGTTTCAGCGGTCTTAATCGGTAGTTGCCCCGATGATCTGGCTGACAAATCACCTGGTAAAATGTCCCATGCTAGGTGGCTCACTAAAGCTAATCGCATTTTTTGTCTATATGTATATCGGAACAGCAACCCCTACTGAAAGTTTGATATTGTTAGCAACTTACGTCGTAAAAGTGTATGCTCCAACATGGTTTAATATCAAAAACCAACCCAGCTGCAAAGATGGAGCCAGGCACTTATGGGGTTTAATCTCGAAAAGTCGCTATCTTTCATCTGAATATCAGACTGTAATTGATCCTGTAATCAAACGAAACAGTTTCTTTGCTCATTCAGAAAATTTACTACTACAATGTTAACTGATCCATTAAAACATATCAGAGAGCTGGCCCTGCGTCGTATTTAAAAACCTCGAACCAAAAAATTTGCTGGGTTAAGAGTTTTTGAAGTCCCACTTAAAAATTTGGATGCAAAAGCCTACTATGACCTCATCGATTGGCAAAAGGATGTTTTTGAACCAACAATATTAAAACATATTTCAAGCGATGAACTTCAACAATTCATTGCTCAGGAAGAAAACAACCATTTCGAATTTTTGCGGCTACCATGTCACACCCAAACCGTCGAGAGAGCAGTTAAGACCGTCACAGAAGCATCCGCAACTTTATGCACAAAAGAAGCACGCGAAGGATTTATACAATCTAAGATTGTCTCTCGTGTAAATTGATGCCATAATTTGACTGTAAAAAAGATTTCTGTATAAACTGATTAAAATCATTTATTTAAAATGTTTCTTTTAATAAATCCACTCTGATAAAAAAAAAAACATTTTTGTTGCTGTTTTCATTTATAAATAAAAAGAAAGAATTCAGAATTGGATTTACCCTACTTTTAACATTAATTATTTGATGTTTTTCTTATTTGAATTTGGAGGCAGAAGATGTTTTTTGTGTTTATTCACAACCCCAACTGCGGGTTTAGAAACGATCCACAATCTCCCCCCTATAGATCCTCCAAGAATCAGCTGCAAACGGCGCTCTTAGGCTCAGCATTTGGAAAGCTAAACAGAGAGGCCACGCAGCTATTCTTACGAAATACGTTGATAACAATATCTGCACAGGTTATATGACTCCTTACTTAGATTTCAACAAATCTTTAAGAACTACCTTCCCCAATAGAAGAAATAGGGAAAATAGTGTGCCCTACAAATACGACTCAACCATTACCATCTTCACCGATGGTTCTAAAATAAATACTGGCGTAGGTACAATTTTCTACCCTGAAATCCTCAACCTTGCCAATTCATTCAGGCTCCCCGACCATAGCAGCGGCATCCAAGCCGAGATTTTGGCAGTGAAAAAGGCTGCTATACATATATGATGGCGATAACACACGCGGACATCAGTTTTTCATTGATAGCCAAGCAGCAATAAAAACTATCTCTGCCACCAAAATCAAGTCGAAGCTCGTTTCTTTATGTCGTGAAGAGCTAAGGTTCTTGGCACACAACATAACGTAAGATTCTGCTGGGTTTCCTCACCACAGTGATGTGCCAGGCAAGAAAAAGCGGATGAGCTTGCAAGGGAAGGCTCTACACTAGACCCCTGTCTTATTAGGAAGAAAACTCTATGCAACTTCTTTTTTAATGAACTAGAGGAATTATCCGAACTGCCAGGCAAAAGCTTACTAAGCTTTGTCAAGACCTCTTATTTATTTTTCAGGAAGTTACAATACTTCGGGGTACCACAATAAATCAACATTGATCTAATTGTGACGGTTACAATACAACGTACGTCGAGGTGACTGCACGGCCACATAAAGAAACTATAGTTCCGAACCACCAACAGGCCACATGCAGCCGAACAACTAGCGGAAGCCCTTCACAGCTATAAAGCAGATATAACTGCCATCAAAGTAATGCGATGGGATGGTCCGGGTCTACGTAAAATGAACAACTGCGATATTTACTACGGCGACTGCTACCGGAAAAAAATCAGCGTCTATTTGGATGTGGATCTGTAGTTGGGACTCGACTCAGGAGGAAGGTCTTGAGTTTCAACTCAGTGAATGAGCGCATCACTACAATCCGTATCAAGGCTAAATTCACCAACATCAGCCTCATCTGCGCTCACGCCCCCACTGAGGAATAGGATGAAGACACCGAAGACGGGTTCTACGAGCTCCTCCGCAAGACCTATGAGCAATGCCCTAGCTATGACACTAAAATCGTCCTTGGAGATTTTAATGCTAACCTGGGTAGAGAAGAAATCTTTGGTGGAATAATCGGACGACATACCCTACACAACACCACCTCCGATAACGGATTTAGGCTAATCGACCTCGCTACGGGGCGAGACGTAATGGTAGCAAGTACGCAATTTCTACTTCTCGATATCCACAAGGGAACATAGAAATCTCCTGACCAATCGACCGTCAACCAGATTGATCACATTGCGATCGACGCACGACACTTCTCTAGCATGCAAGAATTCCGCACATTCCGAGGTGCCAACATCGACTCGGACCACTACCTTGTTGTAGCCAAGTTACGAATGCGGATATCCCGATCAAGGCCAACATGTGAAAATGCTAGGAGGAAATTCGACGTCAAATGGCTACAATCGCAAGAGATTGCTAGATTCTTTTCCGATCGTATCTCCGAAAATCTCCACAGAAGTCCTTTGCTACCAGCACAAAATATAGAGAACCAGTGGCAGCACTGCCAAGCAGCCATCAGAGATGCCGCCTCTGAAGTGCTAGGGTTTACACGGCCACCACAGCGAAACCTTGGTTTGATGATGAATGCCGGCGAGAACATGCAGCTTAACAAGAGGCATACAAAGCGGCGCTGCAAAGAAGGACACGAGCAGCTCGTGAGTTCTACGAGCAGAAAAGGAGAGAGGAGCATAAACTTCTCAGAAAGAAAAAAAGGGAGCACGAAAAGCGCGCGATCGAGGAGATAGAGAGATGTGGAACAGAGATGTTCGAACAGTGGTTCGAAAGTTCTACAAAAAGGTGAAACAAATCTCCAGGGCTTACACCCCGAATTGAAGCCTGTAGAGACCATCATGGGAACATCGTAGTAGAACCGCAGTCAGTGCTGAGGATATGGAAAGACCACTTCACCAAGCTGTATAATGGCGATGACGACCAAAAATCCGTCAGCAATACAGAACCATACAATTTGGATGCAGATGGCCAATAATTCGACCCACCCGACATGGGCGAAGTGAACACAGTGTGATGTCAGTGGAGCGTTTGTGAGCCTTGAGACGGAGGCCAGGAAGATGGGTCTAGCGGTTAACGAGGGCAAGACCAAGTTAATGCTGTCGACAAGAAAGGACAACCAACATCGACGTCTTGGGACAAACGTCAACATAGACAGATTTAACTTCGAGGTAGTTAAGGACTTTGTCTACCTGGGATCCTCTATCAACTCAGACAACAACACCAGCGCTGAAATCAAACGAAGAATCACTCTTGCCAATCGCTGCTTCTTTGGACTTAGATTGCAGTTGAGTAGTAAAGTCCTCTCCCGAGCAACTAAAGTGACACTTTACAAAACCCTCATCGTCCCGGTCCTCATGTATGGTGCAGACACATGGACTATGACAACATTTGATGAAAACGCTTTGGGCTGCTTTGAGAGAAAAATTCTTCGAGTGATTTTTGGTCCTGTCTGCATAATGGAGAATGGAGACTTAGATAATTGGGACATGTAAAGCGAATAGAAAACAATGCTCCGGCTTGTAGAGTCTTCGAATCCAACCCGGAAGGACGTCGCAGAAGAGGAAGACCGCGACTCAGGTGGAGCAAACAGGTGCGCTAGAGGACCTGAACCAACCTGGCGTGCGAAACTGGAGACAGCTACCTAGGCACCTGGCTGGCTGGAGAAGTTTGTTGGGTGAGGCCCTGGTCCGACCTGGACTGTAGCGCCACCATAAGTAAGTAAGTAAGTAAGTAAGGAAACATTAGAAATCCACAACAAAACTTTTCGGACTCGACATTCTTAAATTGCCAAGGAAGCAACTAAACTGTAATAACTGAAATGTTAACAAAGATTTGAATCGAACACCTGAAAACTTAACGGTGCGAAAAATCCTACACTCTAGATTTTTAATTAATTGCAAAAAATCCAAACAAATACTCGGAACGAATAACAATTTATTACCGCACGTATAGGCATATAAATCACCTAACAAATCAATTTCGCACTTTTTCGGAACCCACCAATTGTTTTTCACATTTTTAAATTCAAATCACTTTTCACAATCTCTTCTCGGTCACTCAAACGGCTGGCTTTTACACAATAATTGACAAATATGCTCTCGTTTAAAACAAACTCGAATAGGCTCGACGACAAAAAAAATGTTTGCTTGACAAATAATGCAGCTTAAAAATTAAACTGTCACAATACTTTTTATTAGCCGCAATCGTGTTTTTGTACGTCTTTCAAATTATTTCGTTATAAAAGAAACACGAACATGATTTAACGTGACAAAACTGCAGATCGTGTTCTGAGAGATTTCAATCTAGCTTTAAATCTTCAAATATGTTCGCAATGCTTTTTCGACATCAGTTTTCAAATTTCTTTTATTTTCAGATTAATTTCAATCCAGAAGTGTGCCAGAAACCATTCGTTCATATAGTTGCACTTGTATTGTAATTGTACTAGACAGTAATGCTCTCGTAGTTAAGAGATCATAATTTTAAGTCTTCCGCTCTTTGAAGTAATTAAAGGGTTAACGAACTAACTACACAACCAACAAACCGACAAAGTTCATTTTAATCGTGTCTAAGGAAGTATGTATTGAGATAAAACTGCCTTCCTGCCTGCTTACGAATTACGAGAATATTATTTTATCTCTCCGGTAAGCCATTCGTTTTCTGTTTTGTTCTTCTTTTACCTTTCTTGAATTATTTTGTAACATTTAATTTTGCTCAATCGGCAAAACAGACTTGAGGTTTTTCGTCTTTTAGATTTAATGAACATTAATTTTAGAAAGGGCAAGTATGGCGAGACACGTTAAAAACGATTTGACGACCACCAGGCGGGAAACGAGCGCCGAACCGGAATTACCTCAAGTGGGACTAGAATTTTAGATTATTTTTTGCGGGCTATGATTAATTATATTAATTTTACTTTTTTTTTTCTTTTTGATGTGGTTTGTGGATATTATTGTTAAACATTTACATATGGTGGAAATTGAGGTCATCAAAATGGATTTTTTTTGTTTTGGAAGAAATGTTAGCAAAGGGCTCAGGGCTTTTAAGGGGTGCGCAATGTGAATTTCGTTTTAAATAAAATGTTGGTAGCTAAATAAATTGAACGACGGCATCAGATGAACATGGTCTTATGTTTTTTTTTTTTTTACATAATTTGCACCTAATCAAGGGAGTTTTTTTACCCTTTTTATGCCAGAGACACAGTGAAGGAAAGGGATAGAAAAGGAGGTGTCAGTGTACATTGGTCTTGAATTCTTGAACATTGTAGAGACAGAGTGTGGAAGAGAGTTCCCCATTCGCGTAGTACGGCTAAAAAATGATTTTCTATACTTGAGAGTACGTCCAAAGTTATGCTCGATGGTAAACTGATGGGCATTCCTGGAAGCGCGGGTATTACGGTTGAACGTTGAATTGTTTAAGGGGAGAAATACAACTGGCTATTTTTCTAGAGCACTTACCGTAGAAGGAACGATAAAACAGAGAGAGGGACACGAAACGTTACGACGGTGGTCTAAAGGAGTGAATTAATCAGTGATGTCTCTATCACCGATCATTCTTACGGCTCTTCTTTGTATACCATCCAAGAGACTTAAATATGTGACTGGAGCACCAGCCCAAAGTTGGGAATTGTACTCAAGCTTTGGACGGATGTTAGTCATATAGATAATAGCCAGATTGACGGGGAGACAAATTTCTTGCACCGGCCGTCTAAGGAAACCCAAACATCTTACCGAATTTTTGGGGACATCGCGTATGTGCTCGGTCCACAAGAGGTGGTCAGTGAAAATGAAGAATATGAAAAGCTAAGGGTGCTATCGTCAGCGAAACAATTTATTGGATTAGAAGTAACAGACAAGAGATCATTAATGAAAATGATAAAGAGGGTCGGAGACAAAACGGAGCCCTGGGGCACAACAGCATTTATATTGTGGATTTCAGACTTGAATCCGTCCTATACAACTTGTATCTAATCCTTGGTTGTAATACAACGAAGAAGGGATTCATCGATACCGAAGGCACGTATTTTCGATAAAAGAGCAAGATGCCAAACTTTATCAAATGCCATTGAATTATCAAGTGCAACAATCTTTCTTTCTCCAAAACGATGTAAAGATTTGTTCCACTGTTCGGTGAGATAAACCATCAAATCGCCAGTGGACCTGTTGCTGCGAAAGCCGTACAGCTGGTAATTAAGAAGCTATCGGTTTTCGACAAATTTCTTGAGCTGATAGTTTATCAGCGTTTCCATGAACCTAGAAAGAAGGGGCGTAAGCAGCGCAATCGGACGATAATTGGAGAGAGAAGAAGATTCGCCTTTTTTTGGAATAGGCTGGATAAATGCTGTTTTCCATATGCTCGGAACGAGCCCAGAAGAGTAGGATAGATGGAAAAGCTTACGCAAGGGTTTTCCAGCGTGGAAGAACACCTCTTCAGGACGATAGCGGGGATACCATCCGGACGAGTGCGGAAGAAGATTTGTCCCATGGAATTATTGACACGCTCAAGACCTGGAGGAGTCATGACACTCCCTGGCAGCGAAGAGTTGGCGGCGAACTGCCTAGCAAAAAAGTAAGCTTTCGCGAACCAGCTAACAACTGGAGTGTCATTGTCAACGAGCTTTGGGACCGAGGAAGAAGAAGAATTCTACATATTTTTTACAAATGACCAAAACTTCTTACTGCCTTTGGGACATTGCAGTATTTGTTTGCTTTAATTTTTGGTCATGTAAAAATTTGGTCCGGCGAATATGGGCATTGCAGACCTTCCTGGCTTGTTTTAACTTTTCCCGATTTTCCTCAGTTTGGTTGGCTCTAAAACACCGGAACTTTACTTTTTTTCCCTGATAACTTCTTTACAGCTTGAGTCAAACCATGACTTTTCTTCAAGATAAAAGTTTTCATTCCCAAAATAATCATATTAGTAATCATATCTGCGCTGGAGTCTACGTCACTATCGAGGAAGCATAGTGACCAGTTAAAGATCCGGAAAAAGTTGTTGAGACCGTCCCAGTTGGCTTTCTCGTATTGCCGTATCATACGGTTCTCTTCCGAGCTCTTTCTCTAACTGGATTAGTTTGACAAGAGAAATTTGCGTTAATACTTTGATAGAGTTTTTATCAGGGTCAGACGTAAGAAACAAAACTGTGCAACACACTCATCATCCCAGTCCTGCTGTATGGTGCAGAAGCATGGACCCTGACAAAATCGGATGAAAGTGCCTTAGGCTGTTTCGAGAGGTAAGTTCTTCGGGTTATCTTTGGCCCCGTGTGCACTGAAGGGGAATGGCGAAGAAGATACAACAGCGAACTTTACGGGTTGTACAACGACATGGACCTAGCCAGAAGGGTCAAGGTCCAGAGACTCAGATGGCTCGGTCATTTAGAGCGAATGGACACCAATGCTCCGGCCCGGAAAGCCTTCGACACTATTCCCGAGGGACGTAGGAGGAGAGGAAGACCGCGACTCAGGTGGCGCACTCAAGTGGAAGAGGACCTCAATCAACTCGGAGTGCAAAACTAGAGACGACTAGCTAAGGATCGAGCTAGCTGGCGGAGCCTGTTGATTGAGGCCCAAGTCCACAACGGACTGTAGCGCCACCTTAAGTAAGTAAGTAAGTAAGACGTAAGAAACAAGTCAAGAGTATTTTCCGCTTGGCTATTAATGTCCGATATTCGAGTGGGCTCGGTGACAAACTGAGTTAGGTGGTTAAACTCAGCAAACATCTCAGCACACATTCCTTCGGGTGTTGTCTGGCCTGAAAGGAGAAGCCACGAAGAATTGTGTACATTGAAATCGCGCGTAATAACGATTTCAGTGTGAGGATACAGGGATACAATTCCTTGGATGGAGTCAGACAGAGCGTCAAATTCACGAGAAGTTGAAGCCCTGTCCAAATTTGGGCTTCGATAAGGAAAACAATAGTGAATGATGTGCTTATTTATAGTGAACTTAAACCACATAAAATTGAAAACAGGGTTGGAGCAGCGTCCATATTGTGGAAGGAATTGATAAGCGATATCATTCCTAATGTAAACGGCGAGACCATGGTGGAGGAAGAATAATGGCACTAAGCTATACCCAAGCCCTGTCTCGCTTCAACGATACAAGACAGCATTGAGTTTTCGAAGCATTAGACTCTAGGCGGTTTATTCCCCATTGTAAAATGCTGTTTAAATCAAAGTTTAATAAGCTTATCATATTTAGCTTTTGCAGTTCCACATCCATCCACTGCAGTAGGTGATGAGCCGTTCTGTTAACATAGTTTTCTGAGTTAAAGACTATTGGTCGTTAGATGTTGCTTGCTATAAGCTCTTTTCGACTTTATGTGAAAATACCATGTATGTATATCAAAAAAATCATTCACAATAGTGATTAAATAGAAAAATGTTGAAAGTTGATACCTAGTCATAATACGAAGTCTTTTAAATATATTGATATGCATCAAGTATCAAGTTGATAGCCAAAATAGGGCATACATACAGTTACAGGTATCTACGTTTTTGAATAACAATAATTAAAGCCGTTAATCCCTCGTTGAAAAAATCCCATCAAAGCAAATCGGTAAGACAACAATCACTTCTGGGAGATCCAATTCAATATCAATTTTCAACACAATCTCATTAGCACCCGCTTAGAGACCATCGACACTATCAGACCTCGCAATCATCAGGAAGCTCTCATCAACACATATAATTAAGACCCTAGACGTAATTACAAGCCACGTTAAAAAGGTTTATTGCGCCCAGAAGGAAATTATTAAAGATCTCCTATCAGTTTAACTACCTTAGGTCCACATTAATCAAATCCAAAACTTGCTATTAAGTATTGGTATTCATAACGGAGACAATATGTCACTTGTGCGCAAGACGTGATAATTATTCATTAGGTCTGATAAATTTTCGGCCTCACGTGTAAATTTGGAAGTTTACATATGAATTATTATAGGCTCAATACATTTACCGTACGCCTATTACATATTCAAAATTTGAAGAATTCAAAGTGGGGTGTGCGTCCAGGCACTGATCTCTCGAAAATGGTATGATATATCGACATAGTCTTTTTTTGGAATCATCTGTGAATTGTGCTTGCAATTTTTTTTTTGGTTTTTTTTTTTACCATTTTTGAAATCAATTTTCGTGTTTGGTGACAACATTTCTTTAGAACCTGTTCGTACATGAGAAATAAATTTAAAGAAAAAAAAAAACAATGGCGGTTTAAATTGGAATGTCTGACTGGATTTTATTGAATTCTATTCTTTTTTCTCGCCATTATTTTTTATGCAAAGTTAAAACTTTTTCTTATAATTTGTTGACTTTTTTCGTTGGTGCGACGCGACGTGCGTAGATGGTGAATGTGTCATGAATAAATTTGATAATTTGTTTGGTTTATTATGTTCAACTATTATTATTGAATACAAATTCAACGAAACCATTGAAAGGAGTCAATGGGCATAGAGACACAAAAATGGCAGACTTGAGGCCCCTTGAAGAATAATTCCATTTTTGGAATGGAGGAGTTGGGACTTTGGCAAGAGTGACAAGATGGTGCTTCCGACAGCAAACACACATTCGATTGTCATTCTACATTTCAGAACTTATTTGTCAAAGGAAAAAAAAAACATAGGTGTATCCACAATTTATGTTCGGACGAGACACAAGAACACTCGAAATAACACTTGATATCAGAAAAGTGATGGGTACACTCCGTTTCGATTGATTGACGTCTGAAAAATAATCGATTCGAAGTGCTGCAAAATGAGTAAGTTTCTCGGACTAGCTTAATTTTTAAGCTAATGAACAACTGTGATATCTACTATGGCGACTGCTACCGGGAACAAAATCAGCGTCTTTTTTGAAGTGAATTTGTAGTTGGGACTCGACTCAGGAGGAAGGTCTTGAGTTTCAAATCAGTGAATGAGCGCATCACGACTAAATTCACAAACATAAGCCTCATCGGCGCTCACGCCCCCACTGAAGGATGAAGAAACCAAAGACAGATTTTACGAGCTTCTTCTATGAGCAATGCCCTAACTATGACATTAAAATTGTCCTTTAATGCTAACCTGGGTAGAGAAGAAATCTTTGGTGGAATAATCGGACGACATAGCCTACACGACATCACCTTCGTTAACGGATTTAGGCTAATCGACTTCGCTGCGGGGCGAGACGTAATGGTAGCAACTACGCGATTCCCACATCTCGATATCCACAAGGCGACATGGAAATCTCCTGATCAATCAACCATCAACCAAATTGATCACATTGCTATTGACACACAACATTACATGCAAGATGATACGCACATTCCGAGGTGCCAACATTGGCTCGGACCATTACCTTGTTGTAGCCAAGGTACGAATGCGGATATCCCGATCAAGGCCAACACGTGAAAATGTTAGGAGAAATTTTAACGTCAAACGGCTACAATCGCAAGAGATTGCTAGATCCTTTTCCGATTGTGTTTCCGAAAATCTCCTCAGAAGTCCTTTGCTGCCAGCACAAAATGTCGAGAACCAGTGGCAACACTGCAAAGCAGGCATCAGACATGACTGCTCTGGCCACCACAACGAAACCTATGGTTTGACGATAAGTGCCGGCGAGCACATGTAGCTAAGTGAGAGGCGTACAAAGCAGCACGGCAAAGAAGGACACGAGCCGCTCCTGAGCTCTACGAGCAGAAAAGGAGAGAGGAACATAAACTTCTCAGAAAGAAAAACAAGGGAGCATGAGAAGCGCGCGATCGAGGAGATAGAGGGATGTCACAACAGGAACGAGGTTCGAAAGTTCTACAAAAAGGTGAAACAAAACTCCAGGGCTTATACACCCAACTGAAGCCTGTAGAAAACATCATGGGAACATCGTAGTGGAACCACAGTCAGTACTGAGAATATGGAAAGAACACTTTTCCAAGCTGTTTAATGGCGATGACGAGCAAAACTCCGCCAGCAATACAGAACCATTCAATTTGGGTGCAACAGGCCAACAATACCACCCACCCGACCATGAAGAAGTGAAGATAGCGATATCTAAACTTAAGTCGAACAAAGCCGCTGGAGCAAACGGGCTAGCCGCCGAACTGTACAAAGTTACCGGAGATGACTTGGTTAGGAGCATGCACTAGCTCATCTGCAAAATTTGATCGGAGGAAAGCATACTCGACGAATGGAATCAAAGCATCGTATGCCCGATCCTCAAGAAAGGAGATCTCTGAACTGCACCAATTACAGAGGTCTAAGTCTCCTTAACATCGCCTACAAGATCTTGTCTGCCGTACTGTGTGAACGCCCTTCGTCAGTTAAGCTTCAGACCCGGAAAGTCCACCATCGATCAAATAATCACTCTATGGCAGATCTTGAAAAAGACCCAGGAACCTAACATCGATACCTACCACCTTTTAATCGATTTCTAGCCCTCGTATGACAGCGTCTGTAGAGACCAAATGAAAAAAAAAACAACGAACGCATTTGATGCCAAAAAAGGTTTTAGACAAGGCGATGCATTGGCATGCGATTTCTTCAAAATTATTCTTAAAAGATTGTGCAAGGCTCCAACGTCAACACCAGAGGAACAACCTTTCCAAAGTCCATCCAGCTACTAGGATACAGAGACGACATTGACATGATTGGAAGAACACAGCGTGATGTCAGTGGAGCGTTCGTGAGTCTTGAGACGGAAGCCAGGAAGATGAGTAGGGTTAACGAGGGCAAGACCAAGTTCATGCTGTCAACAAGCAAGGATAACCAACATCGACGTCTTGGAGCAAACGTCACACATTTAACTTCTACCTAGGATCCGCTATTAACTCAGACAACACCAGCGTTGAAAGCAAACGAAGAATAACTCTTGCCAATCGCAGCTGCTTTGGTTTAAAAGTCAATTGAGTAGTAAAGTCCTCTCCCGAGCGACTAAAGTGACGCTCTTCTAAACCATAATCATCGCGGTCCTAATGAATGGTGCAGAGACATGGACCATGACAACATCCGATGAAATCGCTTTGGGCTGCTTTGAGAGAAAAATTGTTCGAGTGATTTTTGGTCCTGTCTGCATAAATGGAGAATGGAGACTTAGATAATTGGGACATGTAAAGCGAATGGAAAACAATGCTCCGGCTTGTAGAGTCTTCGAATCCAACCCGGAAGGACGTCGCAGAAGAGGAAGACCGCGACTCTGGAGACAGTTAGCTAGGGACCGGGCTGGCTGGAGACGTTTGTTGGATGTGGCCCTGGTCCGAACTGGACTGTAGCGCCACCATAAGTAAGTAAGCTGAATTTTTGCTTGCAAGCATCAAATTCCAAAAACGGCTAGCGTACAAACAAGAAATTTAAATAAATCTTAATTCTAAGAAAATATTTAAAGACGAAATCCCGGATATTAGAGTTTTCACTGTACACTATTTTGATAGCTTTGCTATGATCCGCAATAAATATATTTCAAGAACACCATAAGCAGGTTCCAACATCTAACGTGTTGTTGTTAATAATATAGAAACCCTATAATTAATTTTTCACGTTTTGATTGTTGCCTGTCGGCCAATGATCGATTTGTGTCTATTCACTTTCTTAAAAGCTTTGCCTCAGGCCTCAATACAAACATTTTTTTTTTTTACTAAAAGCAACAAAAAGGCAGAAAACACTTACAAACTAGTGCTAGAAAATTTTGTATCAAAAGCAAAGTTTAATGGCCTCTGGTCTTAGCTTGAATTTGATCATAATCCAAAGATGCCGGTTTATGTTGTTTTTGTTTTTTTGTTTTTTTTTAAGCTTTGAAAAGGTGATAGTGTGTCAGTTTGATTTGTTCGAAGCTTTTTTTTGGCATTCTTTTCCTTTCGCATATTATTACCATCAAAAAAATTCACCTGTTTTATAGAAACTTGTTTCTTTTTTTTCGTTTTTTGCAAATATTTTGTAGATTCTTGGATTAAGATTACAAATTTGAATAAGAATATATCTTTAAAATATAGGAAACATATGGAAGAAAATTTAAGTTTTAAAAAAGATTAAAGTACAAGTTCTTTTGGTAGGTAGATAGTATTTAATATTTATCACAGTTCCGGTACTCTATTTTCAATTGAAAAGTCGAAAGATAAGATTTTGTTTAATAAAAGGGAAAAATAAGATAAATAATTCCTCTCAAACGTTATGAACTCAATATTTTGACTGTTTGACGGAGTTCACAAAAACGTGAACACAATAGAACTGGTTATCTCACCTGTCTCACCTTTCTTATGAATAGAAGTTTTTTTTTTTTTTTTAATTGAAACATTTGGACTGCTTAAAAAATGGTAAGAACGTTATTCAAATTTATAATAATGGATCGATATCTAAGCTTAAAAACAAAAAAGCCGCGGGAGCTGATAGCATCACTGCCGAACTCTTCAAAAGCAGCCGGTGATGACTTGGTAAGGAGCATGCACCAACTCATCTGCAGAAAATGGTCGGAAGAGAGCATGCCCGATGAATGGAACCTTAGCATTGTTTGCCTGATCCTGACGAAAGGAGGCCCTCTAAACTGCACCAACTAGAGAGGCATCAGCCTCTTAAACATCACCAAGATCTTTTCTGCAGTACTATGCGAACAGTGTGGCTTTAGACCAGAAAATTCCACCATCGATCAAATATTCACATTACGGCAGATCCTGAAAAAAACTCAAAAACTCCATATCGCCACCTTTTTTTTTATAATTTGCACCCACTCAAGGGATTTTTTATACCCTTTTTATGCCAGAGACACAGTTAGTGCATTAGGAAGAAGGGAAGGGGTTGGAAAGGAGATGTCGGTGTACATTGGTCTTAAATTCTTGAACATTGTAGTGACTGGGAAAGACAGAGTGTGGCAGAGAGTTCCACATTCGCGAAGTACGACTAAAAATGATTCCCTATACTTGAGAGTACGTCCGTAGTTGGGCTCGAGGTTAAACTTATGGGCATTCCTAGAAGCGCGAGTATTACGGGCGAATTGTTTGAGGGGAGGAATGCAACTGGCTATTTCACTAGAGCAATTTCCGTAAAAGTAGCGATAAAACAAGGAGAGACACGAAACGTTACGATGGTAGTCTAAAGTGGTGAATGCGTCAGTGATCTCTCTGTGACCAATAATTCTTACAGCTCTTTTTTGAATTCCATCCAAGAGGCTTAAGTTAGTAGCTGGAGCACCAGTCTAGTAGACAATAGCCAGATAAGACGGGGAGACAAATTTCTTGCACCGTCTTAAAAAACCCAAACATCTTGCGGCATTTTTGGCTACATCGCGTATGTGCTCGGTCCACAAGAGGTGGTCAGTGATGCACATAAGGAGAATCTCGAGGTGTTCGGTCTCTTTGATACAAGTGCCACTCCTGGATAGTGACAATGGGGGTATATCTCACTTCAGCGATATAAGATAGCATTGAGTTTTCGAAGCATTAAACTCTACGCGGTTTTCAATTCCCCATTTTGCAATGCTGTAAGTCAGAGTTTAATGAGCTTATCATATTTTGCCGTTGCAGTGCTACATCCAAAGAGGAGGGATGTGAATCTGGGAACGGATAAGAAAACCTAAGGATACTATCGTCAGCGAACCAATTTATTGGATTAGAAGTAACAGACAAGAGATCATTAATAAAAATAAGAAAGAGGGTCGGAGACAAAACGGAGCCCTGGGGCACACCAGCTTCAGACTTGAATCCGTCCAATACAACTTGTATTGAACGGTTCGAAAGAAAGTTTCTCCAACGAAGGAGGGATTAATCGATATCGAAAGCACGCATTTTCGATAAGAGAGCAAGATGCCAGACTTTATCAAATGCCTTTGAATTATCAAGTGCAACGATCTCAATTTCTCCAAAACGATGTAAAGATTTGTTCCACTGTTCGGTGAGATAAATAAATCAGCAGATGACCTGTTGCTGCGAAAGCCATACTGCCGGTCATTAAGAAGCTTTCGGTCTTCGAGATATTTCTTGAGCTGATAGTTTATCAGCGTTTCCATGACCTTAGAAAAAAGGGACGTAAGCGCAATCGGACGATAATTGACGGGAGAGGAGGATTCGCCTTTTTTTGGAATAGGCTGGACAAATGCTGTTTTCTTACTGCTCGGAACGAGCCCAGAAGAATAGAATTGATGGAAAAGCTTACGCGAGGTTTTTACCAGCGTGGAAGAACACCTCTTCAGAACAATAGCGGGGATACCATCCGGACCAGCAGATTTATGTATGTTGAGATGCTTTAGGACTCTCGACACAGCACGAGTGCGAAAGAAGATTTGTACCATGAAATCATTGACGCGCTCAAGAACAGGCGGAGTCATGAAACTCTCTGGCAGGGAAGAGTTGGCGGCGAACTGCCTAGCAAAAAGGTTAGCTTTCGCGAGAGAGCTAACAACTGGATTGTCATTGTAAACGAGCGTAGGGGCCGAGGAAGAACAAGAATTCTTCATGTTTTTTTTTTTTACAAATGACCAAAAATTCTTACTGCCTTTGGGACATTGCAGTATTTTTTGCCTTAATTTTTGGTCATGTTAAAACTTTTTTCGTCGAATATGGGCATTGCAGGCCTTCCTGGCTTGTTTAAACTTGTTCCGGTTTTCCTCAGTTGGGTTGGCTGTAAAATAACGGAACTTTACATCTTTTTCCCTAATACTTAATCGAGGAAGGTTTTAGGCTACACTAGACTGGTGGAAGAGGGAATATCGTTGACCGTTGACCACTATGACCGTTATGTTATTGAATAAAAAATTTGAGTTTTCGTAATCGTTGTTCTTTTTTCTGTAAACTTTGTTTCGTACACTTTGGTTTCAGCTGTCAGTACTGCTTAGCATTATGAATTTGCAGCTATACTATTTTGCATCTTGTAACGGCGACAAGCTAGAGTTTTGTCAGCTTTACTCATATTCATCGGTCATAGCCTTTAGCTATATATCAACTTTGTACTTTTTCAAACAAAAGATGTGAAAAAATGATGAAAAAAATTAAATTTCTTCTATAAACAAGTTGTCTGGATATCTTTCTACATCAGTCAAATTGTTTGTCTACTAAATTGTTTCGTATTGAAATGCGTTTTTTCTTATTAAACGAACAACAATAGGTCTGGAATGGAATCATCGTGACAATCAATGTCAGAAAACTGTCTAAGTGGCTTATGTTTTTTTTTTCATTAATTCAGAAATTTAATCAAATAATACGAATAAGTAAGCAATCAACAAAATTGCAAATCTCAACAATCACATGTTTCAAATTCACGATTTTGATTTTTTTTTTTTTTGAATTGTTTTTGCAAACATATAAATCGAATTGCTCAATTCCAAAAAGAACATCTTACTTTGGACACACAAAAGAGCTAGCAAAATAAATAAATAAATAAATGTTTTTTTTTTTTTCAAATTGACAAAACATGTTTGTTCATTTTGCTTACCTGTTTCGTTGGTGACTGATATTTGAAAAGATTCTTTTTCGCACTCGGTAGATAGTTATTCTCATTGCGCTCGTCACTTACGGCCTTGACATCTTCGATAGCCGTGCCGAGAAGTTCATTTTTTAATAGGCAAGAATATGCTAAACTATCGCGGGCCGATTCCCCACAATCACGTTGCTTTTTGCTTGTTTGGGGAGAATTTTCATTTGATTTGCTAATTGAGGCGAAATTTGTTTGCCAATTGTTATTTGCTCTGAAATGAAATAAAAGAAAATTTATATTTTTTTTTGCGAAACAGACAGAAGTTTTAATTTGAAATGTACATGAATCGGTTATGGGAAGGATCAGTCAATAGGGTCAAAAATTGATTGATAAGCAGTCTAAGCAGTTGGCCAACTGGAGTTTACTGGCATGCTAAGTGCAACAAGTGTGTTTATTTTTATTTCTAAGAAATAATGCCAACACTTATGATTAACCAATTTTTATATATACAAATGCAAACAATCATGACGACAAAATCATATTTTGTCAAGAAACCTTTACCATCGATAACCACATTTGTTTGTGTTACTAAATCAAGAGCAAACATGTTATTAGGGAACCAATACCTCACTTGACTTTCGCAACTTCAAATCACTTTCGTGTGAAATCCAAATCACTATTAAAAAAACGTTATCATCGGACATTCCCAATGGTTTTTGATTCATATGAGAATAACTTTCGGGGTTGGGTATTGATTGTTTGCACTTGACGAACAGACGAGCAATATAATGACTCACTTCACACGCACAGCTTATGAAGAAAAAGAAAGTTCTATAGCAACTTTGGCACTACACCTCATTTACAGGAAACAACTCAGGGCATTTTCCACACCCCTCTAACTTCTATACCAAAGAAGCCAAAAGTTTCAAACTCACATTATTTGTTAAGCTAGTCAAGAAGAAGAACCTCAGTAAATTTCAGATATTTAGCATTTTTGAGTGGTAACTTACTAGAAAATAGTAATTCCCATGATTGCTCATATAAATACGACTTTCGTAGAGCCAATTATCAACAGCTTTCGGACAGTCTATTAAATTATGGTATTGAAAACTTACCATTTTCCAATAACATTGACGAAACTGTCTCTTGTTTCTAAGAAAAAAAATCAGTCAAACCAACACCTCTAGTCATCCTTGGTACACAAAAGAGTTAAAAAGCCTCCGTAATAAGAGAAATAAGGCGTGGAAAAATTATATTAGATCTATGTCCTCAGAGAACCAAGTGGTTTTCGAAGAGTTTAAAAGATTGTCATATGATCTTTATAATGAGTATATTAGCTGCGTTTTATTATCACAATGATCCAGATCAGATCATTGATTTATATCTGTAACAACAACAAATTGAAATCCAGCTTTTCACTTGGATCAATTTTTGTGATCCAAAAATTAGTTCTTCTTCCGCACACAACTTAAAACGTTGGCGTATATTTTCAATGAAAACTGTGTTGCCACTTTCACACATTCATCTATCCGGTATGAAATATTTTTTAATTACATAGCAAAAACTTTTCCCCTAAAAAAAACAACACAATAATCGTTCAACAAAGTTATCGTAGGGCAACTCCGATCTAATTGTCTGCCAAACTTGAAGTAAAAAACAAATTGATGATAGAAGCTGTTTTATTTTCTTGATCTGATCCGGATCAGATCATCGTAATAATAAAACGCAGCTAATGTTACTATGGGTGAATGCTCAGACATGATCATTCTTCCATTGGAAATCATTCTGACAAGCTGTTTAAGGTTGAGATATATTCCCAAAGCCTGGAGAATGGCAAAAGTAGTCTTCATTCCTAAAGCAGGGAAACCCTCCCACGTTAACCCTAAAGATCTTCGACCAATCAGCCTATCATCCTTCCTTCTTAAAACCTTGGAAAGATTGATTGAAATTTACATTAGACATAACTTAAAACCATGTCTCATTTCCACAGCTCAACATGCTTACTCTAAGGGAAAATCAGTAGAAACAGCACTTCATTCGCTGGTACGTAGTATTGAATATTCCCTCAAATACAAAGAATATAACCTAGTAGCTTTCCTAGATATTGAAGGAGCTTTCAACAACGTCAGTTACCAGGCGATCACAACAGCAATGGACAAGCTGAATTTAGAGAAATCACTCATAGATCTTATAAGTCTCATGCTCAAAAGCAGGACTATAACTTCTAGCATGAGAAGCTTTACTACCACCAGATCGGTGAATCGAGGTACCCCCCAAGGTGGGGTCCTTTCGCCTCTTTTATGGAACATGGTAGTAAACGACCTACTAACATCACTGGAAGCAGAGGGTTTCAGGGTGATTGCCTATGCTGACGACGTTGCAATATCCATATCTGGGAAACATCCCCAAGTTCTCTCGGAACTCCTACAAAATGCCTTAAATAGGCTAACAAATTGGGCTAAGCAATGTGGCTTGGACGTCAATCCACATAAAACAGAACTAGTACTTTTTTCGAGAAGGTACAAAATTCCTCAGATTAGCCCACCCAAGATTAAAGGAATACCATTAAGCTTTTCCGACCAAGCTAAATATTTAGGCCTCATTTTAGACAAAAAACTAAATTGGAAGGCAAATATTGATGAAAGAGTAAAAAAGGCTACCGTAGCGCTTTTTACTTGTAAAAAGGCCATAGGATCAAAATGGGGCTTCTCCCCAAAAATAACCCACTGGCTATACACTTCGGTAATCAGACCGATACTCATATATGGAGTTGTCGTATGGTGGACCGCACTGGACAAGATGGTAAATCTAAATAAGCTCATCAAAGTCCAGCGGTCAGCAGGTATGTGCATCACAGGAGCACTTCGCTCAACACCAACCGCAGCCCTGGAAGTGCTTTTAAACCTAACACCTCTTGACATCTTCTCCAAAATGGTGGCAGCCAACTCATGTGTGAGGCTTAGAGCCACCTCTCAATGGAACAGTAACAATACTGGTCATACTACTATTCTAGACAATTTCAGATCTATCCCAGATCGCCTAGACTATACCACCCCAAAAATGGTATTCGATAAAAGATTCCATGTCTCCATCCCTTCAAGATCTTCCTGGGAAGAAGAGAGACCCCTGGAAGACAATACGATACACTTCTATACAGACGGTTCAAAGACCGATTACGGAGTTGGAAGTGGTATCTATTCGGAACAACTGAATCTCAGTCTATCATACAGACTTCCCAATCAATGTAGTGTTTTCCAGGCAGAAGTAATGGCGATTAAAGAGGCACTATCCTGGCTCAAAGAAAACGTTATATCTTGCAAGGATATACGAATCTTCTCGGACAGCCAAGCCGCTCTCAAATCTCTCGCGTCTGTCTCCACAAACTCTCAAATAGTCCACGATTGTCGATCATCTCTGAATGAGATGACGGAACAGTTTAATATTCACCTCATTTGGGTGCCGGGCCACAGAGACATTCCGGGAAATTGCAAAGCCGATGAGCTCGCCAAAAACGGAACACTTCTGCCTCATGTTAGACAAAAACATAACATAGGAACACCACTTGCTACATGCAAATATCTTCTAGTAGTAGTAGTAGTAGTAGTAGTAAAATTTATTTAGCATTAATTTGCTATTTTTAAAAAACTTTGTTACATTGGTGCATATTAATAATTGTTTCTTACAAAACTAGTACATGAGTGCTTAAATCTAACTATATTAGTTTCTAATTTGACATTTGAAGGAAGACTGTTAAAAATTTGTATGCCTTTATAGAATAACATATTTTGTGTTTTATTATTTCTAAAAAATGGTAAGTGAAAATTATTATTATTTCTTAAGTTATGTTGTCTTACATCTCCTCTTGTTATCAGTCTTCTTTGTAGATACATAGGTAATAAATTATTCTTAATTTTAAAAATGAACATTAGGGTATTCAAAATAATTCTTTGCTTTACAGAGAGCCATTTCAAGGAACATAACATATTGCTTATTGGTGTGTTACGATCACAATATAGTATTGATCTCATTCCTTTATTTTGTAAAACTTGTAGTTTACTTATCATTAATTCAGACCCCAATAATAGTATTGTAGGGCAATACTCAAAATGTGGCTGGATAATTGAATTGTATATTTTGATTGCCATAGCAATGCTAATTTTTGTACGAATTCTTCGAAAAAACCCAATTTTTGAAGCAATTTTTTTAGTGATAAATTCAAAATGTTTTTTAAAATTAAGATTACTATCCAATAATATTCCAAGGTATTTGGTTTCTTGTACACATTCAAAATCATCTATTCTGTAAATCAATCTATTTTCTGGTAGTAACATAATTTTTGTTTTTTCTGTGTTTAATTTAAGTTTGTTCATGTTAAGATATTTTTTTAGGTTATTTATATCCGTTACCAACATATCAACACTTGTATTTAAATCTTTATCATCAATATAAAACAAACCGTCATCCGCAAATAACTTTAATTTACAATATTTTAAAACTTGCTTAATATCGTTAATATATATTACAAATAATAATGTACCCAAAATTGAACCTTGTGGTACTCCAAGATCAGAATTTAATGCTTCAGAACTCACCCCATTGAATTTTACAATTTGTTTTCGTCCTATCAAATATGATTTGAACCAATTAAACTCTGTACCTCTTATTCCATACCCATACATTTTTTTTAACAAAATCAATCTATCCAACGTTTCAAATGCTCTTTTCAGGTCGATAAATACAGCTGCAATTTTCTTCTGTTGATGTAGCTTTTCCTTCCAGTCAGCTACAATGTAGTTAAGGGCTGATTCACAAGAGTGTTTCCGTCTGAATCCAGATTGCTCTTCAATAATTATGTTGTTTTTGTTTAGGTATTCTTCCAATTGTATTTGAACTATTTTTTCCAATATTTTTTCATATAATGGAAGCATATTAACGGGTCTATAGTCTTCACATTTATTTGAATTTGAAAACTGATGTTTTCCAGCTGCTGGGAAATTTACCACTTTCAAGCGAGAAGTTTATAATGTTCAATAGTGCAGGACCCACTATTGTAAAACTGTCTTTAATCATTTGCTTATTCATAAAATTGAAATCATTTTTATTTGGCATCATTTCAACTATTTTTAAAAGTTCCTCTATCGAACCTAACTTTTTAAACTTAAAACATGTTTCACGATTTGGTAAGAGATTAACCCATTCAACACTTGGAATTTCTCGATTTATTTGGATTACACTTTTTATAAAAAACTCATTAAATTTATTGGCAATAGTTTTATAGTCTGTTATTTTATTTTTATTAAATTCTATACAATTTATTTGTGATACTGTTTGACCCAAGACTAAAGTTTTAAGGGTTTTCCACATATGCTTTTGGTCATTAGCACAATTCAATTTATTTTGAATGTAGTTTCGTTCACACACTTTGAGACTTTTTCTATAAATATTCCGTATCCTTTTGTACTCATTCCAATCTTCAATGTTTCTTGTTAGTACAAATTTCAAATGGCTTCTTATTTTATTTGATTTTTGTATCCTCAAATCACTGTTAAACCATTTTTGATCCGTTTCTTTGAATGTTTTTTGAACCACAAAATTCTGTACAATATTTAATATTTCTTTTTCAAAACGATCGCTGTCTTCTTCACTAACATTTACCAAAGTACTTATTCTGTTTATATCACTTCTTCTAATATCTTGTATAAATCTATGTTTATTGTACTTCAAAATGTTCACTCTTCTCACTTCATTGTTTTTATTTTTTTTTCTCATTGGTATTTTACAGACTATTGACTCATGATCGCTTATTTTTAGTTCATTAACTACTTTTACTTCAATTGCTTCAATATCAGTAACCACATAATCTAGCAAAGTTCTTGAACTGGCACATATTCTTGTAGGTTGTGTTACCATTTGTTTACACATACCTTCCATAAATAAACACTCTAGCTCTTTCTTATAATTTGAGTTTTCTAACCAGTCAATATTGAAGTCGCCCATTATTATTATATTTTTATTTACATTGGTGTGCAAGTAATCACATAAATATTCACAAAAATCACTTTTCGGGGTACTGGGTGACCTATATAATACTATGAGTTTAATTTTACATATTTCTACAACTAAAAACCATATACTCATATTTATTTGCACATTCTTTAGCACTACAAAGTCATCAATATGTTTTTTCAAATAAACAACAACTCCTCCGGTATGAGTAGATGATGTTTCACAACGAATAATATTATAATTTTTCATATACACTTCTTTATCCATCACTGATACACCAAGATGTGTTTCCGTTAAGACTAATATGTCAAAATTATTTTCGTATACTATATTTTTTAATTCGTTCATATTATTAATCAAACCCTGTATATTAAGATGAAAGCATTTGAGAAAATTTAGTTGCTAATAAGCAATCAATATTAATGTTCAGTTTTTCGATGGTCATAACACAATTCTTACATTTAACCTCTTCACTTTGACAATCATCTAATTTATGTTCACCGCTACACTTTGGACAACATATTTTATTTGAACAGTTTTCAGCAATATGGTTAAATCCCCAGCAATTGTAACACCTTTTAACATTGACTTTATCAAATACTAAGCACTTGTTCCATCCGATGTTTAGACATGGTTTATCCATGTCAATTATTTCTTTAAACATATTCTTTTCAGTTTCTATTATTGCGCAATATTTATTTTTATTATTGTATTTAGTATAACACTTCATAATTTTCATTTCTCCTTCTAATTTATTTTGGTTTTTTATCACTTCTATGAGATCCTCTTCTTTCACCTCCTTATCTATACCAATCACAACTATTTTTGGCTTAACCAGCAAAGGTATGTTAGTATTATATTTTCCTTTTAATTTTTCATTAACTTCTTCTTCAATTTTCTTCACTGATTCTTCATCACCGCACTTAATAACAATTGATCCATTGGCACTATTTGATATATTATTCACTTGAAGTCCTAAATGGGCAGGATTAATTTGCTCTTTTATTTCATTTCTTGTAGTTTCACTGTTTTGTTTACAATTAGGTTTAATTATTATTGGCGGTATGTTATGAATTGCTATTTCAGTATACGTTTTATTCTTTTTTGCATTTTTCACTTCATCAGTTAACTCTTTCTCACACATAAGCTTTACACCACTGAGTATATTTTTTATTTCTTCTTCTTGTTTATTCAGCGCTTTTTGATTTTCTTTTACAACTTTCAGAACATTATCCATTTTCTCCATCATATGATGCATGTAACTGATACACTCATCACATACAAACATCACATTTTTCATTTTTAGTACACCACTTTCATATTCTCCGATGCCCGAACATTTCGTGCAGAAATTTTTTTTGCAGAAAGCTGAGCATGACGCAGCTACTTTTTTAATTGGCTTATTGCATTCAGCACAATCTCCACTCATTTTGATTTTTCACTCAATTTACTAATACACTCGCGGCTGTCTATATATTTACTTTGTATATGTCCACTTTAACAGTTTCTTAATTTTTCGATTTATTTTATGCAAAATTAATTTTCGGTTTTATGTGTCGAACTTTATAACTTTTCACTTTAAATAAATGTAAAAAGGTTGTACACCACTTGCACCTTCAGTTTATAAACTTCTGATATATTGTTTTTCAGTTTTTCCTTAAAAATTCAATTTATTTTCACCAGCTCTATATTTGCACCTCTGTACTCAAGAATAACTCACTCGCAATTTTTCTCAAAACAATATGCTCTAGAATCAGCAAATGCTAGATGGTCACAGGGTATACCCCCTGCCTAGCAACCAAACAAATATGGCCAAGCATAGACCTGAAACGGTCAAAAGGTCTGATTTCCCCGAGCAGACAAAATATAAGCTCTACAACTGGAGTCATAACAGGACACTGCCTCATAGGCAGACATGCCTTGAGGCTTGGGGTCTACGCAAACGACTTCTGTGGAAGCTGCATGGACGAGGAGGAGGAGGAAACAATCCAACACCTTCTGTGTACATGTCCGGCACTCTCCAATAGAAGGAATAAATATCTCGGTAATCCCTTCTTCGATAATACCAGTGAACTGGCAACGATAGACACAAAATGTCTTTCTAACTTCATTAAAAGTACAAAATGGTTCGTTTAATTTCATTACTCTCCCATGAGTAACCTCATTAGTGGTATCACAATGGACCCTTGAGGTCTAAGTGAGTCAATTACATCCAGACAGCCACTCCAACCTAACCTAACCTTCTATGGGTGATTCCTTGAAACAAGACCCTTAGCTTTTTTGGAATTTCGTAAACTCTAAGAGAAAATGTGATGTTTACCCAGTCAATCTCACTTACAATAATCTAATTCTGAGCTCTGCTTCTGAGATCTGTGATGCATTTGCCAATAATTTCAGTCAATCTTTCATAGATACTCTCGTTGATGTAGACAGTTGATTTGCTGAACTCAATGGTCGGAACTTGCAAGCGAAAAACAAATACAAATAATAATGAAGAAGAGCCAGCAGGAAACAACAACAATGAAACTCTTAATAATTGCAACAATTCAAGTCCCGCAGCTGAGCAAAACAATAACAACAAAAATGATGCTTTACAATAATGCATACGCAATGTACACACACCAGTGCTGTCTCCGAAGGAATTTTAGCACTTTTAGTATTTTTTCTTTTTATTTATTTCACTTACTTAATTCTATTTCACTTCTTTCTATAGCTTTTAAATATTTTCTTCTTTTAAACTATTTAATTTTTTCTAGTCGATATTTATTTTTGGAAGCATTTGTCTACCCTAAAAAATTGACTTTCTTTTCAGCATCTCTCTTTATAAAACAAAGTTCTCTATTACGTTGTAGTTGTTTCGTGGTGGTGTTTTATATAAAATATGACTAATGAGTCCAGATAGAGGTATACCCACACATTTTACTTTTTCTAGCTCCACTCTACTTGATACTTTCCTGGTCAATCAATCACATCTTGTGAACTTCTATGGGAAGCATGATGTTCCCGGATTTTCCAAGCATGACTTAACTATCGCTTTTTATAACATTAACCTAAATCCGACCTCAGTAACAGAAAGCATTTCATTTAGGAAATTCAATGCAATCGATATGCAATCATTGGTAACAAGTATCTATAACTCTAATTTAGAAAATATCTACTACATCTCAGACGTAGATGAGCAAGTTTATTTCTTTACCAACAAAATTAATGACCTTTTTTACACTTTTGTGCCTATTAAAAACGTGCGAATCAAAAACCCTGAAATAGGATGGTACACTTGTTAGATTGATAAACTTATTCTGAAAAGAAATATAGCTTACAAACGTTTGAAAAGGTTCAAACTGCCACAGTTGTTCATGCAGTACAAAACGTTAAGAAATGCGGTGAATATTCAAATCAGAAATTCCAAGCGAAGGTTCTTTGTGTCGAAATTCAACAATGTTTCTTCCAAAAAACTGTAGATGAACATAAAATCTCTTGGTATTACGACCCAACAAAAGAATGCTGAGGATGACTGTGATGTAAATGAACTAAACAAACAGTTCATAAGTTCTGTTTCCGACACAAATAATGGTGCTGCGTTTGACACAAACTTTGAAAGAAATAATGAGCTTCTCTCAAGTTTCAATTTTAAACGAGTTTTTGAAGTTGAGGTATTTAAGGCCGTCAATCTGGCAATCTGGCTTTAGACCAAAACACAATTGTACGACTGCGCCATGTTTCGATGCAAGCAAGTAGTGTTTTCAACATGACCTTTAACATCTACGTAAACTATCAAACATTTCTTTTTAGACTTATTCATACTAGATCTCCTGAATATCTATACGAAAAGCTAAAGTTCCCAGTGTCACAAAGAAGTAATGTTCTAATTGTCCCTACTTTCAAATACAGAAACTCAAAACAACAGTTCTTTGTACACGCTGTTGCCCTTTGGAACTCCTTGCCTGCTAACCTGAGGGGGATACATAGCAGCACTCGTTTTGAGAACTCTTTAAAGAACTTATACAAATGCTGAAAATGTTTCCAAAATAAAAATCACTTTGTCTTAGAATTTAAAAATTATATTATTTATTTTTTTGTGTACATAATATATATAAAGGATCTTAACACAACATTATTTTCGCCTCTGTTCCTGTATGCGGCCCCACTTGTGATGGACGACTTTCTTGATGCACCTTTTTCGATAGCTGAAGTTAAAAATATCATTGAAAACTGCAAATCAAACAAAGCACCAGGAGATGACCGAATTCCGTATGAATTCTATAAAAATGCCACTGATGAGTACATCGCCCTACTAACACATGAATTTAACCGAATCTTCCAAAACTCGATAATTCCTGATGAATTCAAGAAGTCCATTATTTTCCCACTTTTCAAGAAAGGAAACGCCGAAGAACCAGCTAATTATAGAGGAATTGCTTTCTTAAACACCATCGCAAAACTGTTTGCTGGGATTATTGAAAATAGATTGTCGGATTGGGTTCGAAGAAAAAGAATTTTGTCAGAGTTCCAGGCCGGCTTCAGGAGGAGCTACTCAACGATCGACCATATTTTTTCACTATACAACATAGTTGACTACTATCTTCAGAAAAAGAAAAAACTGTATGTGTTTTTCGTTGATTTCCGTGCAGCCTTTGACTCCGTCACCCGTGATCACCTCTTCTATAAGTTATCCACGATTGGTTTGTCAAACAAAATAATAAATACGCTAAGAGCACTGTACACCAACAACACAGCTTATGTTTGGGACGGAAAATCTATCTCCGATGAATTTAGAACAGAAATGGGGCTCAAACAAGGATGTATCCTAAGTGCTTTGCTTTTTGTCTTATATATAAACGACATAACAGATGCTGTTGGCGGTGGTATCACGTTTGGAGGAATCAAAATACCAGCCCTAATGTATGCAGATGATATAGTTTTCTTCTCGGAAAGAGTAGATGGCTTACAACTTATGATGAACAAATTGAAGGATTATTGCAAATGTTGGAACCTACAAGTCAATTTATCGAAATCGAAGGTAATGATATTCAGAGGTGGTGGTGGCAGAAATGCTAGAAATGAAAAGTGGTCTTATAATGGAGAGACGGTAGAAATAGTGCGAGAATATAAATACCTCGGGGTTTTATTTACTTCGAATCTTAACATGAAAAAACATCTAGAAGGAAAGCTGAAAGAAGCAAAGCGTGGAATTTCTGCAGTCTGGGAACGCTGTTTCAAAAATAGATGTATTGAGCATAGTGCTAAACAAAAACTTTTTCGATCTACAGCGTCAGCTATCCTTCTATATGGCTCTCAGGTATGGGGATACAACTCTTTCGAACAAGTTGAAAAATGCCTCCGATACTTCATCAAAAGAATATTTTGTCTTCCAAATAATACACCAAACTACATGTTGTATCTTGAGACAGGACTCGCCCCAATGTTTATGGAAACATTATATCTACATTTTAACTACATCGTTAAAATTTTCGAAATGTCAGATGAGAGATTGCCAAAAATCATACTGAAAAACACCATTAGAACATCAGGAAGTATGCCAACAGAGTGGAGAAATCATGCGGCTTTCTGTAACTCAACGCTAACGGTCAATCAAAATGAACAACCCGTTTTGCTCCAGAAAAAGTTCAACGCATTATTAGAACAACTTGGAAAAGCGCTCTATGACAGATTCTTATCTGAGGCACGAGAGTCAACTTTTAGAAGCTACTACAGTCGGTTGATTTTTGACAATAGACTTAATACATATTTCCTCAACTCGAACCAATTACATAAGATTAGTATTATCTTCAAAACGCGAGGAGAACTTCTCCCTCTCAATTTTATTCCTCACCGTCCTGACCTGCCAATACTCTGCAGTCTGTGCAATCGAAACGAACGTGAAGACACAAAGCATTTCATCGCAATTTGTCCAATTTTAAACGAGTTTAGAATCAGACACTTCGGTAAACAAAGTCTGAATGATACTGAGCTGCTTGACATACTAAACGGATCCGCTGGATGGGATGCACTTTACTCGTATGTTGTTGCTGCGCTTCGATATAGAAATTGTATAGTAAACGAAGATTTCTAGATCCCTAAAATTGTTATTTGCTATAATTTTGTTTAACCATTGCCACTATAAATATTATTTGTATATTTCAAAATGTCAGTCTGGTAGACGGCCATAGGCCAAACCATTATGACTTAAGATAAGCTTTTGTTGAATATATAACAAATTGTTACTTTGTACTTAAAATGAAATAAAGAGTCAATTAAAACTAACTAACTAACTATAAAGGATCATGTCATCATGACCATTTATCTATATTTATCTTATTTCTTAACTTCAAGCCAAATTGTAAACCTAAAATAATAATTTGATTCTTCTTTTAATTTTGTCTAATTTGATTAAATTATTTATTATTAAAAATAAGACAATATGTTTTAAAATGCTTAACGATTAAAATAAATACAAATACAAATACAAATACCTTGATTCTTTCGACTATTTGAAAAATAGCAAACAAGTCACGTTTAATAATGTCCCGATCGGGATTGATCATGTCCTAAGATTTTTGTCCCTTCTGAAAGAAGACTATTCTTCTGGTCCTGACGGTATTCCTCCCATATTATTGAAAAAAATGCAATACAGTTTTAGCTATCTATGCGACTTGGAAAATTCCTTGTGCCTGGAAGATTGCTTACATAACGCCTGTTTTTTAAAAAGGGAGATAAGTCGCATATTGTTAATTATAGGACTATTTCTTAACTTTCTTGTATCCCTAAACTGTTTGAACAAATAGTGTGTGACAGTTTATCCTTTTACTGTAAAAACATCATAATGCAGTGAACAACATGGCTTTATGCAAAGGAGATCAACTGTCACAAACCTTCTTGCCTTTACGCATAATTTTCGAACAGTTTAGAACATGGATTGGAAACTGATTGTGTATACACTGATTTTTCAAAAGCTTTAGATCAACTGTCTCACTCAGTTATGAAGTTGAAACTACAGTTATTAGGATTTCCTCCTGGGCTGGTTTCATGGATTTCTTCTAACCTTGAAGATAGAACTTATCAAGTTAAATTCAGAGACATGTTTTCGAAAACTTTTACTGCTAAATCTGGTGTTCCACACGGTAGTCATTAAGGACCTCTTCTCTTTATCTTATCAATAAATGATGCACCGTTATGTGTTAGTGACAGTGAAATTCTTAGTTTTGCAGATGATATGAAGATCTTTAAGAAAATTACATCTAACAATGATCGCATTCTTCTGCAAAATGATATAAATAGGTTTTCTAAATGGTGTAATAAGAACAGTTTAAATCTTAACCCTTCAAAATGTCAGACAATGACATTCTCAAAAAAACGAGCAAAAGCTAGAGCGTGTAGGTTGAGTTGAGACAAGAAAAAAATCGCATAGGAGGGGGGTCTATCCCCCCCCCCCTGTTTAGCCGGGAGGGGCAATTTTCTGAAAAATTGACTTATTTTATAAAAAAAATTATAAAATTCAACGGAAAACCAGAAACATCTTCTTTCATTTTGTTTTTAAATTAAATTGTTTTAAAAAATATTAATTTTCAAACTCAAAATTTTCAAAAAAAAAAAAAACAATAAAATCATTTTTGAACTAAGTTTTTTTCAAAATTTTATGTAATTAAGTACTAATTTTGTTTTAAAAATTCAATGCCATTGTTAATTTTTAGTCGAAAACAGAAAACCGGATGCAAAAATGTCTTTCTGTTTTTGAGAAATAAAAAAATAAACCAGAACCACTTTTTTCTAAGAAAATCTTTGTTTTTATTTTTACCTATCACGACTTTTAGTTTTATTAATTTATGAAACATTAACCTTTCTTTTAATATTTGTTCTATAATTGGAATTTTATGAGGCCTTAATAGAGTAGAAAAGTATTGGATTTTCCCTGGATTAATCGTTTTGTTCATTGATAACGACTGAAAACTGACCTGAAATTTTTCTTATTATGCTTGGGGGCCGCGGCCACCTGTCGGTGAAGGGTTCTACCTGCGATAATAAAAAATGTGCACGACTGGGTCGTACGAACTTGCTCCTGCATGCTAAAACTTAATATTTACTTTTATGTTCCAAAAATTGCAAAAAGTAGTGTTAAAATAAGAGATATACTTTAAGCAATTCTGATTACACTCTTACTCACAGCTTACACTTAACTCACAAAAAAAAAAAACAATCAATATATAAAAATAATTAGAATTTATTTAAAAAATTATAATTTTAAAATGTACCTCGTAAATACATTTAATTCCTAAAATTTAAATTCCAAACAAATTCAAACCTTATTCTTGATTTATTGATTTTTTTTTTTTTGAAAATCGTCGGATATTTTTTTAAATTAATTATTTGTATATAAAATTTAAATATTTTTTATTATACTTCAATTTGGATTTTTAAAATTGATCCGTTTTTGAGATACAGAATTTTGAAAAAAAATTTAAAAATATTTTTTAAAAATCCAAAAAATAAATTTGCAATTTTTTTAAATACAAAATATTATTTGAACAATATATACGTACTTTCAAAAAAAAACTTACGCTGATCGGACTTTCATTTTTCGAGAAAATCTAATAACAAAAAAAAACGGTTCTATGGGAGGTACCGTTTTGGAGCAATACAAAAATTTTTTTTTACATAAAATACATGAATGTTTACAAAAATTAAACTCGAGGAAGTTTAAAAAAAATCGTAGGAGCCGTTTTGGCGAAAATTGAAAGTTTTGGTTTTTGGCCAAAAAATCGTATGGTGGCTACCCTAAATTTTGATCGTAAAACAAATATAAAAAAAGGGATATGAGTTTTTGCGCAAACCTCTAATTTTCAAATTTAAAGTCAATCGGACCAGTAGTTAAGGCTGTAGATGCCTGTAAACTTCCCGACGACAGACAGACGGAATCGACGGACCCACTTTTTTCGACTTCTCTATCATCGTTATGTTATATTTCATCATCATCTCAATTTTTTTTTTACGAATTCAATACTTGCCATATATTCCATATCTCGCAAGAAAAAACAACAAGACGTCGCACAGCTTTGGATAGGAAGCGTGTTTTGGGAAATCATACTTTAATCTGGATAGATTTGCCAAAAAACGCACCTATAGTTTATTAAAGTCTAATTTTCTTTAGTTTTATTTTATTATAAGTTTTATTTTAACAATGGTTCTTGCGGGTACAAAAGAAAGAATAAGACTGATTAATGTTTCGAAAAAAAAGGATAAGAACTCTATGTCGCAAACGTCAAACAGCATCGATGACGTTTTACTCTTCGAACATGAGTCGATGATATTTGACGTTTCGAAGATTGAGGGGTAGCTTACATTAGAACACCAAAAAATTTATAATAAGTTAAATATCCGTTCAAACAATTTGGGTTTTCAATGAGATGATGGTAAAAAACCCTCTTTTTGTTTCGAAAGAGTTATAAATTATTATTTATCCTGATTTACTTATAGAGAGCGAGTTCAAGGAAAAGCGCCTGACAGTAGATTTTTTTTTTCTAGAGTTCGGATAGCAGTTAATTTTTGTATCGCAAAGAAATATGAAGCCAACGAGTTTTTTTTTAACACCAAATAATTCACCAAAAGTACTGAACACTTTCTCTCGAATTCATATGCAGTCTTTTCTTAGAATGCAAAACATTAATGCATTCCGTCTCGTTCTTACTATTCTCCGTACAATTACTTTGTGTCTAATTTTTACTCTATTTATGTTGTCATCAATTTTAGAATTCATATTCTTTTTTAATCCAGCATAAATATTCAATTCACATGCAAGGCACATGCAAGGTAATCCAATCGTGGATTTAATAATATATCAAAAAAACGACAAAAAACTTTAATTGAAGAAGTCCAAAAGAAAAAAAAGCGATGCATCACACGATTCGTTTTGGCTCGTGCTTCGTTTGCAATTTGCTTCATCTTTATTGCTGGTTCCTGCAATTTTAATTTTTTCGTTCCGTTTTTGTTTTTGAGTGGCTTATGTTTTTTTTTTCTAATATTTTTTTTTATTAAATTGTGGGGAAATTATTTATGTGGTTTTTTCGCGTTTTGTTTAGAGTCTTTGAGGCTACCTTAAATTTTTTGCGACACCGACTGATGGATCATTTTTAATGCAACTAACGTTTTGTAAACCCAAACTTGGAAGGTGAGTTCGTTGACATTGAACAAACAAGCAACAGATAAGTAGATAAAAATAATAGAAGTTATTGTTTATGAAGCCACTCACTTTTGGCTGCGCCCGCCTCGTCCGGGGCAATGACAATTATGGATTAAATGAGTTGAGATTTCCTGGCAGTCAACAGGGTCGTCGAGAAATAAAAACACAAGAATGCACGTACTTGGTCGTTTGGAAAACATTTTAGTTGGTCAGGAATTTTAAGTGACAGAAAAATTTTTAAATACCATAAACTGCAATTGGTTATCTTTTTTGCCCAAATGGCATTTTTACATGAACAATATAATAAAATCTAATTATTTAACAGCTTCAAGTATAGATTGCGTTTTGAAAAGGCGCAACATAGATAAGTCTTTGAACCATCCGTCACATCGCCTTCCTTCCTGTCGATTCTTGATGGGAACAAGACTCTTAACTTCATTGAGGTGTTTAAGGTAGGGATGCAGTAATCGGTGGTTGTAGATAGGATGTCTGATCGTATCAGGCTGGTTTGGTTGCAGTGCCCGTAGGATCTGGTTTTCCAGCAGCCTATTTCTTTGAGTATCAACATACTGCGGACACCTGATATTTAATAAAGAATCAATCGGAGAAGGTCCAGGATGACGTTAAGTGCATCTGTTAAGCAGGACCTGATTGCCGCTGATATCCCTACACAAGCATTTCTCTGCACCTTTGTAAACTTGCACGGACTACTAAGTTGAGAAACACTTTTTTTCGTAACAATTTGATATGTTGGTAAGTTCTTCGGAAGATCCAGTACGCATGAAAGTTGTGTTATATAATAGGCCCTCCTTCAAAAATTTTGTTGTACCTTTATTTGCCAAACATTTGTTTGTTTGTATTTGTAGCGAACACCAAAATATTAAGACGAAGTTTAAAAGGAGCTTCCGGCTAACTTTGGTCTGAACTCCTGAATATTGCAATGACAAGGAAAAACAGAGCATAAACAAGAGCTGAAATCAAACAAAGAATCACTCTTGCCAATCGCTGCTTCTTTGGTCTTAGAAAGCAATTGAGTAGTAAAGTCCTCTCCCGAGCAACTAAAGTGACACTCTACAAAAAATCCCTCATCATCCCGGTCCTAATGCATGGCGCAGACATGGTCCTGTCAGCATAAATGAAGAATGGTGATTCCAATCAAGAACGGTACGAGCTGACCTAGCCAGAAAATTTAAGGTCTAACGACTTAGATAGCTGGGTCAAACAGAGCGAATGGAAAATAATGCTCCGGCCCGAAGAGTCTTTGAATCCCATCCGGAAGGACTTCGCAGAAGAATAAGACCGCGACTAAGTGGAGCACACAGGTGGTAGAAGATCTGAAGTTGAAGTGCCAATAGCTAGCCAGGGACCGAGCTGGCTGGAGACGCTTGCTGAATGAGGCCCTGGTTTGACCCGGACTGTAGCGCCACCATAAATAAGTAGGAAAGACAACACATTTTTTGTAATTTAATTCATAATTTTTAACAAAATAACAAAGTTTTGGTAAATTCAATAAAATATTCAATTAACAAAAAGGGAATGTTCAAGTCTTACGTAAGCGCTGTGGGGGTCGTTTATTTTTCTTATTTTGAAGACATGGGAGGTAGGGCAGTCTTGATGATTTCATTGGTAGTTTTTTTTTTACACGAATGGCAAACCCGGTGATTTTAACGTAAAGCTGGGAACAGAGGACATCTTTGGTGGAACAGTCGGAAAGCACAGCCTGCACGACACCACTTCCGATAACGGATTCAGGCTAATCGATTTTACTGCGGGCCGAAATGTTGTGGTAGCAAGCACCTGGTTCCCTCATCTCCACATCCATAAAGGTACATGGAGATCTCCTGATCAATCAACCGTCAACCAGATTGATCACATTGCGATCGACGGAAGGCACTTGTCCAGCATTTTAGATGTTCGAACTTTCCGAGGAGCTAACATCGACTGCCCTGGTTTGACGAAGAATGCAGGCAGGCCCATGCAGCCAAGCAGGAGGCATACAAAGCGGCGCTGCATAGAAGGACAAGAGCTGCTCGTGAGCTCTACGAGCGAAAGAGGAGAGAGGAACGCCGGCTTCTCAGGAGAAAAAAGAGAGAGCATGAGAAGCGTCAGATCGAGGATGTTGAGAAAGCCAACAGCAGGAATGAAGTTCGGAGGTTTTACCGAAAGGTTAAACAGCTGGCTCAAGGTCATCGAGCAAGAACCGATGCCTGCAGAGATAAACAAGGGAACATCATAGTAGAATCGCAGTCAATGCTGGGGATTTGGAAAGACCACTTCTGTAGATTGTATAACGGCGACGACGAACAAAACACCGCCGTCAGACAGGAGCCTTTCATCGGACACGATGATAGCCAACAATTCCGTGAACCCGACCTAGAAGAAGTGAAAACCGCAATATCACGGCTGAAATCCAACAAAGCCGCTGGAGCAGATGGCGACGAGCTAGATAGGAGCTTGCACCAAATCATCTGTAAGATATGGTCAGAGGAATGCATGTCCCATGAATGGAACCTCAGCATCGTTTACCCGATCCTGAAAAAGGGAGATCCTCTTAACTGCGCCAACTACAGAGGAATAAATCTACTAAACATTGCCTACAACATGCTCTCTGCCGTATGTGAACGTCTGAAGCCTTTCGTCAACAATCTGATTGGTCCTTATCAATGTGGCTTCAGGCCAGGAAAGTCAACCATCGACCAAATTTTCACGTTGCGGCAGATCCTGGAAAAGACCTATGAACACCAAATCGATACCCACCACCTTTTCATCGATTTAAGGTCGCGTATGACAGCATTTACAGAGACGAACTGTACTAAGCTATGTCTAGTTTTGGCGTCCTTGCCAAGCTCGTTCGCTTGTGCAAAATGACGATGGAGAACTCACGCTGCTCCATCAAGGTTGGCAACGAGCTTACGGAATCTTTCGACGTCAAAAAAGGATTCAGACAAGGCGATGCACTGTCATGCGATTTCTTTAACATCGTTCTTGAGAAGATAGTGCAGAACTCCAACGTCAACACCAGAGGCACTATCTTCCAAAAATGTGTTCAACTTCTCGTGTACGCCAATGATATTGATATAATAGGAAGAATACAGCGTGATGTTAATGGCGTCTTTACGAGAATTGAGACAGAAGCTGCAAAAATGGGTTTAGCGGTAAATGAGGGAAAAAGTATATGCTGTCTTCGAGGAAGGACACCCAACACCGACGGCTCGGGCAGAACGTCACAATAGACGCATACAACTTCGAGGTAGTAGAGGAGTTTGTCTACCTAGGCTCCGCTATAAACACGGGCAATAACACCAGCGCCGAGATCAGACGAAGAATAACTCTTGCTAATCGCTGTTTCTTTGGGCTAAGAAAGCAATTGAGTGGAAAAGCCCTCTCTCGAGCAACTAAGGTAAAACTGTACAACACACTCATCATCCCAGTCCTGCTGTATGGTGCGGAAGCATGGACCTTGACAAAATCGGATGAAAGTGCCTTAGGCTGTTTCGAGAGGAAAGTTCTTCGGGTCATCTTTGGCCCCGTGTGCATTGAAGGGGAATGGCGAAGAAGATATAACAGCGAACTTTACGGGTTGTACAACGACATGGACCTAGCCAGAAGGGTCAAGGTCCAGAGACTCAGATGGCTCGGTCATTTAGAGCGAATGGACACCAATGCTCCGGCCCGGAAAGCCTTCGACATTATTCCCGAGGGACGTAGGAGGAGAGGAAGACCGCGACTCAGGTGGCGCACTCAAGTGGAAGAGGACTTCAATCAACTTGGAGTACTAGCTAAGGATCGAGCTAGCTGGCGGAGACTGTTGATTGAGGCCTAAGCCCACAACGGACTGTAGCGCCACCTTAAGTAAGTAAGTAAGGCAAACCCTAACATTGTCTATGCTTGAAAATGGAGGAACGCATTTTCAAAGATTCCCGCAATTAATGCATACGTTAATGCCAGAGATGGCAGAGCAGTTTACGTGAGGTCATGTTCTACGTAAACTACGCGTAGTTAATCGAATGAACTACTAGTCTCATTTGTTACGTTTACTACCTACATAAACAATGTTAAGTTTTAAAATGATTAAAAAAAAAAAAACAACAGTATAAATATTGGACGACTACTTCGACTAGTTATGTATCATAGTTTTTTTCATTCGAGATTGTGTGGTAGACCCTTTGAACTACCGTGCACTCTGACGCCATACTAATTTAAATATTCAAAACATATTAAGAAACCTCATTAATTTAACAATTCCAAGCAATAACCTGGATAGAACAATCACATGAATTCGAAGTGGAACGTTCAGTAATTAAATAAACAGATGCCGACTCGATTCCTGATTAGCTCATTCAACTCCCTCCAACGTTAGACAAAAAAAGAAGAAAAAAACAAAAATTAAAACCCTCTAACAAGATCATTAAAGTTTCTAGTTACAGATCAGAAAGCCAGACTCTTCATCTGCATAATGCAAGCAGTCGTGCCTTTTTCTACAAACATCTACCACGTAAAATGCATAAACAACGACAAAAAAGAAAAACATAGACTCGATTCTTGTTTGCACCTCTTGGCTATAGGTGAACAACCTAGAGGTGAATGTAACAATTCCTAACTGTTTCTAAAATGAAAACACGAGATTTCCACGCAACCCATTCAACCAAAGCAACAACCAATGACTCGTTCTCTGAGTACAGCAGTGCGCTGCTGACGGACGGTAACGATGACGACCAGAGCGACAACCACAACGACAATAACAAAATTCGTCAGAGGGAAAATTCGAGTTTGCCTTGGAGTTGGATGTGATAAAAAAAAAATATATGGAAAACACAAGAAATACCTCGTTCTTCATTGGGTATAAATGAACGTTAGTGTACGGAATACGTTGTACCAAGCTTTCCATGTGTATTATTAAGGCATTATAATTTACAGGTTTTATGTTTGAGTTATAAGGCGCATGAGCAACTTCAAGAAGCAGTGTTGTGCATTTGAATTTAGAAACAGTACAAGCAAGACATTGGTGGTCTTTGATGTACACTGTTGATCATCCAAATCATGCCACAGAACAATCAATAAGGAATTGTCATAATTCTGTTTAAATAACTGAACTGAATTTCTGAGTCTCAAAATAAACAAAAACAAAACATTTTAACTAACTAGCTAGTGTCCGTAGCTTAGTGGTTAGGTGCGTTGGCTGCTATGGAGAACTTCGTGGGTTCGAGTCCTACTTGTGCCCATAGTTTTTATTTCATCCTTCACGGCCACTGCTTCTTGCGAAGAACTGACAAAACTTCCAAGAGTATATCATCTGTCATGAAAAAGTGCTTCTCAACTTTGCCGTTCGGAATCGGCGTTAAATTGTAGGTCCCCTCAATTCTTCACACGCACCTAGAGAATTTTTTGATGAGATTAAGGCACTTAGGCCTTGGCTCTTCTATTTATTTTTTAAAACATTTTAACTCGACCAAACGAAATAATATAAAAGAAAAACCAAAAATAAGAAAAGTTTTCTGCTTGGCTGATAACTTAGTAAGCAATACAATGAATGCTAAATCAACCCAACAGTCGAATTTCGGAATTGGGGTGATTAGTTGTTTACCGACTAGTTTCCGAATCATTTCTTGGTCGCAAGGAATTTCATTCAACATAAGCACTAATAACACGAGCAGGACCAACGAACGACGAATGAATAAAAAAGAAGTGATTTAAGATACGTTTCGAGCCTTATTTCCTTACAAAACTATAAAAATATAGTTTTCGTTCGCGACCATACTTGTTTTATCAAATTTATTTACATTTGAGTTAAAAACTTACAGTACGTCCTCGGTAAAACGCAACACCCAATTTTTGACCATTAGTGACTCCAGTAATAGCAAGAAGAAGCGATTGGCAAGAGTGATTCTTCGTTTGATTTCAGCGCTGGTGTTGTTGTCTGAGTTGATAGCGGATCCCAGGTAGACAAAGTCCTTAACTACCTCGAAGTTAAATCTGTCTATGTTGACGTTTGCTCCAAGACGTCGATGTTGGTAGTCCTTTCTTGTCGACAGCATTAACTTGGTCTTGCCCTCGTTAACCGCTAGACCCATCTTCCTGGCTTCCGTCTCAAGACTCACAAACGCTCCACTGACATCACGCTGTGTTCTTCCAATTATGTTAATGTCGTCTGCGTATCCTAGTAGATGGACGAACTTTTGAAAGATTGTGCCTCTGGTGTTGACGTTGGAGCTTTGCACAATCTTTTTAAGAATGATGTTGAAGAAATCGCATGACAACGCATCGCTTGTCTAAAACCTTTTTTGACATCAAAAGCGTCCGTTAGGTTTTTTTCCGACCATGATGGAACAGCGTGAATTTTCCATTGTCATCTTACACAGACGGATGAGTTTTTCTGGGATGCCAAAACTAGACATTGCTCTATATAGTTGGTCTCTATAGACGCTGTCATACGCGGCCTTGTAATCGATGAAAAGGTGGTAGGTATCAATTTGAAGTTCCTGATCTTCTTCAAGATCTGCCGTAGGGTGAATATTTGATCGATGGTGGACTTTCCGGGTCTGAAGCCACACTGATAAGGACCTATCAGGTTGTTGACGAAGGGCTTCAAACGTTTCACACAGCACGGCAGACAAGATCTTATAGGCGATGTTAAGGAGACTTATACCTCTGTAGTTGGTGCAGTTCAGGACTCTTTTGAGGATCGTCGCTGTTCATTCATGGGCATGCTTTCCTCCGACCAAATTTTGCAGATGAGCTGGTGCATGCTCCTAACCAAATCATCTCCAGCTGCTACAGTTCGGCGGCTAGCCCGTCTGCTCCAGCGGCTTTGTTCGACTTAAGGTTAGATATCGCTATCTTCACTTCGTCCATGTCGGGTGGGTCGAATTGTTGGCCTTCTGCACCCAAATTGAATGGTTCTGTATTGCTGATGGAGTTTTGGTCGTTATCGCCATTATACAGCCTAGAAAAGTGGTCTTTCCATATCCTCAGCACTGACTGCGGGTCTACTACGATGTTCCCATGATGGTCTCTACAGGCTTCAGTTCGGGGTGTATAAGCCCTGGAGGTTTGTTTCACCTTTTTGTAGAACTTTCGAACCTCGTTCCTGTTGTGACATCTCCTCGATCGTGCGCTTCTCATGCTCCCGTTTTTTCTTTCTGAGAAGTTTATGCTCCTCTCTCCTTTTCTGCTCGTAGAGCTCACGAGCTGCTCGTGTCCTTCTTTGCAGCACCGCTTTGCATGCCTCTTGTTTAGCTGCATGTGCTCGCCGGCAATCATCGTTAAACCAGGAGTTTCGTTGTGGTGGCCGTGTAAAACTAAGCACTTCAGAGGCGGCGTCTCTGATGGCTGCTTGGCAGTGTTGCCATTGGTTTTCTACATTTTGTGCTGGCATGACTTCTGAGGAGGTTTTCGGAGACACGAACGGAAAAGGATCTAGCAATCTCTTGCGATTGTAGCCGTTTGACGTCTAATTTTCTCCTAGCATTTTCGCGTGTTGGCCTTGATCGGGATATCCGCATTCGTACCTTGGCTACAACAAGGTAGTAGTCCGAGTCGATGTTGGCACCTTGGAATGTGCGGACATCTTTCATGCTAGAGAAGTGTCGTGCGTCGATCGCAATGTGAACAATCTGGTTGAATATCGAGATGTGGGAATCGCGTACTTTCTACGATTACGTCTCGCCCCGCAACGAAGTCGATTGGCCTAAATCCGTTATCGGAGGTGGTGTCGTGTAAGCTATGTCGTCCGATTATTCCACCAAATATTTCTTCTCTGCCCAGCTTAGCATTAAAATCTCCAAGGACGGTTTTAATGTCATAGCTAGGGCATTGCTCAGGTCCCATCGCATTTCTTTGATGGCAGGTATAACTGCTTTATAGCAGTTAAGGGCTTCCGCTAGTTGTTCGGCTGCTCGTGTCCTGTTAAGGGACCTAACATTCCACGTGCAAAAGCGAAATTCGTTGTCATTAAATCGTTTGCGTGGGTCGTCATCATTAATTCCGTCCGTATCCGAGGCTTGTTGGTGGTTCGGAACTATAGTTTCTTTATGTGGCCAGGCAGTCACCCCGACGCACGACCCCCAACCTGGAGGGCCAGGTCTTTAAGACGAAGAGCCGGCCAAACCGCTCCTTATAGGCCTGGGATTCGAATATGTCGTAGTAGCCCTATAAGGTGTTCACTTAGTATTTGATCCTGACTGGAAACTGTAGACGCCACCGTTGATTCCATCTTGGGAGTTCTTCCGCTGCCGCCTGTTGAAAAGGAGGCATGCCTTAGTGGACGCATACCTCCCCCCCCCCTCTCTCTTTGCTGCCGCCAACAACTTCCCACTGGGGTTGGAACCCAATTTTCGGTTGAAGGTACTGGGCACCCGATGTTCACCACGGGGAGGTGGAGAGTAGGAGTGGACGCTTATGTCCACTTGAGTATTTTTAAATTGGTTCTGTATAAATCGTAGGTGCATTGGCTTTTTTGATATTGTTTTTTTTTTTTCACTTTTCGCTTAATTTTCTCGTGTTCGGTCGGTAGATTTTGTGAGTCATGGCGATTGTTAAAAAAGTCTCAAAATTGATAACTAAGCTAAAGGCTGAAATTTTAACTAAATTGAGTAATGGTGAATCTGCAACATCGTTGAGTATTAGTTATGAATGCAACAAGTCAACAATTTTCAGAATTAAAAAAAAAATCAATTTTCTAAATAGAAATTAGGCTTTCAAGAGAAGCATAGCTGTGTTACGACTCTACTTGATGTCATAGAGGACCTCCGTCAAGCATTGGATGACGATAAAGTTAATTTTTTAGTCCTCCTTGATTTTTCGAAGGCTTTTGATACTGTGGTTCACAGCAAACTCGCAAATAAACTTCGCCAGCATTATAACTTCTCCTCTGATGCAGTAAAACTTATTTCTTCCCATTTATCTGGAAGAATGCAAGCAGTTGAAGTAGGTGACAGGTTGTCTGACTTTCTTCCAACCACTAGTGGAGTTCCACAGGGATCTATTCTGGGACCTTTACTTTTTTCTTTATACGTAAACGACATTCCCTCCGTAATTCATACGCTGACGATGTACAGATGTATCTCGGCTGCGATCTTGGTCTAATTGAAGATGGTGCTTACCGCTTAAATGAGGACCTTGAAAAACTATCAGGTTGGGCACGGTATAATGGACTGACATTAAATCCATCTAAATCTAAGTTTTTAGTTATATCTAAAAGAGTTTTGGATTTGTCATACTTTCCATAAATTATTTTAAATAATGCAGCTGTTGAATATGTGGACTCTGCTAGGAATCTTGGAGTCATTTTTACTCGTAATTTGACATGGGATAAGCATATTAACGCTATAATTGGAAAATCTTACGGAGTATTACGCATGCTTGGGGTCTTCCAGGCTTATACACCTATGAAGACGCGTGCAATGCTTGCAAAAAGTTTAATTCTTCCAATTTTGGCCTACGGCTGCGAAATTTTTTCGAGTTGTAACTTTGCATGCAAAAAGAAGCTTAACGTCATTTTCAACAGCATCATCAGATACATTTATGGCCTTCGTAGATACGACAGAGTATCTCATTTTTCAAATAGTTTACTTCACATGCCACTTGAGAACTATTTTCAATTTCGTACCTTATCATTGTTTTTCGATGTCCTGCTTACACACCAACCACCCTACCTTTTTGAGAGAATAAGAAGGGCTTCTTCAGTTAGGTCTGACCAGTTGATTATACCCCGATATGCCTCCCTAACATCTGAGCGACAATTCTTTATTAATGCTACACGTAAGTGGAATTCTTTGCCTCGCCATATCAAGAAAATAAACAGCAGTACAAAATTTAAATCCAAATTACGCCAATTTTTATCAGTATCTTAATTTTTCTTTTTTCTTTTCTTCCCTCTCCTGTCTAAACCATTATAGCTTCTTTTTTCCTCTTCTTCTCCACCTCTTCTGCTTTCTTACTTTCTCTTCTTTCTCTCTTTTTCTCCTCTTATTTCCAAACAATTACATTTAATTTTAAATATTGTATAATTTTTGGCAACAACTTTATCTTTCTCTTCTCTTCTTTGTTTATTTTATTGCTTTCATTGTTAAACTTAATAGTTTATCACTAGTTTATAAGATATTATATCTTAATGTTTAGCCATATCAAAATAAATAAATAAAATAAAAAATAAATAAAAGGGTGCTGAAAAAATTTGTTTCTAACTCAGAGTCCAATTCGGGAAAACGCCAAACTTTAAAAAAAAATGTGAATGTCCAAAAATAGAAAGAGCATTATATGTAACGGGATACAATTTTTATGACTTGGTTATTGCAACAAACTCAATAAACAAACTCAAATCACACGAATTTTTGGATAACTATAACTGGAACCAGGCACTTTAAGTCGAAGCTGGTTTTTCTTCTGATTCTTTAAAAGAGCAGAAAAAAGCATTCTCAATCAATGAATGAACAACTTTTAAACAATTTTGTAATTTTATAATTTTGTAAAAATCATGGCTTCATTTCGCCGATATGGAGTGTGTACTTATCGAAAGAGCATATTTCTAATAGAAACATTTTTCGACAAATTGTATTTATTTTCACTTTAATTTAGTTCAACGCCCTGTATTTTAATTCAATCTCATTAGGTATACTAGCAATCGTCAAAGGTGAGTGCACACTGACTGAGTCAGCTTTTAAATTACGACGAGACGTTTCACGAATCATAACGCTCCATATATGTTTTCTTTTCTTTGAATTATCTTCTGACGTCCGTCAGGTTGAATTTATTATCAAATTTGATTTAGGATTTTGTGTTCAAAAACTAAACGTGAATGCACTTATTTGCAATTAAATGACTAAACAGGGTGATTCATATTGATTGTGTGAGATTTTTTTTTTATGCAACAATAACAAGGAGAGGCACGATAAGGCATGCACACAAAATTGAAGTGGGTATGTCTTAAGTAGGAGTCAATTAAATTAAGAAAGAAAAAAAAAAAAAAAAAACAGTGACAGACTTAGTTTGCGATTTGTAGAGAAACTGGTTAGTGATCACGAGGGCAGGGATTGCAGCTCGGTAGACATAAACAATGAACCGCATGTTTTTGTCTTAGAAATATTTTGAGTTTGAATGTGATCTGAGTTTGAAATTGTGGAAAAACGTTCTTAAGCTACAATTTAATAATAAATGCGAATTTTTACAACAATATAAGCTTACCTGCATGGTATGAATCGATCTAGTGATGTTGATGTGCTCGCCGCATCGAACGAATTGAATAAATTTCTGGCAACTGGACTACAATGTTTAAGAATTCGTTTCTCATAATCTGGACTAAACATGTTCTTTTAGTTTTGTTTATCTCTTGCTCTCTGTTTTTCACTTATTATTCCAAAGACTCAGATTTCGATTGCTATAAATCCACTCGAGCAATATACACACTAATTGTTGTAAATTTCTTAGCAAAATAAATTCGGTTGTCAATTTTGTTCTTTTAATTATTTTGGCTGCGGATGAGATTTCATGAGACTTTTTTTTATTTGTCTCTTAATTTCGCATGCAAATATTGACAGAAATCATTCCAGCTTGAGGGGGAATGTGTGTTCCTGAAAGAAAATTTTATTTATTGGAAATATGATATTTTGTTTAAAAAATTAATATCAATAGGATTGTGTCAAGTATCAAATTTTATTTTTTATGGAGCAACAAATAAACAGTAATTTTCTAAATACTTTGGAACGCCTTTCTACTACGAAAAATGGAAATTTTGTTATGAAAAATTGTTTGTTCTTTAGCCAAATGTTTTCAGCCATTTTCATTGTCATTCTCTTTGCCATATTCCGTCTATCTGTTTTTCTATTTACTAGCCGTCTAAGCCATAAATGTTAATGCTGGCCTTAAAGGTTCCACCATCAAGTGTCTACATTAAACATTTCCAGAACTGGAACCAATTTTTGTTTTGGTCCCAACATAGGGATGCAAAGTCCCAAAGTCGTTTTACTAGCCGTCATAGTCTTAACTGGTGCATTCGGGTCAATTCTCCCCAAGAAGCAGGAGAACTACTGCTACTAAGGTTCTGCCATCGAGTGTCTACCATAGAGATCTTCTAGCAAATAGTCAAAGAAGCCCAAATTTGGACAATCTGTCTGATTCCATTCAAAGAATTGTATTCTTGTATCCTCACACTGAAATCGTTATTACGGGCGATAGTCGCCTAAAAATTTTAAACTAGTACGGCAGAGTGCTGGACAGGGGCACAGGAAGTGAGCTGTGTTTTCGTGCTCCTCCTCATCGCAGCCTCTACATATGTCATATGTACTAAACCCCATCTTCTTTTTGTGGTAACCGAGTAGATTATGTCCCGTTATCACACTTATGAGGCATCTTAGGGACGGTTTATTGAGAAGTTAAATCTTATTTGATTTTATCTTGTCATAATGAGGCCAGAGTTTCCTGGTGTTACCGCAGGTTTCTAGTAGGTTCCATCAATCATTTGCTTTTGAATGATATTTTTACTAATATTTCTTTTTAATTCGTATTGAGGGATTCTGATGTTATGGTCTATGAGAGAGGGATCAAGAACCGACCCTTCTTTTGCAAGCTCATCCGCTTTTTCGTTTCCTGGGACACCACTGTGATCCAGCAAAGTCTTACGTTGTGCTGCATACCAAGAACCCTAAGCTCTTCGCGACGGCAAGAAACAAGCTTTGACTTTATTTGCGTGGCAGAGATCGCTTTTATTGCTTGGCTATCAATGAAAAAGGTGATATCAGCGCGTGATATCGCCATCATGGATTTTTGACTAGCAGCGTTTTTCACTGCCAAGATCTCACCTTGGAAGACACTACTATGGTCGGGAAGTCTGAATGAACTGGATAGGCTAAGATTAGAAACCTGCCCCTACTCCAGTAATCATTTTCGAACCATCAGTAAAGATGGTAAAGTTCGATTCATTAGACTGTTTTCCCAATCTTCTCTATTGGGGAAGCTAGTAGTAAAATTTTTATTGAAGTTTCAAAAAAGGCGTCATGTAATCCGTACAAACATTGTTGCCAACGTATTTTGTTAGAATCGTGGTATGGCCGTGTTGATTAGATCTCCAATTATTAGTCAGACTAAGTCGAAGAGCGCTGTTTGCTGATTCTTGTACGAATAAGTCTATGGGGATGAGATTTAGGATCGCTTCGAGTCCCGCAGTTGGGGTAGTCCCCATCACTCCCGTAGTGCTAATGCGTGCCATTCTTTGTACTTTGGTAAGGGTTTTTAAGTTCGTGGATTTCTCCAGAGCTTGCCACCAAACCAAACTGCCATAAGTTAGTCTAACAATGTACATCCACATGATTATCTTAGGATTTGGCCCCCAATCACTGAGCCTACTCGAATATCGGTCATTAATGCCCAAGCGGAAAATACTCTTGACTTGTTTCTTACGTCTCACCCTGATAACTACACTATCAGTGCATTAACGCCTCTAGGCAGATCAGACCATAGTATTATATCTACAGATTTCTCGTGTCAAGCTAATTCAATTAGAGAAAGAGCTCGGAAGAGAACCGTGTGGCAATACAAGAAAGTCAACTATGACGGTCTCAACAACTTTTTCCGGATCTTTAATTGGTTACTATGCTTCCTCGATAGTGACGTAGACTCAACCGCAGATATGATTACTAATATGATTTTTTTGGGAATGAAAACTTTAAAAGAGGTTATCAGGGAAAAAGAAGTAAAGTTCCGGGATTTAGAGCTAACCCAACTGAGAAAAACCAGAACAAGTCTCCAATTCGGCGGAACAAATTTTTACATGACCAAAAATTAAGGCAAAAATACTGCAATGTCCCAAAGGCAGTATAAGAATTTTAGGTCATATGTAAAAAATATGAAGAATTCTTCTTCTTCCTCGGTCCCTACACTCGTTGACAATGACACTCCAGTTGTTAGCTCGTTCGCGAAAGCTTAACTTTTTGCTAGGCATTTCGCCGCCAACTCTTCGCTGCCTGAGAGTGCCATGAATCCACCTGTTCTTGAGCGCTTCAATGATTCCATGGGACAAATCTTCTTTCGCACTCGTGCTTTGGCGAGAGTCCTTAAGTATCTCATCATAAATAAATCCGCTGGTCCGGATGGTATCCCCGGTATTATTTTGAAGAGGTGTTCTTCCACGCTGTAGTGTCCGTAGCTTAGTGGTAAGGTGCGTTGGCTGCTAAGCCGAACGTCGTAGGTTCGAGTCCTACTCGTGCCCATGGTTTTTATTTCATCTTTCACTGGCACTGCCTCTTGCGAAGAACTGACAAATCTTCCAAGAGTATCAAACTGTCATGACAAAGTGCTTCGTTCGGAATCGGCGTTAAATTGTAGGTCCCCTCAATTTTCTTCACACGCACCTAGAGAATTGTTGATGAGAGTAAGCCACCTTGGCTCTTCAAGAGCTGTCGCCACTCTATTTTTTTTTTTTTGTTCTTCCACGCTGGCAAACCCTTGCGTAAGCTTTTTCGTCTATCCTACTCTTCTGGACTCATTCCGAGCAGTTGGAAAACAGCATTTGTGCAGCCAATCCCAAAATAAGGCTAATCGTCTTCTCCCTCCAATTATCGTCCGATTGCACTTACGTCCCTTCTTTCAATGGTCAAGGAAACGCTGATAAACTATCAGCTTAAGAAATATCTCGAAGACCGAAAGCTGCTTAACGACCGGCAGTACGGCTTTCGCAGCAACAGGTTCACTGGTGATCTGATGGTTTATCTCACCGAACAGTGGAACAAATCTTTACATCGTTATGGAGAAAGTAGGATTGTTGCACTTGATATTTCAACGGTAGAGTTGATAGAGTTCGGCACCAGGCTTTCTTATCGAAAAATGCGTGCTTTCGGTATTGATGAATCTCTACTTCGTTGGATTAGAAACTTTCTTTCAAACCGTTGAGGACTGCCTCAAGTCTGAAACCTACAATATAAATGCTGATGTGCCCCCAGGGCTCCGTTTTGTCGCCGACCCTCTTTCTCATTTTCATTAATGATACAAAATCGCGTAGAGTTTAATGCTTCGAAAACCCAATGTTGTCTTGTATCGTTGAAGCGAGATATACCCCCCTTGCCACTGTCCATGAGTGTCACTTGCATCAATGAGACTCGATATGTGCATCACTGACCACCTCTTGTGGACTGAGCACATACGCGATGTCGCCAAAAATGCCGCAAGATGTTTGGGTTTCTTAAGACGGTACAAGAAATTTGTCTCTCCGTCTTATCTGGCTATTATCTACAAGACTTATATCCGTCCAAAGCCTGAGTACAATTCCCATCTTTGGGCTGGTGCTCCAGCTACATACTTAAGCCAAGCAGTAAGAATGATTTGTAACACTAACTCATTCACTTCATTGGAACTCTTTCGTGTCACTCCTTGTTTTACCGTTACTTCTACGCTAATTGCTCTAGTGAAGTAGCTAGTTGCATTCCACCCCTTAAACAATTCAACCGTAATAATCACGCTTCCTTCCAGGAATGCGCATCAGTTTACCCTCGAGCCCAACTTCGGACGTACGCTCAAGTATAGAGAATCGTTCTTTAGCCGTACTACGCGAATGTGGAACTCTCTTCTACACTCTGTATTTCCCGATCATTGCAGTGTTCAGGAATTTAAGACCAATGTACACCAACACTTCCTTTCCAACCCCTTCCTTCTTTCCTAAAGCAGGAAGTGCGTCTATGGCATAATAAGGGGATAAAAAACCCCTTATCAATTGTCGGCGTGAATTTAGTTAGCCGGAAAGGCTGCGGATACCTGATGCAATGTGGTGAATGTCGGTGAAATGTCTCCATCATCACGGATTTTAGTACTGCTTCTTGCATTACACGCGTCCTTATGTTAGATGTAGAAATACCTTGGTTTGCTTGCTTTCAAGCTGCCGGAAGTATCCCGCAAAACCAGATTTTATTATGAACTAAAGCACTGTGTTTTATTATAAAATACAGTAATTTAGTTCATAAGAAAATGGTTTGCGCGTTACTTTCGGCAGCTTTAACTTAATGTGGTGAAGTCTTTTCACCACATTGCAACAGGTATGCGCGGCCTTTCCGGCTAACTTATTCACGCCAACCAAGCAAATCTTATTCGTCTTGGCTTATCTTTTATACCTCATTAAAAATGTTAGTGGGCGCGATGGCGGGAATTTCTGTATGGGGGCTCCTGGGCTATTATTAAAATAGCAAGAACAAAATAAAGAAATGCTATTTGTTCCGCAAATAGATAGACACTCGTTAACCGATGTGACATCACCAAAACCATAAATTTTGAAAATATCGCAACCGAACACCATATCAAATGAACATCGGAAACAATATCCAAATTTTATTTTTTATTTTTATTAAGATCCAAAATAATGTCTATTGTCTAATGTTCTTAATATAATTTTAAATTCGTTACGATTTTTTTAACGTCAAACTGTAGAGAAAAAATTTTAGTTGAATGGTTACCAACTCTTTTTATTTATTTTCTGTTTGACATGTTTTTATGTTTGAAAGCTTTGAGTGGGTTATTGCTTAAAATGTACGGACGAAGTGGGTAATAAGGAACCCGTCTTTAGTTGCTTGGGAGAGGACTTTACTACTCAATTATCTACTAAATCCAAAGAAGCAGCGATCACTCTTGCGATTCTTCGTTTGATTTCAGCGCTGGTGTTGTTGTCTGAGTTGATAGCGGATCTACTCGTCATCACCATTATACAGCCTTTCCATATTCTCATCACTGACTGTGGTTCCACTACGATGTTCCCATGATGGTCTCTAAAGCCTTCGGTTTGGGCTGTATAAGCCCTGGAGGTTTGTTTTACCTTTTTGTAGAACTTTCGAACCTCCTGTTGTGTCATCCCTCTACCTCCTCGATCGCACGCTTCTCATGCTCCCTTTTTTTTCTTCTTTTCTGCTCATACACCTCACGAGCTGCTCGTGTCCTTGCAGCGCCGCTTTGTATGCCTACGGCAATCATCGTTAAACCAGGAGTTTCGTTGTGGTGGCCGTGTAAAACCTAGCCCTTCAGAGGCGGTATCTCTGATGGCTGCTTGGCAGTGTTGCCACCACTGGTTTTCTACATTTTGTGCTGGCAGAAAAGGACTTCTGAGGAGATTTTTGGAGACACACTCGGAAAAGGATTTATATTCTCTTGCGATTGTTGACGTTTGACGTCGAATTTCCTCCTAGAATTGGCCTTGATCGGGATTTCCGCATTCGTACCTTGGCTACAGCAAGGTAGTGATCCGAGTCGATGTTGGCACCTCGGAATGTGCGAACATCTTGCATGCTAGAGAAGTGTCGTCCGTCGATCGCGATGTGATCAATCTGGTTGACGGTTGATTGGTCAATAGATTTCCATGTTCCCATGTGGATATCGAGATGTGGGAAACGCGTACTTTGCTACCATTACGTCTCGCCCCGCATCGAAGTCGATTAGCCTAAATCCGTTATCGGAAGTGATGTCGTGTAGGCTATGTCCTCCGATTATTCCACTAAGGATTTCTTCTCTACCCAGCTTAGCATTAAAAACTCCAAGGATGATTTTAATGTCATAGCTAGGGCATTGCTTACAGGTCTTGTCGAGGAGCTCGTATTATTCATCCTTTTCCTCAGTGGGGTCGTTAGCGCAGATAAGGCTGATGTTGCTGAATTTAGCCTTGATACGGATTGTCGTGATGCGCTCATTCACTGAGTTTAAACTCAAGACCTTCCTCCTGAGTCGAATCCCTCGATCTGACGAAACACAGTCAGTTTGACACTAGAGGCTGATGATCTTTTATGATTATCCAATTTGGTTCAAAGTGAATCTTCCAAACTGCGACTCCAGAATCTTCGTAAGTACACTTTAATTCTAATGAGATTCTAAACAGCGAGGCTTTCTTCCAAACCACAAATATTTTTTGCACGTTAGAGCGGAAACACAGAAAACAAAAATATATTTAAAATAAAATTACGCCGTGGTTGGTCTAATATGTTTTAGGGACTTTAAGAAGCACGCAAGAAAAACATAAAAAAAAAAAAAAAAAAAAAATAAAAACTTACTTTAGAGCTTCCCATAACCATAATATAAGACTCAGGTTTCCAAATTGTTTTCAATTCATTCGACATCTCATAATATTGTTATCACAAGAAAGTAGGTAATGTCTTATCTATCGCATGAAAGTTGAATTTCTTTTGCTGAACGAAAAAATAAAACACAATCCAACATTAAAATGTGATTACAAAACCAAAAATGACTTTAAATGTTGGGAACACTTCGTAATAGAATAAAAGAAGATGAAATAGTTTTCAATGTATGAATAATACACCACATACCGGCCGGAATGAACGCATGTGGTAAATTTTTATCAATTTCTTTCTTTCTAATTAAAGAAAACATAATGAAGACAAAGTGTTTACTTTGGATAATAGTCCTCAAGAAGCCTGTATTTTAATGATGAGTAAGAATGCAATTTAAAAGCGGTATTTGGAAATACATAGGTAAATTCGCTTTTCTGAACATTGTTAATAGAGGTCGGAAGTCATCGAAATAAAAATAAGGAAATTGCTATGAACACAGTGACACTGGATAGCCCAAGAGCCGGCACCGATCAGACGTACGTTGTTTTATAAAACTTAAAAGTTAGCTGATGTATGTCCCCTTTAGAGATATGAAACATCCCCGACTGGATAACGGTTGTTTTAAAAGTATTCAGGCAGCAAAGAGGTACTTAAATAAAGACGAAAAGGAATTGGTATTTAGAGAAATCATAGCAAGAAGAGATTGGCTATCTATCAATAGCTCCTGTGAGCAATTGATGAATGAAGATAATCTTACGATCATCAATAACCTTCACGTCTTATTTATGTGCGTGAAACTTTAAATACTTCTAAAGAAGCAATCTATTTACTGTGTCCACAATTAAGGAATGTGGCCAACCTTGGTAGACTGAGGAATTGGACCAACAATAATGTCGGCAGTTCCTCGGCGTTTTTCAAGTGAATGGAGTTGGATAATATGTAAACGATCATCATAAGGGGGTAAAATAAGGGGGTTGTTCCAGGGGAGGTTGCGTAAGGAGAATGGAAGAAACCTTTTTTGAATCGACTCGATCCTGTGGGAATGAGTTATTTGGTATGGAGACCATACGGGGCTGGCATATTCAAGGATGAGCCTTTGTTACATAAGGGTCAGAGAACTCTTTTGACCACCGTTTAATAAAACCTAAAGCTGAATTTGCTTTTGCAATAATCGAATCATAATGGGTTCTAAAATTCAACTTCTGATCACATATTATACCCAGATCACGAATGAAAGAAACAACTGGAATTTGTTCGTTGGAAAAATGGTAAGAACGTAGTAGAGATGGGAAGCGCTTGCGGGAAAAGGTCATGAACTGGCATTTCCTAACGTTTAGTTCAAGGAAGTTTTTGTTACACCATGTAATGAAGATATCTAAGTCGTTTTGAAGTATTAAAATATCGGAGACGGAGGAGATACGCTTAATGATTTTAATATCATCGGCATAAATTAATAAACTAGAATGATAAACGATTTTCTCAACTTCATTTATGGCGACGACGAAAACAAGTGGGCCGAGATGGCTTCCTTGCGGAACGCCTGAGGTAGCAACAAAGGGGTCAGATATGTTGCATCTGAACAGGACTCGATACTGACGGTTTTCTAAGTAAGATTTAACCTAATGAATGAATCCTAGTGGAAAACTAAAGGCTTCAAGCTTAAGGTAAATGATTTGGTGGTTAATTTTATCAAATGCTTTGCTGAAGTCAGTTGTAATTACATCGACCTCATATCCTTTTTCCAAAGCACTGAGAGTTTCAGACACAAATTGGGTTAAATTAGTGGTTGTAGATCTTCCCTTGATAAAACCATGCTGGTGAGGACTAATGGTGGATTTAACATGAAAAAATATGGCGTCATAGATGATAGATTCAAAGAGTTTAGGGATGGAAGAAAGCTTGGCGATTGGACGATAGTGAGAAATCTCATTCTTACAACCTTTTTTATGATTGGGGAGGATAAAGGAATCTTTCCAAGCGGAAGGGAAAATACCTTGAGATAAAGAGAGGCGAAAAAGAAAAACTAAAGGGGCACAGAGGGAAGTGACACATTTCTTAATAAGTATGGCGGATATACCATCGGGACGGGGGGAAAAGTCGTCCTTGAGAGTATTGATTTTATCAATGACTGATGAATCACTAATACTTAAACTAAGCGAAGAAAGCGTTTAGTTTGAATAATTTGGAAGGTAACAGAAATAGTCCGATTCAGGGGCGTCATGGCAATCCTTATAGGACTGGCTAAAGAAATTAGCGAAAAGATTAGCTTGCCAAGTTTAATGGAGGATAGGAAGTTATCTGATTTCTTCTTAACATTAATAAATTGATAAAAACGTTTCGGTTCGTTGATTGACTGCATTCTATTTAAGTATTCCTGATAAAGAGAATCGCATAGAACAGAGAATTCAGAAGCAGCATGTTGGTAATACCAAAATTCATTGATCTTAGGTAAGAGTTCCAATATTTGTTTCTCCGATTACGAAGAGAACGGAGTTCCTTGGAGTACCAAGGCGGTGAAGATGAAAAGTTTTTTTTACGTATAAGGGGAGTTGAATACATTATACAACTAAAGATTGCAGTGTAAAAGAAGGAAAGAGCGATATTTATAGGGGTACTTGAAATTAAAAACTGACTGAAGTTGATTTCTTGTAAAAGGTAATTTAGCTTTGTAAAATCACAATTGCAAAAATTAAAGGAGTAAACATCTTCGAAATCCGTCAATGGCATACTGTGTGCATAGGAGAAAAAGATTTCTAAGGGTGGGTGCTAAGAATCTAATTCGGATAGAAGATGTTAACTTGATTTAACAAAAGAGTTGCAAGGATCTGAGGAAAAGACAAGATCAAGCTGTCTGTCCAGGTTATTGCGGACAGCACTTATTTGGAAGAAACCAGATGCAGAAAGCCAATCAAACAAAGTTGGTTCTTTTTCAGAGAGGGTATTATATGATACGAAGGACAGTTCATCTTCGGAATTGCACCAAACTAGATCAGGTAGATTGAAACCACCGAAAATAAAAAACTCATCGTTAGAGGTGGTAGTTTCAATCAGAGACTCAATTGAATCAACAAGAGACGAGTAAGCGAGGATCGGCTGTGATGGGCGAATGTAATCCCTGTGCAATCCCAAAACTTGTTTCGCAGAAGGGCCTCCTATGGTCGAGAGGTCGAAGCGGAGTAGGCTGTTCCTGCTAAATAGTACTAAGGCCGTAAAAGGAGCGATTTTTTCTTGCTCTTGCGCTTGGAGTCACATCACGTGCCTGGTGTTCCAGGTTGGGGCTTGTACGTCGGGGTGACCAAACGACTACGTAGAAAAGCATTTAGTTGGGAATCACAACAGGCCACGGAAACGGACGGATACACTCATGACGACCCAAGCAAATGTTTAAAGGACAACGAATTTCGGACATGCACGTGGAATGTAAGGTCCCTTAATAGAGCGCGTGCTGCCGAACAATTAGCGGAAAACCTCAACTGCTACAAAGCAGACATTACCGCTATCCAGGAAATGCGATGGGATGGACCGGGCAAAAGAAGGCTGAGAAACTGCGACATTTACAATAGGGATTGTTACCGAGAGCAACAACAGCACCTCTTTGGATGCGGATTCGTCGTGGGAATCAGACTTAGGCAAAAGTCTTGTGCTTCAAATGTGTAAGCGAACTCATCACGACGATCAGAATCAAGGCTTAATTCGGTAATATTAGCCTAATATGCCCCCATGCCCCCACAGAAGAGAAAAAGGACGACACTTAAGACGAGTTCTACGAGCTCCTCGACAAACCGTAAGAGTAATGTCCTAGCTATGACATTAAAACTGTCCTCGTGGGAAAACACAGCCTGCACGACAGCACTTCCGATAACGGATGCAGGCTGATCGATTTTGTTGCGGGGCGAAATGTTGTGGTAGCAAGCACCTGGTTCCCATATCTCAACATCCATAAAGGTACATGGAGATCTCCTGATTAATCAACCGTCAACCAGATTGATCACATTGCGATCGACGGAAGGCACTTGTCCAGTAGTAGCCAACATCGACTTGGACCACTACCTCGTCGTAGCCAAGGTCAAGGCCAAAACAAGGAAATGCTGCAAGAAAATTCGACCTTCGACGGCTACAATCACAAGAGATAGCCAGATCCTTCTCTGATCGAGTGTCAAGTAACCTCTTAAGAGGTCCTCTGCCGCCAACATCAAGTATTGAAGACCAGTGGCAACATTGCCAGAAATCAGTTAGAGATGCCGCCTCTAATGTGCTGGGTTTCACACAGCCACCAAAACGAAACCCCTGGTTTGACGAAGAATGCAGGTAGGCCCATGTAGCCAACGGGAGGTATACAAAGCGGCACTGCATAGAAGGACAAGAGCTGCTAGAGAAGTGAAGAACGCCGGCTTCTCAGAAGAAAAAAGAGAGAGCATGAGAAGCGTCAGATCGAGGATGTTGAGAGAGCCAACAGCAGGAATGAAGTTCGGAGGTTTTATCGAAAGGTTAAACAGCTGGCTCAAGGTCATCGAGGAAGAACCGATGCCTGCAGAGATAAACAAGGGAACATCATAGTACAATCGCAGTCAATGCTGAGGATCTGGAAAGACCAGCATTGGTAGATTGTATAACTGCGACGACGAACAAAACACCGCCGTCAGACAGGAGCCTTTCATCGGACACGATGATAGCCAACAATTCCGTGAACCCGACCTAGAAGAAGTGAAAACCGCAATATCACGGCTGAAATCCAACAAAGCCGCTGGAGCTGATGGACTAGCTGCTGAGTTGTTCAAAGCAGCAGGCGACGAGGTAGATAGGAGCATGCACCAAATCATCTGTAAGATATGGTCAGAAGAATGCATGCCCGATGAATGGATTGTTTGTCTGATCCTGAAAAAGGGAGATTCTCTAAACTGCGCCAACTACAGAGGAATCAATCTGCTTAACATCGCCTACAAGATCCTCTCTGCCGTTACTGTAACATGTGAACGTCTGAAGCCTTTCTTCAACAATCTGGTTGGTCCGTATCAATGTGACTTCAGGCCAGGAAAGTCAACCATCGATCAAATTTTCACGTTGCGGCAGATCGTGGAAGAAACCTAAGTACTCCAAATCGATACCCACCACCTTTTCATCGATTTTAAGGCCGCCTATGACAGCATCTACAGAGATGAAGGGACAAGGGACGAAGGAAGCTTGTCTACTTTTGGCATCACTCCCATGCTCGTTCGCTTGAGCAAAATGACGATGGAGAACTCACGCTGCTTCATCAAGGTTGGCAACGAGCTTACGGAATCTTTCGACGTCAAAATAGGATTCAGGCAAAGCGATGCACTGTCATGCGAATTCTTTAACATCGTTCTTGAGAAGTATGTATGTTTCATTTTTATTTAATTTTGTTTCTCATTATTGTATACTAGCAAAATCCCTGCCCGCTTCGCAGGGCTTCGGCAAACAACGGTCATGAAATTAGGGATTGGCTGGATGAAGAATACGGTATTCGATGAATTTGCAGAAATGGAACAATATTTCTAGAAATATCATGTCCGTACTTGCTAATTTGATGAATAATCTATTGGTTTTTCAATTCTTTTATATCCATGTTCATGTACCCATTAAACATACCCCAAATTTAACTCCCTGAGTAGAGGTAAGGTAGTTAGGGTTTTGACAGCAAGCCAGATAGGCATACTTTTAACCCTCTTCAGGATTGCAGAGTGTTATAAATTTTCTTAAAACTATCAATTCTTGGGAGATTATGAAGTGCTGCAATAAAAATATTGAAAAATAAAAATATAAACTCTATTTTCTTATAGATTTTCCCAAGTATCATAAGATGAATGGATTTTGTATGCACTCATCATTTTGTAATTTTGTTGGTCATAAGGTAAAAATGTTTTTTACTTTTTATTTGAAAAAAAATTAACCTTAAAGTCAATTTTTCGTCCGGCAAAAAAAAATTGAATATCATTTAAAAATTGACCTTAACATGAGTCAGGGAAGGGTACCCCAAAAGACTATGAAATCAGACTTTATTTAAGAACGATATGACATATATGTGAATCTTGACATTCCCAAGAATGGCAGACAAATTACAGGATACTCTGTATAGTTCACCATGAAAAAAAAACAGGAATTTCTAAATCAATACCACATATATTTAACGATTTACCTTGCGTCTTATGTATTTTGACAGGGAATTCAAGTCGAACAGAAAACTGACGACATTTAGAATCAAATGACATGTCTGGTAGCCCATTTGCCATTGACTTCTTCACGGCTTGTCTTGTTTAAGTTTAAGTTGATTGATGTTCCGAAACATAGAAATTGACGCTCATACTTTCAGAGTTAAGAAATGTGGTGTCAGTCCTGGAATATGAATCCAAAAAATTCAAAAACTCCGTCTCGTCGTAAAATTTTCTACATCGTTTTCATTTTTGTAATTCCGTCAAACTCTTTGTGGTCAAAAAATTGTGCATTTATTTATCTCGTTCAAAATAAATTGTTGCATCGATTTTAGAAAAACTTTAATCTGCACCAGCTAATATTGCACGTCAACTCAATTAAACGTGATTTTTTAAATTTTGTTTACACTTGGAAAGACATCTTGAATCAACTCATTCTTTGAATTTGCATTACAATAAGAATTGTTTGGAAGTGAAATTTGGCCTTTAGAATCAAGTGAAATTATTCCATTTCCAATGTCCAATAATTATTTAGGAAATTCTGCTGCAGACACATCGTTAAGCACACGAACATTTGTGGCCTGAAATACCGCCATTTAATAGAAGATTTTAAACAACTCAATTCGTCTGCAGCAGTTGACCGTGGTATGATCGGCAAAGTTTGTCCTCACATCCAAAAGATATAGGGCTCCAAATTCTTCAAGTCATGGGATTTAAGGCTTAAAGTACCTTCAACATCCAACACAACAATTCGGCTACTGCCGACAATTTTATAAATATTTTCATGTCGGCTTAAGACTAATAATGCGCTCGCAATTCCAGAAGAAGCAGGAGCCAATGCTTTTTTAGTTTCAGATCGTATTGACGCTAAAAAATGATTTCCCCATTCCACCAGGTTCATCTCAAAAATATTTACAAACACTTTGACTGACCACACCTTGCATAATGGTGTAATACACATATGTACTTTTGTTGATCATGTAACTTCGTCTCAATAGTTTGCACAAATATTCGTAATTCAATGCAATTTGATTAGTGTCTTTAACGAAGTTCTGCTTGATCAAGAACATCTTACGCTGCACGACTTAAAGCAACCAATTCAATTGTGGCAATGCCTTATTCGCAAAACTGTTTTTTCTTAAGCAACTGGCACATTTCAATTTGAAAGCATTCAATTTCCCATCAGATTGGCATTTGAAATGACTATTGACTCAAACCTAAATAATGTCTGTTTGTGGCTTAAATTTGAGCACACCATGTTTTTCATTCAGACAATAATTATACGTGGAATACCTCCAGTTCGTTAGTGTTGATTAAATTTTATTAATGACACATTCCATCAACTTCAAAACGTTATAAATAACAAATAACAGTATAATTTACAAATATGTGCCCACTAAAAATAAATAAGATATGCATACACATATTTTCATACTCTAGAAATTTCATATATCAAAACAACGTTTGCCAGGTCAGCTAGTTCAAATATAATTTCCTAGGTTCACTGACATTTTTTTTTGTCGAAGAAAAATTATATTTGTCAAATATTTTTTTTCTTCACTGACATTTTTTTTGATTTTTTTATTGAAAACAAATTATTTGACAAAATTTTCAAACTAAATTGAGTGTTCGTATATTGATCAGTTTTTTTTTGTAGTGCGAAATACAAAATTTTTAACATTTTTTAACAATTGAACCATTTGTGATTTGAAAAGTATACATTTTATTTTTGCTAAACCTTCTACCCTAAAAGCTCTTGCATTTAGAGAAAAAATTAGGAAAATCGGTCAACCAGTGTGCCCGGTTAGTGAACGAACACAAAAATTAGGCTGTTCTTTTATATATATAGAAGATTAAACTATTGTGGCATTAAGTTTTTTGTATATGAAATAAAGTTTGAATTGAATTGAAATTGAGATAGTGCAGAACTCCAATGTCAACACCAGAGGCACTATCTTCCAAAAATCTGTTCAACTTCTCGTGTACGCCGATGATATTATGGGAAGAACACAGGGTGATGTCAATGGCGCCTTTGTGACAATTGAGACAGAAGCGGCAAAAATGGGTTAAGCGGTAAATGAGGGAAAAACGAAGTATATGCTGTCTTCGAGGACGGACACCCAATACCGACTGCTCGGGCCGAACGTCACGCATATAACTTCGAGGTAGTAGAGGAGTTTGTCTACCTAGGCTCCGCTATAAACACGGGCAATAACACCAGCGCCGAGATCAGACGAAGAATAACTCTTGCTAATCGCTGTTTCTTTGGGCTAAGAAAGCCATTGAGTGGAAAAGCCCTCTCTCGAGCAACTAAGGTAAAACTGTACAACACACTCATCATCCCAGTCTTGCTGTATGGTGCGGAAGCATGGACCCTGACAAAATCGGATGAAAGTGCCTTAGGCTGTTTCGAGGGGAAAGTTCTTCGGGTCATCTTTGGCTCCGTGTGCATTGAAGGGGAATGGCGAAGAAGATACAACAGCGAACTTTACGGGTTGTACAACGACATGGACCATGGATGGCTCGGTCATTTAGAGCGGATGGACACCAATGCTCCGGCCCGGAAAGCCTTCGACACTATTTGGCGCACTCAAATGGAAGAGGACCTCAATCAACTTGGAGTGCAAAACTGGAGACAGCTATCTAGGGACCAAGTTGGCTGGCGGAGACTGTAGATTGACACCCAAGTCCACAACGGACTGTAGCGCCACCTTAAGTAAGAAAGTAAGATTGAGGACTAACAGTTTTAAAACATCAAAGCTGATTTTTACTTTTGATGATATGAAGGAGTAAATGCTATTCTTGTGACAGCCGTCAAACAATCAGTCCGTTTAGTCCAACGACGATCCATCTCAAATCGATTTGATTATTGTGCTCGCGTGGCGTCTTCCATGATTTCTCAGCAATTTTATTTTCAGTGCGTTTAAATTTAAGTTGCTTACTGGATAATGTATATGAACACATTTATTTGTAGAACCAAGCCAAGAAGCGACTAAGAATCAAACGCACCTAACGTCAATAATTGATATAAACTTTGCTTCAAATGAATAAGCACATACAATTTTTCTGAGGTATGTTGTCGATTTTCTCCTAACTTTGAGCGTTAATGTATCATTTGATGATGCTAACTGTTTGCTTATGTTGTTGAGAAAACAAATCAAAACGAAAAACACTTTAAAAGTACCGCTGGTTTTCTACTCGCTTTGTTGCAAAGCTTTCCATATGGAGAAGACAATAGCCATGGGAAACAACAACAACCGAAAACTAAGTTAGTAATTTGTTAAAGGAGGCTTTGTAGAATCCTGCATGCGGGCCAGGCCGACAATGATGACAAAAAAACCAAACATTGAAATCAAAATACATACTCCAACTGTTAAGAGATTTGAAAAGGAATTTAAGGCTTTCAAATGGATTCGTCATGCAGCATGAAACGGAGACACAACCAAAGGAATAACATCAACATAATTAATTTAGTTTTAGTTTCTCAACAATCAATTTATGGACTTATGGAAATTTAAACAAAAGTATCAGTTATCATTTTGGATGACAAGAAGTCGCCATAACTAAAAATATCCTGTTCAGAAAAGTAAAACCAAATCACATAGACTACAGCTTACACTAAGAATTGTTCGCCAAAGGCATTCCAAAAAACTAACAACAACGCAACGCACATGCATGTCTTATACTTGTTTTGATTGAGGAAACCACAGAACTATGGGGCCATAATGTTCATGCGTTGCAACTACATAGACATACGCCTCTTTAACTGCCCACAAATGTATTGCTTTTCCAAAACAAAAAGAAGAGATAAATGTCTTTATTTTCTTTGAAAACTGCGTCCATAGAAAATTCAGAGACATGCGAAGCCGACCCCAGCAAAAGGTCATCATAACTGGAGCATAGCAATTAGGTTTTAAGTCATTTTATTTTTAGACTCTAATTAAAATAGATGTCTACGGGTTGCGTAGAGCTTATGATGAAACAATCTATGCCAAGAGCTTGTTGTGCTACGCTCCGGGAGTACCCCGATGACAACGATTTGCAGTGAAAAAAGCAAATGAAAAATCAATGTACTTTCTTTTGTTCCTATTTGTTTCAAGTAATAACTAGATTACGATTGTTTGTCAATTATGTGCTTAATTTTCTCTATAAATAACCCAGATAGCAATAATATTGTAAACAAACTTTTCCGTGGCTGGGCTGTCACGCAGTTAGATACACTTTTTCAATTCATTTTCTTCGATTAAAATAAAAAAAGTTACTCACTGCGAGTTGATCTATTTTAAGGTGGAATATGTTGAGGCCTAATAGATCTTCACAGAATTCCAAAAATTGTGGGTTTTTTACACTAAACAGAAATGCATAAAATGCATTGATTTTTTTTATATCAAACAAGAGACGTTACACACTTTTGGACCGAGGTGAATTATTTTTTTCTGAAACTCTGATGTATGCTTTTAATTTTTTATTCACAAAATAAGTAAACTGTTTTATTTTGTAGTAAATATTGGAAACTATTTTAATTTTTTTGTGAAAAGTAAAACACAGCAAGGGCAAGTTTTACTGCGCGTGGTTTGATTCACAGCGAACAAAGTTTACTCGGCACTCGGAGTCGATTCACACAAAATCAGCAGTAGAAAATTCAAAATTCAAGCTGTCAAATGAGTGTGGTGAGCGTGGTGACAATAACAGAGTAGTTTGGGTGCGTTCGCATGTTGTTGTTTGGACGCCATTTTCATTTTGTTTAGTTCTAATTTGACAGGAAGGTGGCGCGTATTGATTTTGAAAAGTTTCGACGACGCTCTTTCAAAGTTTTATCCATATCTTATCTTTGTATATGAAAACTTTTTTTGTAAAAGCAAACCTTTTAATTTATTTATATTTCCTATCGTCCGACGTCCGTCATTAAAAATAAATAGTTTGAATATTTAGAGTTAAGGCCGTTTGTGGTGGGATTGGAAATCTTTAAATATGCAATTGTTTCGGTTCCTCATTAAAAAAAAAATCTAGCTTTTGATATTATTTTGTTTATTTGTCACATTATTTAGTATTTAATAATTTAGGCCGTGTGCGAATTGGATGAATTGTGGTTAAAAATGGATGATTTTAACACATTTTATTCAATGCGAAGTGTCAAAATTTAACCAAACGTCAAGTTTTAACCACAAGTGGTTAAAACTTGACGTTTGGCTAAATTTTGACATTTCGCATTGAATGAAATGTGTTAAAAATTAGACTAGCTGTGGAGCAGGTTAAAATATGACAGTAGTGGTTAAAAATTCAATTCATCGAATTCGGACACGGCCTAAAACTTGACGTTTGGTTAAAATTTGACGTTTGGTTAATAATGGGTTCAGATTTAGCCATTTGCTGTGTAAAGCGAGAAACAGATTGAACCAGCAACAGCAACAGCTCGAGCAACAGCGGCGGCCATTGTTTTAGAGCCCATGTATTTAAATCTTTGGACACAGATTAAACCAGCACCAGCAACGTCAACAGCGTCGTTTGGTCAAAGTTCTAAATTTGCTGTTGCTGGTCCATTGCTGACAACTTTTCATGTACGAAAATCAGAAATGACTGTCATTGATTGGTTATTATTCTTAGACGTCGCTGGTGGTAATGTGTTTGGAAAATATTTGCTGGCCAGCGTGCTGTTTGCTGTTGACGGCGCTGGTGCTGTTGCTGGTTTAATCTGTTTCACGCATAAATTGTGTTAAATGGGATATTTTTAACCTATATTTCTGCGTAGAAGTAGAACTTGCAAATTTCCTTCATGATTTTAGAAATTTCCTTCAACAACAAATGTTCTTCTTCTTCTAGGTAAAACAAAACCAGGGGTGGAATCGGCTAAATTCAAAAATGATTATCACATTTGTGATAGTCACATGTGATGAAATGAAATTTTCCTTCTGCGTAAAGTAATCACAAAAAAAATTGTTTTATTTGGAATCACTTTGCCAAACTGACTTTTGTCAATTTTTTTTTTTCAAGTTTGATTTTATTTCTGTGGAAAAAAATATTTCATCCATCATCTGTCTGTGTGTTTTTTGAATGTGGCTGCAACCAAAACTTTTAAATAAAAAGAAAAAAATCTTATCATTTTTCAATTTTCATGATTCATTGTTTTACTCCAAATTACAAAATTCATTGTGGGGAATACCAAGTTTCAAGCCTTGTTGCAAATGTCAACGGGCAAGATGATAAACGTGAATAAACTTTTGAAATCCATAAGGGTGCATAATTGAAGCAATAAACACTTCTTCAGGAAAGTAGCGCTAAGCTCTTCAATTAGGCCCTCAATGGATCCAAAACATTATTCGTCACGACCGACGTTGTCTTATTTAACTGAAGATCTATCTAGTGGACACCCGGAGCATAACATAATGGTATTCATTTTCTTTATTTTGTTCAATAAACATTTGTATGAGCACAAAAATATTCATTTTTAAATTTTGAGTTTTTGTTAAAATGCTAATTTGAGGCTTTTATATTTCAATTAGACAACTGAGAAAATTTTGTATGAAAGTGATAACTAAAAGGCTGTCACAGAAAAAAATCACAAAAATGTGATTGTCACAAGTGATAATCACCTTACACAGACAAAATTTGTGATATGTGATTATCATTTATCACAAATCACCTTAGCCGATTCCACCCCAGACTTTGAGCAATAAATATCATCAAAAGTGACTCCAAATAAAAAACAAAGTATGTTTTATTTATTTTGAAGCAACAGTAAAACGAAAATTCCCATTTTGGATGGTTTTTTCCCTGTAGTAACACTGCACACTTGTTTTCACAGCTGATATCTGTTATCATTCTCAAAAAGAAAGATCTTTATTTCGTTTTTTCCATCCATACTAATATATAAAGCTGAAGAGTTTTTTAGTTTGAACGCGGTAATCTCAGGAACAACTGGTTCAAATGGTATAATTCTTTAACCACATTAACATTAACCTGTGACCAATAGGAGCGAAGAATCAGTGGAAAATGTGGAAAAAACGGCAAAAATATCAATTTTTTCTGTTTTAACGCGCTTAACTCAGGAACAGCTTAAGTGCCCCATACACATTTCAATTCGATTGAAAACTGAGTTGTCAACTAGGTTTGTGTTCGAGCACACACTGCATAGACTGAGTTGGATTGCTCCTACTGACTAAAATGAGAAAAAACAGCAACAAAAATGAGGTGGTTAGGACCATATTAACTGTGATAGTATTGGTAAAAACACGCATACTATCGCAGTATAATCCATAGCTTGTAGGCATTGTCATTTTGACAGCTCGGTTTCCCATCTCCCTTTTAAACTCATCTGTTGTTTTGACAGGAAATCAACCAACTCGTCCACATGCAGTTCAATTCAGTTGAAAGACTTTATATTCAACTTCAAAAAAATCAAAATCTTTTGATTTTTCTTCAACCAACCATTCAACTGTCAAATCGATGAAATGACAAGGCAACACACAGGTTGATATACATTTGATTTGATTCAGTTGACGATTGAGTTGAACTGTGTATGGTGCGCTTTAGTCAAATTGAACAATTCTTTTTGTGTTGAATGGTCCATTTATCGAGGAAGACTTGAAGCGAAGCGTCAGCGAAAAATGTTGCAAAAACGGCACAAATATTGTAATAGATATGTACTGTAATGTGTACACACTTTATATATCTACCTCTCTATATCTCTATTATGTCTATCGACATGTATGTGTACATACTGTAATGTGTATACACTATTTATCTCTGTCACTCTAATATTGTCTTATAGCTGAATAGTTAAGTAGCAAAAGTCTTATATGTAGTTGTAAGTATGTTGTGTATACACTCTATTGGTTAAGAGGAGAACTTCGTTAAGCATCGAACCTAGTATACTTCGTTCACAAATAATTGTCAGCGTTGCTCTAATGGCAGAGCTTTTTCATCTACAAAGGTGCCTGTCTATATAAGATGTTACGAATCGACTAAAAATAAAATTTACAAAAAAAAAAATAGTACGTATACACCACAGTGACCAGCTTAGTAAATTTTGTTAACCTATACTTTTACAATCGGTGGAATACATTTATCAGCGAAGATATAATGAGAACAAAATAGAAAAATAATAAACACGCGAAATCTATGAGGCACCCTGTCATGCGAGTGGAATTCGAAACTCTGTTTGGAATTCTCGAGTGATCTCGTACAATTTAATTTTCGACCAGGAAGCAGGGGTGACAACTTGTTGCCTTTGTGAGAGCTTAGTTCAGTATCAAATCTTCGAAATCGGTCTTTTCCTTTTTGACCACCCATCTCACAAGACCTGTCTTCAAAAGAGTGAATTTATTTTGGCGCAATAAGTCTAAAAATTGGAGTAAGTTTCCTTTCATTAGAGTAGATAGTTTTTGATGATTGCTATAAATTATTTGGAATTTCTCTCTATCAGACACTTGTCCACCAGCAAAGATAGAAGAACAAAAGGAAAAAAATATATATAAGGAAAGGTTTAACCAGGGAAACCTAAAACGAGAGAGTCCATAATTCACGATCAAAGTTGTCAGGTAAATCTAGATGCTAAAAAACTCAAGTTCCTTAAATCCTAATCAGGGATAATCAAATAGGCTCCCAGTCTGGCGCTTTTTATTAGAAATTAATCCTATTGACGTTTCACCCACGTACACGAGGGGAACCTTATTTTTCGAAAGAGAAATTGGTTGACAGAAGATAAGTGCTCAGAAGAGGGGCAATAAAATTCATTCGACGGTGTCGTCATCAATCCAGCTTGGAAACAGTAGTGATCTCTACATTAAGCCTCGGAATAGCGGCACAATTCCCACAGCTTCAAGTCAAGTAAAGCTGAACAAGTCGTGAAACAACAAGAACAAAAAACTCATCTTCAAGCTCAGTCGGTTCTAACTGGACTACAGGATCAGTTCGTTAAAGCTACTGCCGCACGGAAAAGTAGAAAAAATCGTGTACGGAAGATAAAAGGATTAATTGGGGGCATCGCGATACGTGCCAGTGCATTGGGGGGGGTTAATTAACTAAAAAAAAAAGAAAAAAAAAGTGAATGTGAATGTAGAAGAAAAGAAATAGGAAAGAATATTAAATTAAGAAATTAAACACAAAAAAAAAGGAATCAGAGCAAAAAAATTATTGTTAGAATAAAAAGAAAAAAAGAAAAAAAAAGAGTAAGAAGAAGAGGTTAATTCAACAAAAATAGTAAGTGCAAGAGGTAAAAATTTGAAAGTGAAATAATATAGCTGTAAGAAAGAAAGAAAGAAAAGTATAAGAAATAAGAGCTTAATTTTTAATTAATGATAAGTGTTGTGGAATAGTTTGGTTGTGATTTTATTCATACGTCACCAAAATATATTCAGCATTGCAAGCGGAGCCCCGTTGGATTTTGTGCACAAACTCAACATAAGCGGTAAGTCTCTCAATAACGTATTTTTTTTGCATTCTATTATAACGTACCAAACTATTTCTATTGCTCTTTTCACATAAATATCAAAATATAGACATAAGTATTAAACAAACAGAAAGCTCTTAAATAAAATTGAAAGAAAGAATATAAACATAGGTTATTAAAAACGAATCAAATGAAACTAACACATATAAGTAATTGCAAAGAAGAATTGGTTTATGATAAGCTCTAAAATAAGTTAATAATGAATTTATTACCTACTACATTTTTTATAAGTTTAAATAAATAGTGTGCATAATTAATTAATATGAATTTTTGAAGTGTATACAAATGGGTGTAAGTGTGGAAGATGAAGATGGCAATAATTTTGATTTAGTGTGAGTGAACCACGAGATTGGATTAGGGACATCTCCTTAAAACCATGAGTGCGTGAGATGTCAAGGCGTTGCTGAAAGGCGATACTGGGAGGGAAATCAGGCACTCCGAGTGAATTTTCACCATCACTCGTTTAGCTTCAGTAGGGCGAAGCACTTAGTCTATTTGTCATTAACTCAGACTCCAAGTCTTGGCATGAATTTTATTTTTCTCTGTTTAATGCGACTTGCTGTGTGAGAACAAGAACCACCCCATCCGGCGTACCTAGCCGCGCTTTTGCAAGCATGCCAAGCAGGGTTCTCGCAACAGCTTTTCTGTCAACCCCCTCGCAGCAGAGAAATGGCGCCCAACATAGGAGCTTTCTTTTAGAAAGCCTAATTGTAGTTCAAATAATTTGTATTTAGATTGGTACAGTCCCGGATTTCAGGATAATTCTTGACCGCGTGCGACCAACATAAATATAGAGAAATTGATCTACAGTTTTCTATTTGCACAGTCTGATTTTTTCCGAAAGGAAAGTCATTGCGTGTAAAGTTTAATTACAGATCAAGATGTGGAGTAAGATCCATGGACTGGTTGGATACACCGGTCCATGTTGCTGCTCCAACAACTTCCCCTGCACATTCAAGCTTTATAGTTGTGCACAAGCACTATCCATCCGATCAATCCACATTAAATCAACAAAATTTAGTTTAATCTTCGCTTTCGAAGAGCAATCAACATCTAAGGCATACATTTATTGACCACACTTACCCCATAAGAATTTATGAAAGAAAACTTACCTTAAAGAAACAAAGAAGAAACAAAAACCTGCCACAAGCTCACAAGAACAAAAATAACAAGCATAACTAAACAAAATAAAAAAAAAGGTAAAATAAAGAAATGAGTAAAACATATACACACAATACGAGATATAGAGGAAGGCTTAACAATTCAAGAGGTCGTGACATATCCTCAGTTAGCAATAGGAACTCGAATAATTCTCAAAATCAAGATAGAAATCCGGGACCTTCAGGTTCAAGACCTTTAGTAACTAGAACACCACCACCCGTCGAAGGCAGCAATTTGAACGGTGAACAGGGTAATAATCCGCAAGGATCTCAGAACATAATAGACGCAGCCTCACAAAATTGCGATAATAATCAGTCTGGAAATATGAATCAGGAGGAGGCAAACGCGGATGAAAGGCCATCTGGAGCACCAGCTCAAGCTGGGAGTGTTGATAGACCGGTTGTGCAAGCAAGCCCTGTAGGAATTGAAGCACTTACTAATGCTTTCAAAATAGTATTAGAAGCAAATCAAAAGGAGTTTATAAAGGAGATGAAAGAGATTAAAGTCTCCTTAGCAGAGCGTTTAGATTATATAAATAATCTGCAGGCAGGTCAATCAGAATCAAGGGAAAGTCAGGTACGCCCATCAAGCGCTTTCGAACAGTTTTTGAACGCGTCTTTTTCAACTCAGAATAGAGTTATACCTCCATCTGGTAATAATCCTTCAACATCCAACGCTTGTACACCAGATTCAGCATGCAAAATTGAGAAATGGAAAATTTCTTATGATGGTACCACTAATATTCAGGATTTCTTGTTTAAGGTCGAAACACTTAAAGAACGCTCGCGTTGTAGTTGGGGTCACCTCATGTCTTATTTTCATGTCCTTTTGGAAGGCAAGGCTGAAACCTTTTTTTGGGGCTATTTAAAGAAAAACCCCACTGCTACTTACGAAAATCTGAAAAACGCTATAATTAGAGAATTTAGCAAAGTTGAGAATGATCACGACCAACTTCTTAGAATGCTTTCTCGTAGACAGAATCCCAAGGAAATGTTCGATGACTTTTACTCAGATCTTGTAAGACTAAATGGTAGGATGAAAGAACCCCTTACCGATTCCAAGATGATAGATCTTATTAAAAAGAATTCCAAAGAAAATCTAGGTTCACTTTTGTTTCCCTATCAAGTCCAGAATTTGGAGCAATTACGTGATGTTGCAAGGCAAGCGGAAAAGTTTCTCGCACATCAAGCAGCCCAAAGATACCAGAGCCACTTTAGGAAAGTGAATGAAGTCGACGCAACCGTTTTAGGAGAAATTCCCGATATGCTAGGGGATACAGAGGTTGCAGCCTTTTCGAACAGATTCGGGCAAACTCGACAGCCATTAGATACGACAAATTTCAAGTGTTGGAATTGCGACCAAATAGGTCACTCCTTTTACGACTGTCCGTCGGATAAACGGAATTTGTTTTGCTTTCGATGTGGTGAGAAAAATGTTGCGACACCAAACTGCCAGAAACATTCGTTAAACAAGAAAGTGAGCGAGATGCTAGCCGGGGACTCTCGTTCAACGCCTCTATCCCCGAGCCAATAAATATAATGAAACCTTCCTTAGAGAGCCATAGGCAATCTAAGGATACTACAATTAAAGATCACACAGTTGGGACAAATATGGGTTTACAGGAGTCAGGATATAAGGATTCCAAGATAGAAGACAGTCCCAATCATTTTTCAAAACTTTCTCTCCACCAAAGAATATCGAGATACCGTAATACAAGAAATAGAATTTTTGGAAATTGCACCAAACCAACTCTTCCTAAAAAAATTATTAAATGCAGAGAGCGATATGCGAACCGAAAGTTGCGCAGGAAGACCTTGGAATCGGCTATTATAAGTGATGCAAATGATGGAAGACCCTTTTTAAACATAAAGATTGGGAGTGAAACAATTTATGCACTTTTGGATTCTGGAGCTTCTGTTAGTGTATTAGGGAAGGACAGTTTAGATTTTCTCAAGAGAAATTCCATTTCTAGCAAACCGTTCGAGTCCACTATTAGCACAGCAGATGGGACCCAGCAGAAAATTCATGGTTTCTGTAGAGTGCCAGTTCATTTTAACCGTTTGGTGAAACTTATTGATTTTTACATCGTACCGACGTTGCAACAGCAAGCGTATTTAGGAATTAATTTCTGGAAAGAATTTAATATTGTTCCCCTAATTAAAGTTCCAGGAGTTCCTACAATTAATGAAATGAAAAAGGATACGAATGATATTGAACTGACACATGAACAGTCCTTCAAACTCTTGAAAGCGATTGATGCCTTTCCATCGTTTGCAAAATCGGGGTTAGGGAGAACTCATTTGGAAGAACATTTCATAGACACTGGGGATGCTGTTCCAATCAAGTCGAAATATTATCCGTTATCACCACCACGCGAAGCGGAAGTATACGGGGAAATTGAGAGACTGCGAAATCTAGGAATAGTAGTTGAAAGCCAGAGTCCATGGAGTTCGCCTATAGTGATAGTTCGAAAACCGGATGGAAAGATAAGGTTATGCATCGATTTCAGAAAGTTAAACCACGTGACTAAAAAGGACGCATACCCTCTTCAGCACATTGGAGGATTGTTGAGTAGGGTGAAGAACACACATTATATCAGCAAAATTGATCTTCAGCAAGCTTTCCATCAAATCCCTTTAGAAAGGAGTTCGAGAGAGAAAACAGCGTTTGCAGTACCCGGAATGCCATTATTGGAGTTTACAGTAATGCCATTCGGGCTCTGCAATGCCTCTCAAAGACTAGTGCGTCTCTTAGACAAAGTCATACCAACTCGATTTCGCGACAATGTATTCGTCTATCTGGACGATTTGTTGGTTTGCACAAAAACTTTCGAGGAACATATTGATATATTGCTGGACTTAGCCAAATGTCTTTCTAATGCCAATCTCACAATCAATATGGAAAAGAGTAAATTCTGTCAAAAGGAGATTCAATATCTAGGATATATTGTAGGCCAAGGATGTTTGAAAACTGATCCGGAAAAGCTCCAAGCCATCACCGAGTTTCCACTGCCTAAAACTGCACGCCAAATTCGTCGTTTTATTGGAATGACGGGATGGTACCGTCAGTTTATTCCAAATTTTGCTTCTCTGTCAGCTCCGCTTACAGATTGTCTACGAAAAGGAAAAGAGTTCTCATTAACCAAACAAGCTGAAGAATCATTCGGAAAATTAAAGGAAGCTCTCACCACAACTCCAGTGCTGGCAGAGCCAGACTTTACGAAACCGTTTGTAGTACAGTGTGATGCATCAAACTTAGGTGTGGGTGGGGTTCTTTACCAATTCGACAAGGAGGGTCGAGAACATCCAATTGCGTACGTTTCTCAAAAGTTGAACAAGGCCCAGCGAAACTATACAGTTTCAGAGCAGGAATGCTTAGCTGCTATTGTCTGTGTTAATAAGTTTAGGCCATATATTGAAGGGTTGCCTTTTAAAATTGTGACTGACCACTCAAGCCTAAAGTGGCTCTTGTCCCAAAAGGAGTTGAGTGGGCGTTTGGCCAGGTGGAGCATTAAACTACAATCATTTGATTTCGAGATGGAACACCGAAAAGGTTCCTTAAATGTCGTTCCAGACGCCTTATCTCGTCTTGATATGTGTGAAGTCACACCAAGCGTAAGGCAATGTGAAATCGATCTAAAATCACCATTTTTTAAGTCAAACGAATATAAGCAGCTGATAAGGTATCTAGAGGATAACCAAGAAAGCTTGCCAGATACTTGTGTTTCCGATGATTATGTGTATAAGCGAGTTGATTATAGAACAGGTTCCCCAGACGAGGAAGAAGCTCTTTGGCGTTTATGGTTGCCAGAAGAGCTAACCAACGAGGTCATAGCCAATGAACATTGTGCGGCACCCGGTACCCACGGCGGCCTCGTTAAAACTTTATTTCGTATAAGGCAAAAATATTTTTGGCCAAACATGACCAAACAGGTTAAAAATTTCATTGACAATTGTGACGTCTGCAAAAGTGTAAAACCTGCGAATGCTATACTTCGACCAAAAATGGGCATGCAAGTAATTACAGAAAGACCAATGCAAAGACTATATATCGACCTTCTCGGACCTTATCCTCGCACAAAAGCAGGTAATATCTCTCTTTTCATAGCAATCGATCACTTCTCGAAGTACATATTTTTGAAAGCCTTACGTAAGGCAAACTCTGGTTCTATTTGCAATTTTCTTGAGGAAAATGTTTACCATGTATTCGGTACGCCTGAATACATCCATAGCGATAATGGGAAGCAATTTGTTTCCCAAGAATTTTCGAAACACCTGGAAAATTATAAGATTAAGCATATAAGAACGGGTTTATATTCTCCACAAGCGAACTGCTCTGAACGAGTCAATCGAGAAATAATATCCAAAATAAGGATTTTTGTAGGAGAAAAACATCAAGACTGGGACAAGTTTGTTTCGACCATAGCCGCAACTCTGCGTAGTGATTATCACTCATCAATTGGAAGCTCGCCCTACTATGCTCTATTTGGGCAAAATATGATTTTGAGTGGTTGCGAATATCCCATTTTAAGACAGTTGAGGTCCTTGAGTGATCCTAACGCAAAGACCACCTCAAAAGGGGATAGGATGGATGTAATAAGAGAGCGCATACGAGAAAACTTGAATAAATCTCATAATAAGACCAAGAAGACTTACAACCTGAGGGCGAAAACTATACACTTTTCAGAGGGGCAGGAAGTTTTTCGTAGAAATTTCGGTCAGAGTTCCTTTTCAAAGCAAGAAACTGCGAAGTTCAAGCCCAAATTTCTGAAGTGTAGAGTACAAAAAGGGTGGGAAACTGTTTATATGACCTAGAAGATCTAAAAGGGAAGCTGATAGGAAGATTTCACGCAAAGGACATTAGACAGTGAGGGAAATGTAAAAGAAAAACAAAGATTCGTTTTCCTTTTCGATTCATCGGTAGGTCCTCGAAACGAAAAAGGTTTGTTACGAATCGACTAAAAATAAAATTTACAAAAAAAAAAATAGTACGTATACACCACAGTGACCAGCTTAGTAAATTTTGTTAACCTATACTTTTACAATCGGTGGAATACATTTATCAGCGAAGATATAATGAGAACAAAATAGAAAAATAATAAACACGCGAAATCTATGAGGCACCCTGTCATGCGAGTGGAATTCGAAACTCTGTTTGGAATTCTCGAGTGATCTCGTACAATTTAATTTTCGACCAGGAAGCAGGGGTGACAACTTGTTGCCTTTGTGAGAGCTTAGTTCAGTATCAAATCTTCGAAATCGGTCTTTTCCTTTTTGACCACCCATCTCACAAGACCTGTCTTCAAAAGAGTGAATTTATTTTGGCGCAATAAGTCTAAAAATTGGAGTAAGTTTCCTTTCATTAGAGTAGATAGTTTTTGATGATTGCTATAAATTATTTGGAATTTCTCTCTATCAGACACTTGTCCACCAGCAAAGATAGAAGAACAAAAGGAAAAAAATATATATAAGGAAAGGTTTAACCAGGGAAACCTAAAACGAGAGAGTCCATAATTCACGATCAAAGTTGTCAGGTAAATCTAGATGCTAAAAAACTCAAGTTCCTTAAATCCTAATCAGGGATAATCAAATAGGCTCCCAGTCTGGCGCTTTTTATTAGAAATTAATCCTATTGACGTTTCACCACGTACACGAGGGGAACCTTATTTTTCGAAAGAGAAATTGGTTGACAGAAGATAAGTGCTCAGAAGAGGGGCAATAAAATTCATTCGACGGTGTCGTCATCAATCCAGCTTGGAAACAGTAGTGATCTCTACATTAAGCCTCGGAATAGCGGCACAATTCCCACAGCTTCAAGTCAAGTAAAGCTGAACAAGTCGTGAAACAACAAGAACAAAAAACTCATCTTCAAGCTCAGTCGGTTCTAACTGGACTACAGGATCAGTTCGTTAAAGCTACTGCCGCACGGAAAAGTAGAAAAAATCGTGTACGGAAGATAAAAGGATTAATTGGGGGCATCGCGATACGTGCCAGTGCATTGGGGGGGGGTTAATTAACTAAAAAAAAAAGAAAAAAAAAGTGAATGTGAATGTAGAAGAAAAGAAATAGGAAAAAATATTAAATTAAGAAATTAAACACAAAAAAAATAGGAATCAGAGCAAAAAAATTATTGTTAGAATAAAAAGAAAAAAGAAAAAAAAAGAGTAAGAAGAAGAGGTTAATTCAACAAAAATAGTAAGTGCAAGAGGTAAAAATTTGAAAGTGAAATAATATAGCTGTAAGAAAGAAAGAAAGAAAAGTATAAGAAATAAGAGCTTAATTTTTAATTAATGATAAGTGTTGTGGAATAGTTTGGTTGTGATTTTATTCATACGTCACCAAAATATATTCAGCATTGCAAGCGGAGCCCCGTTGGATTTTGTGCACAAACTCAACATAAGCGGTAAGTCTCTCAATAACGTATTTTTTTTTGCATTCTATTATAACGTACCAAACTATTTCTATTGCTCTTTTCACATAAATATCAAAATATAGACATAAGTATTAAACAAACAGAAAGCTCTTACATAAAATTGAAAGAGAGAATATAAACATAGGTTATTAAAAACGAATCAAATGAAACTAACACATAAAAGTAATTACAAAGAAGAATTGGTTTATGATAAGCTCTAAAATAAGTAAATAATGAATTTATTACCTACTACATTTTTTTATAAGTTTAAATAAATAGTGTGCATAATTAATTAATATGAATTTTTGAAGTGTATACAAATGGGTGTAAGTGTGGAAGATGAAGATGGCAATAATTTTGATTTAGTGTGAGTGAACCACGAGATTGGATTAGGGACATCTCCTTAAAACCATGAGTGCGTGAGATGTCAAGGCGTTGCTGAAAGGCGATACTGGGAGGGAAATCAGGCACTCCGAGTGAATTTTCACCATCACTCGTTTAGCTTCAGTAGGGCGAAGCACTTAGTCTATTTGTCATTAACTCAGACTCCAAGTCTTGGCATGAATTTTATTTTTCTCTGTTTAATGCGACTTGCTGTGTGAGAACAAGAACCACCCCATCCGGCGTACCTAGCCGCGCTTTTGCAAGCATGCCAAGCAGGGTTCTCGCAACAGCTTTTATGTCAACTCCCTCGCAGCAAAGAAAGTCATAAAACATCTCGAACTGCCACTGAAAACGGTGTGACACCCTTGAACTCACCACACAAATTGTTATTGTAATTTTCTTGAGCCGAGTGTATACCCCACACAACATGTCTCCTGCACATCTCAACGCAGACTGATATCTGTTCATGATCAAGATCAACTACCTTTATCATGTATAAAAAACGGGGCTGGCATAATGAGTACGAAGGTGCTTTTCGTGCTACTCACACGCGATTATCCTCTCGAAAATATTTTTCTTTAATACAAAACAACTTTAATATTATTTTTATATGTTATATTCCACATAATTTATTAAGATATGAGGAGAAAAATTCTTTAAGCATGGTTCCTTCGAACGTCAACATACTCCCTTTGTGGTATTTCGGAGCAAATACTTTCATTATCAGCCCTGGTAAAGAGCGAACACAACAATGTGAAAAGCTTTTTAACCGCTTGTATTTCAATGAAAGCTCTTGAAATTAAATCAGGTTGTGTTGATACAGATTTTTAATAAAATATAAGATTACTGTCGTCATTTTATTTACTGCAAAGTTGGCTTTGACTCATAGTACGAAAAAATATTTAAATAACTGCATTAAATAATCATTTGGCTACGACTCCAAAAACAAAAAAAAATTATTTATTTTGTGCTCCATTTCAATTTATTTGTCTCCTCAAACTGAATTCCAATTTTGAAGTCAGGACATCTTTAATCATAGTGTTCGATATGGCGTCAACATCTTCGAAAGATTTGAGCGACGAAAAGAAACGAGAAATCGTTGATGTTACAAATAACTTGTTTTCCCATTCAAAAAGTAAATCAAAAGCTGTAAAAGAAGCTTCAAACATTTTCCGAATTTCTGAAAGATCTGTTTACAGATTCTTAAAAGAAAGTGAAACCAAAGGACACAACTCACCCTCTAAAAAAAAAAAATGGCGGCAGAAAACACAAAGCTGAAAAAAAAAAACAAAGCGCCATCCACTGCAACCAGGAAACAAGAAATAAAGAATTGGCTATGCACAAATAATATCAGGTTTGAAGACGACATGGTGAAAGCTGAGCTCCTGAACATTGTTAAACGTCAAAGGTCCAATTTTGAAAAATATTACGTTGACGATATGGCTGAAAGTTCAGGCCACATAGTTCTACGCTTGCCACCCTACCACTGCGAGCTGAACCCAATAGAATTGGTTTGGGCTCAGGTTAAAGGACATGTTGCTGCAAACAACAAATCATTTAAAATGGCTCAGCGTAAAGAACTCTTAACAACAGCCTTAGGAGAGGAGGGGAATCACAAATCTTACTTACCTTACCAAACAAAACTAGCCAATTTACAAATGAGTGTGCGTGAACAAACAGCGCATGAACTAACACAAATGTACAGCTGGCGCGGAAACTAGAAAGTGGAAGTTTAATTTTGTTTTTGTTTTAAAGATTGGAAATCTATTCGTCTCTTATCCATTATTTTGTGCGTTTTTAACTGGAAGATTGTCGGTGTCGTTCTCGTACTCTCGTTAGAGCTTCCTGAATTCAAGGATTGGCTTGAGCCGGTTAAGGACCAACCTTCAAAATCTTACTGCCGTGTCTGCAACTCAACGATGAAAGCCGGTAAAAGTGAGTTAGTAAAACATTCAAAAATGGCAAAGCATGTATCCTTTTTGAAACAAATTTCAACATCAAAAACGCTTACACAAATGTTGAACAAATCCGGAAAGTCGAAAAAATTAAAGTTCAAAAATTGATTTAAACATACACAAAAATTGTTTTAATTAATTGTGAGGAATGTTACTATCGCAAAAGGGGAAAAAGAGGAATTTTCAAACCAAGAAAGGGGAATTCCTGCTGAAAAATCTGGCAGCACTGGTTATACATATAATTTTTTTACTTAATACAAAGCGATTTGCATAATATGCCCTGACAAATCACTTTGTAAATTTGTATGCACATATTTAATTATAATTTATCAATGGATTCGATTCTTATGTTTTTGTTAATTTAAAATGATAAAGAATTTGTTTTTTTTTTTTTAAATTTTTGATTTTAAGGGACTAGGCCTACTGGGAATACCCTTTAAAAAACGCACCCCATGGGTGGTGAGGAAAAAGATAAATCAGTAAAAGCGACAATGTATGCTTTTATTTTGTGGAATATATAATATAAATAATAAACAAAATGGCAACACTTATCATTTTCAATACAATTTTCAATAATTTAATGTGTATGTATCGAAACACTGATGGAGCTTTTGAAAGAATATAGCATTAATTAAATCTGCAATAGTGAAAAAGAGATTCAAACATCCTTATCTCTCCTGTACTGACAATTAAAGTTGAACAGAGTATAATTTCTCGAACCGATTTTAGTTCGATGCACTTGGAAGTGAAGGAATTCAATTGTTTGTGAACTGCTATAAAGTAAAGACACTGGGCCTTACTAATAATCAGACACTAATGTCGACTATTAGTAAAACGTAAAGTTAAAATAAAGTGTAGAGCTTAAACAGAATCCTACCAATAAACTATTTAACCTTCTCGTTAACAAATCTTCACATTTTCTTTAAATCTACTACAATTTCCATCAAGTAATTGTCAAATAAATGTCAAATGAGTGACAAAAATTTTTTTACGAGCTGAAACAATAAATATTTTGAAAATTGAGTTCAAGCAGGTAAGCTGCAAGAGTATGCGTTTTATTCTAATAATGACACAATTGCCTGCATAATAAGAAGCAAGTTTGCTGCAAGAGTATGTGTGTATGAAAAAAATAAGTTTTGTGGCATTTGTTATAACTGATCAGTGCTACCTTACTTTTTGTTAAGTATTGCCGTATCCTTTTTCAACACTACTTTATTGTCAGCACTTATAGTACATCAATTGATTTAAAGTGTTGGAAAGCTTTTTTCTTTTCTTCATTTTTTAATAGCGGTGTTATTGTGCTTTATCTTCGCTTCTATCTCTGCTAAGATATAATTTCTATGTGAAATACAACAACAATTTTAACAATAAAGAAATTGAATTTTAAATGTTTGAATGTTTGAATTGAATTTTTTATGTTTTTCTGGCTGATTTCATTTGAAAATATAACTTAATAACATATTCCAATATTAAACATTAGACGCGTCTAATTGTCCCTTTATGATCAGACCTTCTCTGTCTTGCTTATTTTTGTGTCTCGTGCATATGTCTCTTTTCCTTACACTACTTTCTCTTTTTCGGCTATGAGAGATCCTCCTGCCCGCCAGGGTAAAAACTAGTTTTTGGGTCATTAAAAGTCTCGTGTAGTTATTGTAATTAATTTTTTGATGAACCACATAGATAAGTACGGCTTATGCCAAATTTAACAAACGGCCGGCACAAATCCATAAAAAAAATAAATAAATACAATTTTTACTTCTTTTGAACCAAAAATAGTGAGACGTAATGAAAATACCAATAGAGATCGAAAAAATACTATGAACAATTTCAATACATTTAATACTTATTTGTGTACCATAAAATAGCACCACAGAAACACTTGCCTTCAGATGTGATTTAGTGCACAGCTTAGAGATGGATTTCCGTGTATTAAATTTTGACGTTTTGCTAGTGACTAAACTGGAGACTAAATTTGTTATTGGTATGTGATGTTTCTGAAATCTGGAGATTTTCATTTAACTCTTTACTAAATTTGATTATTAGTAAGGCCCACTGTGTTTGAAAGTAATAATTGAAAGTGTTGAATAAATAATTGTGTGAGTGATTTATTTATTTATTTATTTATTTATTTATTTATTTATTTCGTCTAAAAGTACAAGTTACAATACTTTAGGAGACTACATTTAACTTAAGATAATATATATATAATTTTTACATTTTTTTTTTTAATTACAGTAACATAAACATTCATAACAGACTCAATAACTTTCGTTTTACATCAGTTTTATTGTCAATTAAATCAATAGCATAATCAAACTCATTGAAATCTAAACATGCGTTTGTGATAGGATTATGCTTAGCATAGCTTCTACAATGGTTAGGAACATAAAAAAAATCACCCATTCTTGGGCGCAATATACGGGCTGGTGCATAAATGTTGAACATAGATAACAAAACCGGACAGTCAATATTAGAACAAAGAACATCAAAAGCAAATAAAATTGAACTTAGTTTTCTTCTCGATACAAGGGATTTCAAATCAATTAAAAGACATCTTGTCTCATAGTTCGGAACATCTGAATTACCGTATGTTTTTTTCAATGCAAATTTGGTAAATCGTTTTTGAACTTTTTCAATGCGTTGAATACAATTATTGGTATAGGGATTCCAAATAACGCTACAATACTCTAACAATGGTCTAACGATACTTAAGTAGAGAGCCTTGAGTGTATATGGGTCATTGAAACATTTCGAACTGCGAGTAATAAATCCCAACATCGCATTTGCCCTAGAAACAATGTGATCTATATGACCTGAAAAGTTCATTTTCGAGTCAAAGAATACCCCTAGATCTTGTTGGTTATTACATCTACTCAAGATTTCGTCACCAATTTTATATTCAAAATAAAAAGGGTTTAGAACTTTCGAAAAAGTAACCACACTACACTTTTTATTATTGAAGTGTAAACCATTAATCTGACACCATTTGAGAATGTTGTTAAGATCAGCTTGGATCATCAATGCATCTGAAATGCAATTTACATTACTGTAAATTTTAAGGTCATCAGCAAATAAGAGGCATTTAGAGAAAGAAAGAAAACTTGGCAGATCATTAATGAAAAGAATGAAGAGCAAAGGGCCCAAATGACTACCTTGCGGAACGCCCGAAAAGTTTATGATCTCATTAGATAAAACATTTCCAATTTTCACGAATTGTGTCCGTCCTAATAAATAGCTTTTTATCCATTTTAGCATTACTGAATGGAAACCAATCAACTCGAGCTTTCTTATAAGAACATTGTGTTGAACTCGGTCGAAGGCCTTAGAAAAATCAGTATATATTGCATCAACTTGTGATCGCTTTTCAAGACATCCAAGACAGTAAGTGGTAAAAATAGATAAGTTTGTTGCTGTTGACCTTCCACTTGAAAACCCATGTTGATGTTCGGATATATGTCGTTGGACAATAGCATATAATTTGTTTTTCACTATAGATTCAAAGAGTTTGGGTATTGATTGCAGGCTTGCTATGGGTCTATAGTTTTCAACACAGCTTTTTGAGCCAGACTTGTGTAACGGAGTAATAAAAGAGAACTTCCATGTATCCAAAAATATACCCTGGGTTAGGGACATATTGAAAATAAAACACAATGGTGCCGCAAGGTTAGAGCTACATGTTTTTAAAAGAAATGTCGGAATATTGTCAGGTGCAACATTGAAATTATTATCTAATGCTGATAAAGCTAAACGAACATCATCAACAGATAACGAAAGATTACCCACATCAATAAAAGACTCTACATTTTGTATATTATCACAGTTTAAACTTAATTCAACAAAATTTGATTGGAAAAATGACGCAAAATTATTACAAGTAACATTAAGATCGTCAGACGAAACACCATTAAATGAAACTCTAGATGGAATACCATAAGATTTCCGTTTTGTATTCAGAAAAGTCCAAAAACTTTTTGGGTTTCTTTTAATATTTGATTCTATAGAAGAAATGTATTGTCTATATGTAAATTTTCTTAAATATTCGTATTCCTTTCGTACTTGCTTAAATTGCTCTCGATAAAATACAGAATTTTTGCTTTTCTTAAGTAATTTGTTCATAACATTTTTAAGTCGGGATAAGCTTTTATTAAACCAAATAGGTTTATTAGAAGCTTTTATATGCTTAATAGGAATGAATTGGATAATCGCTGAATTTATAATGTCCCGAAACATAGTAAAAGCCATATCTAAAGATTTGCAGTTATATATCTGTTGCCAATTAATAGAATTTAAATAATCATTCATTAAATCATAATTACCCTTTTTAAAATCATATTTTTGAACAACAGTACAATCGGAGATTTTACAATCATTCAAAGCCGAAAAATTTAAGCATAATTCAAGTGCCTTATGGTGAATACTATCATCAAGTAGATTAAAATTAGCTTTACTTAATTGAGCTTCAAGATTACAATCAACAAAGATCAAATCTAAAATACGATCAATAGAGTTTGTAACAAAATTAATTTGATTCATATTCAAAGCTGTTAAACTATACTACTTACTTAAGGTGGCGCTACAGTCCGTTGTGGACTTGGGCCTCAATTAACAGGCTCCGCCAGCTAGCTCGATCCTTAGCTAGTCGTCTCCAGTTTTGCACTCCGAGTTGATTGAGGTCCTCTTCCACTTGAGTGCGCCACCTGAGTCGCGGTCTTCCTCTCCTCCTACGTCCCTCGGGAATAGTGTCGAAGGCTTTCCGGGCCGGAGCATTGGTGTCCATTCGCTCTAAATGACCGAGCCATCTGAGTCTCTGGACCTTGACCCTTCTGGATAAGTCCATGTCGTTGTACAACCCGTAAAGTTCGCTGTTGTATCTTCTTCGCCATTCCCCTTCAATGCACACGGGGCCAAGGATAACCCGAAGAACTTTCCTCTCGAAACAGCCTAAGGCACTTTCATCCGATTTTGTCAGGGTCCATGCTTTTGCACCAAAGCAAATAAAACACTTGGTTTCGTCAAAAGGTTTTCTCGTGAATTTCGTGATCCATATGTTATTAAAACTCTTTTTATATCTTATGTAATGCCTATTCTTGAATACGGTTGTGTTGTTTGGGCACCTTACCACTCCATACATATGAACAGAATTGATAGTATTCAGCGTCGATTTTTAAGATTTTCTCTCCGATTCTTATTCCCATGGACAGAAAATGCTACTTTACCTCCATATACTGACAGACTTAAATTAATAAACCTTCCTACTCTTTCTAGTCACAGAGACTATTTGAAATTTTGTTTCATTAATGGGCTCATGAATGGATCTATTTTGTCTCCAAATTTGCTTTGTAGATTGAATTTCAACACAAGCCGAACTAGTCTGAGAAGAAATTTAAATGTTTGTCCCATTTTTAGCAGAACAAACTATGGCATTAACAGTCCTCTAAATCAGTTAGTAAGAAACTATAATAAATTCTCAGTTCTGTTTACTACTTCGAATGATAATATTAAATCTACAAATTTTAAATTTAACTTTTATGTCTTAAGTGGTTAAAATATTAGATAGTATGATGTAATAAATAATAAGAATGTAATGATAAGGTTTCTAGATATAAGAAAAATTGTAATTATAGTTTTAATTGTAATGTTAACGTTAGTATTTAACGGATTGAATAAATAAATAAATAAATAAATAAATAAATAAAAACCATACAGCAGGACTGGGATGATGAGTGTGTTGTACAGTTTTACCTTAGTTGCTCGAGAGAGGGCTTTTCCACTCAATTGCTTTCTAAGCCCAAAGAAACAGCGATTAGCAAGAGTTATTCTTCGTCTGATCTCGGCGCTGGTGTTATTGCCCGTGTTTATAGCGGAGCCTAGGTAGACAAACTCCTCTACTACCTCGAAGTTATACGCGTCTATTGTGACGTTTTGCCCGAGCCGTCGGTGTTGGGTGTCCTTCCTCGAAGACAGCATATACTTCGTTTTTCCCTCATTTACCGCTAAACCCATTTTTGCCGCTTCTGTCTCAATTCTCACAAAGGCGCCATTGACATCACGCTGTGTTCTTCCCATTATATCAATATCATCGGCGTACGCGAGAAGTTGAACAGATTTTTGGAAGATAGTGCCTCTGGTGTTGACGGTGGAGTTCTGCACTATCTTCTCAAGAACGATGTTAAAGAAATCGCATGACAGTGCATCGCCTTGTCTGAATCCTTTTTTGACGTCGAAAGATTCCGTGAGCTCGTTGCCAACCTTGATGGAGCAGCGTGAGTTCTCCATCGTCATTTTGCACAAGCGAACGAGCTTGGCAGGGACGCCAAAACTAGACATAGCTTTGTACAGTTCGTCTCTGTAGATGCTGTCATACGCGGCCTTAAAATCGATGAAAAGGTGGTGGGTATCGATTTGGAGTTCATAGGTCTTTTCCAGGATCTGCCGCAACGTGAAAATTTGGTCGATGGTTGACTTTCCTGGCCTGAAGCCACATTGATAAGGACCAATCAGATTGTTGACGAAAGGCTTCAGACGTTCACATATTACGGCAGAGAGGATCTTGTAGGCGATGTTTAGTAGACTTATTCCTCTATAGTTGGCGCAGTTTAGAGGATCTCCCTTTTTCAGGATCGGGCAAACAATGCTGAGGTTCCATTCATCGGGCATGCATTCCTCTGACCATATCTTACAGATGATTTGGTGCATGCTCCTATCTAGCTCGTCGCCTGCTGCTTTGAACAACTCAGCAGCTAGTCCATCTGCTCCAGCGGCTTTGTTGGATTTCAGCCGTGATATTGCGGTTTTCACTTCTTCTAGGTCGGGTTCACGGAATTGTTGGCTATCATCGTGTCCGATGAAAGGCTCCTGTCTGACGGCGGTATTTTGTTCGTCGTCGCCGTTATACAATCTACAGAAGTGGTCTTTCCAAATCCCCAGCATTGACTGCGATTCTACTATGATGTTCCCTTGTTTATCTCTGCACGCATCAGTTCTTGCTCGATGACCTTGAGCCAGCTGTTTAACCTTTCGGTAAAACCTCCGAACTTCATTCCTGCTGTTGGCTCTCTCAACATCCTCGATCTGACGCTTCTCATGCTCTCTCTCTTTTTCCTCCTGAGAAGCCGGCGTTCCTCTCTCCTCTTTTGCTCGTAGAGCTCACGAGCAGCTCTTGTCCTTCTATGCAGCGCCGCTTTGTATGCCTCCTGCTTGGCTGCATGGGCCTGCCTGCATTCTTCATCAAACCAGGGGTTTCGTTTTGGTGGCTGTGTGAAACCCAGCACATTAGAGGCGGCATCTCTAATTGCTCTTTGGCAATGTTGCCACTGGTCTTCGATACTTGATGTTGGCGGCATAGGACTCCTTAAGAGGTTACTTGACACTCGATCAGAGAATGATCTGGCGATCTCTTGCGATTGTAGCCGTCCGACGTCGAATTTTCTTGCAGCATTTCCTTGTTTTGGCCGTTGTCGGGATATTCGTAGCACTACCTTGGCTACGACGAGGTCTATTAAGGGACCTAACATTCCACATGCATATCCGAAAATCGTTGTCCTTTGTACATTTGCTTGGGTCGTCATCAGTGTATCCGTCCGTTTCCGAGGCCTGTTGTTGCTTCGCAACTAAACTTTTTTCTACTTGGTCGGGAAGTCACCCCAACGCACAACCCCCAACCTGGAGTACCAGGCACTTGATGTGACTCCAAGTGCAAGAGCCGGAAAAACCGCTCCTTTTACGGCCTGGGCTTCAAATAAGTCGAAGTAGCCCGTAAAGGTGTTCACCAAGTAGTTCGGCCTAACTGGAACTGGAGACGCCACCGTTGATTCCAAAGAAGAAATTCATTCGCTGCCGTCCCTCGGTGGGAGTGCCTTGGTGGGAACACTCCTTCGTTGTGGGGTAATTGGTAGTAACAGCCTACTCCGCTTCGACCTGTCGACCATGGGAGGCCCTTCTGCGAAATCAAGTTTCGCGATCGCATAGCTCTAAACTTCATAGTAGTAGTTACCGTAAGCCGCTCCGCCACGTCAAGGCTTAACCCCGTGGAGGGAAGCTGTTAAACTATCAACTACATTAAATTCAAAATCTTTTGTAACATTAGTCGGATATAATAATTGATCTTCATTTGAAAATAACCACTTTAAATTTGGCAAATTGAAATCTCCTTTAACTATAAAATAACTATTTTCATCGGTGTTGTTCACCACATTTAAAATGTTTTTAATATGTGAGTCATATATATCATATTTTGAATTAGGTGGTATATAAGAAACAAAGATATATAAATGAATTTTTGTACGAGTAGGACTAATTATAACATCAACACATATACAAATTTGTTCAATGTCTGCAGATTCATTTAATAAAACTATTTCTCTACATACAAAGTCTGATTTGACTGCTAGTAAAACTCCACCTCCTCTATTTAATCCAGTTAGTTCAGAACAACGATCTTTTCGGAAAACATTATAACGACAGCTAAAATATTCATTAGTTAGAAAGTTACTGTTGAGCCAAGTTTCAGTTAGAGCAACGACGTCGTATGCGCAGTCTTCAACAGCAATGCAAAAATCATGAGATTTTGTTCTCATACCCCCCGCATTGTGATAAAACATTTTAAAATCAGTTTCAGATTGAACAGACAAAACATTGTCTAAGTGGCTATCTGTTCCTTCTTTTTGCGCAACTCGTTTTTTGGACGACTAGTAAATAGCTTAACCTGGACCCCAACTGGCCAAAATGATGATTGTAGAACGTCGTTTATGAATCCTACAGGCATGCCAAGTTTAAAATTAATAAATTGCATCGACGAAACTTTGGTCGGCATCTTTTTTCACCAATTTGGAACAAATAAAACTAGGTGAAGGCAATCCCAGCTTAGAAGCAACAAAATTTATTACATCGCATTCTGTGACCGTGTTCTTCAGTCTCGAAACATGGATAAAACGAAAACGCGGAACAGAAGGAAGTGCGTCTATAGCATGAACATCACAACCAATGAGCTGGTTCCGTATTTGAACTGAATTGTTTATGATTGAAATTTTGTTATTACCCTGGTCAGGAGCAGCAGAAATATCCTCCTCAGCAACGCCGACAGCAACATTATTACTCTGGTCAAAAGCAACATCCTCCTCAGCAACACCGACAGCATCAACAACAGCAACATTATTATCATTATCACCATTCGCAATAGCATGAGTGTCGGCTTGATCAACAGTTTTATCCACAACATCCTCAGCAGCACCAACAGCAACATTATTATCGGCAACATTGTTATCAACATTCGCAATAACATGAATGTCGGCGTGAGAAACAGCAGCAGAATCATTGATCTCATGCGAGTTATTATTTGCATTAACTCCCATTTCCATAGCTTTTGATGCAGTGCACGGTGAATTTCGATTAATCTCACACATATCAGTATTTAATTTGGATTTCGAAACTGATTTTATCTGTGTAGGAGTGCGATGAGTCTGAGAAAGAGATTTTTTTAAATTCACATTTTTCTTAGAAGAATTTCGATCTTGCGGAGTTGATGTTCCCGCGAGAGCAAGTTTTTTTTCCAAAAGCAACCGGTTTCTTTGTTGCATCGGTATTATTAATTCTCTGAGCACGAGTAGAATTACGAATTTCTCTACTTATATTTAATGTTGATGCATTCTTTGCAAGAGATGACGTTGATGCAATTGCAATATCAACTGTATTTGACGAAGTTCGGTTCGTACTCAGAGAGTCCCCCGTTAAAAACGCAGTGGAATATGAATACATTCTTCACACTTGAAAAATACATTAATTTTTGATTTGAGAATTAACAAGTCATTATTACTAATGTCACAACGTTCTGTATGAGATTTTTTGCCACATTAATCACACGACAGAAAAAATGTATCAGATATGATTTTTAGACACTTAATACATTTCGAACTCATGTTGAGGATTGAATTTTATGAAGAGCAAAACAATAACACGTCCGACTTGTATGAACTTCTTTTGAAGATGTGTAAATAAAATAGAATTGTGTTTTATTTGCAAATTGAACAAATTTTAATTGTCGGACCAAGCCAAATATTACAATATCAACTTTTGAAAGCTTCTGTTGTTTGCTTGAACTCCTAAGCAAATTGAGCAATTCTTTTTGTTTTGCATAATCTATTTATCTAGAAAGGCTTAAGGCTGTACAACGATACTTACTTACTTACTTAAGGTGACGCTAGAGTCCGTTGTGGACTTGGGTCCACCAGCTAGTTGGATCCTTAGCTAGTTGTCTCCAGTTTTGCACTCCAAGTTGATTGAGGTCCTCTTCAACTTGAGTGCGCCACCTGAGTCGCGGCTTTCTGGGCCGGAGCATTAGTGTCCTTACTTACTTACTTAAGGTGGCGCTACAGTCCGTTGTGGACTTAGGCCTCAATCAACAGTCTCCGCCAGCTAGCTCGGTCCTTAGCTAGTCGTCTCCAGTTTTGCACTCCAAGTTGATTGAGGTCCTCTTCCACTTGAGTGCGCTACCTGAGTCGCGGTCTTCCTCTCCTCCTACGTCCCTCGGGAATAGTGTGGAAGGCTTTCCGGGCCGGAGCATTGGTGTCCATTCGCTCTAAATGACCGAGCCATCTGAGTCTCTGGACCTTGACCCTTCTGGCTAGGTCCATGTCGTTGTACAACCCGTAAAGTTCGCTGTTGTATCTTCTTCGCCATTCCCCTTCAATGCACACGGGGCCAAAGATGACCCGAAGAACTTTCCTCTCGAAACAGCCTAGGCCACTTTCATCCGATTTTGTCAGGGTCCATGCTTCTGCACCATACAGCAGGACTGGGATGATGAGTGTGTTGTACAGTTTTACCTTAGTTGCTCGAGAGAGGGCTTTTCCACTCAATTGCTTTCTTAGCCCAAAGAAACAGCGATTAGCAAGAGTTATTCTTCGTCTGATCTCGGCGCTGGTGTTATTGCCCGTGTTTATAGCGGAGCCTAGGTAGACAAACTCCTCTACTACCTCGAAGTTATATGTGTCTTTTGTGACGTTCTGCCCGAGCCGTCGGTGTTGGGTGTCCTTCCTCGAAGACAGCATATACTTCGTTTTTCCCTCATTTACCGCTAAACCCATTTTTGCCGCTTCTGTCTCAATTGTCACAAAGGCGCCATTTACATCACGCTGTGTTCTTCCCATTTTATCAATATCATCGGCGTACGCGAGAAGTTGAACAGATTTTTGGAAGATAGTGCCTCTGGTGTTGATGGTGGAGTTCTGCACTATCTTCTCAAGAACGATGTTAAAGAAATCGCATGACAGTACTTCGCCTTGTCAAAATCCTTTTTTGTCATCGAAAGATTCCGTAAGCTCGTAGCCAACGTTGATGGCGCATCGTGAGCTCTCCATCGTCATTTTGCACAAGCGAGCGAGCTTTGCAGGGCCTTAAAATCGATGAAAAGGTGGTGGGTATCGATTTGGAGTTCAAAGCTCTTTTCCAGGATCTGCCGGAACGTGAAAATTTGGTCGATGATTGACTTTCCTGGCCTGAAGCCACATTGATAAGGACCAATCAAATTGTTGACGAAAGGCTTCAGACGTTCACATATTACGGCAGAGAGGACCTTGTAGGCGATGTTTAGTAGACTTATCCCTATATAGTTTGCACAGTTTAGAGGATCTCCCTTTTTCAGGATCGGGCAAACAATGCTGAGGTTCCATTCATCGGGCATGCATTCCTCTGACCATATCTTACAGATGATTTGGTGCATGCTCCTATCTAGCTCGTCGCCTGCTGCTTTGAACAACTCAGCAGCTAGTCCATCTGCTCCAGCGGCTTTGTTGAATTTTAGCCTTGATATTGCGGTTTTCACTTCTTCTAGGTCGAGTTCACGGAATTGTTGGCTATCATCGTGACCGATGTAAGGCTCCTTTCTGACGGCAGTGTTTTATTCGTCGTCGCCGTTGTACAATCTACAGAAGTGGTCTTTCCAAATCCCCAGCATTGACTGCGATTCCACTATGATGTTTTTTTTTTTTTTTTTTTTATAATGAGCACACACTCAAGGGGTTTTTATACCCTTTTTATGCCATAGACACAGTGAGTACTTTAGGAAAGAAGGAAGGGGCTAGAGAGGAGGTGCCGGTGTACATTGGTTTTAAATTCCTGAACATTGCAATGATCGGGAAAAACAGAGTGTGGAAGAGAGTTCCACATTCGCGTAGTACGGCTAAAGAACGATTCTCTATACTTGAGCGTACGACCGAAGTTGGGCTCGAGGGTAAACTGATGGGCATTCCTGGAAGCGCGGGTATTACGGTTGAATTGTTTAAGGGGTGGAATGCAACTGGCTATTTCTCTAGAGCACTTACCGTAGAAGTAACGATAAAACAGAGAGAGACACGAAACGTTACGACGGTGGTCTAAAGTGGTGAATGCATCAGTGATCTCTCTATCACCAATCATTCTTACAGCTCTTTTTTGAATTCCATCCAAGAGGCTTAAGTATGTAGCTGGAGCACCAGCCCAGAGATGTGAATTGTACTCAAGCTTTGGACGGATATAGGTTTTATAGATAATAGCCAGATCAGACGGGGAGAAAAATTTCTTGCACCGTCTTAAGAAACCCAAACATCTTGCGGCATTTTTGGCGACATCGCGTATGTGCTCGGACCACAAGAGGTGGTCAGTGATGCACATACCGAGAATCTCGAGATGTTCGGTCTCATTGATGCAAGTGCCACTCATGGACAGTGGCAGGGGGGGTATATCTCGCTTCAACGATACCAGACAGCATTGAGTTTTCGAAGCATTAAACTCTACACGGTTCTTAATTCCCCATTGAACAATGCTGTTTAAGTCAGAGTTTAATGAGCTTATCATATTTTGCCGTTACAGTTCCACATCCGAAGAGCAGGGATGTGAATCTGGAAACGAATATGAGAAGCTTAGGGTACTATCGTCAGCAAAACAATTTATTGGATTAGAAGTAACAGACAAGAGATCATTAATAAAAATGAGAAAGAGGGTCGGAGACAAAACGGAGCCCTGGGGCACACCAGCATTTATATTGTGGGTTTCAGACTTGAATCCGTCCAGTACAACTTGTATTGAACGATTCGAAAGAAAGTTTCTAATCCAACGAAGTAGGGATTCATCGATTCCGAAGGCACGCATTTTCGATAAGAGAGCAAGATGCCAGACTTTATCAAATGCCTTTGAAATATCAAGTGCAACAATCTTACTTTCTCCAAAACGATGTAAAGATTTGTTCCACTGTTCGGTGAGATAAACCATCAAATCACCAGTGGACCTGTTGCTGCGAAAGCCGTACTGCCGGTCATTAAGAAGCTTTCGGTCTTCGAGATATTTCTTAAGCTGATAGTTTATCAGCGTTTCCATGACCTTAGAAAGAAGGGACGTAAGTGCAATCGGACGATAATTGGAGGGAGAAGAAGATTCGCCTTTTTTTGGGATTGGCTGGACAAATGCTGTTTTCCAACTGCTCGGAATGAGCCCAGAAGAGTAGGATAGACGGAAAAAGCTTACGCAAGGGTTTGCCAGCGTGGAAGAGCAAAAAAAAAAAAAAATAGAGTGGCGACAGCTCTTGAAGAGCCAAGGCCTAAGTGGCTTACTCTCATTCAACAATTCTCTAGGTGCGTGTGAAGAATTGAGGGGACCTACAATTTAACGCCGATTCCGAACGGCAAAGTTGAGAAGCACTTTGTCATGACAGATTGATACTCTTGGAAGATTTGTCAGTTCTTCGCAAGAGGCAGTGCCAGTGAAAGATGAAATAAATACCACGGGCACGAGTAGGACTCGAACCTACGACGTTGGGCTTAGCAGCCAACGCACCTAACCACTAAGCTACGGACACTACAGCGTGGAAGAACACCTCTTCAGAATAATACCGGGGATACCATCCGGACCAGCGGATTTATGTATGTTGAGATCCTTTAGGACTCTCGCCACAGCACGAGTGCGAAAGAAGATTTGTCCCATGGAATCATTGACGCGCTCAAGAGCAGGCGGAGTCATGACACTCTCAGGCAGCGAAGAGTTGGCGGCGAACTGCCTAGCAAAAAGGTTAGCTTTCGCGAGCGAGCTAACAACTGGAGTGTCATTGTCAACGAGCGTAGGGACCGAGGAAGAAGAAGAATTCTTCATATTTTTTACAAATGACCAAAAATTCTTACTGCCTTTGGGACATTGCAGTATTTTTTGCCGTAATTTTTGGTCATGTAAAAATTTGGTCCGCCGAATATGGGCATTGCAGGCCTTCCTGGCTTGTTTAAACTTGTTCCGGTTTTCCTCAGTTGGGTTGGCTCTAAAACACCGGAACTTTACTTCTTTTTCCCTGATAACCTCTTTACAGCTTGAATCAAACCATGACTTTTCCTTGGGTTTGATGCTTTTAACCCTATTCGGGATAAAAGTTTTCATTCCCAAAATAATCATATTAGTAATCATATCTGCGCTGGAGTCTACGTCACTATCGAGGAAGCATAGTGACCAGTTAAAGATCCGGAAAAAGTTGTTGAGACCGTCCCAGTTGGCTTTCTCGTATTGCCACACGGTTCTCTTCGGAGCTCTTTCTCTAACTGGATTAGCTTGACACGAGAAATTTGCAGATATAATACTATGGTCTGATCTGCCTAGAGGCGTTAATACACTGATAGTGTATTTATCAGGGTCAGACGTAAGAAACAAGTCAAGAGTATTTTCCGCTTGGCCATTAATGTCCGATATTCGAGTGGGCTCGGTGACAAGCTGAGTTAGGTGGTTAAACTCAGCAAAGATCTCAGCACACATTCCTTCGGGTGTTGTCTGGCCCGAATGGAGAAGCCACGAAGAATTGTGTACATTGAAATCGCCCGTAATAACGATTTCAGTGTGAGGATACAGGGATACAATTCTTTGGATGGAGTCAGACAGAGCGTCAAATTCGCGAGAAGTTGAAGTTCTGTCCAAATTTGGGCTTCGGTAAAGAAAACAGTAGTGAATGATGTGTTTATTTACGGAAAACTTGAACCACATAAAATTGAAAAAAGGGTTGGAGCAGCGTCCATACTGTGGTAAGAATTGATAAGCGACATCATTCCTAATGTAAACGGCGAGACCATGGTGGAGGAAGAATAATGGCACTAAGCTATACCCATGAATGAGAAATTCAGTAGGATCGGAATTCTCACCTACTTGGGTTTCACTCAGCGCCAAAACAGCTGGCCTGTTAGAAACAGTGTGGATGTACGTGGCAAGAAAATTCGTACGAAGCCCACGAACATTACAATAGTCAACTCTGAAATTTTCGATCATTGCAATGTATACACAAATTTAAAACCAAAACGGACGAAATCTAAGAGAAGCTGCCAAATAAATAACAGGTTTCTTTTCGAATCAACGTCCCCGCTAGTGTTATGCCTTAGCGGTGGCGTGAGTCGATCCGACCCTGGAACTCAAATAGCAACTTCTCTATTCATCCGTTGTTGCTAGCATAACATATGCATACATACATTGCGCGAGCAAAAAAAAAGCTCATTGCAATATGATGCATATGCTAAGCCATGCAACTGTTGACGATCGGAGGAGGAAAAGAGAAGAGAAGAGGAAGGTACTCACTTGTGCTGCGTTTGGCTATTTTTTTTTTGTTTTTTTTTTATGTAAATTAAAGTTGAGTGATATTATGCTTCTTTTTTTTTCGTGATTTTTTTAGTTTTATTGTAGGATGTAATTTTTTTGTTGTTTTGTTGTTCTTTCTATTGTTTTGTTTAATTGATTGTTTCTTTTATTTTAATGTTTTTTTATGTATTGTTTGTTTTTTTTTTTTTTTTTTTTTTTTTTTACACAGCGACGCGACGAAACGTTAGACAAAGACGCGACGAAATAAAAAACGTTAACAGGCAAACGGACGACACACAGCACAGGGGGACCTTCCCCAACGAGATCACACTGACAACTGTTCCCTTGTTTATCTCTGCAGGCATTGGTTCTTGCTCGATGACCTTGAGCCAGCTATTTAACCTTTCGGTAAAACCTCCGAACTTTATTCCTGCTGTTGGCTCTCTCAACATCCTCGATCTGACGCTCCTCATGCTCTCTCTTTTTTCTCCTGAGAAGCCGGCGTTCCTCTCTCCTCTTTCGCTCGTAGAGCTCACGAGCAGCTCTTGTCCTTCTATGCAGCGCCGCTTTGTATGCCTCCTGCTTGGCTGCATGGGCCTGCCTGCATTCTTCCTCAAACCAGGGGTTTCGTTTTGGTGGCTGTGTGAAATCCAGCACATTAGAGGCGGTATCTCTAACTGCTCTCTGGCAATGTTGCCACTGGTCTTCGATACTTGATGTTGGCGGCATAGGACTCCTTAAGAGGTTACTTGACACTCGATCAGAGAAGGATCTGGCGATCTCTTGCGATTGTAGCCGTCCGACGTCGAATTTTCTTGCAGCATTTCCTTGTTTTGGCCGTTGTCGGGATATTCGTAGCACAACCTTGGCTACGACGAGGTAGTGGTCCAAGTCGATGTAAGCTCCTCGCAAAGTTTGAACATCTGAAATGCTGGACAAGTAAATGAAACACTTTAAGAGATAGACGTGCTTTTGTCTCGCGCAATTTTAAAATAAGTTTCTTTACACTATAAATTTCCGCATTGGTTTGAGTTTTGATTGTTTACTTTGTTAAGGTGCATGTGATTGAATTTGAATTGCTCATTAGCTGATTTGTGACTTAAAATTTAATAAATCGAGTTTAAAATTTTTAATTTTGTGCGATTTATAACTTGACATTCACAATACATACATAAATATATATAAATAAAATCCGCATATATAATGTCCGGAACGAAATCGACAACTAAAGTGGAACAGCAACAAGTTGCCGGAATAAAAATGCAAGGAACTCCAAATGCTTCTCATCTAGCAACCCCTAAATCAGCACTGACATCTGTTCCCAAGCTCCGACGTCAGACACAACTATCAACCCACGACAATAATGTAATTCAAGAGATACAGAAACAATTCCGCAAACAAAAAACAACACTCACTGCACTTTCTACTCAAATGTCCAACATCGAAACATCAATCAGTGATATCAAAACTGAATTTACAAATTTTGGTTCTCGGCTCTTAAAAATTGAACAGGAACACACTGAATTAATGCAAGAAAATAAAGCTTTGCGATCTAAGATTCATGAGTTTGAAGAAGCTTTATTGAACGTCAATATGGAAGTAAACAAACTAAATGTCAAACCACACGTTGAAACACCTACCAACAAAAAATATGCATCCGAAATAAAAACACTCAAAAATAAACTTGAAGCACACGAAAATAACACAATTTCATCAGATGTAATTCTTTATAATGTTCCTACTGACCAACGAGAACTCCGAACACTCTTCAACAACTTGTGTTTTACCCTTGAACTGGTTGTACCAGGTCTTAAAGACTTGTTTCGCGTGGGCACCAAGGGGTCAATCTCGAACCCGATCATTGTTAAATTCCATTCTCCTTTTGAGAGAAATTTTCTATTGCGAACAATTGCCAATTATAAGAAGAAAAATAACCGACAACTTAATTTGAAGGACGTAGGATTAGAATCTGACCGGCCAATATACATAAGGGAATGCCTTACCATCAAAAATCAAAAAATAATGCACGCCGCACTCGATCCGAAGAAGGAAAAACTTTTAACATCTGTGTTTACCTTTCGCGGGGTAGTTTACGTCAAATGTCAAGCAAATGCTGAATCGATCAAAATCATTGAATAAGAAGTACAGGAAGGGGTCTTATGAACAAGAATTGAAGCAATTTTCTAAGTAGTGTGAGTTTCACAAACACAAACGCATTACATCAGGGCTGGTCTGCAGTTGAATAGTTAATCTCAGGGGCGCCAAGCAAAATTTGATTACATCCAGATTTCATCGATTTTGCTTCAACTTATTTTTTTCAATCTCAATTTTTTTTTTAGGAAGCATGGTGTTTTAACACTTAAGATGCAATGCACAGTTTTTAATGTTTAATTTTTTTATTTTCCAGTACATTTTCTTGATTTTTCATCCGTAATTCAACACGTTTATTACGCCTATTGTTATTCAACCAACAAATAAAAACGCTTCGAAACACGATGGAAGAACTATTCAAAGCAACGTGCACACTGGTCACGTGCAGCGCCTTACCATCACGAACAGAAATAATACACCCCCGAACTCGACTGACAACACAGTCAAAGTTTGACAGCACATACTCTAAAAATTGACAGCACATACTCTAAAAATGGACATCATCAGACATTTTTGTTGCTTCACTCACGTACACTGTGCATGTAGCTAACACCGCTTCCTATACTTCTTATTCAATGATCAAAATAAACAACATCGAAGACTTGGAAGAGCTGAGAAAAAACATCGCATCATCAACATCGTTGCCAGAAGCGAATAATAATAATGGCCAACCATGAAAACCTGCATGCATCGGAGACTTATTTAATTGTGTGAGAGATACTGACGATTAACCATTTTATTTATATAAATATCACACTAAAAATTTTCAACATTATATATCTTCATATAGCTGTACATTTAAACAGATAACATAGTGCAGCAAGGGGAAAATATTTGTTTGTCGTTTTGTATTCTTTTTATTGATTGTTTTTATTTTCATATACATACTCTGTTCTCTGTTCTTTTTAATTCACGGCGTGTTTTTAGTTAAGTTTTGTGATTATGTCGGATGAAGCAGTCTCTAACACGTGTAATGCAACCAAAACAATGCTTAAAGTTGTCGTATCACAAAATCGAGGTTTTAAGGTTGCTCATTTAAATGCTCAAAGCTTAATTAAGAAAATTGATGAGTTTCGAGATTTGTTTGAGGGATCGGGAGTTGATGCTATATGTGTATCTGAAACCTGGTTTAGAAATTTTAACGATAGGATGTGCTCCACTAAAGGGTACAAAGTCATTAGAGTAGATAGACAAGATCGTATTGGTGGAGGTGTAGCAATATATTTAAGAGACACTTTAAAAACCAAAATCATATACTGCTCTTCGCCGAACAGTGCTTTTGAGTGCCTCTGTCTGGAAATTTTAAGTAATAACGAAAAACTTCTGCTTGGTGTAATTTATAGACCATATTCTTATATAGATTTATCACCACTTAACTCGTTTTTAGAAGAATATTCAGTGAATTTCCAAAATCTTTGTGGCGATTTCAATAGCAACATTTTACACGATGACTCTTTAATTAACAGCATGAGGGCATTTAATCTTCGGGCTGTAAATATTTCCAACCCTACTCATTTATCTCGGTCCAGTAATACACTCTTGGATGTATTTTTCGTGTCAGACAACAATAAAGTGCTTTTGTATGATCAGCTTTCTGTACCAGGTTTTTCTCGACATGATTTAATTTTCCTTTCGTATGACTATGCTCTTGGCAGATCACGTAAAGTGTACCAGTATCGCGACTTTAAAAACATTGATTACACTGCTCTGCAAATAGACATTCAAGGTATCGGTTGGCAAAGAATTTATTACTTGATGTCACCAGATGAACAGGTTGAATTTCTTCAGAACAACTTAAACTGTCTCTTAAATCTGCATGTACCCTTAAAAACAAAAGAATATTCGTACAAAAATAATCCCTGGTTTAATAATGACATTCATCAAGCAATTTATCAACGAAACCTTGTTTATGACCGATGGAAACGCTTCAGAATAGCTGATGACCGCCAAGAATATCGGAGGTTGCGAAATAAATGTGTAGCGCTGATAGGTACTGCTAAAAAGAGATGGAATGTGAGTCATCTAAGCCTTTCTCAAAACGGGCGTAAACTCTGGAAAAACCTCCGAGAGATTGGTATTGGCAAACAGTTTCACTCGGACGTTGAGGTCGATTGCAATGATATGAACAGATAATTTTTAACGTCAGTCCCTCAACCTTCATCAAATAATACCTGTAGGTCATTATTGCAGAGTTTCACCCGAAGATGTTGTAGAAAGTTTCATATCAATTAAGTCGAAAGCCGTTGGGCTCCATGATTTGCATCCCACATTTTTGAATGCCATCCTCCCTGTGATTCTCCCATTTGTCACACACTTGATAAATACTATCTTGACAAAGAGCCTGTTTCCTTCTCAGTGGAAAGTTTCCAAAGTTATACCAATTCCCAAAAACAAAAACGAATTTCGACCTATTTCTATTTTACCATTTATTTCAAAAGTAGCTGAAAGGCTAATGCATAGACAAATTACTACTTATCTTAGAAATCTTCTGTCTTCGATCTTCTGTCACCCAAGCAATATGGCTTTCGTGCGAATCATAGCAGTACTTCTGCGATCATCGATGTCGTTGAGCAGATAAGAAAAGCGTTAGATGAAAATAAAGTTACTTTTTTGGTACTACTCGATTACTCTAAAGCTTTTGATACCATCGACCACTCTACTATGTGTTCTAAACTATTACGTCGGTTTAATTTTGGTATTGAGGCAGTGAGATTACTTTACTCCTATTTAACTGGAAGGAGACAGGCAGTGGTTGCGAGTGGTTGTGTGTCTGAGCTTCTTTCACTTGAGCGCGGTGTTCCACAGGGATCAATTTTGGGTCCGCTTCTGTTCTCAGCATATATCAATGATTTGCCATTGATATTGAGTCACTGTGAAACACGCATGTTCGCGGATGATGTTCAGTTAATTAAGCACTGCCACCTAGGTCTCATTGAGGATTGTGTTGAAAGTATAAATACTGAACTAAAAGCCATTTTTGAGTGGTCCATCATTAATGGTCTTCTACTTAATCCAAATAAAACAAAGTGTCTTATTTTCCAGTTCTTGAGGTAAACGGCACTCCAGTAGAATACGTAGACAAGGCAAAGAACCTAGGTGTTTATTTCAACAGGACCCTTACCTGGAATGATCACATAAATGCAGTGGTAGGAAAATCATATTGTATGCTTCGAAATTTATCAGTTTCCCAAAAATTCATTCCACTTAATACAAGAAAAATGCTTGTCAAATCGCTTGCTGTGCCCATACTTACATACGGATGTGAAGTATATTGCAACTCCGATGCAGCTAGTATAAGAAAGCTTAATGTTGTTTATAACAATGCTATTCGATATGTATATGGTTTGGGACGATATTGCCATATCTCAAATTATTCAAAGAGCATATTTGGTGTTACTTTTGAAAATTTTCTAAAAATAAAAACCCTTACAAGCCTTTTCAACATTATTCAAACTCAGAAGCCTCCCTACCTCTTTCACCAGATTCGATTCTCAACTTCCCATAGAAACGAGCAGTTACTTATTCCTCGATTTTCATGCCTCACTTCAGAAAGACAATTTTTCATTAACGGTATTCGCTTCCGCGTGAAATAAGAAGAACAGATTTATTGGTTGTGTTTAAGAGATCTTTGTTTGCTCATTTTGCGTCATCTTAATAATAATTAATATTTACATAACATATCATACATTTTGTTATTTGCTCCATATTTGTATCATGTTACTTTAAGCTTAGTTATCTAAAAGAAGTAAATCTTAAGACTAAGTTCCTTATTTAATAAATATCATATCATATCAAAAAAAAGATAAGACAAGTGCCTTCCGTCGATCGCAATGTGTTTAATCTGGTTGATAGTTGATTGATCAGGACTCAGGAGATCTCCATGCACCTTTATGGATGTTGAGATGAGGGAACCAGGTGCTTGCTACCACAACATTTCGCCCCGCAGCAAAATCGATTAGCCTGAATCCGTTAACGGAAGTGGTGTCGTGCAGGCTGTGCTTTCCGACTGTTCCACCAAAGATGTCCTCTTTTCCCAGCTTTGCGTTAAAATCGCCGACAAATTTAATGTCATAGCTAGGACATTTCTCGTACGTTTTGTCAAGAAGCTCGTAGAACTCGTCTTTGGTGTCGTCCTTTTTCTCTTTTGTGGGGGCATGCGGACATATTAGGCTAATGTTACCGAATTTAGCCTTGATTCGGATTGTCGTGATGAGTTCGCTTACACATTTGAAGCAGAAGACTTTTGCCTGAGTCTGCTTCCCACGACGAATCCACATTCAAAGAGGAGCTGCTGTTGCTCTTTTGTTCTGTTTGATTAATTTATAGGGGTGAGCCTCTCTTAGTTTGCTTAAACCTAAACGAAGTTCTCTTCTTAACCACTAGAGTGTAGGGGAAACTCTTAAGAGTGTAAACACAATTACTTACAACTACAAATAAAACTTTTTGCTACTATTCAGCAATTAGACTATATTAGAGTGACAGAGATAGATAGTGTATACACATTACAGTTTGTACACATATAGATAGACATCTAGTGATATAGAGGGGTAGAGAGATATAAAGGGTGTACACATTACAATAATAACGACAGACATACAGAGACTTAGAAAGGCGGAGATACAAAATGTACACACATTACAATAGATTGACAGATATTGAGAAGAAAAGATATATAAAGTGTATACATATTACAATATGTACACACGCCAAAGAGGCTCCCGAGCCAGAGCTTTGTTTTCATTATTTTGGGCTCCGGCTCCCGAGCTCTTTTTGGGATCTTAGCAAATTGGGTTAGAGAGTCGTTTTACAAATGTTTGGCTCTAGTAAGCGAGCTCGTTTGAGCTCTTTCATAAATATATTGATATTTCGTTATCATAAAATTATGAAAAGAGATTGGCGGACATTCAAATAATTTTGGCTTATGGTAAAGGTAGGTAAATCAAGTATTGAAATAACTGTTTTAGATATTCTATATTTTTTTTTTGCAATGTTTAATGGTCACTGCTACTTGGATATTTTAATATATTGTAATATGTATACACTTTCTATTCCTATATCTCTGTATGTCAATCTATTGTAATGTGTACACACTTTGTAATTCCGGCTCTTTATCTCTGTCCCTCTAATATTGTCTAATTGCAGAATAGTTATGTAGCAAAACTTTTATTTGTAGTTGTAAGTAATTGTGTATACACTCTTTAGAGTTTCCCCTACACTCTAGTGGTTAAGAGGAGAACTTCGTTAAGCATCGAGAAGTTTCAGCGCCTACTAGAACCTAGTAGTTTCTCGAACTTATTTGAGTTATATAAATACCCGCTTGGTGTCGAAGCAAAATTAATCAAATGTGAACTGCTATAAAGTAAAGACAATGTGTTTGAAAGTAATAATTGAAAGTGTTGAATAAATAAGTTTGTGAGTGATTTAAATAAAGTGAATTTGTGTTTTATTTGAAAAGTGAATAAGTTTTAATTGTCGGACCAAGCCGAATATTATAATATATTTAAAAGAGACATAGATTAGTTCGATTTGTTATTGCGTTTGAAATTTTTATAGTTTTAAATATGTGGAGATTTCTAGGAGTATTTAGTTGTTTTCAAAAATTAAATGGAATTCGTGGTACTATATGCAATTTCATATTTCAAGTTTATGCTTTTCACATGTTATCCGCAAGGGTAGGTAGTTACTTTACCTCGTATGCTTGTTTGTAGTGAAAAAAACATTTTGTTTTATTTTTTTTTCCAATGAGTAGGTATACACTAAGTAGTGTCCGTAGCTTAGCGGTTAGGTGCGTTGCTTGCTAAGCAAACGTCATGGGTTCGAATCCTACTCGGGCCCAAAGTTTTTATTTCATTTTTCACGGACACTGCCTCTTGCGAAGAACTGACAAAACTTCCAAGAGAATCATCTGTCATGAAAAAGTGCTTCTCAACTTTGCCGTTCGGAATCGGCGTAAAATTGTAGGTCCCCTCAATTCTTCAAACGCACCTAGAGAATTGTTGATGAGAGTAAGCCACTTAGGCCTTGGCTCTTCAAGAGCTGTCGCGCCACCCTATTTATTTTTTTTTTTTTTAGGAATACACTAATGACCTTTTTTGTTTTATTAGGGTTCGATTTTTGTGGTCTTGTGACAGGAAAAAAACAAAAGAGGCAGTAAAATAATAATTGGAGAATTAAAAAAATAAAGGAATATGAGGAAGTCGCAAAGAGTGTGCCTGTTCATTTATTTAAAAAAATTGAATGGAATTTGGGATTTGGGATTACGCTACTGGGCTTCCTGTTCCTGTTTCCGTTTTTGGCAATTCTTGCTTGACCGGTTTATGGTGGCACTTCACAGCAGGAAATAGCTCTGGTCGATCAGCAGGTTTATTTAAGGCCCCTGGTGGCACTTCACTGCAGGCATTAGCTCTGGTCGATCAGCAGGTTTATTTAAGGTCAATGGCGGCACTTCACAGCAGGAAATAGCTCTGGTCGATCAGCAGGTTTATTTAAGGCCCCTGGTGGCACTTCACTGCAGGCATTAGCTCTGGTCGATCAGCAGGTTTATGTACGGCCCCTGGTGGCATGCAGGACAAATCTCCTTCTATTTATAACTATTCAGTATTTAAAACCCCTTACCACTGGTGAGGCGGAAGCTTTAATACTGAAATGGCGGTTGCTACACGGTCGGAATTCCGGACAATTTCCTTCGATATTAAAACCCCTTACCACTGGTGGGGGGAAGCTTAAATAACGAAATGGCGGTCGGCGGTAGTGGTAGTGGTGGTTTTACTACGAAAGTACTGATCCTCATATGAACTTTACTACTAAAACCTAGTGTGAATTGTACGAATGCGAAAGCTAAACTTTCATGTGTTTCGGTTTAATTGCTTGTGTCATGTATCGATACTGTTATTGATGAATGCAAAACACGCCATGAGTTAATGAGTCATACGAGATGTTTGTAAAGGGTTTTCCAATAAGAGGTGTTATTTTGATATTCAAAGAAAAATGGCATTTTTTGAGAAAAATGATCGGATGTTTATTTCAATATAAAGAAGAAGGTATGTCGTTAATAATGGATCACAACATCAGCCGAATGGCCGCCACGACCACGCTTACAGGACCATATCCTTTTCATGAAATTTTCCATAACCAAATCGCAAAGTGGCTGCCCTATGTCCTCGATAGCTTCACGAATTCCATCTTTGAGATCTTGAATCGACGCTGGGCTGTTGGCGTGGACCTTATCTTTCACGTGGCCCCAAAGGAAGAAGTCGCAAGGTGTTAAATCACAAGATCTCGGTGGCCAATTGTGATCACCTTTTCGAGAGATAACACGGTCCGGAAACTTTTCCCGTAAAAGATCGATGGTTTCATTGCTTGTGTGGCACGTAGCGCCGTCTTGTTGAAATTTAACGTTGTCCAGATCAATACCATCCAATTCCGGCCATACAAAATCATTAATCATCTCTCGATAGCGCAATCCATTGACCGTAACTGTTGCTACAGCCTTATTTTCGAAAAAGTAAGGTCCAAGGACCCTGCCGGACCATAAACCGCACCAAACAGTCATGCGTTGAGGATGGAGAGGCTTTTCCACAACAACTCTTGGGTTTTCCGAGCCCCAAATGCGACAGTTTTGCTTGTTGACGTAGCCTCCGAGGTGAAAATGGGCCTCATCAGTCAAGATAATTTTTCGATGAAATTCCGGATCATTTTCATGCATTTCAAGGACCCAATCAGCAAAGACACGACGTTGTTGATGATCAGCCGGCTTGAATTCTTGTGTTAACTGAACTTTATAAGCCTTAAGACCCAAGTCTTTATGCAAAATATGGTGTAATGACGTTTGTGGAATGCCTTATTCCAAAGAACGACGAGGAATCGACAAACCTGGGTTTTCTTCAACACTTTTGTTACAACAGCAATATTCTCAGTTGTTCTTGAGCGACGTGCACGGGTTTTACTCTTCACATCACTAACTTGTCCCAACAGCTCGAATTTGTACACCAATTTCTCTATTGCAGTCCGACAAGGTGCTTCACGACGACCCAAAAATGTTTTAGTTTTACGAACCGTCTCTGCCAAATTTTTACCATTTTGATAGTGAAATAATTTCAATGCGTTGTTGAAGCGTGTATCGTTCCATTTTTATTAATGGCTAGTTTCTTTGTCAATGTCAAAGAATGACAGCTTCAAAAGTGACAGCTAGCGAAATAGCGGGCTATTCAAAATAACACCTCTTATTGGAAAACCCTTTATGTATGGATTCAAGGCCAAATGTGATGTATGCAAACATATGCACGAATTAGTTTTGCCTGCATATGTGATTTTTAAAGCGAGCGTGAATTATATGAATTCGAAATCCAAAATTGACCGTCAGTTATTTATTGGAAAAATCGATATGGCTGTATAAGAGCATGTAACACTTCGTTACAAAATATATTCTCAATTTTTAAATAATACTGATTTCAATTTTCTCAAAATTCGTTAGAATTTATTTCAATTTATACATTTATTTATTCAATTAAGGAACATTATACAAAAACATTAAAATATTTTTTTTTATAAATAAATCAAAGAACTTTATTTACATTAATTAGATGCACTAACCTGAGTCGATGATTTTGAGAATGAAACAAATCAACTTTAAACTTTTTCTTTCTTATCTCTTTAAAATTTTGAACATGTTCCCAAACGGTACTATCATTTTCGAAATTACCGACTCAATTTATACATAAACATTTCTCTTTCTATCCAATTTTCTTATTTCTTTGTGCGGTTATTATAATCTGACTAACAACAGCGTAAATAATTTTACTATTGATTAAAGTCGACGTTTTTAAACAGAATTTCTGAACTTGATCCAGCTGCCATAAAAACTGATATGGCTGCTGATTTCTTATGACAGCTGGTACATCAACATTTTTGAAACTATAGAAATATCGACTTTAATCAATTGTTACACATTGATGGTTTTTGTTTTTTAAACATCATTCTTGCGTTTTTTCTGAAAGACTCTTTAAAAAAAGGCCAAAAAATTTAGTTTGTAATTGTAAAAAAGTCTTTAAAACATTTTAGTACACTTAAGGTAAGTCTGTAAAATCACTTAACAATTTTTAGACATTTTGAAATTTCGAGAGAATTTATAATTGAATATTCAAACAGTTATGACGAGTATTTTATGTATTTACCTACAATTATATACAAATTTATTTTATTTATTTATTTCTGGAGTGTTCTCAGTTAAAAAGTAATTCTATCTAAATCTTCATTGTTAACAATCGACGTAACTGTTTAAATATCCATATATTGTGCGTTACATTCTTAAATTAGTTTTAAAAAATAAAGTAGTATAAAAGATGTTAAAAACATTAAATAAATTATAAATTATAGAATTGTAGTAGTAAGCATATATTTATGTTAAGGTATTGCATGCTACCATGTTGTCATAATGATTATTGTTACTCTTCCCCTTAAGACATTGTTGTACACACATTGATTTAAACATAAACTGAGCGCTCTCTTATTCAAACGGCTGATAGTTATCTATACATGTATTAGTTTCATTTATTCTGCTTTATCTCTCTTACTATTTTTGTATGTATTAGCGTATAGCTTGTTTTAAGAATGAGACAAAGAATAAAGAAATTCATTCCGTACATATAATAAGAAGTAGACGTGTTTAGTGATCCTCTGAATTTTTCGAATAAACTCATAGAAACTTCTTCTAAAAAATGTACTTAATTTGCACTCCCAGCATTTTTGAATAAAAAATCAAAACACTTCTTTCGACATTTTCATTTACATATTTAGTACCCTACAGTTGAAAATGATAGTTAACCCTGCGGCCACACGAGCAAGTTCTGGCTTGCCAGTAGGCTACATATATTATTTGTCAATTCTCTATCGGTGTACTTGGTGTGACGTAGGTGGCAAAAAACTTGCTAGTCAACTTGCCAGCAAGTTCACATATTTTTTTCCATTTTAACGATTTTTACAAGCTTACCTGCTTTTATCATCCAATTTGGAATTTGAAAGATGTCGGCATTAAAAAAAGAAATAAAAATCCTCGCTTCAACCAATATTCTCATTAATTTGTTCATTTTGATACATTTGGAAAAGCCTGTCAAATTACTTGCCCGTTTTACTTGCTCATTTTACTGGCTTGAAAATTCGCAAGCCAGTTGACTGGCCAATACTAAAGCCAGTACTAAAAGTTTTGAATGTGTGAGTAAAACATTTGATTGTATACCAACTTGCCAGCCAGAACTTGCTCGTGTGGCCGCCGGGTAACTATGAAAAAACGTCACAAATCTCGTTAGCATTGTTCAATGAAGAGGAAAAAGGTTCTTTTACTTTTTCAGCAGTTTTTTTTGTAAAAACTGTCAAAAATCTAGGAGTGGGGATGATATTTTGTGATTCTCACATTAAGTAAAAGAACACTTGACAGCCTTAATCTCGCAAATGCACAAAATTATGTCAAACGTCAACAAATTTCAATGTACTTCTTATGGTTCGACAGAACTTACAAAAACTGCCACATGAAATGTTTGTGGCTATAATCAGTAGACAGGGGAAATATTCTTCCCCTTCAAAAGTGACAGAACTTACAAAAATCGTAATTGTTCCTCCTTCAATAAAAGGTGTACCACTTATTTTTACCAATGAAGCCAAATATTTTGGTCTGATATTAGACAAGAAATTAAGCTGGAAACCTAATATTCAAGAAAGAGTTAAGAAAGACTACAGTAGCTCTTTTCTCTTGCAAGAAAGCCATAGGAAGCAAATGGAGTTTTCAACCTCGTAACCTATTGGCTATATAGATTCGGTCATCCGACCAATACTCATGTACGGGTTGTAGTATGGTGGACTGCACTAGAGAAAGTCACTTACTACGAGAAACTCAGCAGAGTCCAATGCACTGCATGTCTCTGCATAAGCGGGGCATTGAGAACCACACCTCAGCAGCGTCAGACACTCTCCTGTATCTGACACCCCTCGACATCTTCAG
>CAKKXW010000004.1:61492021-61509392 GCA_920937365.1 Sphaerophoria rueppellii | reverse complement strand
GTGCGTTGTGCTGAACCACATCGTTCTTCTCCTTTGTTAGAGAGTGGAAGAGACGTGAACGGGACGAGAAAGTGATTCTGCGTTTGAAGAGGTGAGAGATTGTTTCCTCTTCTTGCTACACCAAGTCGTGTTGCGTGTCTGCCTATAAGACAGTGTCCCGTAAGGACACCTATTAGGGAGCTAATATGAAGTCTGCTTTGAGATAACAAGTCCTTCGAGCGCTTTACGTCTAGTGAAGGCCAAATGAGTTTTGTGGCTGCGCACGTTGGTAAATTGTGCCACCTAGAATTTGTTATCTTTAAGGCGGTTTCTCTTAGCAGAAGTTTACGTGTAGCTATCGGTATACCTATCTTTTCCCTTTCAGGTGAAATAGGTATGACGGTTCCATTTTTAGCGAGTTCATCGGCTCTACAATTTCCTGTCTTTGTGGCCCGGCACCCAACAGAGGTGAATGTTAAATTGCTGCACCATCTCCATAAGAGACGATCGGCAATCAAGGGCCGTTTGCGATTTCGAGGGGTGTCAGATGGAGGAGAGTGTCTAACGCTGCTGAGGGTGTGGTTCTCAATGCCCCGCTTATGCAGAGACATGCAGTGCGTTGGACTCTGCTGAGTTTGTCACAGTAAGTGACTTTCTCCAGCGCAGTCCACCATACTGCAACCCCGTACAAGAGTATTGGTCGGATGACCGATGTGTATAGCCAATAGGTTATGCGAGGTTGAAAACCTGTACCTGTACCTTTCTTAACTCTTTCCTGAAAATTAGGTTTCCAACTTAACTTTTTGTCCAATGACGAGGTCTGTTTTTTGGGGATAAATACTAAGTCCACAGTGATCAGCCCATCTAGTGAGCATATTAAGTGCGTTTTGGAGGAGGTCTCTCAGCGTATTAGGATGTTTTCCTGTGATGGCGATAGCAACATCATCGGCATACGCAATCACTCTGTAGCCTTAAGTCTCGAGGGATATTAGTAGTTCGTTAAATACTATGTTCCACAGGAGAGGGGACAGAACACCACCTTGCGGAGTGCCTCTACTGACAGACCTTTTCAAACAAAAATTCCCCATCTTGGAGTTGATGATCCTGCTTTTTAGCATAAGATTAATCAACTCACAGAGTGAGTATTCAACCTTTAGGGTCGACATAGCAGAAGTGATAGCAGATGTGTCAACGTTGTTGAAAGCACCTTCAATATCCAGGAAGGCAACCCTAGTATAATCCTTTTGATCTAGGGAGTATTCGATAGTTCTTACCAGAGTATGCAAGGCCGTTTCCAAGATTTCCCTTTGCAGTTAGCATGCTAAGACATCGATAGTCTCTTATTAATGCTATTACGTATATGGATATCAATCAATCGTTCCAGCGTTTTGAGAATGAATGATGATAGGCTAATAGGTCTTAGATCTTTAGGGTTGACATGCAAGCCTTTGCCCGCCTTGGGGAATGAATATTACCTTTACTTCCCTCCATCGCTGAGGTATATATAGACCAGATCTAGACAACTTTTGAAGATCTGCTTTCCGCTTAGTTTCGTGAAAGTCGACGAAACATGGATCCACTTGTACACACCAGAGATAAAGAAACAGTCTTAACATTGGAATTCAGCCAACTAACGTGCTCCGAAATAAGCAAACGCCGTCCGATCGGCCAGAAAAATGATGACCACAGTTTTCTAGGGATTCTATTTACCGTGCGTCGTTGGCAGGGTCGAATTAGGCTACGAAATGCTGCCCCGGCCAACGTTTTTGGCCTCGTGCAACTTCTTTTCAACCTCAAATTTAAGCCAAAGGAAGAGGTCATCACCGCCTCCACGGAGACCTCTTTTGCAGACACGAAATTTCACTTTCTTATCTTAACAGTTGCAAATTCTTTGTTCCTCTTAAAAAAACTCTATCTAAGATTATTGTGAATTCATCTCATCCCACGTGAAATGAAACCAAAACAATTAGAAGAAATGCTTGTGTTCGCTTAACGGGCAGAAACACAAACAAAAAAACAAAAAAAAATGATAAATAAAGAACAAAGTGAGTTTCTAAACAAATCCCACAACAAATTGAGTTGGCGGAAAACCATTAAGCTATACCGAGCATTAAATCCACAACTCAACATAAATAAACAAAAAATAAAACAAAAGTTATTGACATATTAAACTTTCCATGCACACATCAATTTTTCATACACTCGAAATGAATTTAACACAATTATTATAGGCAGTGCATCGGCTAAACAATTTCTACTACAACTCATTTAAAGCTTGTCAAAAAAAAAAAAAAAGAAAAAATGTTGACATCAATTAGGTACTATAAAATGTCAGAGGCATAGTTAGTGTTCATAAAACTACTTTCTTTACACTTTTGTTCCCTAACTAACATCCTAACTGTCAAAAGCAATAAACTGTCACTCCGAATTATACCTCCCAACGTCCCATCGAATAAAAAAAAAAGGGAAAAATAAAATACACCTTCAGAAAAGTTGGTCGATATTCCCTTCAAACATTTTTTTTATTTCTTGTCATTCATGGCCATCGGAAACTACTTAAATTTTTTATCATTAAAAAAAATATAGTTGTAATGTTGTGAAATGCTAGGGCAGCACTTCCACATTGTTTTCATTGTTTTTTGTTCGTTTAACAAAACAAAAAAATACAGGCCTTTCCTGAGGGGAAAAAGAAAACAAGAACAAAAACCGGGAAAACGGCAAGAATACTGCATGCCCTTGGAAGTTTAATATCGACTTGATGAAGATAAAGAGAAAAAAGAAAAGTCACTGACTTTTGTTCAAAATTGAAAGATTTTACTTTCGACTATTTTATTGTTTCATATCGGGCGAGCGAAGAAGAATACACTTGACAAATGCAAACGACAGCAAAAATAACATGTTCCATAACTATACAGTTACAGTGTTCGATTAGTGTTGCATGAAGAATGGAGAGGGGTTAACAACTATAAATTTTGGATAGGCCTTTTTTATGTTGGCGACGACTTCTAGTCAAAAAGTTGGAATGAATTGTCTTAGTCATTTTCGTTTATTTTACTGCAATTATTACAAAATGAAACCACTTCCTACATCTGAATTCCAACAGGGCGACAAAAATAAGAGCGACAGACTAATTCACACGTGCCGTTGTCGCCGTGTCGCGCCAAATGTCCCTCGAAATCCCATTCAAAGCATAACAACTGGCGTCAGGCGCACAGCTTGCACTGCACACTGCAATTCCAAATTTGGTTACCTTTTCCGAAATTTCGGAATAAAATTTAAACTTTGAATAATAATTTCTGCTTTGTTTGTGAGCGAGTTTCAATTCACTCTCGATTCAATAGAACCACAACCAGCCAAATATTTATGTCCCAATAAAAGCGTTAGTTTTGCTTTTTTTATTTCTTTACACCCCAATATGGCAAAGTTGAATAAAATTTTATGACGCGAAAAGTGTTGGCGTGGAATTCTTTAAAGTTTGACTTGTTTACTTTGGCAAGAGCTGTCGCGTCGCGTCGCGTCGAGCCGTTTGTTGACCAACATTTTTACGTAAGTGATGGCAATTTTTTTGTTTGTCATTAATTGCTAGCTCAGCACTCAAGCTCCCACGGAGCCAATTTTAAATTTCTCAAAATGAAAACCCAAAACAATGACCCATGAAGTGTACCCATAACGAAGTGACATAACTTTACAAAAATTAACAGCCATACCAAGTCCCGACTCATTTCTATCTGACTTTGGTGCAAGAGTAGCTGACCGGAGAGCGCAGCTCAAAAGTCATAAAGAAACACTTAACCAACAATAAACTTCCTTTTCCAACAACTAGCCAAAAAATAAAAACAGAAAAAGCAAGAGTAACAACATTACCGAACATACGGAAAATCTCCGGAAGTTTTTAATTAAGTTTTTCGAGATTTTGTAAGACCATGAGTCCATGACACACGTAAAACAAAACACGTCTTCCTTCTAGTTGAATTTCGTCTTCGTCTTCTTTTTTTCTTCTCTTTCCTTCTTCGGTTTAATTGAGTTCGTCCAATTAAGTTTCTTGAAGGAGAATTTTGTTGTTATTTTTCGTAGTCATCTGTCGTTGTTGCTGTCAGAAATAATTTTTGATGTAAGACGCACATAAACGCTTGATTAAGTAATACTATCAAATTTCATCATAACAAAGTTGGGCGCATATTAAAAAGAAGAAATACAAATTTGAGTGAAGTCATCGGTTGTTTGTGTTTTCATTTGGATTGTTTTGGGCTGGAGAGTTTAATGAATTTGTTTGTGAATTCTTGAGTGACAGACTTTCGGTAGTAAACAAAATTTTGATTACAGTAAAAATCTGTAAATGAACAAGGATCAAATGCAATACCTACACTTGCATTAGCTTGTGACTTTGGGTACTATAAGGCACGTTTTGACAAAGGAGTTATAGAAATTGAAAAACGATTTCTAATTGAAGACACAATCCATTCGCATCCCAGGCTCAAATCAACGCGACTCTCTTGTATACAACAAAAACATTTTCTACTAGCCATGGGGTCAAACTCGCCTGAGAAGAGCTCGATAAAAAGCAAGGAGAAGGTTCGAAGACCAGAGTACAGGGCGTGGAAGAGAAGTGGACACGCTTCAAAACAATGTCATTCGTGCATACTGCCATCATTATTGTTAGCAGGATTCACGGTTTAGCTAAGATAATTTAAGGCGCAAGATAAGAGAAGAAGCTTTGAACAAAGTCTCATGCTTTTTTTATGTACTAATAACACTTTCCCATACGAAAATGAACTGTATTCTATACAATTCACACTCACTCCCAACGGAAAATATTATACTTAGACTACTACGATGGTGCTAAAATCGCCTCTACTACTATTTCTGAATGATACCCGGAAGTAGTTCGACAATTTCATAATCGGAACTTCCCAGCAGCCGCTAAGGGTAGCGTCCCCGATCAACGCACCATACCGATTTTTTCCAAAGAGCTGTCAGAACATACCGGAACAGCAATCAACGGCCGTCCTGTAGGATTGCATAGTATTGTAATCTAAGGTGTTATTGGGTTAGAAGACCAAGAATTGAAGTTTCTTGTTCCTTCAATAAGAGCAAAACCTCAGCTGGAAACTAAAAATCATATAACAAACTACATGGAAAAAATTAAGCAGCGCCTTGGAAAAAAACATTATCTGTGAAATATGAAGAAGTAGGAAGCGAGGACAACATCATTCACTGAAAAAAAAAAACTTTCCAAAGGCGTTCTAGAGCGATACCCGATACAAGGAGCAGTTTTGTGAATTGATCGACGATCAGCTTACCGAATAAATAACGGATCCACCATTTCAAGGTGACAATCTCGTTCTGCAGTCACCAACCTTTCAAGAGGTCAAAAGATCCCTAAACCTACTAAAGGACAATCAAGCCAAGGTTTACACGTCCCAGCACAGGCCGTCTACTACAACATAGGCAGGGTAAAACTTTATAAAGCTATTCACCAACCCAAATAAACTGAAAACATTAAGTAGGTTGACCATGACCAACGTTTCAAGCCAAATTAAGGTATCCGAACTGCTTACCAGACCCGTCAACATTTTCCTTGGACTCCGAAAAGAGGGTGGATTGGCCTGCCTTCTTTTCCTCGTGGCGTTGGAGAATGCAATCGCGACTTTGGAACATTAACAACAGAAACTATTGTCAACAAGTCAATACATCAACATCTTTGGAAGGAACGCGGGCGGGAGGTCAAATCAAAAAGAACTTACTTTCGTCAATTAATACTTCACTTACAGATCCAAGACTTTGCTGTTTAGCCAAAGGCACTCTGAACTCTTAGTCGCGTTCGACAGAAATTTCTAGCAAAGATGGACGATTTCGGGGACGGTTTAATCATAAGATATATCAAAACTACCGCAAAACGGATGTGATAACAAAAATTAACCCATATCGTATGTGTGAAGACTGAAGAGGGACTAGTCTACAGATCAAAAACCTGACATGCGCAGATAAAGGCAAACACTTATTCAGCCAGGCCGACGATGATGAACTTATAGGACTTGAATCGTTGACCCAAGTCGTGTCTTTAACGTGGCCCTCACGACGACAGTTTGAAAGTGCTAACATAAATAAAATAAATAGAGTGGCGCGACAGCTCTTGTAGAGCCAAGGCCTAAGTGGTTTACTCTCATCAACAATTCTCTAGGTGTGTGTGAAGAATTGAGGGGACCTACATTTTTACGCCGATTCCGAACGGCAAAGTTGAGAAGCACTTTTTCATCACAGATGATACTCTTGGAACTTTGGTCAGTTCTTCGCAAGAGGCAGTGTCCGTGAAAGATGAAATAAAAACTTTGGGCCCGAGTAGGATTCGAACCTATGACGTTCTGCTTAGCAGCCAACGCTCCTAACCACTAAGCTACAGGCACTACTAGCGCTAACATATAAGACACAAATAGCAGGCACACAAAGGCTCTTATTAGAAAACTCGTTAACAGGGCAAGCTGTTTCGCGAAAAAGGATTTATGGCAAATTTTAATAAAAGTTTTCTTTGGCCTTCAGTCAAATTATTATTTACCTTATGACTGTGAGCAGGGTCACCGTTTTCGAACGAGCTTAACAGCATCAACGAGTTATACAACAGGTGAACTCGTCAAACTCTCAAACAAACGGGTCAGAGATTATGTTTTAATTGCGTAGTTAAAAATATGACACAAAAATTATAACGAAACTATTTTACTTTGAATCTCTTCAACCATGCGAAACTTTCCTCAAAATTTCATTAAATAATAAAGTTGGTAATAAGAAATAAAAAAAAAAAAACATAATTTTTGTCAGACTTTTATTGCTCTCATCAAAAGCAATGAAAATGAATTGGCGCTACTCTTTTACTGTCAAAAAAGACAAAAACGGAGATAACCCAATGCCAAAGGGTGACAGATAAAAAAAAAAAAAATAAGAAAACTCAGTCCATGGAGTATAGTTTGTCCACGACAATCACCCGTCTGTCGGTCGGGTTGGTTGGCCCTCGTCAAAATTCGTACACTGACACCAACTGCAACTTCATTTAACAATCTAAGCACGATAAAATACAGTGGAGCAGACTGCCCCATACTTGACCCATAGCTTAAATGAATAAATCTTCTTTCTTTTTCTAACCAGTTAAGTCCAACTTCACACCACAATCTCATGTCGAGGGAAAAAATTCCATAAAGCATTCCAAGCATACCTATACTCAACTTGACTGTTGTCCATGGTCTATGTGCGGCGCTGCCACTGCTGCCCGTCATCATGACTGATTGACGTCTTTATTGTGCATTAGATGTGATAAGTGTTTAGCGAACTGCTGCGGCCGGATGAATGACCGAAGCGTGTGCTCCATGATAAACTCAGACTGCTTCTCTATAGCTTCTAAACTAGTCAAACCAGCCAACCATATAGAAGATAAACGCTATAGACATCAATTCAGGAATTTTCGGCGGCCGCCATTGCCGACATTCACGATTTTGCTTAGCAAAATTGCTAGAGTCAGTTGAGTTTGTTGATGATAGAGAAAAATGCAAGCAAATTGATGTGCCATGGGTGCCTTATGGGCCATTAAATGATAGCATCTATGTGCCTGAATTCAAGTGAAGGCTAATTAATTTCTAGAGAGAACATTCAGGGAGGTGTATGTCTGTAGTTCTAGGAAATCCCTACAGAGCTTTGAAGATCACATGCATTGAAACAAGTTGACTAATTCAATTGAAGCCGCGGAAACCAAATTGGGGTATGGTATATTGGCGTGTCGAGAACTAACGAGCAGGTAGATGCAAAGCTGTAACGAACCAGTGGAGAGCAGTGCCCTGTCGACTTTTCGGGAAATATTAATAACTTCAGAGATTGAAGTGAGGTTTCCAACCCAGACAAGACATTAAAGACAGACGATTATAAGTGTTATGATGAAGCTTTATTCCCAGGAATTAACATTTCAAGGCATGAAATACGGGTTTTGAAAGGGATTCATGTTTATGTTAAATGAAGTTCACACCGGAAGAGAAAACACTACACAAAAGTTTGCAACGTGTAACCCATGTATCCAAGGGCATCTGATGTACAGTAACTAGGAAACATAATTCACTGGAAATACCTAGACACATGTCGATTCTCGGAAGGAATTTTTACCAATTATGACAGACAGTGACTGTCCCACGTTCGTTGGAGAAAGTTCTGGTAAATTTTTATTTTTTCGACACTGGCAGACATTATTACAAGAGACAGATGGAGGAAGGAATAAAAGACAAAATTAGAAAATGTACCATAGCGTGCCCCTGCACCGTAGGCCTCAAATTCAGGTCTTTTACGAATACTATCAAAATCCGATGATGATGCGTAAGAGAAGAATATTCAACATCGAACAAGGATGTTCTTGACTAGTTAAACAACAACTTTGCTCTCACTCGAAATTATTCGACTCTCAACCTAGTCGCATGTTAGCAGAGGAGTAATTGTTATAGCTACATTAATTTTTTTTTTGTTACGTATACGCCGTAGTGAGCGTCAGAGTTATATATATATATATAGAAAAGAGTTAGTCAGTTGCCAAAGCCACCATCTCACGTTCGTTACAAAGAAGGTTCTAAGCTTTGGTGCGTATCATGAGACAAACATATGGAACTAAGTACAATTCTTAACATGATCATTACCCATTTCTCAGTGCAAGCCGCAGAATTTTCTCCTTTAACCAAATAAATCTAAGGCCCACCATTTTCTCAATCAAATGAAAATCTCTTCCAAAACACAAAACAGCAGACTTTACCTTCCTGCCAAGTACACCAAGCACAAGCTAAGCTCCCATTTACAATATGTACAATTCCTTCTTTGGATAACAAATGGTCACTGCACATACAAAAAAACTGGACAAGAAAACAACTTCTGGTAAACAAACGAATAAACAATAACTAACCGCCAAGCAATAGCTCGCTAAGCTGTTTGTTCCCAATGTATCAACTGAAGTCCGGAAATCGCACAAAACTCGATGTTGTTCGTTTGTCTGTTTTTGGTGTCGTCATATAATAGCAAACGTCCAGCAACAAACACATTTACTTGGCTTCTTTCCGGGGAAAACATTCTTTCGCTGGTTTTTCGAATCTTAGGGAATAGCTTCAGGTCTTGGATTTATATGTCGGTATACAATAAGTCCAACCTGGAAATTTGAGGTGTAATCGCCTCGTTTAATGGCTTATAAAATCAACTCTAAATCGACTTAGGGACGGTGTAGGTTTTAGACTATGTGGCGACACAATAAAAAGCGACGAGCAAGTATTGAAACTTCGCAAATAACGTTTGGTGTTGTTGTTATGTTGACTAATTCGTTTGAAAATTCCTCAATGTACATCGAAACATTGCGGAGTGTTCCAGAGCGTTAATTGGTGTTAAATGCTACTTTCTCTTCGTTGATGACTTATTCACAAGAAATAAAAAAGATTTTGAAGAGCTTAAAAGGAGTTTGATGATTAATCGATTTTTTGTTCGCTAATGTCTAAGCTTAATGATGTTACCACCTTCCATGACACTAATAATTTCACTCACGAATCAAAAATAGTAGGTTCCTAATGAATGACAGTTATGGAACAGGCAATTATAAGAGCATTGTTGACGACATTGTGCCTAGTGACCGGAACACAACCTCCGTTTTCATCTTCATTATCACAAGACATACAGCGCGCGATGCGGTACACATTTGCATTTTCATAAAAGAAATTAAATTTTAAAATTCTTTTGTGAATTAGTTTCGCTCCATATAATAAAGTTTGAATTCGAAAAATTATGCTGCAAATGCAGTCTTTCAACATTATCAGATGGAATTTTAAACTGGTACTAAATTTTGTTGATGAAGTTTTGGACGAACGATAGGTTAACAGTTAATCTTTGAGTAGTTCTTACTTTAATCAAAAATATGAAAAAAGAAAACGATAAATCTTGATTAATGTAGAAAGAGACATTTGGTTTTAATTGTGGCAAACCTGTTGAAAGTAGAAAGTTAATTGCGATATTTGAAGGCGGGTTTATTAGACGTCAAATTTTGATGATAGTAAGCTGATATTCTTGTTTATGCTGTTCTGAACTTAGCCTAGTTTATCTTAGTGGCATCGAAACTGGTTATAAATTAAAGTACATTTAATTGAGGAATAATTCCAGAAAAGTAATGACAATATGCTTTTATTTTAATGACAACAAAAAGAGGTTTATTCATCGTCATAAAAAAGAAATATTCAAAAAACGTTGCGTTTTGCGTAAAGAAGGACTCGAGCTGGTTGCGATTTTTGTAAAAAGAAAAAAACAGATGAAGATCGACTTTTCAGAGAAAAAGAGAGAAAGCTCGAGAAGCGCAATGTCGAGGATATAAGAGATAACCCAACAGGGATGAGTTTTAAAAATAGAAACCCTTTGAACTGCACCCATTACGGAGTCATAACCCTTTAAACTGCACCCATTCCGGAGTCATAAACGTTATTAACGTCGCACAGTGGCCCGTTTAGGCGAGGAACGTGGCAATAATCATTTTTCGCGTGATTTTATTTTGAAAAAGTAAAAATCACATTTTGTTAAGAATTGTTCAAAGTGTAAGAATCCAAAAACAAAAAAATATTAGATGAACGGTTCGGCTTGAGGAGCCGATCAGTTTATTTTTTTGTTTATTGTTGCACTTCGAACTTGAATATTTGAAAAACGATGCAAGTAAATCCATTTATTTTTTTTTTTTTGTTGAAAAGTTTGACATTATTTAAATCAAATTTTGAAAAAACAAAATGCATATCTTTTTTTAATGAAAAAAAAACACTTTTTGCACCTATTTTTGAATTTTAACTTGGCTCATATAAAAAAACGTCAAAACCCGTCAAACCAAACTAAGTGAGGGATGAATGCCCACATATTCCTTAACATGTCCTCAAAAACTCAGCTGCGTAAAGTTGCATAAAGCCGAGTTATGGCAATTTAATTGGTTCAAGTCAGTTATTATTCATTTTTTTTTAGTTTTTTTCATATGAAAAGAATATAATTAATTTTTTTGTCGCAACCTTTATTTTTTATTTGCATGACTTAATTTAGGTATTTAAATAAATGCAATGAGTGAAATAGCTAAAAAAAATTATGGTTTGGGGATTACCTATTTCTAAAAAAAAAATAATAAAAAAACAATGATGACCTTCCGAGATCATCAAGTGGATCAAGAGGGAGACCAAAGATGCAATTTGAAGAATGTGCAGCGTATACGAAAAGGCAAAAGTTATTGCATGTCACAGAAGGGATAACAACCGAAAATCTTTGTCAAACTTTAGAATGGAGATACCGTCAGGAAAATGAAAATACGAAGATTTTTGTTGTCAAAGCACTATCAGCTGCAAGTCCAATTCGAGTACAATGAATAAAAGAAAGTATTCCAACCCCTCAAAGTGATCCAGTAAAATTTACCAATTAAAATGCATTGGCATTGTTTATTGATTTAGGTCTATTGAAAGAAAAATATAAGATCTTGCGGACATCATTGCGAAAGCACAATGTAGATATTTTGCCATCCTACAATACCATTACAATGGCAAAAAAAGGAGGCAGTTCCCAAAAATTTGGAAATCACGGAAGTATCGGCAAAAGTCAAGCTTCAGGACATCATGGATCATACAGCAAAGAGATTGTTACAAACCAAAACCGAGAATCAGCTTCTTGAACTACCAACAGATCTTACATTAAGGAGCAAATGGGGTTGCGATGGATCATCTTACCAAAGTGCGTACAAGCAAAAAATTAACTCAACAGGAAATGAATCGGACGAAAACATGTTTATGGCATCAGTTGTTCCACTCAGGTTAAATTGCCCAAATGGTGAAATTTGGAGAAACCCTCGGCCATCATCAGTTCATTTCTGTCGACCTATTCAATTTCAATATTCTAAGGCGTTCATATAAATATGACGGTCAACGATGTCCGGAATCAAATATTAAATATTCAACCAACAGCTTATAAAGTAAATGAAGAAGTTACATTAATAGTTAAACGCGAGTTCTTTTTAACTATGATTGATGGGAATGTTTAAATGAACTAACGGAAAATAGATCAACACGGTCATGTCCTATTTGCAAAAAAAAAACTCAAGAGAAGTGCATTAAGCACAGAATGAAGGAGATATTACGGACGAACATAACTACGAGTATGGGATTTCTCCATGACATGCTAGAATTAGGTGCATGGAATTCATTTTGAAACTTAGCTATACGATTGCTAAGGAAGGAGAGGATAGCTCTATTGGAATCAAAGAGTTAGAAAAAAAGAGGAAGCAGGATATTCAAAAGTGTTTCCATGAAGAACTTGGACTTGATGTGGATAAACCGTTATTTCCTCTCCTGGTGTTTAAAAATTAAAAACAGATTTCGATGTAAAAATATAACCGCACAATGCAAATCTCTTTGAAGCTGCATTCAGTCAAGTGCTTTCAAATAAAAAGCAACAATGCCACGTGGTACGCATTTAAGCGAAATTGAAAAAGGTAAAATCTTGGCTTTTCGGTCAAGCGGCCTTAGTCTTAGGGCTATTGGAAGACGAATTTCACGATCGGATTGTGTCGTTCGAAATTGTTTAAAACATCGAGAATTTTATGGGACAAAAATAAGACCCGTGCGTCCGCAGAAGTTGACACGTCGCGAAAAGAGGCGTTTAATAAATGCTGCATTCAATTCGGTGCATGCTTTGCCAGAATATCGTAACGAATTGGGTTTAGGAATTTCGGTTTCAACCGTTTATCGTGCTTTAAAAAGCAGTGGAGTGATTGTTCGGGGAAAAATGGTGCCAGTTCCAAATTTAATAGCAGCCCACAAACAAAAAAGATTGAAATTTGCCCGCAAAAACAAATCGGGACTCGAAACCCGTAAGTGACTTTCTATTAATCTACACTAAAATCTCGTTATTCCAAATGGCATACTGGAATGAATGTTTTTTATTAGGTTATTTTTAGTGATGAAAAAAAGTTTAATCTCGATGGACCAGATGGTTCTAGCGGATATTGGCACGATTTGAGGAAAGAGAAAAAGTTATTTTTCCAAGAGGAATTTTGGTAGTGGCAGCTGTATGGTTTGGGGGGCCTTCTGCGAGCGTGGTAAGGTTGCACTTGCCTTCACCTCTACCAGAATGAACAGTTCTGACTACACTTCGGTCCTTGAGGAGAATTTGGTACCTTATTTAAGACGATTTCGCCGAGTTGAGCATGTTTTCCAGCAAGTCAATGCCCCAATTCATGTAAGTCGTCAAAGTTTGGATTGGTTCGAATCGAAAAACAATAATTTGATGTAGTGGCCGTCACATTCTCTAGATTGCAACCGCATCGAAAATCTTTGGGGAATTTTAACTAGCAAAATTTATGCCCATAATAAGCAATTTGCTAGTGTTGCTGAGCTGCGAGAGGCAGTTGTGACAGAAGAACGCTTTAGACAACTCCATATTGAAAAATCTAGTTAATAGTATGCCAAAAAGAATTCTAAGATTGGTGGAAAATAGAGGCAACAAAATAGCATATTAATTTTTTGTTAAAAATGAACTTAAAACAAAGAAAAAACAAAAAACAATAAATGCGGTTATATTTTTGCAATACATTAAAACCCGTTTTTAATGTTTAAACACCAGGAGAGGAGATAACGGTACTTTATTTTCTTCTCAATTTGCTTGATCAGTGATGCAACTCAATAAAAAAAATAGTAAGGAGCAACTCCTATTGTAGGTTTTCTTTTAAATGAATTTTTTGGGGTGCGGTTATACTTATGCAAGGCACTGTACATGCTCTGTTCTCTGTTCTTTTTAATTCACGGCGTGTTCTTAGTTAAGTTTTGTGATAATGTCGGATGAAGCAGTCTCTAACACGTATAATGCAACCAAAACAATGCTTAAAGTTCTCGTATCACAAAATCGAGGTTTTAAGGTTGCTCATTTAAATGCTCAAAGCTTAATTAAGAAAATTGATGAGTTTCGAGATTTGTTTGAGGGATCGGGGGTTGATGCTGTTTGTGTATCTGAAACCTGGTTTAGAAATTTTAACGATAAGATGTGCTCCACTAAAGGGTACAAAGTCATTAGAGTAGATAGACAAGATCGTATTGGAGAAGGTGTAGCAATATATTTAAGAGACACTTTAAAAACCAAAATCATATACTGCTCTTCGCCGAACAGTGCTTTTGAGTGCCTCTGTCTGGAAATTTTAAGTAATAACGAAAAACTTCTGCTTGGTGTAATTTATAGACCATATTCTTATATAGATTTATCACCACTTAACTCGTTTTTAGAAGAATATTCAGTGAATTTCCAAAATATAATATTTTCTTTCTTTGTAGCGATTTCAATAGCAATCTTTTACACGATGACTTTTACACTTGGGTCTACCAGTATCGCGACTTTAAAAACATTGATTACACTGATCTGCAAACAGACATTCAAGGTATCGGTTGGCAAAGAATTTATTACTTGATGTCACCAGATGAACAGGTTGACTTTCTTCAGAACAACTTAAGCTGTCTTTTAAATCTACATGTACCTTTAAAAACAAAAGAGTATTCGTACAAAATTAATCCCTGGTTTAATAATGACATTCATCAAGCAATTTATCAACGAAACCTTGTTTATGACCGATGGAAACGCTTCAGAATAGCTGATGACCGCCAAGAATATCGGAGGTTGCGAAATAAATGTGTAGCGCTGATAGGTACTGCCAAAACGAGATGGAATGTGAGTCATCTTAGCCTTTCTCAAAACGGGCGAAAACTCTGGAAAAACCTCCGAGAGATTGTTATTGGCAAACAGTTTCACTCGGACGTTGAGATCGATTGCAATGATATGAACTGAAAATTTGTATCGTTAGTCCCTCAACCTTCATCAAATTATACCTGCAGGTCATTGCAAATAAGACAATCCTTGTCTTCTATACGTAATACCGATGGTCTCTTTAATTTTTCCAGAGTTTCATCCGAAGATGTTGTAGAAAGTTTCATATCAATTAAGTCGAAAGTCGTTGGGCTCGATGATTTGCATCCCACATTTTTGAATGCCATCCTCCCTGTGATTCTCCCATTTGTCACACACTTGATAAATACTATCCTGACAAAGAGCCTGTTACCTTCTCAGTGGAAAGTTTCCAAAGTTATACCAATTCCCAAAAACAAAAACGAATTTCGACCTATGTATTTCTATTTTACCATTTATTTCAAAAGAAGCTAAAAGGCTAATGCATAGACAAATTACTACTTATCTCAGAAATAGCGATCTTCTGTCACCCAAGCAATATGGCTTGTGTGCGAATCATAGCAGTACTTCTGCGATCATCGATGTCGTTGAGCAGATAAGAAAAGCGTTAGATGAAAATAAAGTTACTTTTTTGGTACAACTCGATTACTCTAAAGCTTTTGATACCATCGACCACTCTATTTTGTGTTCTAAACTATTACGTCAGTTTAATTTTGGTATTGAGCCAGTGAGATTACTTTACTCCTATTTAACTGGAAGGAGACAGGCAGTGGCTGCGAGTGGTTGTGTGTCTGAGCTTCTTTCACTTGAGCGCGGTGTTCCACAGGGATCAATTTTGGGTCCGCTTCTGTTCTCAGAATATATCAATGATTTGCCATTGATATTGAGTCACTGTGAAACACGCATGTTCGCGGATGATGTTCAGTTAATTAAGCATTGCCACCTAGGTCTCATTGAGGATTGTGTTGAAAGTATAAATACTGAACTAAAAGCCATTTTTGAGTGGTCCAGCATTAATGGTCTTCTACTTAATCCAAATAAAACAAAGTGCCTTGTTATCTCAAAAACATTGCTTGATTTGTCTTATTTTCCAGTTCTTGAGGTAAACGGCACTCCAGTAGAATACGTAGACAAGGCAAAGAACCTAGGTGTTTATTTCAATAGGACCCTTACCTGAAATAATCACATAAATGCAGTGGTAGGAAAATCATATGGTGTGCTTCGAAATTTATCAGTTTCCAAAAAATTCATTCCACTTAATATAAGAAAAATGCTTGTCAAATCGCTTGCTATGCCCATACTTACACACGGATGTGAAGTATATTGCAACTCCGATGTAGCAAGTATAATGTTGTTTTTAACAATGCTATTCGATATGTATATGGGTTGGGACGATATTGCCATATCTCAAATTATTCGAAGAGCATATTTGGTGTTACTTTTGAAAATTTTCTAAAAATAAAAACTCTTACAAGCCTTTTCAGCATTATTCAAACACAGAAGCCTCCCTACCTCTTTCACCAGATTCAATTCTCAACTTCCCATAGAAACGAGCAGTTTCTTATTCCTCGATTTTCATGTTTCACTTCAGAAAGACAATTTTTCATTAACGGTATTCGCTTATGGAACGCACTTCCGCGTGAAATTAGAAGAACAGACTTATTGGTTGTGTTTAAGAGATCTTTGTTTGCTCATTTTGCGTCATCTTAATTGACTTGCTCTGCAAAACTAGTGCTTGACAGCTCAGGCTGTAGTAATCAAGTGACATCTGCTTGCTCAGATTGTTTTTATTACTAGCAACTGCTACTGCTGTTTCAGGTTGCAGTTACTAGTGGCCTCTGTTATTTCAGAGTGCTTGCTATTCACAAGTTAAAATAGTGTTGCCAACTGAAAGTAAGCTTTAAAAAAAAACACCCTGTATAAATACCGACCGCAATTTTCTACATCAAAAGGATAATACTTCTCTAAAATGAACCATGAGAGACCATGTACTTTAAGATAGCGGTAGGGGCTTGCTTTGCCCTTTACTATTGTGAAGGAGTAAATTATAAAATGTCCATAAAATTTCCTTTTGCTTTCTTACTGTCTTACCCACAAAACTTCCTTAGAAGGGGTTGAAGGGTAATTCTTAAGAAATTGTATCGTTGCATATTCATTGTTCAATGAATTCTCTAAACGTTTTAAAAAGAGTTGGTTCAGTTCTGAGCTCCCTCTGCATGTTTGTTCATCAGCTTAGGTCATTTGACCTTAAGTTTCAATGTATCTGTCAGTTCAAGTTGTTGTAATGACTTAATGAAACACCTCCAGATGTATCTACTCCATCCCGACATCTCTTCGAATACTAAACAATGTCCATAAAAAATCATCGACTACCATCAAACAAAAGCAACTCCATAAGAATGCAGGACTTATACCAAGTTTTTTTTTTTTTTAACTAGCCCCAAGCCAAACAATACCGAACATAACTTTTTGAATGCCAACATGTTGGCCGTTGGTTTAAGAGCAGAAGAATGCAAGCAGTGTATAATGATATCCCTTTTACAAAACCAAAGTTATGCCTCGATGGTATCCATAATGATGATGACTAGGTACTCCCGACACACAACGATGATGATGATGATAGTATTTTCGTTTCAATGAATAGCTCTTCCATAAC
>CAKKXW010000004.1:61371532-61477803 GCA_920937365.1 Sphaerophoria rueppellii | reverse complement strand
TAATATATGAAATATAAGTTTCACACATAATTAAATTTCGTCGGGTCATCATGTTTTAAAGAACCCGTTGGTATTTAATCTTCTGTAAAAAAGGCTAAAAATTTTCTTAATAGAAATCTACCCCAAATAATACAGTAAGTTTTAAGCTAAAAATGAAAGTGTTGACGTAAAAAAGGACTCTTTGACCCTTCACATTTGCTACTTACACCATTAATCAAAAATGAAACAGTTAACTTCCTTTTTTGGACGGATTAGCATCTGTTTCTCTTTATATACACTAACGGTAATCTTTTAAGATATTTTTTTCTCAAAAGTCTTGGAAGATTTCTTTATAAAAATTCAGATCCCCATGAAAACGATTACCACATTCATCGTTTACACTTCCCAGTTTCTCAGGAAAAAATGCAGTTGTGAAAGTAAAAATCGAATTTTGAATGACATAATAAACCCCATCTAAAGATAATTCTTTTAAAAATCGGAAAAAATGTCTTCTAATTTATGGTTGCCCAAGAAATTTTGTACTACTGGGCTGCTTTAAATTAATACACACTTTGAATATAAAGTATATAATGCTCTAGTAGTGGCACCAGGCTGAATTTTGAGTGGAACCTGTTATTACCGCTAGTAGTTATTTGCTCGTATTTTAAAAAGAATCAGAATAGGGGCGCTGTTGTCGATTCTTGATGATGCCATTACTAGAGCAGTATATGTACAAAGATACGAAGTATCTTTTTCGACATTGGATAAACGACCATCAAAACGTTCATCTTTTCTTATCCGGGACCCACAAAGATTCCTTCTTTGACTTTAATATCAGAAAGATTGGGGAAAAATGGTTTTTAGTGTTTAAGACTCGTTTAACGGATTTCACGAATATACCTCCCGCTCTTTAATTGGAAAATTTTACCTAAAATATTATAAAATTTATTTGGATTTAATTGAAACTATCTTTTAAGATAGTTTAAAGCCAATCAAAATGCTAACTTATACGATTAATACAACAAAAGCGAATATTAACTTAGTACCAGTTACAAGGCAACGTTATAATTTAATGAGGATGTAGTAAAAAAACTAGACGTGATAAAAATATATTTCATATACTGTTATAATATGTGGGATCATAGAAACCAACTTCAGTATTAATTGTCCTTGGGTAAAAGATTTTTTTTATTTTTGTAAACTAGTGTAATCAGTCATGGAATTGCATTCTTCTAAACGGATTTTTATTAATTTTCGAAGCAAAGCAATCTTCCTTGTTAGTCCCGAGTCTTCATATAAATCTTTTCCATATCGCATATGCAGTCTTCTCATTTTCAATGTGGACAAAAAGAGAAAAATGATAAAACTATTTTAGCTTTAAGCTTTTGCTCTCTCTTCATTATCCATTTCCGTCACAGGGTCGGTTATGGTTCCTTCCAAATTATTAAGTTCAAGAACATTCATCATTGCATATTTAAAGGTGTGGAAATTTTCTCCGTTACGTAATTTTTCAAACGATTCTTGAATCTTGATGCCCAATTTTATTTTCAGTTCAGTATTTCGAATGACGATTTTGCAGAATTTTCTTTCCAGGAAACTTCAAACGAATTGAAATCACCTCAACAAATAGGAAAAAGGAAACTAATTAAAATTCAAGCCGTATTTCTTTGTGGTCCCCTGGGCCCATAACCTCTTGGGATATTATTTGAGTAATGAGAAGATATTATGAACGTTATAATAATATATTTAATGAAGAATTGAAGAACATACATATATTTTGATATAATAGTATTAAATTTAGAGTATACTATGATATAAATATTTAAGAGGAGTTGTTTCAAAACAAGTAGAAAATACATACGAACATAATAATATTTTAACACAAACATATCCTCGAGTATAACATCAACTCACCCGGTATTGAAACGCACGTCAGTGGACACGTCCCCGTATGCAGATAATCTAATAACACTCGAAACGTTTCTGGATCAAATTCAATTATACTGAATTCTGTTTGTGCAAGTTTTGCTCTGTCGACTTTTTGTGCGTCTGCGCAAACTGACAGCCGTGGAACGGCTAGCTGATTATTTCCGGGTTTGTCTTTACCATCTTTGTCCTTACTTTCACGATCTACATATTTGTTTTAGGTTTTTTTGTTGTATATATATTTTTTCGTTTAAAAAAAAAATGTTCTTACTTGAACAATCCTGTGAGGATATCCATTTTTTTTTGTCCTCAGGATTAAGAGAAGTATTTTTGTTTCTTATCGATCGCCCCCAGCCAGCAGTAATTGTTCCGAGACGTGAAAACGCTCGCTTCACCATTGGCGATGAGGGGACACTCTTTGGTCGGGCTGATTCAATATCGGGAACTGTAAGGTAATTGTTACTTTTGGGTTTTTGATTTTGCGGTGAAACCAAAGATGGGGCTGGCCTAGCGAAGATTTCAGCGACGGGAATTTGAGGAGATCCAAATCCAGTTTGGATTCCATAGAGCATTTCCTAAAGCGGAAAGAAAAAAAAATTAATGTACGATGGTAACCTGAAAAGCCTTAAAAGCGTTGAAAGGTTTTGTATTAGGAATGTCAACAAATATCAAGAAAGAGCAAAATCATAGTAACTTGAACAACAAGTTTGACTGTTTTCCAAGCCAGTTGCCAACTTTAAGGTTAATAAGTTTAATCAATACTCAACAAATTAACATACTGAAAAATAAGAACCGTTATTTTTTTTCGTGAAGGCAATGGAAATGGAAGACCGATTTACAGAATTTGTGAAAACAATTCGTCGAACTAAAATTGGGTTGCCGTAGGTAAACGCCAAAATTGGTTTTTGAGTTTGATATGCAGTCTTACGTTTTGGAAGGTGCTCTTTCCAAATCTTTCATCCTCTTGGCTCTATCTCTTTCCATTGCGGAGATATTCGGAATGATTTTTACGTATATAGGGTAGACTGGGTACGGTTGAACAAGGCCGGTTGAAACAAATCAAATTTTCCAGGAACAGTAAGGATACGCGAACGTTTGTCAAAAGCAAACGAAGCGAAAACACAGTGCCACTGATCAGTTATAAAAATATGGGAAAGCTTGTTGTCAAAATGCAGAATATCTTTTATTTTTTCTTTCGATACTACCTTAAGTTTTTTTTTTTTTATAATCAACGCGCACTCAAGGGCGCGTGCCAATGAATTTCATAGGTTTTATCCTGTTATATCCGAAATGGACAAGAAATATTTTCAAGCTCTTTTAAATCAATTGAAACAATGAATATATTACATACTTTTTGTTATTATTTTTTTTTTATTGCTTTGTTAAGTTTTTTTTTTTTCTTATAATTTGCACACACTAAAAGGGCTTTTTATACCCTTATTATGCCAGAGACATAGTGAGTGCATTCAGAAAAGATGAAGGGGTTTAAAAGTAAGGGTCGTTGTACATTGGTTTTGAATTCATCAACATTGCCACAGAGGAGGTACATATACCTAGACCTAGAGTCACAACTAAAGGCATTTTGCTCTCTTTCGACCTAAAACATTAAATTTGATAAAATATCCATATCAATGCGATTGTGTAGGTTTCTCAATGTATTTCAAATGGGGCGAACCAACACATGAGCATTGGTATGGATTGACACAGATTCACGGACACAAGAAAAGAGAGTAAATTGCAAAATTTTTTGGACGGTGATTTAAAAAAAAAGAGAACAAGTTGCGACTATAGGGAATACCTCCTCTATGAACATTGCAATGACTGGGAAAGACAGAGTGTGGAAAGAAATTCCACATTCGCGAAGTACGGCTAGAGAACGATTCTCTATATTTAAGAGTGCGTCCGAAGTTGGGCTCGAGGGTAAACTGATGGGCATTCCTGGAAGCGCGGGTATTACGGTTGAATTGTTTAAGGGGAGGAATGCAGCTGGCTATTTCTCTAGAGCATTTACCGTAGAAGAAACGATAAAACAGAGAGAGACACAAAACGTAACGACGGTGGTCTAAAAGAGTGAATAAATCAGTGATGTCTCTATCAGCGATCATTCTTACGGTTCTTCTTTGAAGAAGGGGAAACAAAATTCTTGCATCGTCTTAAGAAACCTAAACATCTTGCGGCATTTTTGGCGACATCGCATATGTGCACAAGAGGTGGTCAGTGATGCACATACCGAGAATCTCGAGATGTTCGGTCTCATTGATGCAAGTGCCACTCATGGAGATTGGCAGGGGGTATACCTCGCTTCAAAGATACAAGGCAGCATTGCGTTTTCGAAGCATTTTGTTTTCCCTATTGTACACTGCAGTGTAAGTCTGAGTTTAATGAGCTTATCATATTTTGCCATTGCCGTTCCACATCCGAAGAGGAGGGATGTTAGTGCTATCGTCAGCGAAAAAGTTTATTGGATTGTAAGTTACAGACAAGAGATCATTGATGTTACAGTCAAGAGATCATTGATTAAAATGAGAAAGAGGGTCGGAGACAAAACGTAGCCCTGGCGCACACCAGCATGTATATTGTGCGTTTCAGACTTGAGGGAGTCCAATACAACTTGTATAGAACGGTTTGAAAGAAAGTCTAATCCAACGAAGTAGAGATTCATCGATACCGAAAGTACGCATTCTTCGATAAGAAAGCCTGGTGCCGAACTCTATCAAATGCCTTTGAAATATCAAGTGCAACAATCTTATTTTCTCCAAAACGATGTAAAGATTTGTTCCACTTTTCGGTGAGATAAACCATCAGATCACCAGTGGACCTGTTGCTGCGAAAGCGGTACTGCCGGTCATTAAGAAGCTTTCGTTCTTCGACATATTTCTTGAGCTGATATATAGTTTATAAGCGTTTCCATGACCCTAGAGAAGGGACGTAAGTGCAATCTGTCGATAATTGAAGGGAGAAGAAGATTCGCCTTTTTTCTAATAGGCTGGCCAAATGCTGTTTTCAACTGCTCGGAACGAGCCCAGAAGAATAGAATAGATGGAAAAGCTTACGCAAGGGTTTTGCCAGCATGGAAGAACACCTCTTCAGAATAATAGCGGGGACACCATTCGGACCAGCTGATTTATGTATGTTGAGATCCTTAAGGAGCTGTCACACACTGAAAGGAAAATACTTTCAGAAGGCGTTTCCAAATTTTAGAGTTTGTTATTTTTCTGAAATTGTTTTCAGAGAGCAGTCACACTATGAAAGGAAAGTGCTTTCTGAAACCATTTTAATTTCAAGAAACTAAATTTTCTGAAAATTTTTCAGGTCGTCACACTATAAAAGCGAAAACGATTCCTGAGAGTGCTTCCTGAAAGCTTTTTGTTTGTAAACGGTTGTGCTTGTGATATTTCAGATCATTCGCTTTCAAGAGAGCAAAAAACTTTCACAAAGACTAGCTTTTGTGGGAGAGCTAACAACTGGAGTGTCATTGTCAACGAGCCTTGGGACCGAGGAAGAAGAAGAATTCTTCATATTTTTTACAAATGACCAAAAATTCTTACTGGCTTTGGGACATTGCAGTTTTTTTTGCCTTAATTTTTGTAAAAATTTTGTACGACCAATATGGGCATTGTAGGCCTTCTTGTCTTGTTTAAACTTGTTCCGGATTTCATCAGTTTGGGTTGGCTCTAAAAACCGGAACTTTACATTTTTTTCCCTGATAACCTCTTTACAGCTTGACCTTGAATCAAACCATGACTTTTGCTTGGGTTTGATGCTTTTAACCCTATTCGGGATAAAAGTTTTCATTCCCAAAATAATCATATTAGTAATCATATCTGCGGTTGAGTCTACGTCACTATCGAGGAAGCATAGTAACCAATTAAAGATCCGGAAAAAGTTTTTGAGGCCGTCCCAGTTGGCTTTCTCATATTGCCATACGGTTTTCATCGGAGCTCTTTCTCTAACTGGATTAGTTTGAGACGAGAAATTTGCAAATATAATGCTATGGTCTGATGTACCATGGTCTGATGTACCTAGAGCCGTTAATACATTGATAGTGTATTTATCAGGATCAGGCGTAAAAAACAAGTCAATAGTATTTTCTGCTTGGCTTGATTTTTTGTTTTTGTTCATGGAATAGTTTTTTGTTAATCTTTATTTAAAAATATGATTATTTCTTATTTAAAATATGAAGCTCATAAACCGAGCTATTCTGTACAATACAAAATATTGTGCCGTATGTGCACATTTTTTGACGTACGTGCATGAGGTAAGAAATTTTCTTTTTGATTTTGTGGCTTTTTTAGAAAGAAGGCACTCATAAAAGTATCTTTTAAAAAAATTTAAAAAATCTCAGCGGTTGGTTTTTCTGAAATTGGATGTCAAACATTCAAATGCGATTTCCCAAAAACGTAAAAATGGCGTTTACGGCGAAAAATTAAATTTTAAAATGATAGCGTCTTTCAAGGAAAACAAAACAAAAACAACTTACCTGAAAAACTCGACTCCGAACCCCCAGTATCGCTCTAACACCAATGAAACGTGCCTTTTGCTTTGACTGGCCAACCAAAAACACAACATCGAATAGATGAGCATTTTGAATACATAATGGCTCTTCGTTGAGAAAAACTCGCGTGAAATCCTTAGCCAGTTGATCATAGTCTTCAAATTGGTCGCGCACAGAGTCGAGTAACGGGGACGATGGTCGCATGTGTCCTAAAAGTTAATAGTTCAAAACAGGGTGTCCTTATTTGTCTGAAGTCCTCTTAATATCAATTCACTCACCAATTGGCCGCCACGAACCCCTTCGATAAGGTTTAGGGATCTGACCAGTTTCTGCATGATTCGATAGGTTCATAACCAAGTCTTCCAGCATTTGGGAGCGTGTTCGTTCTTGCATGCGTGCAAATTTAGGCGCTGAATATGAGGCGCGCTCGCCATTAACGATTTTTGTCAATAACCATTCACTGCAAAATTTACAAATGTTGAACTTGACTATATTGAAAAGAAATCAAAATCATACCGAAACATCGGCCCTTTCTCAAAAACAGATTGTTCCCACAAATAAGGCTTATATGCACCAACTTCATCTCTTGTCACCACTGAAACTTCATATCTTGTGGGCTTGTGCTTAATTCTAGCCGATACTCGAACCTTAAGGTAATTAGAGATTAATTTTGAAAGGTGTAAAGACTCAAAGACTCCTTCTTACCAAAATAAATGTGTGTAGAAAATGACTCTTTATGCAAGCGGGGCTAAAGCGTGTATTGTCAGCTTCTAAGAATACAACACAAACGATATCATTGCCGATATGACGTTTACGTTGTAATTTCTGGGGATCATGTTTTTCATAGGGCAGTAATGTTGATACATGAAACATTATTTCAATATTACGCCAGTTTGTGTAAACTGAATAAAGTCCTGTGGAAAAAAAGGAAAAAAACGTTACAAAGTTGTCATCCAATGTCATCCACATACACTGCCGCTCGTCAGAATAGGTTCACTTTTCTTGGACCCTCTTCATATACATTGTAACGATACATCTGTGTTATAAATGTTATGAAAAAGCATAATAATACGCTTAGTTTGGGAGAACAAATTTTCTTTAAAGCTTACCGTTATTCTCACACTAAATTAAAACTGAAGTTTTTTTTCGGATCATCTTAAAAAAGACAGGTTTTAAAATCAGAAGGGAATTCTCTTCTTTTTAGAATCAGAACCGTCACTTTTGCCCAATTGAACGCATTCAGAATGCTTTTTTTCTTAATTTCCAGATTGCCAATTAATTTCAACTATTTATTTTGTGCTTTTGAATATGTTGGAACTTCATAATTAGAATTAATAGTGAGTATTGCCGCTGTTTTAAAATAAAAATTTCGAAAATTCAATTTGGAATATGAAATCTCAGTTCATGCGTTTTTTTTTTTATTTTATTGTCACTCGGAAGTCCCGAAAAATTCTCTCTAATGTTATGAAGGCCATACCAACATCTCACATTTTGGCTCTCGATCCACTGTGGTGTTAAATCCTTAAGAATCTATTCATGTATAGACCCCGGTTTGTGGATAGTAAAATCAAACTTTGGAAAAAGTGTTAGTAAAAATTGACTTCTAACGCATATTTTAACTCATACCTACTGGATTAGATAATTTAAATGAAATTTAGTACAAAGATAGAAAGCGTCCTATTGCTTCTATCACCTTTCCATCCTTGGATGTGAAGGATGATGTGCCCTCTTCTGTCACAGCACAGTCTTCTTCCGCAAATGTCAAAAGCTTATCCCTAATGGCCATTGATAACTCAATCGACAAAGTTCTCCTACTGAGGAAGAAGAAAAACGTAGTCTAAATGTATTTTTACTCCCTAATTTAACTGATAAAGACGTCACCACAGCCAATATGGTAGTCAACAACGATACCTACTGACTGGTATCAGCGTATTTGGGCCACGACTACCAGGGCCCACTGCCTGGTACCACTCTGGAGAAGACGGTCGCTTAAAACCAACATAATCATTGGTTGTGACGCCAATACGCACTATACTACGTGGGGTAGTACCGATATCAATGACAGAGGTGAGTCTCTTTTTGATTTCATTTTAAGAACTAATCTGGTAGTAAGTAACGTAGGTAATGAACTAACCTTCGTAACTAAAAATCGACAAGAAGTCCTTGACAGAGTGATGTCTCGGTACATCTCTCGAATAAAATATTGAATTGGAGAGTATCAAAGGAGCTCTCATTCTCCGATCATAGATATATCCAATTCACCCTTATTGAAGCGTCCAATTCCGGAATTATCGGAAAACAGACTATCCAAAATATACAACAACCCTAAAGTGTTTGATTAAACTAGAACTTTCTGATCCTCCCTTGTGCACTCTTGTACTCGATCAAAAAGTCGATGAGCTTACAGCAGCCCTCAATAAAGCAATCGAAACTACCTGCCCCCTCACTACAGCACGGGGAAAGAAGAAACCATACTGCTGAACTAGAAATACTCAGGAAAGATTGTAGAAGGCTTTTTAATCGTGCGAAAAAGTCTAGACACCCCCAAGATTGGGATTCCTATAACGAATCCCTAAAAGAGTATAAGCAAGAATTAAGAATAGCCAAAAGATCCTCATGAAGATCCTTCTGTAGCTCAATAGAAGAATCTTCGGAGGCATCGAGGTTAAGGAAGATTATCTCGACCAATCCAACCATGCCTTTTTGTTTAAAAAACTCGGATGGTACATGGACTAACTCTTGCAAAGAACTCTAAACCTGCTATTAGACACCCACTTCCCAGACAGCTCTAAATCCGTTAATACAACGAACCGTCCTAGTCTGGTATTTTCCTCAAGGTCTTGTTACAAAAGAAATATTGATATAGGCTCTGAATAGTTTCGGACCTTATAAATCTCAAATCATACCAGCTGAGCTACAACATACCAGCGATATAACTTTGCCCGTCACTGAGATAAATTTAAAAAGTTGTCTAGATCTGATCTATATACCTCAGCGGTGGAGAGAAGTAAAGGTAGTATTCACCCCAAGGCGGGAAAATGCTCGCATGTCCTTAAGATCTAAGACCTATGAGCCTATCATCATTCATTCTCAGAACTCTGAAGCGATTGATCGATATCCATGTACGTAATAGCATTGATAAGAGACTGCCGATGTCTCAGCATGCTTGCCGCAAAGCGAAATCGGTATAAATAGCCTTGCATGCTCTGGTAAGGACTATCGAGTACTCCCTAGAACAACGTATATTACGCTAGAATCTCCATTTTATAAGCCGGATTCGGGAACCATCTGGGAATTTGTTGCTATTTTGGTTTTGGCCGAGACCGAAATGAACGAATCAACCGCGAACGATACAGGCCTAATTTTGACCCAGACCAAAATGTAGATTGTAGGTAAGGTACCTTATATTCATAATGCGAAATGTACATGCACAGAGATTGGAAACTAAAATCTATGCTTTTTTTAATATCGATGTTAAAATTTTCTTTTGTACAGAAAATCTTATCCAAGAATTCGCGTGTAAACATTGTCTTGATGCAAAAGCTTAAGTAGGAGTTCAGCCTTAAATATAATACAAGAGAATGAATAGGAAATGAAATGAAAACTGGAGAGAATTTTCAAAAAACTGATGTCGGCTGTCAATTTTTGTTTATTTTTTGACGGCTTACAATTTGAACTATACAAAAATATAATTTTTACTACTTACCACCACGTTTATCAGCGAAAAGTAATTTGTTTTGCTGGCGAACCTATTCAGATAAGCCGAATAAAACATTAGTTTTTTTCTTTAAGTATTTTAGGTGAACTAGTGTGCGAGAATAACGGTGAGCTTAAAGAAAAACAATGAGATGAGTTGATACCTAATGTATGTATATAAAGACAGTCCAACAGTAAGGTGGACAAAAAAGTGAACTTATTCAGATGAGTGGCAATGTATCTTTGTTAAAAGTACCTGTTAAATCATGAACAGTATCAAGGCCACCTTTGTACTTATCGAAACCACGAAGTCTACATCTATCACCTAATAGCTGTAGAAATTCTTCAAATAACGATGAATTTTCATTATTGTCTAATATCTGCTCTTCAGTATATTGATCTTCTTTAACAAAGATTACACCAACTTTAAGTTCAGATTTAATAAAAACCTGAAAGAAATTGTAAAACATATGGAAGTAGATTAAAACACAAAGGATCATCAAAATAACTAAATTCAATAGGGCAACGCAATTGATAAGTTACCGCTAAGGCATAACACTAGCGGTGTCGTTGATTCGAAAAGAAAGCTGTTATGTATTTATTTCGGTACCTTCTCCTAGATTTCGTTTGTTTTGGTTTTAAATTTGTTTATATATTGCAATTGCAATGATCGAAAATTTCAGAGTTGACTATTGTAATGTTCGTGGGCTACGTACGAATTTTCTTGCTACGTACATCCATACTGTTTCTAACAGGCCAGCTGTTTTGGCGCTGAGTGAAACCCAAGTAGGTGAGAATTCCGATCCTACTGAATTTCTCATTCATGGGTATAGCTTAGTGCCATTATTCTTCCTCCACCATGGTCTCGCCGTTTACATTAGAAATGATGTCGCTTATCAATTCCTTCCACAATATGGACGCTGCTCCAACCCTGTTTTCAATTTTATGTGGTTTAAGTTCACCATAAATAAGCACATCATTCACTATTGTATTCTTTATCGGAGCCCAAATTTGAACAGAGCTTCAACTTCTCGCGAAATTGACAATCTGTCTGACTCAATTCAAGGAATTGTATCCCTGACTTGTTCCCCTGATAAAAACTCTATCAAAGTATTAACGCCTCTAGGCAGATCAGACCATAGTATTATATCTGCAAATTTCTCGTGTCAAACTAATCCAGTTAGAGAAAGAGCTCCGATGAGAACTGTATAACAAAAGCCAACTTTTTCTGGATCTTTAACTGGTCACTATGCTTCCTCGATAGTGACGTAGACTCAAGTGCAGATATGAATACTAATATGATTATTTTAGGAATGAATACTTTTATCCCGAATAGGGTTAAAAACATTAAACCCAAGAAAAGTCATAGTTTGATTCAAGACAAGCAGTAAAGAGGTTATCAGGGAAACAAAAAAGTAAAGTTCCGGTTTTGAGAGCCAACCCAACTGATGAAATCCGCCTACAATGCCTATATTGATCGTACAAAATTTTTACATGACCAAAAATTAAGGCAAGAAATACTGCAATGTCCCAAAGGCAGTAAGATCTTTTGGTCATTTTAAAAAATATGTAGAAATCTTCTTCTTCCTCGGTCCCAAAGCTCGTTGACAATGACACTCCAGTTGTTAGCTCGCTTGCGAAAGCTAACCTTTTTGCTAGGCAGTTCGCCGCCAACTATTCGCTGCCAGAGAGTGTCATGACTCCTCCAGTTCTTGAGCGCGTCAATGATTCCATGGGGCAAATCTTCTTCCGCACTCGTGCTGTGGCGAGAGTCCTAAAGGATCTCAACATACATAAATCTGTTGATCCGGATGGTATCCCCGCTATTGTTCTGAAGAGGTGTTCTTCCACGCTGGCAAAACCCTTGCGTAAGCTGGGTTGGAAAACAGCATTTGTCCAGCATATTCCAAAAAAGGCGAATCCTCCTCTCCCTCCGATTGCACTTACGTCCCTTCTTTCTAAGGTCATGGAATGGCTGATAAACTATCAGCTCAAGAAATACCTCGAAGACCGAAAGTTTCTTAATAACCAGCAGTACGGCTTTCGCAGCAACAAGTCCACGTTTTGGAGAAAATAAGATTGTTGCACTTGATATTTGAAACGCATTTGATTAAGTCCGGCATCTTGCTCTTTTATCGAAAATGCGTGCCTTCGGTATCGATGAATCCCTTCTTCGTTGGATTAGAAACTTTCTTTCGAACCGTTCAATACAAGTTGTATTGGACAGATTCAAGTCTGAAACCCATAATATAAATGCTGGTGTGCCCCAGGGCTCCGTTTGGTCTCCGACCTTCTTTTTCATTTTCATTAATGATCTCTTTTCTGTAACTTCTAATCCAATAAATGTTTTCGATGACGATAGTACCCTTAGTTTCTCATATTCGTTTCCAGATTCACATCCCTCCTCTTGGGATGTGGAACTGCAACGGCAAAATATAATAAGCTCATTAAACTCGGACTTAAACAGCATTATACAATGGGGAATACAAATCGAGTAGAGTTTAATGCTTCGAAAACCCAATGTTGTCTTGTATCGTTAAAGCGAGATATACCCCACTGTCACTGTCCATGTGTGGCACTTACATCAATGAGACCTTACATCTCGAGGTCTTCTGTAAATGCATCACTGACCACCTCTTGTGGACCGCGCACATATGCGATGTCGCCAAAAATGCAGCAAGATGTATAGGTTTCTTAAGACGATGTAAGAAATTTGTTTCCCCTTCCGATCTGGCTATCATCTACCAAACGTACGTACGTCCTAAGCTTGAGTATAACTGTCATGTCTGGGCTGGTGCTCTAGTGACATACTAAAGTCTTCTGAACAGTATCCAAAAAGAGCATTCAAGACGATTGGTGATCAAACCATCGTTGAGTCAATTACATCGTTCGAACATCATACTCATACTGCGCTTTTGGCATATAAAGGGTAATGAAAAAAGCCTTTGAATTATAATGGCACTAAGTTATACCCATGAATATATTACGGAAGGATCAGTAGCGTTACCTATTTGGGTGTCACTTAGTGCCAAAACATCTGGCCTGTTTGAAACAATGTGGAGGTACGTCTACAGAAAATTCGTTCACAGCCCACAAATTCTCAGTCATTGCAAAATCAAAAAACTTCAAAACCAAAACACACGATGCCTAAGAACAATTTTGAATGGAAATTCAGACCTTTTTTTGCTTCAGTGACCCGTATATTCTTTCGTATGTTTGTTTTTGTTTTTATTGTTTTTTTTTTTTTGGAATCGCGGGGGACACAACAGGGTTACTGTGAGACGGGTACGAATTAGTGACATTATAAGGGAAACCCGAAAGACAAATACTCGAAAGCACTGGCACAACTGTGCTAAACATCTGATAATACTTACTTGATCCAACTTTAAAAGTTCTTCTGGAGTGTCTGGTAACTGCCCTAAGGTTAAAGGCGGGTTTAAATTTACTTCTTTACCTAATGACCTAACTACTTCTTCACGGTTGTATCTGAAAGTATATTTTTCAGTTTATTCATTAAATAATCAAATGTATAAGCCAAGCCTAAACGTCAAAACGATATAAATTGAAAATTCTTACCTATCAGCAAAAACACATGAAGCCGGTATCAGTCCATGGACAGTATACGAACCAGCTCTAACTAATATCCGAAACTGGTCACGCCCATTTAATGTCTCTTGTTTAATAGATAATATCACTGGACCAAGATCCTCATCGCTTGTAAAATAGTTCCAATGTTCGGTGCCAAAAAAATATTTCTCATATGTTTCCTGTTCAACGGATATTAGCTCGAAGGCGCCCTGCTGATCCCATTGCTCCTCGATTGTTGTCTTTTTCCTAGGACTTAAACATTCGTATAAGGTCGTTCAAAAATATTCAAATTTATATTAAAAATGGAACTCGACTATTTTTTTTTTTTGTTTTCTTATTATAAGCAGCACCATAAATAACTACTTGAGTGCATGGTGTAGATAATTAATGGCAAGCAGAAAACTTTCTAGTGCAACAATCAAAAATACTTTAGGCTGCAAAAACCCTCAAAAGTATTTGAGTATGAGAAATATTTGGAAAAAAAGTATTAAGTGAAATGCATAAAAAGTGATTTTGAAGAAAGTTATGTAAGGACACTTGGATTTTGGGGTACACACATACCTTGGCGTTGCTTCTGAGTCTTCATCGTCTTCGTAGAGATCACTGCATTCACGTTCCAAATATGCATCTGATGAACTGCCTACTCTAATGTCTTCATGCTCTGAATCACTTTCATCCCACAGTGAATTCTGATTGGGCAATGATATTTTTTGCCTTGAACACTCAATCCAATAACCAGGAGTGGGCATAAGGTTGTGAGGATATTCTTCGCAAAATTCATCTAAAAGTGCAATAACGAGTCATCAGATGTGCTGCATTTATGGTCTTTATAAATAGAAATTCATTGCATTTTGACTTTAAGGTCATTATTTTGACTTGAGTATCTCTAGTCTCAACCCAGCCTAACTTTTTTTTTCGATTCAAGATCGAATACCGTTACTTTTATTTTTCAAATTGTATCAAGTTAGAAGGTGTGTTTTAGATAGTGTTTGAATATCAAGCAAATCCATTTGAATTGACATCACAGTACTTCGCACAAAAATGAAACAAACTAGATGCATTCAGGATGAACTACTTAGTGAACACCTTATAGGACAACTACGACATATTCGTAGCCCAGGCCTATAAGGAGCGGTTTTGCCGGCTCTTCATCTTAGAGAAAAACTAAAGACCTGGCCCTCCAGGTTGGTGGTCGTGCGTCGGGGTGACTGCCCAGCCACATAAGGAAGACATGGTTCCGAAACAACAACAACAAGCCTCGGATACGGACGGAATTAATGATGACGACCCACGCAAATGATTTAAGGACAACGAATTTAAGTTTTGCACTTGGAATGTTAGGTCCCTTAACAGACCACGTGCAGCCGAACAACAAGCGGAAGCCCTTGACTGCTATAAACCAAATATAATTGCCGTCAAGGAAATGCGATGGGATGGTCCTGGCCAACGTAAAATAAACAACAGCGATATTTACTACGGCGACTGCTACCGGCAACAAAATCAGCGTCTATTTGGATGTGGATTTGTAGTTGGGACTCGACTCAGGAGGAAGGTCTTGAGTTTCAACTCAGTGAATCACGACAATCGGCATCAAGGCTAAATTCACCAACATCAGCCTCATCTGCGTCCTCGACAAGCCCCTATGAGCAATGCCCTAGCTAGACATTAAAATCGTCTTGGACATTTTAATGCTAAGCCGGTAGAGAAGAATCTTGGTGCATAATCGGACGACATAGCCTCACGACACCACCTCCGATAACGGATTTAGCTAATCGACTTCGCTGCGGGGTGAGACGTAACTGTAGCAAGTATGCGATTCCCACATCTCGATATCCACAAGGGAACATGGAAATCTCTTGATCAATCCACCGTTAACTAAATTGATCACATTCCGATCATGCACGACACTTCTCTAGCATGCAAGATGTCCGCACATTTCGAAGTGCCAACATCGACTCGGACTATCATTACCTTGTTGTAGCTAAGGTACGAATGCGGATATAACGTTCAAGGCCAACACGTGAAAATGCTAGGAGAAATTTCGACGTCAAGCGGCTACAATCGCAAGAGAATGCTCAATCCTTTTCCGATCGCGTCTCCGAAAATCTCCTCAGAAGTCCTTGCTGACAGCATAAAATGTAGAGAACCAGTGGCAACACTGCCAAGCAGCCATCAGAGATGCCGCCTCTGAAGTGCTAGGGTTTACACGGCCATCACAACGAAAACCCTGGTTTGACGATAAGTGCCGGAGAGCACATGCAGCTAAACAAGAGGCATACAAAGCGGCGCTGTAATGAAGAACACGTGCAGCCCGTGAGCTGTACGAGCGGAAAAGGAGAGAGGAGCACAAACTTTTCAGAAAAAAAGGAAGCATGAGAAGCACGCGATCGAGGAGAGGGAGGGATGTTACAACAGGAACGAGGTTCGAAAGTTCTACAAAAAGGTAAAACAAACCTCCAAGGCATATACACCCCGAACCCAAGTCTGTAGAGACCAACATGGGAACATCGTAGTGGAACCACAGTTAGTGCTGAGGATAAGGAAAGAACACTTATCGAAGCTGTATAAGCGATGAGGAGCAAAACCCCGCCAGCAATATAGAACTATTCAATTTGGGTGCAGCAGGCCAACAATACCACCCACCCGGCCTTGACGAAGTGAAGATTGCGATATCTAAACTTAAGTCGAACAAAGCCGCTGGAGCAGACGGGCTTATTGCCGAACTGTACAAAACAGCTGGAGACGATTTGGTTAGGAGCATGCACTAACTCATCTGCAAAATTTGGTCGGAGGAAAGCATGGCCAAAAAAAGGAGATCCCCTGAACTGCACCAACTCCACGGGTATAAGCCTCCTTAACATCGCCTGTAAGATTTTGAAGCCCTTCGTTAACCATCAAATATTCATCCTACGGAGGATCTTAGAAAAGACCCAGGAACTTCAAATCGATACTTACCACCTTTTCACCGATTTCAAGGCCGCATATGACAGCGTCTATAGAGACCAACTATATAGAGCAATGTCTAGTTTTGGCATCCCAGAAAAACTCATCCGTCTGTGTAAGATGACAATGGAAAACTCACTCTGTTCTACAATGGTGGGAAAAAACCTAACGGACGCTTTTGATGTCAATAAAGGTTTAAGACAAGGCAACGTGTTGTCATGCGATTTCTTCAACATTATTCTTGCAAAGATTGTGCAAAGCTCCAACGTCAACATCAGAGGCACAATCTTTCAAAAGTCCGCCCAGGTACGCAGACAACATTGACATAACTGGAAGAACACAGCGTGATGTCAGTGGAGCGTTTGTGAGTCTTGAGACGGAAGTCAGGAAGAGGGGTCCAGTGGTAAACGAGGGCAAAACCAAGTTAATGCTGTTGACAAGAAAGGACTACCAACATTGACGTCTTGGAGCAAACGTCAACATAGACAGATTTAACTTCGAGGTAGTTAAGGATTTTGTCTACCTGGGATCCGCTATCAATTCAGACAACAACACCAGCGCTGAAATCCAACGAAGAATTACTCCTGCAAATCGCTGCTTCTTTGGACTAAGAAGGCAATTGAGTAGTAAAGTCCTCTCCCGAGCAACTTAAGTGGTACTCTTCATTCTTCAAAACCCTCATCATCCCGGTCCTCATGTATGGTGCAGAGACATGGACCATGACAACATCTGATGAAAACGCTTTGGGCTGCTTTGAGAGAAAAATTCTTCGAGTGATTTTTGGTCCTGTCTGCATAAATGGAGAATGGAGACGAAGATTCAACCAAGAACTGTACGAGCTGTTGAGCGACACTGATCTAGCCAGAAAAGTTAAGGTCCAACGACTTAGATGGTTGCGACATGTAGAGCGAATGGAAAGCAATACTCCGGTTCGTAGAGTCTTCGAATCCAACCCGGACGGACGTCTCAGAAGAGGCAGACCGCGACTCAGGTGGAGTACACAGGTGGTAGAGGACCTGAACCAACTTGGCGTGCGAAACTGGAGACAGCTAGCTAGGGACCGAACTGGCTGGATACGTTTGTTGAATGAAGCCCTGGTCCAACCTGGTCTGTAGCGCCACCATAAGTAATTAAATAATTAATATTGCGAATCTGCCGCTTCATGTTCGATTTGGGAATATTTCCTACTTTCAAAATACATGTCTGAAAATGCGTTTAAAATTCTTAAACGATTCTAAAAATCAAATAGTTAGTCGATCCTCGACAAAAGTTGTTTACCATTGCGATTTGGGACCTGCTTACAGCGAACCAATTTCTTATTTGTTTTGAAGCTGATATCACAGATAATTAACTTATACAGATGTCTCATCCCTGTAGAAAAAAATGAATCACATTTTGTCCTTAACAGACAAAGCCTTAACAGACAAGGAGCTTTCGGGAGCTTTTTTCTTTGCCTAAGTATTCATTTATAGGAGACGAGATGAGCCAAAATAGATTTTGTATGCATTAAGTGAATGTGTTAAAGCTTTTGGAAAAAGCTTCTTTTTTAGTAGCTTTCAGTTTCATATATCATTTCTCGCCATAAGGGTGAGACATCTGTATAAATTTATTATCTGTGCTGATATGACAAATCAAATTATGTTTTTGACAACTCGCCATAGTTAAAGTCGTTTTAATAGTAAATCATCTCTCATTTGCATGTGAAATTCTATAAGAAATAGAAATTAAGCTTTCTAATTTGTGTTTTGGGTTTTTTATTGATGAAATTGATGAATCGTTCCTCACTGTAAGATATAACACCAAGCTGTTGAAAAATACGCCTGTTGTGATTCTTACAGTTAGGAAAAATCGCAACATCAACAAGACATCAGAACATAGCATAATACACCACATGTTTTCAGCCACAATAAATTATACCATACCTGAACATGCCTGAGGTGGCAGTGGAAAAATTAACGTTGTTGAGCTCTTGCGCCTGGCTACAGCACATCCGAGTGATTGCGGCTTGAAGCTTCTCAGCTGCTGCATAAAATCTGAACACTCCATTAGGGCAACGTCTGCAAAATGCAAGTCGCAGAGGATATGGTTCTGTAGAAAGAAAATTCATAACAACTTGTGAGGTAGGGTGTGGCGTAAGTGTACCAACTATTTTCAAGCACCATTAAATAAGAAGGAAATTGGTGTGTGCGCTTATTTAGGTTTTCTTACCTTGAACCTTCTTGCTCGTTTCTGGTTTGGGCCGGTTAAATTCAAACCGCATGAGTTGCACCTGAGACATTCCTCGTGATAATGGTTATTATCATAAAGCGGTGATGGTTCTAAAAATAGAAAGAAAATAATCCAAAATGTTAGAATTCTATTTGAAGACAAAAATTAAAGGCAAGTAGAAGTTAAGAACTTCAAAGTTGAAAGGAACAATACGCAATTCATCTTGCAAGTTAAGTAAAACATGAAATAACCCAAATTATCCTTGCAATTTTCATAATTGCCTTTGTGCTTACTGATTAATAGCTAGTGCAAGGGAAGTCAAGACGAAACTATAATTATTTGAATTTGATACAAGAACTTACTGATTTTTTGTGGTAATGAAAAATAAAAAACTATGCAAACGCACAGAACTTATAATTTTTAAAATGAAATCCCATCCCTGAGATAACTTTGAATCGAAATCTGAATTTCAAAATTTTTTAATGTATTCCTTTTTTTATTTTTATAATTTGCACCCACTCTAGGGATTTTTGATACCCTTTTTATGCTAGAAACACAGTGAGTGCATTAGGAAGAAGGAAAGGGGTAGGCCTTGACGTGGCGGAGCGGCTTACGGTAACTACTAATATGTAGCTTTTCGCAGAAGGGCCTCCCATGGTCGACAGGTCTAAGCGGAGTAGGCTGTTACTAGCAATAACCCCACAACGAAGGAGTGTTCCCACCAAGGCACTCCCACCGAGGGACGGCAGTGAATGAATTTCTTCTTTGGAATCAACGGTGGCGTCTTCAGGTCCAGTTAGGCCGAACTACTTGGTGAATACCTTTACGGGCTACTTCGACTTATTTGAAGCACAGGCCGTAAAAGGAGCGGTTTTTCCGGCTCTTGCACTTGGAGGCCCATCAAGTGCCTGGTACTCCAGGTTGGGGGTTGTGCGCCAGGGTGACTTCCCGACCACGTAAAAAAACAATCTAGTTGCGAAGCAACAAGAGGCCTGTTGGAAACGGACGGATACACTGATACACGGCTGAAATCGAACAAAGCCGATGTAGCAGATGGACTAGCTGCTGAGATGTTCAAAGCAGCAGGCGACGAGCTAGATAGAAGCATGCAACAAATCATCTGTAAGATATGGTCAGATGAATGCATGCCCGATGAATGGAACCTCAGCATTGTTTGCCCGATCCTGAAAAAGGGAGATCCTCTAAACTGCGCCAACTATAGAGGAATAAGTCTACTAAACGTCGCCTACAAGATCCTCTTTGCCGTAATATGTGAACATCTGAAGCCTTTCGTCAACAATCTGATTGGTCCTTATCAATGTGGCTTCAGGCCAGGAAAGTCAACCATCGACTAAATTTTCACGTTGCGGCAGATCCTGGAACTTAAAATCGATACCCACCACCTTTTCATCGATTTTAAGGCCGCGTATGACAGCATCTACAGAGACGAACTGTACGTTTGTGCAAAATGACGATGGAGAACTCACGCTGCTCCATCAAGGTTGGCAACGAGCTTACGGAATCTTTCGACGTCAAAAAAGGATTCAGACAAGGCGATGCACTGTCATGCGATTTCTTTAACATCGTTCTTGAGAAGATAGTGCAGAACTCCAACGTCAACACCAGAGGCACTATCTTCCAAAAATGTGTTCAACTTCTCGCGTACGCCAATGATATTGATATAATAGGAAGAATACAGCGTGATATTAATGGCGTCTTTGTGAGAATTGAGACAGAAGCTGCAAAAATGGTTTTAGCGGTAAATGAGGGAAAAACGAAGTATATGCTGTCTTCGAGGAAGGACACCAAACACCGACGGTCACAATAGACGCATACAACTTCGAGGTAGTAAAGGAGTTTGTTTTCCTAGGCTCCGCTATAAACACGGGCAATAACACCAGCGCCGAGATCAGACAAAGAATAACTCTTGCTAATTGCTGTTTCTTTGGGCTAAGAAAGCAATTGAGTGGAAAAGCCCTCTCTCGAGCAACTAAGGTAAGACTGTACAACACACTCATCTTCCCAGTCCTGCTGTATGGTGCGGAAGCATGGACCTTGACAAAATCGGATGAAAGTGCCTTAGGCTGTTTCGAGAGGAAAGTTCTTCGGGTCATCTTTGGCCCCGTGTACATTGAAGGGGAATGGTGAAGAAGATATAACAGCGAACTTTACGGCTTGTACAACGACATGGACCTTGCCAGAAGGGTCAAGGTCCAGAGACTCAGATGGCTCGGTCATTTAGACCGGATGGACACCAATGCTCCGGCCCGGAAAGCCTTCGACACTATTCTTGAGGGACGTAGGAGGAGAGGAAGACCGCGACTCAGGTGGCGCACTCAAGTGAAAGAGTGAAAGAGAGAAAGAAAGAGACCCAAGTCTACAACGGACTTAAGCGCCACCTTAAGTAAGTAAGTTAAGGGGTAGGAAAAGAGTAGTCGGTGTACATTGGCCTTGAATTCTTGAACATTGTTATGACAGGGAGAAAGAGATTGTGGAAGAGAGTTCCACATTAGCGTAGTACGAAAGTAAGAAATGATTTTCTATACTTGAAAGTACGTCCGAAGTTGTGCTCGATGATAAACTGATGGGCATACCTGGAAGCGCGGGTATTACGGTTGAATTGTTTAAGTGGAGGAATGCAACTGGCTATTTCCCTAGAGCACTTACCATAGAAGTAACGATAAAACAGAGAGAGAGGCACGAAACGTTACGACGCACGGTGGTCTAAAGGAGTGTATGAATCAATGATGTCTCTATCACCGATCATTTTTAGAGCTCTTCTTTGTATATCATCCAAGAGGCTTAAGTATGTGATTGGAGAACCAGCCCAAAGGTGGGACTCGTACTCAAGCTTTGGCAGATATATGTAAGTTTTAAAGATAATAGCCAGATCGGACGGGGAGAAAAATTTCTTGCAGCGTCTTAAGAAACCCATACATCTTGCGGCAGTTTTGGCGACATCGCATATGTGCGCGGTCCATAAGAGTTGGTCACTGATGCACATACCGAAAATCTCAAGATGTTAGGTCTCATTGATGTAAGTGCCACACATGGACAGTGACAGGAGGGGTATATCTCGCTTCAACGATACAAGACAACATTGGGTTTTCGAAGCAAGAGGAGGGATGTGAATCTGGAAACGAATATGAGAAGCTAAGGGTACTATCGTCATCGAAACAATTTATTGGATTAGAAGTAACAGACAAGAGATCATTAATGAAAATAAGAAAGAAGGTCGGAGACAAAACGGAGTCCTGGGGCACATCAGCATTTATATTTCGGGTTTAGGACTTGAATCCGTCCAATACAACTTCTATTGAATGGTTCGAAAGAAAGTTTCCAATCCAAGGAAGTAGGGAATCATCGATACCGAAGGCACACAAATTCGATAAAAGAGGAAGATGCCAGACTTTATCAAATGCCTTTGAAATATCAAGTGCAACAATATTACTTTCTCCAAAACGATGTAAAGATTTTTTTTTCTTTTCTTATAATGAGCACACACTCAAGGGGTTTTTTTACCCTTTTTATGCCATAGACATAGTGAGTACTTAAGGAAAGAAGGAAGGGGCTAGAAAGGAGGTGCCGGTGTACATTGGTTTTAAATTCCTGAACATTGCAATGATCGGGAAAAACAGAGTGTGGAAGAGAGTTCCACATTCGCGTAGTACGGCTAAAGAACGATTCTCTATACTTGAGCGTACGACCGAAATTGGGCTCGAGTGTAAACTGATGGGCATTCCTGGAAGCGCGGGTATTACGGTTGAAATGTTTAAGGGGTGGAATGCAACTGGCTATTTCTCTAGAGCACTTACCGTAGAAGTAACGATAAAACAGAGAGAGACACGAAACGTTACGACGGTGGTCTAAAGTGGTGAATGCATCAGTGATCTCTCTATCACCAGTCATTCTTACAGCTCTTTTTTGAATTCCATCCAAGAGGCTTAAGTAAGTATCTGGAGCACCAGCCCAGAGATGTGAACTGTACTCAAGCTTTGGACGGATATAGGTTTTATAGATAATAGCCAGATCAGACGGGGAGAAAAATTTCTTGCACCGTCTTAAACCCAAGCATCTTGCGGCATTTTTGGCGACATCGCGTACGTGCTCGGACCACAAGAGGTGGTCAGTGATGCTCATACCGAGAATCTTCGAAGCATTAAACTCTACACGGTTCTTAATTCCCCATTGGACAATGCTGTTTAAGTCAGAGTTTAATGAGCTTATCATACTTTGCCGTTGCAGTTCCACATCCGAAGAGGAGGGATGTGAATCTGGAAACGAATATGAGAAGCTTAGGGTACTATCGTCAGCGAAACAATTTATTGGATTAGAAGTAACAGACAAGAGATCATTAATAAAAATGATAAAGAGGGTTGGAGACAAAACGGAGCCCTGGGGTACACTAGCATTTATATTGTGGGTTTTAGACTTGAATCCGTCCAATACAACTTGTATTGAACGATTCGAAAGAAAGTTTCTAATCCAACGAAGTAGGGATTCATCGATTCCGAAGGCACGCATTTTCGATAAAAGAGCAAGATGCCAGACTTTATCAAATGCCTTTGAAATATCAAGTGCAACAATCTTACTTTCTCCAAAACGATGTAAAGATTTGTTCCACTGTTCGGTGAGATAAACCATCAAATCACCAGTGGACCTGTTGCTGCGAAAGCCGTACTGCCGGTCATTAAGATGGAAAAGCTTACGCAACGGTTTTGCCAGCGTGGAAGAACACCTCTTCAGAATAATAGCGGGGATACCATCCGGACCAGCGGATTTATGTATGTTGAGATCCTTTAATACTCTCGCCACAGCACGAGTGCGGAAGAAGATTTGTCCCATGGAATCATTGACGCGCTCAAGAACTGGAGGAGTCATGACACTCTCTGGCAGCGAAGAGTTGGCGGCGAACTGCCTAGCAAAAAGGTTAGCTTTCGCAAGCGAGCTAACAACTGGAGTGTCATTGTCGACGAGCGTAGGGACCGAGGAAGAAGAAGAATTCTTCATGTTTTTTACAAATGACCAAAAATTCTTACTGCCTTTGGGACATTGCAGTATTTTTTGCCTTAATTTTTGGTCATGTAAAAATTTGGTCCGTCGAATATGGGCATTGCAGGCCTTCCTGGCTTGTTTAAACTTGTTCCGGTTTTCCTCAGTTGGGTTGGCTCTAAAACACCGGAACTTTACTTCTTTTTCCCTGATAACCTCTTTACAGCTTGAATCAAACCATGACTTTTGCTTGGGTTTGATGCTTTTAACCCTATTCGGGATAAAAGTTTTCATTCCCAAAACAATCATATTAGTAATCATATCTGCGCTGGAGTCTACGTCACTATCGAGGAAGCATAGTGACCAGTTAAAGATCCGGAAAAAGTTGTTGAGACCGTCCCAGTTGGCTTTCTCGTATTGCCACACGGTTCTCTTCGGAGCTCTTTCTCTAACTGGATTAGCTTGACACGAGAAATTTGCAGATATAATACTATGATCTGATCTGCCTAGAGGCGTTAATACACTGATAGTGTATTTATCAGGGTCAGACGTAGAAACAAGTCAAGAGTATTTTCCGCTTGGCCATTAATGTCCGATATTCGAGTGGGCTCGGTGACAAGCTGAGATAGGTGGTTAAACTCAGCAAAGATCTCAGCACACATTCCTTCGGGTGTTGTCTGGCCCGAATGGAGAAGCCACGAAGAATTGTGTAAACAATTCTTTGGATGGAGTCAGACAGAGCATCAAATTCACGAGAAGTTGAAGCCCTGTCCAAATTTGGGCTTCGATAAAGAAAACAATAGTGAATGATGTGCTTATTTATGGTAAACTTAAACCACATAAAATTGAAAACAGGGTTGGAGCAGCGTCCATATTGTGGAAGGAATTGATAAGCGACATCATTCCTTATGTAAACGGCTGGCGAGACCATGGTGGAGGAAGAATAATGGCACTAAGCTTTACCCATGAATGAGAAATTCAGTAGGATCGGAATTCTCACCTACTTGGGTTTAACTCAGCGCCAAAACAGCTGGCCTGTTAGAAATAGTGTGGATGTACGCAGCAAGAAAATTCGTACGTATCCCACGAACATTTCAATAGTCAACTCTGAAATTTTCCATCATTGCAATATGCAATATTCATTATATGTGTATATAAATTTCATATGTCTTATATCTTGCTGTCAGGGAATATGTTGTGTTATCTCTAGCACCTAAAGTTGTTTGAATTTGTACTGCAACATAATATTGATAATAGTAAAATAATGGAAATGAATTCGACGTACCTCCATACTGTTTCAAACAGGCCAGATGTTTTGGCGCTAAGTGAAACCCAAGTAGGTGATGCTACTGATCCCTCTGAATTTTATATTCATGGGTATAATTTAGTGCCATTATTCTTTTCCCACAATGGCCTCGCCGTTTTTATCAGAAATGATGTTGCTTATCAATTTCAACCACAGTTTTCTTCAAATTCAAATCCTTTTTCAATTCTATGTGGTTCAAATTTTCCTTGAATAAGCACATAATCCATTACTGTTTTCTATATCGAAACCAAAATCTGGACAGAGCTTCATCTTCGCAAGAATTTGATGCTTTGTCCGACTCCATCCAAAGAATTGTTTCCTTATATCCTCACACTGAAATCGTTATTATGGGAGATTTCAATGTACACAATTCGTCCTGGCTTCTCCATTCGAGCAAGACAACACCCGAAGGTGTGTGTGCTGAGATCTTTGCTGAGTTTAACCACCTTACTCAGATGGTCAACGAGCCCACTCGAATACCGGACATTGACGGTCAAACAGAAAACACTCTTGACTTGTTTCTTACCTCTGACCCTGATAAGTATGCAATTAGTGTACTATCGCCTCTAGGCCGATCTGACCATTGTGTCATATCTGCTAATTTCTCGTGTCAAAAACTTCCTGTTAAAGAAAGAGCTCCTAAGAGAACCGTTTGGCAGTACGAGAAAGCCAACTGGGACGGTCTCAATAACTTCTTCAGGATCTTTAACTGGTCACTATGCTTCCTCGATAGTGACGTAGACTCCAGTGCGGATATGATTACAAGTTTAATTCTTCTGGGAATGAGAACTTTTATCCCGAATAGGGTTATCAGCATCAAACCCAAAGAGAACGCATGGTTTGATGTGAGCTGTAAAGAGGTGAAAAGGTGTTCTTCATCGCTGGCAAAACCCTTGCGTAAGCTTTTCCATCTATCCTATTCTTCTGGGCTCGTTCCGAGTAGTTGGAAAACAGCATTTGTCCAGCCTATACCCAAAAAAGGCGAATCCTCCTCTCCCTCAAATTATTGTCCGATTGCACTTACGTCCCTTCTTTCTATGGTCATGGGAACGCTGATAAATTATCAGCTTAAGAAATATCTCGAAGACCGAAAGCTTCTTAATGACCGGCAATACGGCTTTCGCAGCAACAGGTCCACTGGTGATCTGATGGTTTATCTCACCGAAAAGTGGAACAAATCTTTACATCGTTTTGGAGAAAATAAGATTGTTGCACTTGATATTTGAAAGGCATTTGATTAAGTCTGGCATCTTGCTCTTTTATCGAAAATGCGTGCCTTCGGTATCCATGAATCCCTTCTTCGTTGGATTAGAAACTTTCTTTCGAACCGTTCAATACAAGTTGTATTGGACGGATTCAAGTATGAAACCCATAATATAAATGCTGGTGTGCCCCAGGGCTCCGTTTTGTCTCCGACCCTCTTTCTCATTTTTATAAATGATCTCTTGTCTGTAACTTCTAATCCAATTATTGTTTCGCTGACGATAGTACCCTTAGTTTTTCATATTCGTTCCAGACTCACATCCCTCCTCTTCGGATATGGACCTGCAACGGCTAAATATGACAAGCTCATTAAACTCTGACTTAAACAGCATTGTACAATGGGGAATTAAAAACCGTGTAGAGTTTAATGCTTCGAAAACTCAATGCTGTCTTGTATCGTTGAAGCGAGATATACCCCCCTTGCCACTGTCCATTAGTGGCACTTGCATCAGTGAAACCGAACATCTCGAGATTCTCGGTATGTGCATCACCGACCACCTCTTGTGGAACGATCACATACGCGATGTCGCCAAAAATGCCGCAAGATGTTTAGGTTTCTTAAGACGATGCAAGAAATTTGTTTCCCCTTCTGATCTGGCATATATAAACATATATACGTCCAAAACTTGAGTACAACTCCCACGTTTGGGCTGGTGCTCCAGCGACGTAATTAAGCGTTCAAGATGATTGGTGAACATACCATCGTTGGGACATTTACGTCACTTGAACATCGACGTAATGTCTCATGTCTCACCCTCTTTTACCGTTATTTCAACGGTTTATGCTCTAGTGAAATAGCCAGCTGCATTCCTCCCCTTAAGATATTCAACCGTAATACCCGCGCCTCTAGGAATGCCTATCAGTTCACCCTCGAGCCCAACTTCGAACGTACAGTCATGTTCAGTGAATCATTCTTCAGTCGTACTACATGAATGTGGAACTCTCTTCCACACTCTGTGTTCCCCAGTCGTTGCAATGTTCAAGAATTCAAGACCAATGTTAATCGACACCTCATCCTAAACCCTCTCCATCTATCCTACTTTTCCTACTAACGCCCGCACTGTGCTTTAGCTTAAAAAGGGAATAGAAACCCCCTTGAGTGCGTGCTTATTATAAAAAAAAAAAAAAAAAACGACGAACAAAACACCGCCGTCAGACAGGAGCCTTTCATCGGGCACGATGATAGCCAACAATTCCATGAAGCCGACCTAGAAGAAGATAGTTCCACATCAGTGTAGCGTTAGAGCAGGAAAGTCCACCATCTCACAACTCAGGAACTCCAAATCGACACCTACCATCTTTTTATCGATTTTAAGGCCGCGTATGACAGCATTTATAGAGAAGAACTGTATAAAGCCATGTCCAGCTTTGGATACCTACAAAACTCATTCGTCTGCGCAGGATGACAATGGAGAACTCGCACTGCTCCATTAAAGTCGGTAACGACTTCACCGACGCCTTCGATGTCAAAAAAGGCTTTAGACAAGGTGCCTTGTGACTTCTTTAACATCATATTGGAACGAATAGTGCAGAACTCCCACATCAATACTAGAGGAACTATCTTCCAGAAGTCTGTGCAACTACTCGCGTGCGCTGATGACATTGATATCATTGGGAGAACTTAGCGTGATGTCAACGGTGCTTTTGCGAGTATACAAACATAGGCGGAAAAAATGGGTTAAGCGGTCAATGAGGGCAAAACAAAGTATATGCTGTCATCGAGAAAGGACACCCAACAAGGACGTCTTGGACAAAACGTCTCGATAGACGCATATAATTTCGAGGTAGTTAGGGACTTTGTACACCTTGGTTCTGCTATCAACACGGACAACGACATCAGCGCCAAGATCAGACGAAGTATAACTCTTGCTAATCGCTGTTTCTTCGGGCTAAGAAGGCAATTGAGTAGTAAAGCTCTCTCCGGAACAACCAAGGTGACTCTCTATAAGACCCTCATCATCTCCGTCCTGCTATATGGTGTAAAAGCATGGACCCTGTCAAAAGCGGATGAGAGCGCCCTGGGCTGGTCCGGTCGACCATAGATCTTTCGTAGAACTTTTCTCTATGCGGACAGTGCATAAACGGTGAATGGAGAAGATTTAACGACGAACTGTACGGGTTGTATAGAGACATTGACCTTGCTAAAAAAGTGAATGTCCAAAGACTCAGATGGCATGGTCACGTGGAGAGGATGGACACCAATATTCCGGCCCGTAAAGTCATCGAATCCACTCCAGAGGGAAGGCACAGTAGAGGAAGACCAAGGCTCAGGTGGCGCGCGCAAGTTGAAGACGACCTTAACTAACTCGGCGTGCGAAACTGGAGAGTACTAGATAGGGACCGAGCTGGCTGGAGAGGTTTGTAGGTTGAGGTCCAAGTCCACCCCGGACTGTAGCGCCACCTTAAGCAAGTAAGTAAAATTATATGTATTAACCTATTCTCGTATTACTATTTGAAATAAAATGCTTTTTCATTGTGAAAACTATGTTACTATAGAAACTCCTTTTTCTTAGTACTATAGAATACATACATTATTTCCCAATTTTCTCTCACTTTGAATAAAAACGCTGAAGAAGAAAATTCAAAACAAACGTGTTTGTGTTTTATTAAAAAGAAAAACTACATAAGTATTGATGTTTTATTTTAAAGAAAACTAAGAGGATATGGGCCAAGGCGGTTCCATGCCATTTAGCCTATGCCATACGGCCATATTTCAAAATATGGACATATGACCCTTTTGAAATGTGTCATATGGCCATATTGGAGCTTGAACCAAAAACTGAAACAGGTACAATAATTGCTAGCGAGCGGAAAAAATATTGCCCAAAGGAGAATCAATTTGGGGTGAGAAAATAAAAAAATTCGCGCGTTCCGCTCCCAATTGAGCCAAATCGATTTTGAATGTTCTAGATCGTCATCCTCATCATCCTCAGACGAAAGTGAAAAAAGATGCTCAAAATGGACCATTGCACTGGAGCACATGCTTTCCAGAATCCAGACACAAGCGTGCATTAAAAAAGTGCGTGGTGGTTCCTTTTCCAAATTAAAGGAAACGGCAGCAGCTTTGAAAAATGAAAGACAAAGTCTTGCAACTCGTTTAAGAAACTGTTAAGCTTAAAATACAGTAATAATACTTACACCTCTAACGAGCCATATTTGATAATATGATGATTGAATTGGAATCAGCCGGTGAAAAGACGAAAGAAATAATACACTCACATTTCATTTTGTTAAATTTGTTAAATTTCAAATCTTGGACTACGAAATAAAATTGCGAAACGAGTAGACTGATACAAGCGCAAAAGTTTTGACTGCACAAACAATCGAATGACAAAAGGGCAAACTACGGGGTCTTAAGAAAAGTGACAAATCTTTCAAGGCGAAACCTAATAACAACAACCACCAACCATACAACAACTTTATATGGCATAAAAATAACGAGAACAACAAACCAGAAAAAGTCATAAAAAGAAGAGTAATTGTTTCTTTTACAAGCGATGTAGAAAAGTACAAATTGACCCAAACCGCTATATTCGAGACAAATGAAACCGTCAGTTTCATTGGAAACACATACAAATTAGAGTTTTTGCTTGATTCGGGTTCCACCGACCATTTGGTAAATAACAAAGATTTTGCTTCATTGATTGAGAATTTGGTGAATACATTACTGCATCGAAACGAGGAACAGTGGATATCAATTCAAATCATGGCGTAGAAAACTCACTCGAAGACGTACTCTATTCACCAGACGTCCCACAAGCCTGCTTTAGTGAGCGTATCCAGAAGAAGGGAATGACAGTGATTTTTGAGAGCAATGCACATTACAATTAAAAAGGGCAGTATCCCAATAAAAACAGGTATTCCTAAGAATAATTAAATTCTATAACTTACTTTCTTACTTAAGGTGGCTCTACAGTCCGTTGTGGTCTTGGGCCTCTATCAACAGTCTCCGACAGCCAGCTCGGTCCCTAGCTAGCTGTATCCAGTTTTGCACTCCAAGTTGACTGAGGTCCTCCTCCACTTGAGTGCGCAACTCTGAGTCGCGGTCTTGCTCTCCTCCTACGTCCATCGGGAACAGTGTCGAAGGCTTTCGGGGCCGGAGCATTGGTGTCCATTCGCTCTAAATGACCGAGCCATCTGAGCCTTTTCTGGCTAGCTCCATGTTGTTGCACAACCCGTAAAGTTCGCCGTTATATCTTCTTCGCCATTCCCCGCCCGAAGAACTTTCCTCTCAAAACAGCCTAAGGCATACAGCAGGACTGGGATGATAAGGGTGTTGTATAATTTTACCTTAGTGGCTCTAGAGAGAGCTTTTCCACTCAACTGCTTTCTTAGCCCAAAGAAACAGCGATTAGCAAGAGTTATTCTTCGTCTAGGTAGACAATTTCCTCTACTACTTTGAAGTTGTATGCGTCTATTGTGACACTCTGTCCGAGCCGTCGGTATTGGGTGTCTTTTATCGAAGACAGCATTTACTTCGTTTTTCCCTCATTTACCGCTAAACCCATTTTGGTCGCTTCTGTCTCAATTCTCACAAAGACGCCATTAAAATCACGCTGTATTCTTCCTATTATATCAATATCATTGGCGTACGCGAGAAGTTGATTACATTTATGGAAGATAGTGCCCCTGGTGTTGACGTTGGAGTTCAGCAGTCATCGCATGCATCGCCTTGTCTGAATCCTTTTTTGACGTCGAAAGATTCCGTACGCTCGTTGCCAACCTTGATGGAGCAGCGTGAGTTCTCCATCGTCATTTTGCACAAGCGAGCGAGCTTGGCAGGGATGCCAAAACTAGACATAGCTTTATACAGTTCGTCTCTGTAGATGCTGTCATACGCGCCAAAAAATCAGTGAAAAGGTGGTGGGTATCGATTTGGAGTTTCATAAGTCTTTTAAAAGATCTGCCGCAACGTGAAAATTTGGTGGATGGTTGACTTTCCTGGACTGAAGCTACATTGATAAGGACCAATCAGATTGTTGACGAAAGGCTTCAGACGTTCACATATTACGGCAGAGAGGATGTCTTGGGCGATGTTTAGTAGACTGTCTACGCAAACTACTCCTGTAAAAGCTGCATGGACGAGGAGGAAGAGGAAACAGTCCAACACCTTCTATTTACACATCTGGCACTCTCCAATAGACGGAATATCTATCTCGGTAATCCCTTCCCTCTAACTTTAATAAAAGTACAAAATGATTTGTTTAAGTTCATTACTCTCAAATATGTCACTTCTTTATTGGTATCACAATGGACCCTTGAGGTGTAAGTGAGACAACAACATCTAGACCGCCACTCCAACCTACCTACCTAATACTTTCCATTATCTCAACATGGACGGATATACTGATGACGACCTAAGAAAATGTATAAAGGAAAACGAATTTCAAATATGCACGTCGAATGTTAGGTCCCCTAATATACCGCGTGCTGCCGAACAATTAGCGGAGACCTTCAACTGCTACAAAGCGGACATCACCGCTATCCAGGAAATGCGATGGGATGGACCGGGCAAAAGGAGGAGAGCATCAACAGCGACTCTTTGGATGCGGATTCGTCGTGGGCAGCAGACTCAGACAAAAAGTCTTGAGCTTAAAATGTGTAACCGAACGCATCACGACGATTCGAATCAAGGCTAAATTCGGCAACATTAGCCTAATATGCGTGCAGGCCCCCACAGAAGAGAAAAAGGACGACACCAAAGACGAGTTCTACGAGCTCCTTGACAAAACGTATGAGCAATGTCCTGGCTACTACATTAAAATTGTTCGCATGATTTTAATGCAAGGCTGGGAAAAAAGGACATCTTTGGTAGAACAGTCGAAAAGCACAAACTGCACAACACCACTTCCGATAACGGATTCAGCCTGATCGATTTTTCTACGGGGCGAAATTTTGTGATAGCAAGAATCTGGTTTCCTCATCTCAACATCCATAAAGGTACATGGAGATCTCCGATCAATCAACCGTCAACCAGATTGATCACTTTGCGATCGACGGAAGGCACTTTACCAGCATTTTAGATGTTCGAACTTTCTGAGTAGCCAACATCGACTTGGACCACTAATCCGTCGTAGCCAAGGTAGTGCTACGAATATCCCGACAACGGCCAAAACAAGGAAATGCTGCAAGAAAATTCGACGTCGGACGGCTACAATCGCAAGAGATAGCCAGATCTTTCTTTGATCGAGTGTCAAGTAACCTCTTAAGGAGTCCTATGCCGCCAACATCAAGTATCGAAGACCAGTGGCAGCATTGCCAGAAAGCAGTTAGAGATGCCGCCTTTAATGTACTGGGTTTCACACTGTCACCAAAACGAAACCCTTGATTTAACGAAGAATGTAGGCAGGCACATGCAGCCAAGCAGGAGGCATACAAAGCGGCGCTGCAAAGAAGGACAAGAACGCCGGCTTCTCAGGAGAAAAAAGAGAGAGAATGAGAAGCGTCAGATCGAGGATGTTGAGAGAGCCAACAACAGGAATGAAGTTCGGAGGTTTTATCGAAACGTTGAACAGCTGGCTCAAGGTCATCGAGCGCATGATCCGATGCCTGCAGAGATAAACAAGGGAACGTCATAGTAGATTGTATAACGGCGACGACGAACAAAACACCGCCGTTAGACAGGAGCCTTTCATCGGACACGATGATAGCCAACAATTCCGTGAACCCGACCTAGAAGAAGTGAAAACCGCAATATTACGGTTGAAATCCAACAAAGCCGCTGGAGCAGATGGACTAGCTGCTGAGTTGTTCAAAGCAACAGGCGACGATCTAGCTCGTGCACCAAATCATCTGTAAGATATGGTCAGAGGAATGCATGCCCGATGAATGGAACCTCAGAAACTGCGCCAACTACAGAGGAATAAGTCTACTTAACATCGCCTACAAGATCCTCTCTGCCGTAATATGTGAACGCCTTTCGTCAACAATCTGATTGGTCCTTAGCAATGTGGCTTCAGGCCAGGAAAGTCAACCATCGACCAAATTTTCACGTTGTGGCAGATCCTGTAAGTAAGTAAGTAAGTTACATAAACAAAAACACGAAAATTATCCCTTAAGGTAAAGGGGTGACACAAATTCTTATACAGACTTTCCGAGATATGGTAAAACTTTATCGAAAATGTTAAAGAACTTGTTAACAAGCAATTTTTGCGAACAAAATTCTTCAAGGTTCAAATTTTCCATAACACAAATCGACCATACAAAATATCACACAAAAAATAAACCAAAGCAAGTGAAATAAAGCATATCGTTTACCTACCTACATAATAGTTTAGTTGATGTTTTTCTCACTCGTAGCGTGTGGTGTGCAAATCAGGTATGCAGGTATTAAAAAAAAAGAAAAAATACGAGTCGAAGCCCTAACCGAACGATGTAAGTTATGGTACTCCTATATCCTTTCAAATCAATTGTTGCATAGTTGTTGTTATAAATGATGTGGCATCTCACATCGTAACACACACACAAAAGTTATGAACACATCGAATTTGCTCACTGAATTCTCTTTGATAATAATAATAAATCGTCGCTCGTACTGTTAGCTTTATGTCTAACAGGTTACACATTGATATTCATATCTGATAATCGGAAAAAACAAAACTAAAAACGATGAAACACAACAAAGATGTTAAGGAAACGTTTAACTTATACACAATTAAAATAAAACACCACTTTTCACTTTATTATCTTTGATGATTGTTTTTCATGACCGTGACAAATCATACAAGACAGCAGAGGACAGAGGAGACACAGGATATACATGGGACATCACTCCATTCAGAAGTGCACTAACACTTCTAAACATAAAAGACACTTAAAGCAAACTGTTGAATATGTCAAAAAAAAATAACAATAATAAGTAGGTAAAGGAGTTTGCCCAATGACACCTCCGACACCCGAAAAGAGAAAAATTATGTCCTTAGAGAGGACGTACACATATATCGTCTTTAAGAAAATATTGAAACTTTAATGCTTTAAGGGAATAAAGAAACTATCAAATGAAAACGAAAAAAAAGATGAACTAAATAAGCGAAAAGAAAAGCTTTTCCGCTTTTTTTTTTATTAGTTGGTGTGGTACATTCGGATGTTTACAAGACCAATATAGTTACGTAGGCACGAAAACACTAAGATATTTGAGAATTTTGAAATTGTATTTTCTTTTAATGAAAATATCGAAACCACGAAAAAGGATATACACTTGCAGGGCAATGTTTCACTTTCATCCTCGTTTTCATTTGGCGAGAGCTGGAATATTTTTCTTTTCACTAAAAATTTTTGTGGGAATTTCACAAGGGGAAATATAATATATTATGATGACGTCGTCCTCGTCCTCGAACCGAGTCGTCCTTTTCTGTTGGTTAGAATTTTTGAGTGATTACGATTAAAATTTTAGTTCGCGGTTCTGCATGTTTTACTTGTAAGGACTTTTACTTTCGTGTTTTTCCTTGTGAATTTGATTCTTTAATGTTAAAAGAATGAAATGTATAAAGGAATTCTTTTGGCTCTCAACTTGTGATGATGATGTTTTTTTTTTTTTGCTCTCTTTGACTTTGGTTGAAACAGACAATTGTTTATGGAAAAGCTTTTAGGTTTTATCCTTCGAGGAGCTTATTGGTTATATGTGTGTGATGCTTTTTGACACCTGCGCACCGGTCAGGCATTGGTGTAATAAACTTTAGAGAGGATTCAAGTTTCATTGTATATGTTGTTGTTGCTTCATACCTAGCTTTTTTACGGTTATAGAAAAAGATAGGATATGGGATTAAGTTGCATGCGTGTTGTTAATGTTTATAGTTGGAGTCAAATCAGTTGGAAAATATTTCCCTACTGTTTCTAGACACAGTGCAAGCATTAGATTTCACATTTGTTGAAGAGGATAATATCGCTTTACTACTACCTACTGCCGGACGGTCCAAACAGAAATAAATTCAAGTGGGAAACTACGGCGTATACCTAATATTTATATTCTTCACTTGAATTCAAGTAATAACTAGTTTACAGTACAATACAAGTGAATGCGTATGTATTTTAGGAGTCTTTTAAGTAAGAAAGCGTACGTTATGATGGTTTGATATAATATAGCGAGCAAATTTTAAGAAGGGATTCGAATTGGGGCGAATTACCTATGTATAGTATATTTCGTTACTACCAAACAGGATATAATCAACAAATAAATTAAAGAAAAATTATTTTTGACAAAAAAGATTATCAATCCCCCAATGTTTAAAACTGAATCATTTTGAACTATCAATGGTTTTATGTCCCTATGTTTAATGTATATCTGCTAAAGGTGCAAAAACATAAGAGCTAACCGTAACGTCGTCGGTCGGTCGCTCGCTGCCATCGTCGCCTTTTCCTCGCGTATCTGACAAGAAGAAAAAGTCAATTTCATCAATTTTTTTCCATTCAAATAAGACCGGGAGAAGCTTATACAAATTTAATAAGCTTTATTTGTGTATCTTTAAATTCTTATAACATCCAGTTATGCCTTGCTGCTTAGAGAAATTTTGTTTAAATTAGATTCAAGGTTAATATATTTTTAAATCATCCTGATTCGGTCAATTTATTTTTTGTCTATAAAATCATTTAATTATGTTGTTTTGAATATTTTGGAATTAAGGAAAAAAGGAAAGAAAAGCATATAACGGCTGGAAAAAGTTCCTTGTGGAATGGTTGTTGATTCTCAATGAAAAAATGGGATGATAAATCAAGCTTTAAAAAACATTAGGTCTTTTGATTTAGATGACTTTTGATGCCCTTTGCTGTCGTTGTTGTCGGTTTTGCTCATTCGGCACTCTTATAAGGATCCAGATGTCAATCCCAAGTGGTGGTTAGAAAACTTAAGGTAACACTAGATTTATCAAGATTATAAAAGATGGATATGACGTCTGACAATTTATCTTAGGTTATGTGACTCACTTAGACCTCAAAGGTGCATTGTGATACCACTAAAGAAGTTACTCATGGGAGAGTAATGAACTTAAACCATTTTATACTTTTATTGAAGTTAGAGGGACATCTTGTGTCGATCGTTGCCAGTTTACTGAGATAGATATTCCTTTCTCGGGATGTCCGTTTGGCCCGGTACCCAAATGATGTGAATGTTAAACTGTTCCGTCATTTCATTCAGAGATGATTGACAGTCGTGGACTGTTTGAGAGTTTGTGGAGACAGACGCGAGAGATTTGAGAGAAACTTGGCTGTCCGTGAAGGTACGTATATATTTGCAAGATATAAGGTTTTCTTTGATCACCATTACTTCTGCCTGGAACACACTACATTGAATGGGAAGTGCCGCTGGAGCAGATGGACTAGGTGCTGAGTTGTTCAAAGCAGCAAATTCTCTGTAGGATATGGTCAGAGGAATGCATGTCCGATGAATGAAACCTCAGCATTGTTTGCCCGATCCTGAAACTGCGCCAACTATAGAGGAATAAGTCTACTAAACATCGCCTACAAGATCCTCTCTGCGGTAATATGTGAGCGTCTGAAGCCTTTCGTCAATAATCTGATTGGTCCTTATCAATGTGGCTTCGACCAGGAAAGTCAACCATCGACCAAATTTTCACGTTGCGGCAGATCCTGGAAAAGACGTTCACCTTCATCTTATGACTATGTCATTTCAAACCAAACTTTAGCTCGCGTTTATACTGTTGAGGACCTAGGAGTTCTTTTTATACATAATGCTAATTCTATCTTAGATTTTATTAAGCGATGGGCAAAGGAATTCCGGGATCCTAATGTCACCTGTGCTTTGTACAACAGTTTGGTTCGTCCCAACCTTCGCAGGTGTGGTCTCCTTTATATTGTTCATATTGAAAGACTGAAATCTGTGCAACGGAATTTTACCCGTTTTTTGTTAAAAGGGTTTCAGTGGATTTATCCCCTAAATACCCTTCCATACGAAAATCGTTTGTCAATCCTTAACATGCAAACACTACAACAGAGAGAAGAAATAATAATGATATTGTATTTTTCCATCAAATTATAACTGGAGTCACTGATGCTCCTGACCTTCTCTGTAAAATATTGTTTTGCTCTCGAGGGGGAGGTTATAATCTCCGTAGTCAGGATCTGATTAAGATCCATATTCACCGTACTAATTATGGAATGCATGAGCCTTTGACACGTATGGGTAGACTTATAAACTGGAACTCAAAACTTTTTGATTTTAACTTATGTAAAATTCACCTCAAATTAATTTTGAAAACCAGTGTTCCACTTTCTTAATGTTTTATGTTGATTTTGTAATGTTATTTTTTCTTTATTTTATGTAATTATTTATGTGTGTTTCAGTTTCGTTATGTGCTTACTAACAACTCACACCACACTAAGTGATGAGCCGGTGGTATGACACAGTCCCTGTGTTGGCAAACCATTGGTCGTAATATGGTGCTTGCTATAAGCCTGTACGACCAATTCTGATAGTGTGTAAAAAAAAAAAAAAACAAAATGAAGACCTAGGCGATGCACTGCCATGCGATTTCTTTAACATCGTTCTTAAGAAGATAGTGCAGAACTCCAACGTCAACACCAAAAATCTGATCAACTTCTCGCGTACGCCGATGATATAATGGGAAGAACACAGCGTGATGTCAATGGCGCCTTTGTGAGAATTGAGACAGAAGCGGCAAAAATGAGGGAAAAACGAAGTATATGCTGTCTTTGAGGAAGGACACCCAACACCGACCGCTCGGACAGAACGTCACAATAGACCCCAACAACTTCGAGGTAGTAGAGGAGTTTGTCTACCTAGGCTCCGCTATAAACACGGGCAATAACACCAGCGCCGAGATCAGACGAAGAATAACTCTTGCTAATCGCTGTTTCTTTGGGCTTAAAAAGCAATTGAGTGGAAAAGCCCTCTCTCGAGCAACTAAGGTAAAACTGTGTTGTAACACACTCATCATCCCAGTCCTGATGTATGGTGCGGAAGCATGGATCTTGACAAAATCGGATGAAAGTGCCTTAGACTGTTTCGAGAGGAAAGTTCTTCGGGTCATCTTTGGTCCCGTGTGCATTGAAGGGGAATGGCGAAGAAGATATAACAGCGAACTTTACGGGTTGTACAACGACATGGACCTAGCCAGAAGGGTCGGATGGAAACCAATGCTCCGGCCCAGAAAACTTCGACACTATTCCCGAGGGACGTAGGAGGAGAGGAAGACCGCGACTCAGGTGGCGCACTCAAGTGGAAGAGGACCTCAATCAACTTGGAGTGCAAAACTGGAGACTACTAGCTAAGGACCGAGCTAGCTGGCGGAGACTGTTGATTGAGGCCCAAGTCCACAACGGACTGTAGCGCCACCTTAAGTAAGTAAGTAAATAGTACCTAAATAAGTATATGATAGACTAAGAATCACAAGAACCATTGTACGAACGATTGAGTTAATTCTGTGAGTAAAAGAGCCTTACGTTCATAAAGTCTGTCACTAGGACTCAACATTTCACCTATAGCCTTTTCAGCCTTGTTTGAATAGAATGTTGTTTGGTTTGTGGATGTGGGCCCAGAATATTATCCAAGAAGATGAATTGACAATAATAAAAGTTTAAGGTCTCTTACATACTTTTGAAAAGTTGTCTATGCACATCGCAAAGTGGTAAAATAAAAGTGTTCCAAGATCGTTTTCGGCACCGAAATTAAAGACATTAAATGACAGCGGAAGTGACAATAATCCCGAGCGATGGATAAGAAGCGATCAGAAAATTCGAACAGGGACTAATTTTTCCAGCAAACATCTTTCAACAAAAGAAAGGAACACATTCAAATCAGACTAACAATTAGGTTAAATTTCTGCTATAAAAACGAAATAGCTTGAGGAACTAGCTACTATAATGTAGGATTATTTTAATTGTGCTGTTAAAGTGGCTGCGGATACAGAATCCGCAGATTTATGCTAAAAGAAAAGGACCATTGGGATACCACATGAATCTAGAGAATTACGAAGAAGATATTTGGTTTCCTTATTAGCTAGTTCACTGGGATTATCATAAAAGTATTCTCCCAGATGAAGTTTGCGTCTTAGTGAAAGAGCAGGGAATTTGCAGTGAAGGTGAGGGATTGTTTCTTCTTCTTCCTCATCCATACAGCTCCTGCAGAAGTCATTTGTGGCTACAACAAGTCGTATTGCGTGCCTGCCTATAAGACAGTGTCCCGTAAGGGAGCGCTTTAGGTCAAGTGACGACCATATGAGCTTTGTGGCTGCGCACGTAGGTAAATTGTTCCACCTAGACCTTGTTATCGTTAAGGCTGTTCCTTTAAGCAAAAGTTTGCATGTAGCTATCGGTATGACGGTTCCATTTTTAGCAAGTTTGTCGGCTCTTCAATTTCCCGTGATGTCTCTGTGGCCCGGCACCCAGAAGAGGTGAATATTAAATTGCTGCGCCATCTCCATAAGAGATGATTGACAATCGACGGTCGTTTGACAGTTGGTTGAGACACCATCGAGAGGTTTGATAGCAGCCTGACTGTCAGAGAAGATACGGATACAGGAGAGAACCCCTTTGATCGCTAAAATGTCCGCTTGGAAGACGCTACAATGATTATGGAGGCGGAATGGGAGGCTTAGAGCAAGCATTGCTGAGTACACACCACTACCAACTCCATCATTTGTCTTGGATCCATCTGTATAGAAATGAATGCTTTTGTCATCCAGGAGTTTTTTGTCTTCCCATTCAACTCTGGGTGCAATGGATACCTGGAAGTTTTTCCCAAATTGGGATTTTGGAATAGTGTTGTCTATGTACTTTGGTATAGAACCGAAGAAGTTCAAAATGATAGAATGTCCCACATTGAGATGAGGTGTTGAGTCTTATAGCTGTACTCGCTGCCACTTGTTTGCTGAAGATGTCGAGGGGTGTCAGATGGAGGAGAGTGTCTAACGCTGCTGAGGGTGTGGTTCTCAGTGCCCTGCTTATGCAGAGACATGCAGTGCGTTGGACTCTACTGAGTTTGGACTTTCTCCAGTGCAGTCCACCATACTGCAACCCCTTACATGAGTATTGGTCGGATGACCGGAGTATATAGCCAATAGATTACACGAGGTTGAAAACCCGCTTTGTTTCTTATGGCTTTCTTGCAAGAGAAAATAGCTACTATAACTTTCTTAACTCTTTCCTGAATATTAGGTTTCCAACTTAATTTTTTATCTATGATCAGACCAAGATATTTGGCTTCATTGGTGAAAATTAGTGGTACACCTTTTATTGAAGGAAGAACAATTGCTGGGATTTTGTATTTCCGTGTAAAAAGGACGAGGTCTGTTTTTCAGGATTAATATTAAGTCCACAGTGATCAGCCCATCTAGTGAGCATAATATGTGCGTTTTGGAGGAGGTCTCTCAGGGTGTTAGGATGTTTGCCTGTGACGGGAATGGCAACATCATCGGCAGAAGCAATCACTCTGTAGCCTTCCTTCTCGAGGGGTATTAGCAGTTCGTTAACTGCCTGTTCCTGTTCCACAGGAGAGGGGCCAGAACACCACCTTGCGGAGTGCCTCTGCTGACAAACATTTTCGTACAAAAATATCCCATCTTAGAGTTGATGATCCTGCTTTATAGCAAAAAAAAAAACAAAAAAAAAACAGGATAACTTCTTTGAAATTGTGTTTCTTTGAATGAATCCTTATCCTGACCCTGAGGTACATTGAGGACCAAAAAGTTTTTGGACATCGTAGAATTACATTCACGTTCGAATCAGACGAAGGTAGCTCAAAAATAACAATGATTTAATTTTCTAGGAAGATCAACGCGTCACACATAAGATTCCTCTTTTCTCTTTTTTTCTGGGAAAATATTTCAAGGGATGAGTGAGAATAGGTGAATCTGCTACTCAAAACGGGCGAACAAAAAGTCGACACTATAAAACCACAGAGAGAAGTTACTTACCAGTTTGTGTACTTGAATCAAAAAATGTGCTCGTCGTCTCAACGGTCATTGTGCCAATGGTGCCATCAATAATTTGTGCCGATGAATCGCGTCTGCCTCGATACCTAAAACAATAAAGAACGATAAGACCAAATCAAGAAGATAAAATACCCAAACACTTGGATTTGAGCATACCTGCTGCATACATCATCGCTCTGAGAACTCTGTCGTCTAAAATTTCTACAACGAATCATTTCCTCTGTAGTCGACTGCCGCCGAAATCCGCGAGCTATTAGAATTTCTTCAGTTGTTGATTGTCGTCGAATAGCTGGACGTGAGTTACCATCTGATGTTGCCGTTGGTCCACGAGCACATGGACTAGGTTCCCGTGAAGAGCAACAACTGCTTGAATCAGGTGACCGGGAGGCTCGTACAGCCGAAGATGATTGTCGACGTAGAGTGCGAGTTCTACGACGCGGACTTCCGTCACGTTCGTGACTGCGGTCAGGCGAGAGATGTGCTTTTGAATCACGTCGACCTCTTGAAGCACTATCCGGACTGAGACTATCACGGCGAGCTCGACGTTCACAATCATCAGGTGGATCTGGGCTCAAGGCTGGCTGAGAGCCACGACGACTATTACCACCACCGGGAATGCAGGATTCATCGAATGCAGTGGCTTGACGTTGAAGCCTTTGCATTCGCGGAGTCTTTTCCGGGCTCACGACTTTCGAATCACGTCTGTTCATGCGACCACATTGAGTTGTCGAGTCTCGTCGACCTTTAGGAGCTGTAGGCGATGTTGCTGGTGGCGTCACTGAACTCATAATTATTGTAGGCGGTGGTAAAGCCTGGCATCCTGTGTCCATTGTGTGATATGGAGCAGAATCTGATGCAGTAGAGCTCGTCGACGGTCGCTGCTCCTGTCGATAATTGGGAAATTCAGGTGCAGCCAGTGAGTCTCGGCGCTTTTTCGTGGCTCCAACGATTTTGGGTGGCGGCGGTGTGGTTGCACGACCAACAACACTGTCTCGTCGACCAGATTCATTAGATCCTCTACGAGAGCTCTTAAAAATACAAATAAAATTTTAAGATTCCTAAATTTGAGTACTCATGATTATTTACTTACATCCTTTGCACTCTCAAGTGAAATTATGGGCATCTGATCCTCTTTCTCTCCAGGACTCTCGCGCCTGTTCCAATTTTTCACAAACTCTGACGTATGCGAAGAATCTCGACGGTGCTTCGAACACCTACCCCCAGCATCAGCACTTGATTCACGTCGTTTTTTCAATGGAGGATTGTGGCTACTACTCGTTCCAGTTCCAACATCGGTTGTTGACGTTCGCCATGGTAAGCTGCGTGCCAAATCAGCTAGTGTTTCACGTCGGCTTAGAGGTGCCTTTGTAGTCCTCTTCGAACCACCACCACTCCATTCTCGAAGGATATCCGTGAGTTGGGCTAACGAACTCCGTCGGCGTCGCTGAAGGCCTATAAACAGTCAGAAGAGAAGACCGACAAAAAAGGTACAAGACAAATTAAGCAAATTAAAAGTCATTTGACCGTGTCCGAGAATATACCTGGAGGTGGGGATGTGCTTGGGGGCGTGTTAATTTGAGCTGCTGAATCCCTTCGCCCACCCAAACGTTGACGAATTGTTGACTCTTCGAGCTTGGAGGCGAAAAATAATGATGATATTTATGTATGTATATTTAAAAATGAGGGCTTTCCACAAAAGGGTCAAATTACCTGTTCTCTGACGAAATCATCCCAGCCATTGCCACCCTGCCAAACCAAGCCAACTTGATAAGATAAAATTGGCAAATTGCAAACAAAGCAGATCGATGTTATCGTCCTGCAAGATGTTAATTAAATTTTGTTTCAATTAATAAAACTCGTTAAAAAGTTGTTTAAAGCTCGCCAAATTCAACTAAAAGCAACATGTTTCAGAAATACAAAGCAAAGAAAAAAATATCAATTAATTCAACTTGTTCCACAAGCTAATAAAAAGCTAATTCCGCTCTACTTATAAATCTCTAAGACATTTTTTCGTATTTTTAAATGCAGGAACCAGCAAAAAGCCGCTAATAACAGCATCGTGCAAATCTGTTCGGTTTTTAAACTAAATTTTTATTTATTTGTGCCATTCAATTTGTGCTTTAAATAATACTATTTATTTATTTAATAAAAAAAAAAGCTATTTGAATATGTATAATCGCTTACGCTGTTGCAGAAACAGAAAATAAAAAAAGCCATTTCGAAAATATGTATTTGTCTAATTGATTAAACGTAGAAAAACTATACACATTTGACATTTGAAATAAAACGATAATATTTGAACCTAACTTATTTGTAAGTTTCGACCAAACATACCCAGTATTTACCGTATAGTACTTCTTTTTGCGATTCCAAATCATTTCGGGAGAAAAGTGGTGTTAAGACCTTTATTTCTGAGAACTTAAATTTAAGGAAATTTTTAGAGGGAATAAGTTAAGAAGCACTTTAAAAGTTAAAATCTAGCCTAGTTTAAAGTAAAAGTTAACAAACAAAGCGGATTTTTCTTAGGGCTAGTTAAGTTTGCTATACTTGTGTAAATACAATCTAATTGACTTATATTAATAAATAGTTAAATTATTTTCAGTCCATGAAGTCAAGGCTCGATTTGATTTCATGCAGAAAAAAATTATTTTCTATATTCAAAAACTGTGTTGTTAGTCAAGCCTTAATTTCAACAATGATACACTCGTTTTTTATTGCAAACCTATTCTGTCAGTTCTTCAGCACGGTTTCTTAGTAGGTCTATTTGTGTCGCATACGCTATGCACTCTGGAAAAAGGCGATGAAGCTACTGACTTTAGCAAAGCTTTCGACAAAATATCCCACAAAATTATTGTTGAAAACTGTAACGTATCGATAATTAAAGCAATCGTTTTTTTTTTATTATTAATTATTTAGAGAAAATTTACTGTCATAAACTTTCTCATTCTGATTTTGTTCGTTGTGAATGAAACGGATGATGAAGGATATGAAGAATTTTCGAGAAAAGATAAGAAAGCGAAAGAAAGAATCGTAGCTTATGTACATAACGATTACTTTAGTTAGATTCGTGAAAAGAATACTGCTAAGGAAATGTGGGAGAGTCTTCAATCATCCTTTGCTCGAAAATTTGTCGTCAACCAATTTTTGGTTCGGAAGCAGCTTGTGAACCTTCGTATGAAAGAGGGTGATGTAGTAGCGAATCACATAATGGTGTTTGAAAATTTTATCAGACAACTGAAGATGTCTGGGGCATCGCTAGATAAAAGTGATTTATTGGCTCAGTTCTTCCTGACACTTCCCGAAAAGTTTGATCCGTTAGTTAACGCCTTGCAAAATTTAAGGGGTGGAGAACTATTGTTTGTCATGGTCAAAGATAGGCTTCTTTTGGAAGAAGCGAAGTTAGAAGATAGAGATTAGGAATAAATTCAAAAAAGATCGGCATTTACTGGGAAGAAATATCCAAAGAAAACCTTCAAGTTTCATCGTGAATGCTTCAAGTGTAACATGTTTGGACATTTGGCTAAAGATTGTAGGAAAACAGTTGTGACACCGAATCAAAGATATAACAATATTTCAAAGGGCGTCTGTTTAAGAATCAGGGGGAATGAAAGAGCTTGGCACAAGAATTAAGTTTAAGTTATATTCTGGAGCCAGTGATCATCTTTCAAAAGAAAATTGGTATTTTTCTGAAAAAATGAGCTAGATGAACCGATTAAAATCAATGTTGCAAAAAATAATCAATTTTTAATGGCAAAGAGCTCAGGAATCATAAACGGAAAGAGTACAGAGAATATAGAAGTCATAATAAAAGATGTGCTTTTCTTACCAGGACTAAGAGACAACTTATTGTCTGTTAGAAAACTTACAAGTGTTGGAGTTGATGTCCAGTTCTTCAAAAATAAAGCACGACTTGTCAAAAATGGTTTGCTGATAGTAGAGGCATACCTACAAGGAAACTTGTATGAAGTTGAATTTGAAGTTCAAAGACATTCAGCAAATTTATGCAAAACTCATGATATCAAGTTGTGGCATAACTGCTTGGGTCATGTTGGACATGGTGCGTTGATAACGATTGCCAAAGAAAACATTGTGCTGAAGATGACTTCAGTGGATGACATTGGCTTCTGTGATATTTGCACAGAAGGTAAAAAAAGTCGTGATCCATCCAAGACCATAAGAACAAGATCAAAAAGAGTATTGGAAAGAATTCACTCTGATGTGTGCGGCCCTATTGACGAAGCTGCTTGCAATGGTTCGAGATATTTCGTGTCGTTCATTGATGACTTCCCACATTTTTCCATGATTTATCTTATGAAAAGAAAACCTGAAGTTTTCGGAGCAATGAAAGTATACGAAGCTATGATAAGATCGATGTTTTGAAAATCAATTTCGCTTGGGATTCAAGTTCAACCGACAATTGCGTACTCACCACAACAAAATGGAGTCGCAGAAAGGTTTAACAGAACACTGATAGAAAAAGTAAGAACGATGTTGCTTGAGTCCAAAATGCCAAAACTAATGTGGGGTGAAGCAGCGCCAGCGCTTACTGGGACCTACTTGATAAACAGAACACCTACTAAGTCCTTAGGCTGTCCCAAGACGCCAGCTGAAATATGGTATGACACCAAATCCGATTATGAAAAAAAAACGAGTTTTTGGCTGCAAGGCTTTTGCATGGATTCCTTATCAGAATAGAAAGAAACTTGATTCCAAAAGTCGCAGGTCAATAATGATTGGATATGTACCGAATGGATACAAACTTCTGGATATGGAAACTCAACAAATGTGTACCGCTAGAGACGATAAATTTGATGAAACCAACTTTCCATACAATCAAGATCAAAGTAAGAAAAAATGAGTAATGGACATTATAAGCAACCACGAGCAAGAAGGGGATGAGTCATTTGAAATACTCGATGGTTCTAATAATGTACAGCATGTTACTGAAGATGGAACGGTTGAAGTCTTAGGTGATGAGATCTTAATGTCAACGATTGTGCAGATACGCTCCCTTCGCATACTAACAACACTGATCCTCCATGTGAGATTACTCTAAGGCGTTGCAAAAGGGAGCGCCGACCTCCAAGTAAGTTTGCTTATTATTATACCAGTTATAGAGCAACTTCTGCCTATGAATTCTTAACAGGCGTTCCAAATTCTTTTGATGAGATTAATTCCCGATCCGATGATATAAAATGGTTTAGAGCAATTGAAGCGGAACTTCATTCGATGAAAGAAAACGGTGTTTGGGAAATCGTCAAGAAACCTAAACATGCTAAAATCCTTAAGCCGAAGTGGGTTTTTCAAATCAAATTTAATGAAGATGGAGACCCTAAAAAATACAAAGCTAGACTGGTGGTTAAGGGTTTTACACAAAAGGCAGGCATTGATTACTATGAAACCTACTCACCTGTAGCAAAATTGACCACCATAAGAACTGTGCTAGCTGTTGGATTGTACAGAAAACTTATTTTTCACCAACTTGATGTTAAAAGGGCATTCTTACATGGTGAGTAAAAAGAAGAACTTTACTTGGCTGTTCCAGAAGGAGTTTCTGCAGCTGATGGAAGTGTTTGTCGCTTAATTAAGTCCATTTACGGGTTGAAACAAGCACTCAGGTGTTGGAACCAAAAATTTAATGATTTTCTTCTTAAATTGGGAATCAAGAGATCCTATCATGACTATTGTCTTTATACAAATATTGGACAAGAAGAAGATGTTATCATAATACTAGTTTTGTATGTTGACGATTTGTTAATTGTCGGAAAAAGTTTAAGACAAATTGAGAATTTGAAGAGAAAACTGGAGATGTCAGATTGCGGAAGTCTTAAATATTTTCTGGGAACTAAAATTGATGTTCCAGAAAAAAACCATAAAACTGTCTCAAGTCTCCAGTATTGAAAGATTACTTTCCAAGTTTGGGATGGAAGAGTGCAACCCTACAAGAAGCCCAATGGAATGAGGACTTCAACTTGAGTCAACAAAAACAGATGTCACATTAGGCAAACCCTATAGAGAATTACTTGGCAGCTTGATGTATATTATGATGTGCACGAGACCTGATATGTGTTTTTCGATTGGGTAAATGGGACGATAACAGCAAAATCCGTCTGAAAATCATTGGCAAGCTCTCAATGAGATACCTAAGAGGGACCAAGAAGAAGAACCTTATTTTCGAATTAAGTAATGATCATCCACTGATTGTATATGCTGATGCCGACTGGGGAAGCAACATTAATGATAGAAAATCGGTAAGCGGATATGTATTTCCTCAACTGAAGCAGAATATATGGCACTTAGTGCAACTATATCTGAAGCCATTTGGATTAGAGGATTATTTCAGAACCTTAAGCAGATAGGAAATGAACCGGCTATAAACTTTGAGGACAATAAGAGATGCATTGGCATGGCAAGCAGCGGTCTAAACACATCGATAAGAAACATCACTTCATTCGGGATCACATTCAAAATGGACAAATTGAAGTCAAGCCTATTGGAACAAGTAATCAACTTGCAGACGTTTTCACAAAATCCCTTGATTCAACACGCTTTCAAAATTTGAGTCTACAACTTGGACTAAACGATTGAGAAGGTTGTTGAAAACTGTTACGTACCGATTATTGTAGCAATCGTTTTTTTATTATTAATTTTTTAGAGAAAATTTACTGTCATAAATTTTCTCATTCTGATTTTGTACGTTGTGAATACAAAATCTTATTTATAAATTCAAATAAATAACTTATCCTATTCAATGTTAAACCAACCAAGACTTTAATAATTATAATCTTCAAACTAAAAACCCTCGACTTTCCAGCTCTTTTTATTTCATGGATTGACTCCTATTCGACCAAAAGAAATTACACTGTCAGTTTCAGATCGTCCTTTTCTTCCCCTTTTCCTACGTCATCCGGTGTCCCTCAAGGTAGTCATTAAGACCCTATTCTTTTCATTTTAACAATTATTGATGTCGCTAACATATTGGACTGTAATCTTTTGATTCACCCGAACATCCAAGAGAAGAAAAGCGTAGAACCATTTTATCACCATCAACTTCGTCACCATCCGATCCTCCTGTTTATAAAATGGGTTCAGCTACAACAATCACTATCGATGTACTGCCTTCTAAAGCCGACTTCCAAGTACTGCATGCAGAATTATCTGGCTTGAAAATAAAGTACGAAGAAATTTCAGCCAAGGTTTTGTGTTTGGAAAACCAAAACAAAGATCTGGAGGAACGGTGCACATGCCCATAGAAGCAAATGCCGACATGAAAGACAAAGCCAAGTCGGTCTGCGCTGGTTTGCTCGGCACTGACGACTCCAATTCTAGGATTGAGTACGCACATGCAGTAGCTCCTCGAAACAGTCGTACAGCAATGGTAGTTGTAAAACTTAACTCTCGGAATGCAGCTTGGAATATACTTCGTAACTCCAGCAAACTAAAAGGTACACAAATTCATATTCATAAAGACCTCCCGCACAACACTCGTCGACGAAGAAACATCCTGCTCCCAATCGCCAAGTTTCTGCGTTATAGGTTTCCACATGTAAAAATCCAACTTAAAGACGATAAACTCTTCATTCTTAATATTTTGTTTACTTGGGATTTTTCGCAAGGTTTGATTTGTGGCACAAAAGATCCCCTAGAGACGCTACGAAACATATTTGGCTGTGATCTATTTAAATTTACCGATATTAAACATTTTATGAATGAAGTAGAAGGTGGCATTAACAACGTAAACGTGAGAAATGACAGCCGCAAAATGTCAAATCGTATTTCATCTGAAGTTGGGTGCGCTTCACCATTTGGGACACGAGCAAATAATAGTCTGGGTGCAAACACAAGCACGGTGCAGCAAACGGGTGAACGTTCACACGTTAGGATGGAATGAGGATTAACCGTCTACCAGAAACAAACTAATTATTTAAACTTAAGTATTTTAGGACATAATGTAGCAGGCCTTAAAAATAAATTTTGCATAATGAATTTTTTTAACTATGTAAAAAGTTTTGATATATTTATGCTTTTTGAAACGCATGTATTAGAGGGTGAAATGAACAAATTTAACGATATATTTATTAATTTCGAATTAAAATGGACTCCAGCAATTAAATCAAATATTTTTGGTAGAGGAAGTGGAGGAGGGTTATGGGGTTATCGTAAAAATCTCGAAGCGGTGGCTACGAATTTCAAGAGAGTAGCAGATATGGAAATATTGGAGGTAAAAGTAAATGGCTCTGTGCTCCACATCTTACCAATCTACCTGAATTGTTCACACTGGATGAGGGATTATAACCGACTCTGTGAGACCCTGCAGAATCTAGGCCATGTTGATGTTCTTCTTATTGGGGATTGCAATGCTAGGGTTGGTCTGTCGCAAAACAGCTTCGTAAGTGGAACAGCACCACCAATCATCAGCCCTACCCGCAGATCAAAAGACGGAACATGTGATGGAAAAGGTGTTAAAATATTGGATATTGCCGATACTCTGGATGCAAGGATGCTGAATGGGAGCTGCAATGGTGATCGAAATGGCGAATACACTTTTATACGTGGAACATCGTGCTCCGTCATAGATTACTGTTTTGTATCAGGAAAGTGGAATTCGATTGTGAGTGATTTTAGGATAGCAGAGCAGACTTTTTCAGACCACATGCCCTTGGAAGTGACGTGCATAATATCGGGTGATGGTATTACGTCTAATACAAAACAACTGGCGCTGCTTCCCAAGCTGAAGTGGAAAGACAGTCTTCTTACTATTTATCAAAACAACTTAAACTTGGAACTAGAATTACGTAGATCGCAATATCAGCTGCAAATGAAGGACCTTACCCAAATTATAGTTCAAGCTGCTCCAGTAAGTGCTAGAGTGACAACTAGATACCATATTTACAAACAGAGATGGTTTGACGAGGACTGCCAAAAAGCGAGAGACAGATCGTTCTCATTCTTAAAGTTGTTGAGGAAATTTAACACAACGTTTTTCAGAATGATGTACGCAGATGCTAATAAAAAATTTAAGCAACTATGTTGCGAGAAAAGAAAGTGTCTGGATCAAAGAAACATAAATATTTTGAATACGTCTAGATCTTCAGCAGAATTTTGGAAAGCCGCCAAATTAATCAATGGGAGGAACAATTTTATTTCTACATCACTGAGCGTGTCAGAGCTGCGTGGTCATTTTAGGAAATTACTCAACACACCACAATTTTCACCGCTTCCTCAGTACGCAGCGCCATATTTTAAAGATGAATTTCTTGATGCACCATTTTCAATTGATGAAATTAAAAATGTGATTGAAGAATCTAAAATTGGAAAGGCTCCGGGAGATGATCGTGTCCCGGTAGAGTTTTTTAAAAATTGTTCAACGGAATTTTTGTACGCATTGGCAGAGGAGTTCAATAGAATTTTCGATAGTGCAGACATTCCAGAAAGTTTTAAAAAATCAATAATATTCCCCCTACACAAAAAAGGCTCCTACGACGAACCGGAAAACTATCGGGGCATTTCCTTTTTAAACTCATCTGTGAAACTTTTTAGCACCCTGATTTTTAAAAGACTTACACATTGGATTGAGGAAAAGAAAATTCTTAATGAATTTCAGGCAGGATTCAGAAGAAACTATTCTACTGTAGACCAAATATTTTGTCTTTTAAACATTGCAGAGAGCTTTAAAAGAAGAAAAAAGAAACTTTACGCCTTCTTCGTTGATTTTAGAGCAGCGTTCGATTCAATCGCCCGTGGAGCTCTCTTCTATAAGCTCTATAAACTGGGTATATCAGGTAAAATTGTTGCCTTACTGAAAGCGCTGTATGAAAATAACGTTGCCTATGTATGGGATGGGGATCAAGATCTGAAGAGTTTCCAGCACATATGGGAGTGAAGCAAGGCTGTGTCTTGAGTACTTTATTGTTCATTCTGTTCATCAATGACATTGTGGAGGAGATAGGAGGAGGAATCAATTTCGGAAATAATCGGATACCTGGGCTTATATTCGCAGATGATATGGTTTTCCTATCTGAATCGGTAGATGGAATGCAACGAATGATGAACCGACTAGAAAGATACTGCGAGAATTGGAACCTGTCTGTTAATTTGCAGAAGTCCAAAATTATGATATTTAGAGATGGAGGTGGCAGATATGCGAACAACGAAAGGTGGTTGTATAAGGGAGAATACATCGAAATTGTTCGGGAATACAAATACTTAGGTGTGATAGTTACATCAACTCTCAGCAGTAAAAAACATTTTGAATCCAAACTATCGGAAGCGAAAAGAGCTGTTTCTTCAGTGTGGTCACGTTGTTTGGACAACAAATACATCGAACATAGCTCAAAGCTTAAAATCTTTCACGCGACTGCAGCATCTATAATGCTTTACGGTGCGCAAGTTTGGGGATTTTGCCAACATGATGAGGTGGAAAGGTTCCTCAGATATTTTTTAAAACGCATTTTTCGGCTGCCACTCTGTACGCCTAACTATATGCTGCATTTGGAAACTACTGAACCTCCATTATTTTTAAGGACACTGAAGCTGCATTTTGAATACATTATGAAGGTGATGGAAATGGACGAAGTAAGACTGCCGAAACGAGTACTTAAAAAAATGTTTTCAAACAAGAGGTAACTTAGTCGAGAGGTGGGAGGAGCTAGCCCTGGGCTTAGGAGAAAGTGCGCAGTTTTCACCCGATATAAGCATTCCAGATTTGAGAGAGAAATTCAATTTGATTTTAGAGAAAGTAAGCCACTCTGCGTATGCAAATTTTAAACAGGAAGCACAATCTTCTCAATATAGAATGATATACAGTAGTCTCAATTTCGATCTTCGAGAAAAAACATATTTACTCAACCGCTGCCCCATAATTATGATAAATACAATATTTAAAGTTAGAGGAGAATTATTAAACTTGAACTACATTCCACATCGACCCGATCTGCCGATCCTATGTGACCTTTGCAACCTCAAGGAAAGGGAGGATGTATATCATTTTATTGCCATATGTCCTATTTTGAGGGAGTTTCGTGTGAAGTACTTTGGAGTTCCTTCGATGACCCGGGACGACGCTTTGGAAGTCTTGAATGGAAAATTAGGATGGGAGATTCTTTATAAATATACGTCATCCGCACGATTATATAGACAGCGCATTCGTGATGGAGACTTTTAGATAAACAAATAAGCTCATTATATAACTAAGATTAAGCGAATTGTCAATCTGGTAGACGGCCATAGGCCAAACCATATAAAACTTTAGACTATCGAATTATTGTTTAAAATCAAATTTGTGTTTCAAATAAAGTTTCCCTAAACTAAACTAAAACTAACTAATCTTTCGATTTATGCTGACGAAATGAAAATTTACCATCGCACAACATCACCCAGTGATTCGCACAAGCTGCAATGCAACCTAGACAGCTTTTCTCATTGGTTCCAAAAAAATCTTTTCGAACTAAATGTAACCAAATGCAATAGCATGACATTCTGATGAAAGCTCCAACCATAGCAAAATCGGACCTAATTTTTACAGGGGAACCAGTTCCATATATTACTTCTACTGAAACCCACAATATAAATGCTGGTGTGCCCCAGGGCTCCGATTTGTCTCCGACCCTCTTTCTCATTTTCATTAATGATCTCTTTTCTGTTACTTCTAATCCAGTAAATTGTTTCGATGGCGATAGTACCCTTAGCTTCTAATATTCGTTTCCAGACCACATCCCTCCTCTTCGGATGTGCAACTGCAACGGCAAAATATGATAAGCTCATTAAACTCTGACTTAAATAGCATTGTACAATGGGGAATTAAAAACCGGGAGTCGTACAAAATCCCTAAAAGACAAAATCACCATGGGGAAAAAACCTCCAAAAAAAAAAATAATCCAACTTGCCAATATCTCCACGAGAAAATCTCCAGTGACAAAATCCCCAAAGAAAAAATATTTTTTGCCAAAATCTCCTAGAAATCTCTAAGAACCCCAATGTTTAGGTAGGTGTTCTAACACAATTTCTCTCATGATACCAAATTATGAATGCACCTTCAGTCTGTAAAGTGTGTTCCTAGCTGAGAACGGTTGTTGTTCATAAAAAAAGTAACTTTTTATGGATGAAATTATTGTTTTAAAATCAAATTAAGGGGAAAAAAGATATTTTTAAATGGATAAGGATATCATTTCTTTTCAAAAAACAAAATAGAAAATTGTAATAAATGGCGTTGTGACCAAAACGTTATTTGTTTTGGAGATTTTGGCATGGAGATTTTTGCAATGGGGATTCTCTCTTTGGATATTTCGTTGCTGGAGATTTTAGTTTGGGGATTTTGGGTTTGGGGATTTTCGTTTTGGGATTTTGTTTTGGGGAAAACGTCACCAACCCTTAAAAACCGTGTTGAGTTTAATGCTTCGAAAACTCAATGCTGTCTGGTATCGTTGAAGCGAGATATACCCCCCTTGCCACTGTCCATGAGTGGCACTTGCATCAATGAGACCGAGCATCTCGAGATTCTCGGTATGTGCATCACTGACCAATGATGAGCTGTAAGAATGATTGGTGATAGAGAGATCACTGACGCATTCACTCCCTTAGACAACCGCCGTAACGTAGCGTGTCTGTCCTTGTTCTATCGCTACTTTCACGGTAATTGCTCTAGTGAAATAGCCAGTTGCATTCCTCTCTTCAAACAATTCGCCTGTAGTACTCGCGCTTCTAGTAATGCCGATCAGTTTACCTAGGAGCCCAACTTCGAACATACTCTTAAGTATAGAGAATCATTTTTTAGTCGTACTACGCGAATGTGGAACTCGCTTCCACACTCTGTCTTTCCCAGCCATTACAGTATTCAAGAATTTCTAACCAATGTACACCGACACCTGCTTTTCAACCCCTTCTCTTCTTCCTAATGCACTCACTGTATCTTTGGCATAGAAAGGGTATGAAAAATGCCTTGATTGGGTGCAAATTATAAAAAAAAATGTTAGTTTTTTTTTTGTTCTTGTTTATTATTTATAAATTGTAAATTTCATATACTACTGTTGGTACTTTAGCTGTCGCTTTTTTTCAATTCCAGACAGAGAGAGAGGAGATCATTATAATGGATTGTTTTATGTAGTCATCAAATTTGAAATTTTTGAAAGAATGCAAAACTAGTCAAACTCAACTCCCATGTCTCTGAATCTCTATTTCAACTTTTTTTAGTTTTAACATTTTCCAAAATGCAAGTCTAGATATATTTTTTTCTTCCTAAGGGTTCGAGTCCTACTCGTGCCCATAGTTTTTATTTCATCTTTCACGGGCACTGCCTCTTTGCGAAGAACTGACAAAACTTCAAAGAGTATATCATCTGCCATGAAAAAGTGCTTCTCAACTTTGCCGTTCGGAATCGGCGTTAAATTGTAGGTCCCCTCAATTTTTCACACGCACTCAGAGAATTGTTGTTGAGAGTAAGCCACTTAGGCCTTGGCTCTTAAAGAGCTGTCGCGCCACTCTATTTATGCCTAAGGAGTCTCAACAAGTTGAAATGAAATTCCAAAAAATCTCCAATTCAAATATCGCTGAGAACTTGTTCTATTTATTGCTGTTAAATTCAGTTTACGTATATTGAAATTTTTATTTTTGTTTTTCAAACGTAACTTTAACATTTTTAAAGTAAAGATCAACTTTTTACAAATTGAAATTATTTTTTTTCTTGATTAAATTGTGACTTGGAAATATTGTCTGTAGTGATAGAGTGGCTTGTAGCCTTGCTTAAACAGGAACATCACCACATTCCCTATCAATTTAAAATTAATAATAAATCGACATTGCGGCAACACAACGACGACGATAAGCCAACGACAGGGGTGGTTTGGTTTGAGTTCGTGGTTTTGCATAATTTGCTGTTTGCTTTGTTTCATGGTTGTAGGTGTAAGTACAAAGATAAGAGTTAGTTCTTTATCCCCATCGAACCTGAAGACTCAAAAAAGAAAAAAACACACGAAATGGGGTTTCAAAGTTTAATCTTATTTAACCATTATTTTAAGAAATACATTTTTATTCCTAAAGTTTGAATCTTTCTTGTGGTCTCAGGAAAATTTATCGAAACTGAATTGTGGTAAATTGTATTTTTAGTTTTCATCCTTTTAATCACCAGGTATATTTAATATTCTCCTCAAAACTGATATGATACGACCTTGTTTTGTTTCAAGACGAAGGCAAGCTACTGCAATCAAGGTCCGCCGGGGGTCTATGTATATCTTTTTTTTTAATTTTATCCTCTTAGCTCTTTATTCAACTTTACTTGCATAAGACTCTGATGAAAGGTCAAATGGTGAAGTGGTGGTTAGTCGTTAAGACTATTTTACTTCCCATACATTAAAGGATTCACTCACTTTTAGCACCGTTTCAAATTTCATAGCCTTTCAAAAACAATTTGTATAGTGTTGTGTAGTGAATGATTACGATGAACTCAAAGAAATAGCTCATCAGATGCATATGTTGCGAATTGAAGGCTACAATTATTTACATAAGGATAGCTTTTTTGAGTTATTGTAGATGAATTTTTTTTAACGGTTAGGCTAAACTTGTCTCTGCTGAGCAATTTTTTCTAAGGTGTGTATAAGTACTTTCAACCGAAGATTGGGTTCCAACCTCAATGGGAAGTTTTTCGCGGCAGCAAAGAGAGAAAGGGGGAGGAGGTATGCGTCCACTTAGGCATGCCTAATTTCAACAGACGGCAGCGGAAGAACTCCCAAGATGGAATCAACGGTGGCGTCTACAGTTCCAGTCAGGATGAACTACTTAGTGAACACCTTATAGGACTATTACGACATATTCGCAGCCCAGGCCTATAAGGAGCGGTTTGGCCGGCTCTTCGTCTTAGAGTTAAACTAAAGACCTGGCCATCCAGGTTGGGGGTCGTGCGTCGTGGTGACGGCCCGGCCACATAAAGAAACTATAGTTCCGAACCACCAACAAGCCTCGGATACGGACGGAATTAATGATGACAACCCACGCAAACGATTTAAGGACAACAAATTTCGGTTTTGCACGTGGAATGTAAGGTCCCTTAACAGGCCACGTGCAGCCGAACAATTAGCGGAAGCCCTTGATTGCTAAAAAGCAGATATAACTGCCATCCAAGAAATGCGATGGGATGGTCCGGGCCTAGGTAAAATGAACAACGGCAATATTTACTACGGCGACTGCTACCGGGAAGAAAATCAGCGTCTATTTGGATGTGGATTTGTAGATGGAACTCGACACAGGAGGAAGGTCTTGAGTTTCAACTCAGTGAATGAGCGCATTACACGACAATCCGTATCCAAACTAAATTCACCAACATCAGCCTCATCTGCGCTCACGCCCCCACTGAGGAAAAGGATGAATACACCAATGTCAGGTTCTACGAGCTCCTCGACAAGAGCAATGCCCTAGCTGTGACATTAAAATCGTGCTTGGCGATTTTAATGCTAAGCTGGGAAGAGAAGAAATCTTCGGTGGAATAATCGGACGACATAGCCTACACGACACCACCTCCGATAACGGATTTAGGATAATCGACTTCGCTGCGTGGCGTAATGATAGTAAGTACGCGATTCCCACTTCTCGATATCCACAAGGATCATCAATCAACCGTCAACCAGATTGATCACATTGCCATCGACGCACGACACTTCTCTAGCATGCAAGATGTCCGCACATTTCGAGGTGCCAACATCGACTCGGACTATCATTACCTTGTTGTAGCTAAGGTACGAATGCGGATATCCCGATCAAGGCCAACACGTGAAAATGCTAGGAAAAATTTCGACGTACAAGCGGCTACAATCGCAAGAGATTGCTTGATCCTTTTCCGATCGTGTCTCCGAAAATCTCCTCAAAAGTCATTTGCTGCCAGCACAAAATGTGGAGAACCAATGGCAACACTGCCAGGCAGCCATCAGAGATGTCGCCTCTGAAGTGCTAGAGTTTACACGGCCACCACAACGAAACTCCTGGTTTGACGATGAATGCCGGCGAGCACATGCAGCTAAACAAGAGGCATACAAAGCACCGCTGCAAAGAAGGACACGAGCAGCTCAAGAGCTCTACGAGCAGAAAAGGAGGGAAGAGCACAAACTTCTCAGAAAAAAAAGAAGCATGAGAAGCACGCGATCGAAGAGATAGAGGGATGTTACAACAGGAACGAGGTTCGAAAGTCTTACAAAAAGGTAAAACAAACCTTCAAGGCTTATACACCCCAAACTGAAGCCTGTAGAGACCATCATGCGAACATCGTAGTAGAACCGCAGTCAGTGCTGAGGATATGGAAAGACCACTTTTCCAAGCTGTATAATGGCGATGTGGACCAAAACTCCGTCAGCAATACAGAACCATTCAATTTGGGTGCAGAAGGCCAACAATTTCACTCACCCTACATGGACGAAGTGAAGATAGCGATATCTAAATTAAAGTCGAACAAAGCCACTAGAGCAGACGGGCTAGCCGCCGAACTGAACAAAGCAGCTGGAGATGATTTGGTTAGGAGCATGCACCAGCTCATCTGCAAAATTTGATCGGAGGAAAGCATGCCGAATGTATGGTACTTCACCATCGTATGCCCGATCCTAAAAAAGGGATATCCCCTGAACTGCACCAACTACAGAGGTATAAGTCTCCTTAACATCGCCTATAAGATCTTGTCTGCCGTGCTGTGGGAACGTTTGAAGCCCTTCGTCAACAACCTGATAGGTCCTTATCAGTATGGCTTCAGACGCGGAAAGTCCACCATCGATCAAATATTGACCCTACGGCAGATCTTGGAGAAAACCCAGGAACTTCAAATCGATACCTACCACCTTTTCATCGATTTCAAGGCCGCGTTTGACAGCGTCTATAGAGACCAACTATATAGAGCAATGTCTAGTTTTGGCATCCCAGAAAAACTCATCCGTCTGTGTAAGATGACAATGGAAAATTCACGCTGTTCCATCATGGTCGGAAAAAACCTAACGGACGCTTTTGATGTCAAAAAAGGTTTTAGACAAGCTGATGCGTTTTCATGCGATTTCTTCAACATCATTCTTGAAAAGATTGTGCAAAGCTCCAATGTCAACACCAGAGGCACAATCTTTCAAAAGTCCGTCCAGCTACTAGGATACGCAGACGACATTAACATAATTGGAAGAACACAGCGTGATGTCAGTGGAGCGTTTGTGAGCCTTGAGACGGAGGCCATGAAGATGGGTCTAGCGGTTAACGAGGGAAAGACCAAGTTAATGCTGTCGCCAAGAAAGGACTACCAACATCGACGTCTTGGAGCAAACGTCAACATAGACAGATTAAACTTCGAGGTAGTTAAGGACTTTGTCTACCTGGGATCCGTTATCATCTCAGACAACAGCACCAGTGCTGAAATCAAACGAAGAATCACTCTTGCCAACCGCTGCAAGGCAATTGAGTAGTAAAGTCCTCTCGCGAGCAACTAAAGTGACACTCTACATAATCATAATCATAATCCCGGTCTTCATGTATGGTGCAGAGACATGGACTATGACAACATCTGATGAAAACGCTTTGGACTGCTTTGAGAGAAAAGTCGCAGACCACGACTCAGGTGGTAGAGGACCTGAACCAACTTGGCGTGCAAAACTGTAGACAGCTTGCCAGGGATCGAGCTGGCTGGAGATGTTTGTTTGGTGAGGCCCTGGTCCGACCTGGACTGTAGCGCCACCATAAGTAAGTAAGTAAGTATAAATATTAGGTATTAAAAGCCTTTTTTACGATTTAAGTATACAAAACTCGAAAACATAACAATTTAATCATAAAACAACATTCTAAAAGACAGTAAGAGATAAATATAGCTGTAAGAAAAATTTGCAGAATATGATCCGAAGAGAGCATGCCCGACGAATGAAACCTAAGCATTGTTTGCCCGATCCTGAAGAAAGGAGTCCCTCTAAACTGCACCAACTAGAGAGGCATCAGTCTCCTAAACGTCGCCTATAAGATCTTTTCTGCAGTACTATGTGAACACTGAATTCGTTTGTCAACAAACTGATAGATCCATATCAGTGTGGCTTTAGACCAGGAAAGTCGACCATCGATCAAAAATTCACACTACGGCAGATCCTGGAAAAAAATCAAGCACTTCAAATCGACGCCTACCATCTTTGTATCGATTTTTAGGCCGCGTATGACAGCATCTAAAGAGAAGAACTGTATAAAGCCATGTCCAGTTTTGGATACCTACAAAACTCATTCGTCTGACAATGGAGAAATCGTACTGCTCCATTAAAGTCGGTAACGACCTTACCGACACCTTCGATGTCAAACAAGGCTTTAGACAAGGTTATGCTTTGTCATGCGACTTCTTTAACATCATATCGGAACCAATAGTGCAGAACTCCCACATCAACACTAGAGGAACTATCTTCCAGAAGTCTGTGCAACTACTCGCGTACGCTGATGACATTGATATCATTGGGAGAACGCAGCGTGATGTCAACGGTGCTTTTGCGAGTATACAAACAGAGGCTGAAAAAATGGGTTTAGCGGTCAATGAGGGCAAAACAAAGTATATGCTGTCATCGAGAAAGGACACCCAACAAGGACGTCGTGGACAAAACGTCTCGATAGACGCATATAATTTCGAGGTAGTTAGGGACTTTGTATACCTTGGTTCTGCTATCAACACGGACAACGACATCAGCGCCAAGATCAGATGAAGTATAACTCTTGCTAATCGCTGTTTCTTCGGGCTAAGAAGGCAATTGAGTAGTAAAGCTCTCTCCGGAACAACCAAGGTGACTCTCTATAAGACCCTCATCATCTCCGTCCTGCTATATGGTGTAAAAGCATGGACCCTGTCAAAAGCGGATGAGAAAGTAAGTTCTACGGAAGATCTATGGTCCTGTCTGCACAAACGGTGAGTGGGAGAGAAGATTTAATGACGAACTGTACGGGCTGTACAGCGACACTGACCTAGTTAAAAGAGTGAAAGTCCAAAGACTCAGATGGCTTGGTCACGTGGAGAGGATGGTTACCAATACTTTGGCCCGTAAGGTCTTCGAATCCACCCCAGAGGGAAGGCGTAATAGAGGAAGACCGAGGTTCAGGTGGTGCGTGCAAGTTGAAGACGACCTCAACCAACTCGGTGTGCGAAACTGGAGACAGCTATCTATAGCTAGGGACCGAGCTGGCTGGAGAGGTTTGTCCACCCCGGACTGTAGCGCCACCTTAAGTAAGTAGGTAAGTAAGAAATGTTTGCAATTTAAAGGACACATTACGTTTAAGCTGAATTCGACCATTTACTCTGATAAAAGTGAGTTTACATTCGTTAACATTTTAATTGTTACATTACTTTTTCTACAAATAGCTGTGTCATATTACCGCAAATTGGTAAACCAAAATCTAGTACTCCATATCGAAGTTACTACTTATTGGTTATATATATATTTTTTTTATTTTGTTGAAATAAAAATTGGCCCGTTTTCGAGATATCAGAATTTGAAAACAAACAGATTTGAAAAAAAAAGAAGAAAACAAGGTTTCTTATAGGGACCGGTTTGTAGAAACTCAAACATACACTTTGTTTTGTGTGTTTACAAACAACTACTTTGTAGTTGGGACTCGACTCAGGAAGAAGGTCTTGAGTTAATTCACAAACATTAGCCTCATCTGCGCTCGCCTCCACTGAGGAAAGAAATGAAGACACCAAAGACAGATTTTACGAGCTCCTCGACAAGACCTTTGAGCAATGCCCTAGCTATGACATTAAAATCGTCCTTGGATATTTTAATGTTTAGCTGGGTAGAGAAGAAATCTTTGGTGGAATAATCGGACCACATAGTATACACGACACCACCCCCGATAACGGATATAAGCTTATCGACTTCACTGCGGGGGGAGACGTAATGGCAGCAAGTAAGCGACTCCCACATCTCGATATCGACGCAAAAATTCTAGGAGAAATTTCGACGTCAAACGGCTACAATCGCAAGATATTGCTTGATCCTTTTCCGATCGTATCTCCGAAAATCTTCTCAGAAGTCATTTGCTGCCGGCACAAAATGTAGAGAACCAGCGGCTACACTGCAAAGCAGCAATCAGAGATTCCGTCTCTGAAATGCTAAGGTTAACACGGCCACCACAACGAAAACCCTGGTTAGACGATAAGTGCCGGCGAGCACATGCACCTAAAAGGAGTCATACAAAGCGGCGCTGCAAAAAGGACACAAGCACCTCGTGAGCTCTACGAGCAGAAAAGGAGAGAGGAGCAAAAGCTTCTCAGAAATGAGAAAAAAGAGATCGGGGAGATAGAGGGATGTCACAACTGGAACGTGGTTCGATAGTTTTACAAAAAGGTAAAACAAACTTCCAAGGCTTATACACCCCGAACCGAAGCCTGTAGAGACCATCATGCAACATCGTAGTGGAACCACAGTCGGTCCTGAGGATATGGAAAGACCACTTTTCCAAGCTGCATAGTGGTGAAGATGATCAAAACTCCTCCAGCAATACAGAAAGATTCAATTTGGGCGCAGCAGGCCAACAATGCCACCCACCCGACCTTGACGAAGTGAAGATAAACTTTAGTCGAACAAAGCCGCTGGAGCAGATGGGCTAGCCGCCGGAGGAATTCATGCCCGATGAATGGAACCTCAGCATCGTATGCCCGATCCCCAAAAAAGAAGATCCCCTGAACTGCATCAACTACAGAGGTATAAGCCTCCTTAACATCGCCTATAAGATCTTGAAGCCCTTCGTTAATAACCTGATAGGTCCTTATCAGTGTGGGTTCAGAACCAGAAAGTCCACCATCGATCAAATATTCACCCAACGGCAGATCTTAGAGAAGACCCAGCAACTTCAAATCAATACCTACCACCTTTTCATCGATTTCAAGGCCGCGTGTAACAGCGTCTGTAGAAAAACTCGTCAGCGTGTGTAAGATGACTGTGGAAAAGTCACGCTATTCCATCGTGGTCGGAAAAACCTAACGGACGGATTTGATGTCAAAAAAGGTTTAAGATAAGGCGATGCGTTGTCATGCGATTTCTTCGACAACATTCTTGAAAAGATTGTGCAAAGCTCCATCAATGTCAACAGCAAAGGCACAATCTTTCAAAAGTCCGTTTAGCTACTAGGATACGCAGAAGCCATTGACATAATTGGAAGAACACAGCGTGATGTCAGTGAAGCGTTTGTGAGTCTGAAAACAGAGGCCAGGAAGATGGGTCTAGCGGTTTACGAGGACAAGACCATGTTAATGCTGTCAACGAAAAAGGACAACCAACATCGACGTCTTGGAGCAAACGTCAACAGAGACAGATTTAACTTCGACTTCGGACCTCGTCTTCCTAGGATCCGCTATTAACTCAAACAACAATACCACCGGCGCTGAAATCAAACGAAGAATCTTGCGAATCGTTGCTTCTTTGGATTTAGAAAGCAATTGAGTAGTAAAGTCCCTTTCAAATCAAATCATTGAATTATCAAAAATGAATAAAATAATGACAAAGTCCTCTACCGAGCAACTTAAATGACGCTCTACAAAACCCTCATCATCCCGGTTCTCATGTATGGTGCAGAGACATGGACCATGACAACATCCGACGAAAACACTTGGGGCTGCTTCGAGAGAAAAATTCTTCGAGCGTCTGCATAAATGGAGAATGTAGACGAAGATTCAACCAAGAACTGTACGAGCTGTTCAGCGAAACTGACCTAGCCAGAAAAATTAGGATCTAACTACTTAGATGGTTGGGACATGTAGAGCGAATGACAAACAAACAAAGGAAGACCGCGACTCAGGTGGGGCACACGGATGGTAGAGGACCGGAACCAACTTGGCGTGAGAAACTGGAGACAGGCTACAAGAGCTAGGGACCGAGCCGGCTGGAGGCGGAGCGCCACCATAAATAAGTTTCCTATTTTTGAGAGATTTAGATTTAAGAGAACTTCGAATTTTTGTCAAACACTAATTAATATAATAGCTAAATAAAAAAAAAAAAACAACCCAAAAAAAAAAGTTGACACTGTAGAGGCATGGAAAACATAAACAGGTACACCACTCGAATTGGCGGGCTATTAAAATTACTTTTTCAATTTTTTTATGACATGTTAGTCAGGTCGATCTAAATCTCGACAAAATGACCCAGAGGTGAAAATATAAAAAAAATTAGGTCAACGTTTTTTTTTCTTTAAGGTACCTACTGCCTCAGAACTGATGCAACAGCTTTTTTTATAAACATGACATCACTAACGTTTTCATAACATCGAAAATATGTTTCCAAATGGAAAAAGCGTTTAAATTCTGCGTTTCCAAAATTCTGTCCTCTAGCACGAATTTTTTTGATTTCAAATTGTTGCTCATGTTGCCTCAGGGCTATAAACTCCTTGGAAAATTGAAAAACAAAACACTGCTTTTGCTCTCACGACACAAATAAAAACAAACAGACATTTACAGTACATAATAATGCAGTGTCTTGTGTGTTCTGGGGAGCTTCCATTGGAAGTGCAAAAATGGGGAAGGATAGAGGACAGCACTCAATAACCGTAACCCCTAAAGAATAACAAAAACGATAAATGAAATTTTCAACAAAATTCGTCACTTTTTTGCATTATGTTTGACTATCGTTGAAGGAAGTTGAAAGGAATAATCAAGGGAATAGTAAGAGGTAAAAAATCTCCGACTCCCCAAGCATTCCTGGATATAATAAATTCTAAATAAAATATGGAATTTTGGATTTTTTTCGTTAGTAACTAATTTTTTCTTAACATTAATTTTGAAATCCCACTGGACACTCGGGGAATTTAAATGTAAGTGATATTTTTCCTCACTTGCCATAAATCGCATGGCTGCGTACCTTCACATCTTCTGTTTTTTTTTTCATCATCCCTAAACGAAACTGCTGTTTGCTTTTATTTTCAAATTGAAACATAAAAAGGCGAAAGTTAAAAATTAAGGTATGGCGTATGAGTAACTTTAATTTTCTCGTGAAACATTTTTGTGGTTTGAATTCATAAAAAAGTATTTGTAATGACTTTGTAAATAAAAAAAAAAGTACAACAATCCAATTAAGCTGATTGATAGAATTGAAAACATTTAAAACTATGGATAAATAGATAAAACATAAGCTCACGACTCTGTTGCGGGTACCTGCTCCCATGGCAAATGCAAAATACAAAATATAAATATACAAGTGACACATGGGCACTATGAGGTGCCTCGAAAAAAAAAACATTTTTATTTTATTTTATTTCAAAGGCATTCAATATAAGTTGTATTGGACGGGCTCCGTTTTGTCTCCGACCCTCTTTCATCATTTTCATTAATGATCTCTTGTCTGTTACTTCTAATCCAATAAATGGTTTCGCTGACGATAGTACCCTTAGCTTCTCATATTTGTTTCCAGACTCACATCCTTCCTCTTCGGATGTGGAACTGCAACGGCAAAATATGATAAACTCATTTAACTCTGACTTAAAGAGCGTTGTACAATGGGGAATTCAAAACCGTGTAGAGCTTCGAAATCTCAATGCTGTCTTGTATCGTTGAATCGAGATATACCCCTCTTTCCACTGTCCATGAGTGGCACTTGCACCAATGAGACCGAACATCTCGAGATTCTCGGTATGTGCATCACTGACCACCTCTTGTGGTGCTGCAAGATGTTTGGGTTTCTTAAGACGGTGCAAGAAATTTTTCTCCCCGTCTGATCTGGCTATTATCTATAAAACCTATATCCGTCCAAAGCTTGAGTACAATTCCCTTCTTTGGGCTGGTGCTCCAGTTACATAATTAAGCCTCTTGGATGATATACAAAGAAGAGCCGTAAGAATAATCGGTCCCTTAGACCACCTTCGTAAAGTTTCGTGTCTCTCTCTCTGTTTTATTGTTACTTCTATGGTAAGCGCTCTAGAGAAATAGCCAGTTGCATTCCTCCCATTAAACAATTAAACCGTAATACCCGCACTTCCAGGAATGTCCATCAGTTTTCCGTCGAGCCCAACTTCGGACGTACTCTCAAGTATAAAAAATCTCTGGCATTGTATCTATTACAACAAACGATAGTATGCATAGCTGACACTTTTGGTTTGGTGGGTAATTGATCAGCAATTGTATGCAAATTTCCACTTTAACTGAAGCAACTTTTCCGTCGGCCCAATTACAGCCGGACTTAATTTATATAGTTTCTTTTATTGAAGATATATCAATAACATGGTCTGCACGTTTAGAGCAAGATACAAAGAATTTATTAATAATGCACATAAACTTACACTTCAAGATTTACGCCTACTGAGTTAAAAAAGGTAAAAGGGCGGGGGATATTCATAAAAAAAAAAAGCGAAAATAAAAAAAAAGGGGGGACACAATAAAGCTAAAAAAAAATAAATTTAGGGGGTGGGAAAAGGGCGGTAAATAAAAAAAAAAACATGGCATCATTAATAAAAATTAAAATATATTATTAAATAAAAAAAATACAAATATAATTAAAAAATAAAAATATAAAATTCAAAAAAAAAATTTAAAATAAAATAAAATGAAATATTAAAAAAAAATAAAAAACATTTAACAAAATAAAAAAAATAAATAAAAAAAATAAAATAAATAGCTGAAACAAAAAGGGGAGGAATTAAAAAAAAATGAACAAAATATAACAGGAACAGTTACAAACAAATAAGGGGGAAATAAAAAACATAAAAAAAAATAAAAAATAAAAAATATAAATATAGGAAAAGGGAAAAAGGAGGGGGGGGAAATGAAACGGGGGCGGAAGGGGCTTAAATAAAATATTCATAGTTTTTCTTAGAAAATTTAATTAAATAAAAAAAAAACACCAAGATAGGGCAAAGGGCGGGAAATAAAACTTTTAAAAAATGGCAAAATAAAAAAAAAAAATAAAATTACAAAAAAATAATCTAAAAAAGGGCATAAGGATATTCTAGGTATAAAAATTTAAAAAACAACACGGTGAATTGGAAACATAAAAAGAATAAAAAAATACAAAAACAAAATAACTTTTATCAATATTGAAACTTAAACAACGGCTAATAAATAAAATGTACATAAATATATGGAAATTTTACTAAACAAATAAATAAAAATAAAATAAAAAAAAAAAAACAAATAAAGAAAAGATTTACAAAGCTAAATAAAAAACAATACAAACAATATAAAAGGGGGAAATATAAATAACAAAAAGGAAAAAAAATACGCAAATAAAAAATCATACAAACAATTGGTGTGATATCATAATAACAAAATGGGGATAAAAAAGAAAGGGAATAAAATAGGGATAAAACAGGGGAAAATAATAAAGGAATAATTAATTTAGAATCGAGATACAAATATAAAAAAAGGGTTAAAATAACCCAAAAGAAGGGAAAAGAAAAAAAAAAATAATCATAACAAAGGAAAAAAGGGGCTGTCAAATAAAAAAAAATTATTATAATAAACTAATAAATTCAATAATTAAACATAAAAAAAAAAAAAAAAAAGTAAAATAATAAACAAAAGGGAACTTTAAAAATTATGTAAAGGGGGAAAAAGTATAAAAACAAAAATAAAAAATGGGTACAAACAAATAAAAATTACACCACAAAAAAATATAATAGATGATTTAAGTTTGGAGACTATTCTTGATCAATAGCGATTCCTGGTCACGTTCTTAAAAAGTTTAAATACATTCCAATACAAGCTAAATTTTTTCCCCCACACAAACACAGAGAAATCAGTTGGCCAATTTATCCCTTAAACTTCATCGGTCATCATTCTTCTTAGTTCTTAGCCTTAGCCCTTTATATTCCATGATTCATCATTTATTGACACTAAATTCATTTTTTGTGATGACTTTTGAACGCATGAAAAATGAGATACAGAAAATGCGCAATATTCTGCTTAAACCTAGGAGGTAAGTATTATGTAACTTGGCTTATGGTTCATTTTGCATAAATATAAAGTTCACTCAAAGGAGAGCAGACTTGTGTTTGTGTAGTCGTATTTGTATAGTCGTATTCGTATAAGAGACAAATCATATAATGGTCTGTGTACTGCATCTTGTTCTGGTGTCGTTTCGTCGTATCTCTCTCATGTTATCCCAATCTGCCTGTCGTGTCGTGTTCTCGTTTTATAGTTAGTTTTGTTTCTTGCACAAACCCTTCTGTTCATTCTTTAAGCCATTCAATTTTTTCATCATATTCATTATATCTGTTTATGAAGATCGCATTCAATCTGTTAGCGCAAACTTTTGCGTTAGAGTTTTGTTTGTATGCAATGAAAATATGTATTTGTTAAAAAGTCTCTTTCGTTGCAATTATGTAGCTACAATTTTCTAATGTAAAGGCATGTTCAAGTAAATCAACAACACCAACGACTATGATTGGTTTCATGTATCTTTAATGAATGTCTTCATACAAAGCTTACTGCATACATTTCTTAAGCAAATCTTAGATTCTAACTTGCGATTGGATCGTTCGATCAATGCGAATAAGATTAACGCTTTCTTTGTACTCTTGAATTAATTGATTCCAAAACGATTACCGAGGAGTCAGTCGGACTCGGCTTACTCATCGTTGTAATTAACAAAAACTCTACTTTTGAGGCTGTTAAAAATAACAATAACAATTGATACAAAAAATCCTAGGGTTCTCAAACAAAAAGTTAAAAGAAGGGTAAAAAAAAACACATATACGCCCGAGTGTACATATGAAGCTGACATAATTTTATATATATATACAAATTGATGAGCACAAAAGTCGCAAATTGCACACACAATTAACACATGCTGACCTTTTGTCAATTTATTGCAAAATACATAAAAGAACACATTATTATGGTAATGGTCCTAATCGTTTGTGCCCATATTGGTTTGCCAGCTTAATAGACGTAAAAAACAATCAATTTGTATGCCAAATTTCATGATTCTAATGTATTCCAAGGTGCTCCTTTGCTCCATATAATTTATACTAATAATTTAAAAATGGCGGCTACCACGCCCCCTGATTGGAAAATGTCAAATTTTTTTCTTTGCGTGTTATACATGGCATTTCACTGTGTCAAATTTCAAGTTTCTAGGGCAACGGGAAGTGCTTCATAATTTTGATGATCTGTCAGTGAGTGAATGAATCAGTCAGTCAGTCAGTTACGGTTTTCGTGATTTTTGGTACATTTTATCTTAGAAAGTGCTTATGCTAATTGTCTTAAATTTACCGAGGTGCTTCTTCCTGACTAGCTCAATAAATAATGTGAGTTTGAAGCTTTTGGCTTTTTTGGTATAGAAGTTAGAGGGGTGTGGAAAATGCCCTGAGCTGTTTCCTGTAAATAAGGGTGTAGTGCCAAAGTTGCTAGAGAACTTGGCTGGGCACTACCGTTCCCCTTGGTAGCCACTTGGAAGCGAAGGAATTCAATTACTTGTAAACTGTAAAAATACTGTGTTTGAAAAGTGAAAATTGAAAGTGTAGAATAAATAATTGTGTGAGTGATTTGAATAGAGTAAATTTGTGTGTGTTTTTTTTTTTTGACAAAGTGAAAAAGTTTTAACTGTCGGACCAAGCCGAATATTACAATATGAACGTCGATGAATAGGTTTACGAAGTTTACCAAATAGATTTCGGTAAATACCACCCAAAAAAAGAGATTTGTTGGTCTGGAAATAGTCGAGAAAGCGAATTTTGTTTGTTATGAATTAATGAAGAAAAGCGAGCACATAACTTTGTTTTTACTCCTAACGTATGTTTTGAATTTTGAATTTTTGAAAAGTTTGTCACCGCTTAAACCTTCCCTAAACTTCCACCAATAATTCAAAACTAAAATATATAAGCCAAATTAGTCCAGCCGTCCTCGAGTTTAACAGAGACTAAAGAACAGGAATTGATTTTTATACATGTACATAGGGAGGGGGGGCTTGAGCCTTAATGGCTGGCTTACATGTCTGTTTTTGCTTAAGGGTTTTGGGTTTAGGTTTAAGAAGAGAATGCATGGTGGCCCATACAGCGACAAAGACAACGAATGAAAAGAGAATAGAAAAAAAAACAATGTATACAAAAATGAAATAAAAAAGATAGAGATTTACTGCTGTGGTTACGTAGCTTTGGTAGATTAAAGGCTGAACTACATCGAAACACAAAGTGTAAAAAGTACAAAAAACTATTCGTATTCGTATTGAGAACTTTGTTATGTCCGAAGCTTAGTGGTGCAGTGCGTTGGCTCTTTACTTCATCACTTCTACCTGAGGAATGATATTATACGCACTGGCGATCCGAGAACCGTGGTTTTACCCGGTTTGATGACGACCTCTTAGCAAATGCTATAATCGCCGATCGAACGGGCTCCATTCCCTTGCTCATTACGAAGGTAGAACTCCATCCAGCTCATCTTCGATTCAATAAAGAATAAGAAGTCAGCAGGTGTCGATGGTATATCCAACATTGTACTAAGACACTTACGGCAATAGACATCTACACCACTCTGTTCAAAAACGCGCTGAATAATACATATTATCCAGTGCGTTGGAAGATGTGGTTCATCCTCTCCCGAAAAAGGGAAAGGACAACTCCAATCCGTCAAATCTTTGGTCGATAAGTCTTCTTCCAAGTATTAGTAAGGTTTTCGAAAAGATCATCAATAGAGCTCTGATTAAGTGGTCTGCGGACAACAGAATAATTCCGGATAATTAGTTCGGGTTCAAGGCAGAACATGACACTATTCATGCCGCGTCTAAGCTCATTTCTGACGTCCAATAGAACAAGTCCCAGAAACAATGCAAGAGTGCTGTTCTGGTGGATTTGGAGAAGGCCTTCGACACCGTATGGTTAGAAGGCTTGTACCTTAAACTCACCAGACTAGGCACCAGTAAACCATTATTGTATTTGCTTTATGATATGCTCAACGGTAGAAAGTTTGTTGTCAAAAGTGGCAATGTAACTTCTACCACCACCTTTGAATATAAAAACGGTCTTCAACAGGAGCGGTCAATTCGCCGATCCTCTGCAGCATTTACACCAGCGATCTTATAGGTAGGTAGGTTGTTGATCCTCATGGGCAGGCATTGACGAGCAAAACTGTAGTGAAGTACCTCGGTATCTGGTTGGACAGTATCTGTATTTCGACAGACATATAGATGCTGCTCTGACTAAGGCCTGAGGAGCCTTCGCTCTGACGGAACGGCTGTTTTACAGCAGTCGGCTTGACCCCAGAATGAAGGTAATTTTCACATGGCCCTCATACGGCCAATGATCATTTAATGTTGTCCAGTGTGGTTCAACATTGCCACTTCCGAAATGGAGAAGTTTCGGGTGTTCGAGAGGCAGTGTCTTCGGCGCTGTCTCGGTTGGTATCCGAAATCTTCTTATCTGCATTATTATTCAAAGGAGGTTCTATACAATGGGGTCGGATCAACAGAATTGACAATTTCGTGATAAAACTTGTTCGGGGCCATATTGCGAGAGCTATGACTTCGACCAACAATTTGATATCGGGCCGTTCTATCCGAACGAGAACAACTTCGAGAATGCACGCTATAGCGGCTTCATTTCACCAGAGCAATTGCTCTATTTAGACCAGTGCGGCATAATACAGGATAGATTGGCAGTACCGCTTATCTACCACGTCAGGCGTAAAACTGTAGACCGGCGACTCCTGTATGAACGAGGCATCCTCGCTCGTGATGGAGCGGAGCTGCTAGGCTAGTTTCACATTTTTGTCTAGCATATAAGTAGATCTAAGTTTAAATCAATAAAAAAATGAATTTTGAAAAAAAGGTGCGTTGGCTCCTAGCAGAACGTCGTGGGTTCGAGTCCTACTCGTGCCTTTAGTTTTTATTTCATCTTTCACGGGCACTGCCTCTTGCAAAGAACTGACAAGACTTCCAAGAGTATCATCTGTCATGAAAAAGTGCTTCTGAACTTTGCCGTTCGGAATCGGCTTTAAGTTGTAGGTCCCCTCAATTTTTCACACGCACTCAGAGAATTGTTGATGAGAGTAAGCCACTTAGGCCTTGGCTCTTATTAGGCGTTTTTCTTTTTTACATCTGAACAGAGCCTGAACTGCCAAACTAAAAATTGTGTTTCTTTTTTAGTTCAGTGTGTTCAGAGCATCAAAGTTGTGTTACTTTTTCGTTCAGAGCACTGATTCTGAGTGTTCAGAGTTCGACCGACGCGCTCGGAAAAAAGAGACCGAGCATTGTGAGCAAAATGCCTGAACAAACAAATGTCAAGCATATGAGATGTGGTAAAATGAAAAGAAATGTTTAAAATAATTAAAATGATAAAGGAAACAAGTAGATATGGCAGAAAATATCAATTTTGTGATAATTAATAGTCTATTATATCATTTATTAATACAATTATACAAATAAAAAAAAACCCTGAATATTAAGTGCTCAATTGTATTTCAAAATTACATCAGAACGTTCAGAAAACGTTCAGAGCTAACTTTGTTCAGAGTCTGTTCAGCAAGCTCTCAAGACTCTGAGCTCAGAGCTCCGAACTAAAAAAGAAAAACGCCTATTGAGAACTTTGTTCACAGTGAAAGCTCGATCAATGTCAAGCTTTTGTTCACGCTCACTTTATAAAAGTGAGAGGGAGATATTCAACCTCCACTTTCTTGTACTTTTTGGCACTTTATGTTCCGATGTAGTTCAGGCTTAAGATATTTTTTAGTTTTCGACACATTTAATGACACTGACAAACGTTTTTTTTTTCTTTTGAATTTTGTAACAAGAAACAAAAATGCATGCATTAAATTCAAAATAGCTTATTGGTCGACAGCAAATAATCTTAATTAAAACATGAATTACTTAGAGCCCCCGGTTGGGGCCAGTGAGTTAAACGCATGATTTTATATAATAAGTTGGATTTGAATTCTTTTGTCTGGTGTTGAGTAATAAATATATACAAATATCCTTTTGAAATAAAAACAAATAATAACTAAAACAACGACATTTGTTTGTGTCATTTTCAAAGAACACCACCATATTGACATATAATCATTTTCTTTTGTTGAGAATGTGACTTTCGATTAAAAAGACATCAATATCTCATCATTTCCGCGAATCACATTAATTTCCCTCCTTCTTCGGTGCTTGTTGTTCATGGACCAAAAAATTCCAAATGTCACACGTAAGTTGATTGCACCAGCTCTAATCTGCCATGAATGAAATACATATGTAAATATGACCTTGATAGAAAGCATGACGTTTCCTATGACGCTCTATTTTTGTAGATGGATTGGTCATGGTTGAAATTTAACATTTTTTGTACGATGTTGCTGTTGCAGATAGCGTTGTTTTCTTTTTTTGTGTATAGGAGAACGATGAAAGAAAATTTGCTTAGTTAATAGATTTTTCTGAATCAGAATTTTTAAACAAAATTGTAATGAAAATGATAGGGGAGAGTGGGTATTTTTGGGACACAGGAGGAATGGGACACAGGCATTTTCTCAATTCCTACAATTTTTTTTTTCTCTTTCCTTGTATGACAGATTCTGTCATCCCTCAACAAACCAAGGTGTGTCTAGGAAAAAAATCACGGAGTGGAGATTAAAAAAAGCTAATTTGTGCATAAAAAGTAAAATATCTGCTTAAACTTTGAGTGATTTTTTTTTTTAATGTGTGAACTTACTGTGCAAAAGAGTGTAATAATTAGATAGCAACACCATTTTTGAAGTGAATTAATCGTTGTTTTGTTTAATTAGGGCCACACGAAAAGTGATATCATAAATTATGTATTCAAAGTGCCATGCAGGATGATTGGGACATCACTATTCCACCCCATAGTTGTCCCAATATTATTGCTCGCAGGAGGAATGGGACAAACCTAATCCTCGTGCTCGCAGGAGAAATGGGACAAAGTGAGTTGGTTCAAAAAATAATTTTTTGCTTTTCTTCTGTCAGACTTTCGCCTTCTTTTTAACTGAAGATAGGTTGCCAAAATGTTATCTTATCTCTAGAAATCAATTTTGCTCAGATACGAGCTATAAGATCTTGGCAAATTTAATGTATTCGAAAAGTGTCCCAAATATACCCACTCTCCCCTAGTTATTTGATACTTTTACTCTCAAAGACCACTTCCAAGGATATCTAGGTTAGAACATACAAACAAAAATTGGAAGATTGAAAGGACTAGTTGTTACATAGTTTTTGCTTTGTTCATATAAACAAATATAAACCAAATTCGAGGATACAAATGTTTGATGTTTTTTAATTATAAAGATGTTTACTTTATTTTGATGAAACGGTCATTTAGAGTTGTTGTAAATAAAACTTTTTCTAATGTCTTTGATTTATGTGCAGGTGTACCTCAAGGCTCTGTCCTCGGTCCTATTTTATGCAACATATTTACGTAAGACTTTCTTTCTTTCCCTAATTGCCAAAAAGCAATATTCGCCGATGATACCTGCATCTTTTCTTCAGATTCAGTTGGGTCCTTAATTGAAACCAACTTGCAATCTGCATTAAATGAAGTGCTAAATTATTGCAGTTCTTGGAGAATTAATATTAATACTTCAAAAACACAAGCTGTCTTTTTCACTCGAAAAGAAAAAGCCAATGTTGCACCAAATTTGCAACATTGATTTTATCTACGAAGTTTTCAAAACTATTATGATAGAAATCATCTGTCTTGCATTTCTTCTGACAACGCATTGATAGAAAACTTAGCCATATAAATGTATAAAAAGTAAAAATAAAAATCAATTACTTATTTATTTATTTATAAACGAATGTTGTGCCAAAAAGCTAAAGCGTGTAGGTTGGGTCGAGACAAGATAAAAATCGTGTAGGAGGGGGAATCTATTCACGACTTTTTGTCAAAAGACAAAAAGACGTTCTGTCCGCTTCAGTGTGTTTTTAGACTTAACCTTCGTATAATTTGTTCAAAGCGAAATTAGCAATGTTTACCAAATTATCAAACTGATTGTAAAATGTTCATAAGTTTTTGGGGCTATTTTAAAGTGTGTAGGTATGTGTTTAAGTAGATTTCATCTGGTCGTGTACCTCGTTAACAGTGCCTTCCATAAGTATAACCGCACCCGAAAAAATGCGTTTAAAAGAAAACCTACAGTAGGAGTGACTCCTTACTATTTTTTTATTGAGTTTCATCACTGATCAAGCAAATTGAGAAGATAATAAAGTACAAAAATATAGTCAGGTGCTTTCAAATAAAAAACAACAATGCCACGTGGGACGCATTTTCGGTCAAGCGGCCTAAATCTTAGGGCTATTGGAAGACATATTTCACGATCGGATCGTGTCGTTCGAAATTTTTTAAAACATCTAGAATCTTATGGGACCCGCGCGTCCACAGAAGTTGACACGTCGCGACAAGAGGCGTTTAATCAATGCTGCATCCAATTCGGTGCATTCTTTGCCGGAATTTCGTAACAAATTGGGTTTAGGAATTTCGGTTTCAACCGTTTCTCGTGCTTTAAAAAGCAGTGGAGTGATTGTTCGGGACAAAATGGTGAGAGCTCTAAATTTAGCAGCAGCCCACAAACAAAAAAGATTGAAATTTGCGCGCCAAAACATAAATCGGGATTGGAAAACCGTAAGTGACTTTCTATTAATCTACACTAAAGTGATGCAAAAAAAGTTTAATCTCCAAGAGGAACTTTGGTGGTGGCAGCTGTATGGTTTGGGGAGCCTTCTGCGAGCGTGGTAAGGTTGCACTTGCCTTCACCTCTACCAGAATGAACAGTTCTGACTACACTTCGGTCCTTGAGGAGAACTTGGTACCTTATTTAAGACGATTTCGCCGAGTTGAGCATGTCTTCCAGCAATGTCTTAAGGCAAAAAATACTGCAATGTCCCAAATGCAGTAAGAATTTTTGGTCATTTGTAAAAAATATGAAGAATTCTTCTTCTTCCTCGATCCCTACGCACGTTGACAATGACACTCCATTTGTTAGCTCGCTCGCGAAAACTAACCTTTTTACTAGGCAGTTCGCCGCCAACTCTTCGCTGCCTGAGAGTGTCATGACTCCGCCTGTTCTTGAGCGCGTCAATGACTCCATGGGACAAATCTCAAGGATCTCAACATACATAAATCTGCTGGTCCGGATGGTATCCCCGCTATAGTTTTGAAGAGGTGTTTTTCCACGCTGGCAAAACCCTTGCGTAAGCTTTTCCATCTATCCTTTCCTTTTGGGCTCGAGCAGTTGGAAAACAGCATTTGTCCAGCCAATTCCAAAAAAAGGCGAATCTTCTTCTCCCTTCAATTATCGTCCGATTGCACTTACGTCCCTTCTTTCTAAGGTCATGGAAACGCTGATAAACTATCAGCTCAAGAAATATCTCGAAGACCGAAAGCTTCTTAATGACCGGCAGTACGGTCTTCGCAGCAACAGGTCCACTGGTGATTTGATTGTTTATCTCACCGAACAGTGGAACAAATCTTTACATCGTTTTGGAGAAAGTAAGATTGTTGCACTTGATATTTCAAAGGCATTTGATAAAGTCTGACATCTTGCTTTTTTATCGAAAATGCGTTGAATTAGAAACTTTCTTTCGAACCGTTCAATACAAGTATTGGACGGATTCAAGTCCGAAACCCACAAAATAAATGCTAACGTGCCCCAGGGCTCTGTTTTGTCTCCGACCCTTTTCATCATTTTTATTAATGATCTCTTGTTTGTTACTTCTAATCTAATAAATTGTTTCGACTCTGACTTAAACAGCATTGTACAATGGGGAATTAAAAACCGTGTGGAGTTTAATGCTTCGAAAACTCAATGCTGTCTTGTTTCGTTGAAGCGAGATATATCCCCTTGCCACTCGAACATTTCGAGATTCTCGGTATGTGCATCACTGACCACCTCTTGTGGACTGAGCACATACACGATGTCGCCAAAAATGCCGCAAGATGTTTGGGTTTCTTAAGACGGTGCAAGAAATTTTTCTCTCCGTCTGATCTGGCTATTATCTACAAGACTTATATCCGTCCAAAGCTTGAGTACAATTCCCATCTTTGGGCTGGTGCTCCAGCTACATACTTAAGCCTCTTGTATGGAATACAAAAAAGAGCAGTAAGAATGATTTGTGACAGAGACATCACTAACTCATTCACTTGTTTGGAACACCGTCGTAACGTTTCTTGTCTCTCCTTGTTTTATCGTTACTTCTACGGTAATTGCTCTAGTGAAATAGCCAGTTGCATTCCACCGTACAATTCACAACAATTCAACCGTAATACCCACGCTTCCAGGAATGCCCATCAGTTTACACTCGAGCCCAACTTCGGTCGTACGCTCAAGTATAGAGAATCGTTCTTTAGCCGTACTACGCGAATGTGGAACTCTCTTCCACACTCTGTCTTTCCCGATCATTGCAGTGTTCAGGAATTTAAGACCAATGTACACCGGCACCTCCTCTCCAACCCCTTCCCTCTTTCCTAAGCACTCACTGTGTCTATGGCATAATAAGGGTATAAAAACCCCTTGAGTGTGTGCTTATTATAAAAAAAAAAAATTATTCCCCAATTCATGTAAGTCGTCAAAGTTTGGATTGGTTCGAATCGAAAAACATTAATTTGATGGAGTGGCCGTCACATTCTGCAGATTGCAACCCCATCGAAAATCTTTTAGGAATTTTAACTCGCAAAATTTATGCCCATAATAAGCAATTTGATAGTGTTGCTGAGAGCTGCGAGAGGCAGTTGTGACAGAATGGAACGCTTTGAACGACGCCATATTAAAAAATCAGGTTAATATCATGCCAAAAAGAATTCTAAGATTGCTGGAAAATTTTTAATTTTTTGTTAAAAATGAAATTTAAAAAAAAAAACACAAAAAACAACAATAAATGCGGTTATATTTTTGCAATGCATTAAAATCTGTTTTATTTTTTAAACAGCAGGAGAGGAAATAACGGTACTTTATTTTCTTCTCAATTTGCTTGATCAGTGATGCAACTCAATAAAAAAAAATAGTAAGGAGTCACTCCTATTGTAGGTTTTCTTTTAAATGCATTTTTTCGGGTGCGGTTATACTTATGCAAGGCACTGTATGTGTTTCAAGGTCAGGGAATTTTCGACAAAAATATTTTTTAATTTCCTCAGCCTTCAGATTCTACCACAAAATTGTAAAAAGAAGACAATTAATTCAAAAACTATTTAAACATTTTATTATAAGTCTAGAGAAACAGTAATCCCGATAAATTTGTTAATGAATAAATTAGGATAATATACATATATTCACTATATGCCTGGTGCATTAAATAATAATGCTTTCATGATAACACATCCTTTTTCTTGGCACACAAATAGGCCTCAGAGAATAAACTTTCTTTGCAAAATGGAAGTTGTTTATTTATTAGAGGAAGGACTGTAATATAATAATTGATTCGATTTTCATTATACAACAAAAAAAAATAAACTGTCATGGGATTCAAGAGAAAAGGAAAAAGTTAACATAGAAAAGCCAAAAAAAAAACAACAAACAAACAAACAAAAATACGAAACCTAATTGCTGATTTGTGATTAAATATGTATGTACAGCATTCTCGTAAGTAAAACAGTTTTATTCAATTAGACGAATCCGTTTCAATTTAAGCAAATTTCCGAGTGGATTAAGCCAGATACACGCACATAAAAATCCCCACACTCTCACACATTCCGGATTGACTCTATCCTCTCCTCAATCCTTCATCTCACAATTATGATTTCTACATAATTTCTTAATCCAATAAAAAATATTTCGAACATGCTTACAATTTTTTATATGTGTAGGTACAACTTGGTTTTTGTTTTTTGTTTTTTTTTTTTCTTATAATTAAAATCGTATAGACAAGTACAGAAAAAATAAAAATAAAATAATAATTACAAAAAGTAAAAACTCTCATTCAGGGACGATTAACTTAACAAATCTGGTGCACAATTAGGTTGGATATATATAAATACAAAAATGAAAAAAAAATCATGTTATATTTGGTAGCAACACTTCGATTTAATCCTGCCTGAAAATCTGCCTCCCCAAATAGCAGCAACAGACTTTCAAAAGGATGTTCGTGGGAGCACACACGAAGAAATTGAGAGGTAGGGTCAAAAGGGGTGCACGAAGGCTTAACGCCCCCGCTCGACAATTTTCATTATTTTTTTTCGCGTTTTCATAAAATTAAAGTGTGTGTGTTTTTTTTTAGCCTAAGAACAACTAAAAAAAAATAGAAAAATAAATATTACTTACATTCTTTGATGTGAATAATTTGTATTTTAAACACTAATTTTGTTAATTAATATTAAAATTAAGTTTTTTACACTTAAAAGTGTGCAGACAAAATATTTTGAGCAGAAAAAAGCCCACAACAGGAAATATTTTTTGTATTTTTAATTGAAACTTTTTTTTGTATGAAATTTATTTATTTTAGATTTAAATTCAACAGGTAACATTGTAATTTACATATATCTATATAATTTTAATTGATTCAAACACAACTCTACGATTAAAGTTTGTTTAATTTTTGTATTTAAGTTCATTTTATTAGATTCCATAATTTTTAACATTAGATTAAAACTTTAAAAAGTTAAAAAATGTGATATAAAACATCACTTAAAGTGTTTCAAAAGTTGAAAAAAAAAAATAAAACATTCCAAGAACACTTTGTTTGCTGTATTTATTGTTTTTTTTTTTTTAATGTGTAAATTCTCCTGTTTGTCACTTTATTCGTTTATTATCCAGGAAATTGAATTGCAAACGATGGCCGGGGATGACTGAAACAGCGCGCCTTCGGATTTTTCTTATATATATAAATTTTGCCAGGACATTGTAGTGAACTCTCTTTCGAAATTTGAAAATTTCTTTCTCATTTCGAAATTGGAGTAGAGGAGCAAAAGTGGGGTTCATAACACCCATATGCTCGCACGCGCAACGCAACGCAACATGTGGTGGTCAGGCCTACTCGTAAATGGAGTATATTTTGTTTTGTGGGAGCGGGAACTTCGAAAATTATTCCATCAGCTCTTGACAGTCTACATATTGTGTGTGTTATCAGTCAACCTTGAATCTTGAAACACAGGAGGCTATACTGTGACTCTCTAACAAAATAATGTGTTTCCATTTTTTTTCGAAGTCGAAGTTGGATATGAATTTGTTGTTCTCAACACTGTGGTGATGTTTGTGCATCACACCTGCTGCTCACCCTGTTGCTGCTTTACTCTTCGTGTTGTAGCTTAAAGCAAAATAGAAACAATATTCGGAATGGAGCAAAAACTTTAAAGGACACCAGACAAGAGAGAGTATAATTTATGTGTGTTTTTGTTTTTTTTTTTTGTCTCTGCGAGGCTTCGGCTCGATGTAGGCCTTCATTTTAACGACCCGATAGAGATGGCAATGATGATGAGGATGATAATGATGACGTGTTCAATATCCTTGCCGTTCGTTGCGCTGCGTCTGTCTGTCTCGAGAGTCGATTTTAATGTTTATTCCTCGTGGGAGCTTGGGAGCACCAGCCACCCAGACCCAGCCAGCTTCACCTAGTAACGTAGAAAGTAGAGTACAGTGGAGCTGTGAAGCGACTAGCAAACACAAATGGAGGCCAGGCTATTTGGATAATGGGGCTGTGTATCAACAAGCGTTTTGATTCCTCTCGTATATGCGTTTATGAAAGAATGAGTACAGAAAAAGATACAATGTACCTACCTACATTTGCTTTCCAGCCAAAGCCATGGCCATGATGATATGAACATGTTGGTTGTTTTTGGGGTTTTAAGCCAAAATTCAATTTGATATTTTTTGTATTTTATTTGATCTATAAATAGGGAGACAAATTTGATGTATTAGTTATGGGGTGCCCTTAGAGTCCTTAGAGTGTCTGTCAACACAGAACAAGTGAATATATATGACGGTTTCTTTTGGTTTCTTTTTTTTTCGAAAACTTGTCATATTCAAGGTGAATTGCTTGTTGCCATACATTTTTTTTTATTTTCACTTTTTTATTGGTGGAAAATATTTTTCATTTTCCTTTTTTTTTCTTGTGTGTTTTGTATGCACAACAGAATTTGAATGTTAAAGATAAATTAACATGCAAAGTAACCATCACTCATGCAAAACGATGGCAGTGAGAAGGACATATGCGAGAATTATCTGTACGGATAGGTAGGTACTAGGTGGGGTAAGATACCTTCCCTATGTTGTCTTTTTTATGCGATGGTTTAGGGGTGGAAAGCAAATGTTTCAGCAATTTTATTAAAGGAAATTGGATTTCGGTGAGACGATGATGAAAGTTAATTTGAGAAAGATGTTGATAAAAAATTCTGGTGTCAGCTCAAACCCTTTTTAGTTTGACTTTCGACTAACGAAGGTTTGAGTTGGTATATATTCATTTAATGTCAATTTTTCCAATATTCCGATCGGAAGTTAAGATTAAAAGGAAATAGGGATATCGTACCTATCGGTACATGAACATATTCAGTGGCAACATTTATTTGCAAAAGAAAGTCCTTAGTTTTTATTACATGAACATTTCACTAAGTTGTTCAAATAAGCTTACGATAGAATTTATTTTATTTTTATTTTCCGATAAAAGTCATTAGAACAAAAACATAAAATGTAAAAAAAGAGCCGAGTTCTTTTATGTGCAAGCAACACTGTGTAAAAATTAAGCCACCAAAAGTAATGAGATCTAAAAGTACATCAAGTTCTACTAGTAAAAGTGTTATATTGAATATTTAAAATCATAGAAGATAATAAGATCTTCTAAACTGCGCCAACTACAGAGGAATCAGACTACTTAAAATCGCCTACAAGATCCTCTTTGCCGTTATATGTGAAAGTCTGAAGCCTTTCATCAACCATCTAATTGGTCCTTATCAATGTGGCTTCAGGCCAGGAAAGTCAACCATCGATCAAATGTTCACGTTGCGGCAGATCCTGGAAAAAACCTTTGAACTCCAAATCGATACCCACCACATTTTCATCGATTATAAGGCGGCGTATGACAGCATCTACAGAGACGAACTGTATAAAGCTATGTCTAGTTTTGGCGTCCCTGCCAAACTCGTTCGCTTGTGCAAAATGACGATGGAGAACTCACGCTGCTCCATCAAGGTTGGAAGTGAACTTACGGAAACTTTCGACGTCAAAAAAGGATTCAGACAAGGCGATAGTGCAGAACTCCACCGTCAATACCAGAGGCACTATCTTCCAAAAATGTGTTCAACTTCTCGCGTACGCCGATAATATTGATATAATGGGAAGAACACAGCGTGATGTCAATAGCGCCTTTATGAGAACACCCAACACCGATGGCTCGGACAGAACGTCACAGAAGCAAGAAAGATTTTACGTCAGCACCTAGCGGCGTGACAATTTCCAACCGAAGTCAGCAATGTCACTATGTTTTATTTAAGAGGACACACCTCTTCCTGATGATCCACCAGCATGCAAAAGCACACCTCAACTTTCTAAAGAAAGAAGCGGGTACCCTGCATCTAGATTCACACCAGTACCAATTGAATTAGTGCCAGCCCTTATTCATCTTGGTTTGATTCTAGACTACTATTCATGCAACACACGAAACCGCACTCAACTTTCAGTCACCAAAAGAAGAGCCGTTGTCCGGTCACGGAAACTGCACTCAACCTTCAGTCACCGAAAGAAGAGCCGTAAATCGTGATTTGTGAATAGCAGCTGAGGCCAAACTCAGACAACCACAACCCCCGCGAAGGTCCATCCCACTAGTGAGGTGGCAAATCCTCACTACCCGCGGTACCCAATTGTCCCTGGGTTAGGGGTTGGTGTCACATTTTAGTTTTGTATAACCATTCATTATACATCATTGTTTTTTGTGATCTTTTGTTGTTTTGCAGCTTTTATCGAACTGGCGGATGAGGGACACCGCTCACCCTCTGTCAAGTATGTCCACATTGATCTAAGGGATGAACCAGCCAATCAAGGGACACACCCAACAGAGCGTCTAATTTCATTAACGTTTATCCACATTCGGTACTCGTTGATCGTATTTCCTCATTTAATATATACTTAGACTAGCAAAATCCCTGCCCGCTTCGCAGAGCTTCGGCAAACAACATTCACGACCGTTTAGGGATTGGCTGGATGAAGAATACGGTATTCGGTGAATTTGCAGTAATGGAACAATATTCCCAGGAAAATTGTGTCCGTACTTGCTAATTTGTTGAATAATCTATTGGCTTTTCAATTCTTTTATATCAATTTTTTTAGTTCATGTACCCATTAAACATACCCCAAATTTAACTCCCTGAGCAAGCCAGGTAGCCATACTTTTAAGTTTTAACCCTCTTCAGGATTGCACAGTGTTATAAATTTTCTTAAAACTATCAATTCTTGGGAGATTATGAAGTGCTGCAATAAAAATATTGAAAAATAAAAATATAAACTCTATTTTCTTATAGATTTTCCCAAGTATCATAAAATGAATGGGTTTTTGTATGCCATCAATGAGATTTTATTTTGTAATTTTGTTGGTCAAAAAGTAAAAAAAAATGTTTTTTACGCATTATTTGAAAAAAAAATTACCTTCCCTTAAAGTCAATTTTTCGTCCGGGAAAAAAAAATTGAATACCATTTAAAAATTGACCTTAACATGAGTCAGGGAAGGGTACACCAAAATTAGACTTTTTTAACTCGTCAAAAAGTGATGAAAAACTAAGAAATCAGACTTTATTTAAGAACGATTATTATAGAATATGAGTAGTGTCCGTAGCTCAGTGGTTAGGTGCGTTGGCTGCTAAGCAGAACGTCGTGGGTTCGAGTCCTACTCGTGCCCATAGTTTTTATTTCATCTTTCACGGGCATTGCCTCTTGCGAAGAACTGACAAAACTTCCAAGAGTATCAATCTGTCATGAAAAAGTGCTTCTCAACTTTGCCGTGGCGTCAAATTGTAGGTCCCCTCAATTCTTCACACGAACCCAGAGAATTGTTGAAGAGAGTAAGCCACTTAGGCCTTGGCTCTTCAAGAGCTGTCGCGCCACTCTATTATTTATTATTATTATTATACAGGGTGATTCACGAGCGTTGTGCCAAAAAGCTAGAGCGTGTAGGTTGAGTTAAGACAAGAAAAAAATCGTATGGGAGGGGGGGGTCTATTCCCCCCCGTTTAGCCGGGAGGGGCAATTTTCTGAAAAATTGACTTATTTTATAAAAAAAAATATTAAAAATCAACGGCTTCAGTTACAGCACCGTGTTATACCTTTTTGAAAAGCCAAAATATCTTCTTTCATTTGGTTTTTAAATTAAATTGTTTTAACGAATAGTTTAAAAAATATTAATTTTCAAACTCAAAATTTTCAAAAAAAAACAAAAAAATCATTTTTGAACCAAGTTTTTTCAAAATTTTATGTAATTAAGTACTAATTTTGTTTTCAAAATTCAATGCCATTGTTAATTTTTAGTCGAAAACTGAAAACCGGATGCAAAAATGTCTTTTCGTTTTTGAGAAATAAAAACAAGACCAGGACCACTTTTCTCTAAGAAAATCTTTGTTTTTATTATTACCTATCTCGACTTTTAGTTTTATTAATTTATTATGACACACTAACCTTTCTTTTAATATTTGTTCTGTAATTGGAATTTTATGAGGCCTCAATAAAGTAAAAAACTATTGGATTTTCCCTGGATTAATCATTTTGTTCATTGATAACCACTGAAAACTGACCTGAAATTTTTCTTATGATGACTGGGGGCCGTGGGCACCTGTCGGTGAAGGGTTCTACCTGTTAGGAGCCTAAGATGATCAAACCGCAATTTTTCTTTTCAAAAAGGTATAACACGGTGCTGTAACTGAAGCCGTTGATTTTTAATATTTTTTTTTATAAAATAAGTCAATTTTTCAGAAAATTGCCCCTCCCGGCTAAACGGGGGGGAATAGACCCCCCCCCTCCCATACGATTTTTTTCTTGTCTCAACTCAACCTACACGCTCTAGCTTTTTGGCACAACGCTCGTGAATCACCCTGTAGAATATGACCAAGAATCACATTCCAAAGGATCGCATTAATCTTCATCATAAGTCCTGCTTCAATCCGTTAATTCCATTACCCATTAGACTAAAGCTGCCTACGTCCGCAGGTTCATGCCAATAAATTGACAAGAAGCTCTCAGAGGCACTGCAAGAAGGTGTAAGGCAGCACGTTCACTTACTGGGGAATATGTACTCGGAAACATGTTTCCTTTCTAAATTTCCAGGTCCATGATTTTACCTCCAATAGAACGTCACAATAGAGGCATACAACTTCGAGGTAGTAGAGGAGTTTGTCTACCTAGGCTCCGCCAGTCCAGAGACTCGGTCATTTAGAGCTGATGGACACCAATGCTCCGGCCCGGAAAGCCTCTGACACTATTCCCGAAGACGAGGAAGAACGCGACTCAGTTGGTGCACACAAGTGGAAGAGGACCTCAATCAACTTGGAGTGCAAAACTGGAGTCAGCTAGCTAGGGACCGAGACTGTTGATTGAGGCCCAAGTCCACAACGGACTGTAGCGCCACCTTATGTTAGTAATAAAGAAATTGGGCGTAAAACTTTTATACTATACTAACTGACCCGACGAACTTTGTTTCGTCAAAATAAAAATTGTCTCTGAATTCATAATGCCTTTTTTGTGCAGAAAAAGGTACCTCTTCTGTTTTCTTATTCCAGTTTCCAGAAGCGTTGTTGTTCAAATACCTGATTAAATATTTTATCTTAATAACTGAGGATTCTTAATCCAAAGAGAGGAGCGTATAAATACCCAATTTTCTCTATGTATAGTGCTGCTCTGCTCGTATTAAATTCTGACCTTGACAGACAATGCAAATGCTGCAATCTATGAGTGGATACATTTCATCGGATTAACCGACCATCTCGAAATCGTCGGATAGTTTATCGAAGATGAAATCTTGAACGATCACACACGCTATATTGCCGAAAATGCCTAGATGTTGCAAGACATTTTGTCTGCCCATCTGATCTACTACCTATTAAAACTTATACGAAAACGTAAAGATATATCCCAAGGTTTGAGTGTAATTATTCCCACCTCTTGTAATAATAACGCTACCTGTAATTGAAAATAGAGCGTTCAATTTGATTGGTTATCATACCATCATTGTATCATTTGTATCCTGAACACCGATAAACACAACAAAAATAGATTAAGGGAAATCGGTTGAGCCATTCAGGCGTGTTGCCGTGACCGAGGGAAAGTAGGATTTACTTTGATATAAAGCGTGATCCTTTTCGAGGTTTTTTAAAGAAAAAAACGCAGAAAATTCAAATTTAATGAGGAATGTTTACTATCATTTGAAAGAACATTCTTTGACATTTATTTTTTGAGATTATGTCTATGAAATGTTGGCCGTTGCTACGTCGCAGATGGTCCATCCGTTGAGTCCAATTTTAGATGACTTATTCGAGCATTTCGACTGATAACTGGCGAACCACAAGCGTGATGTTTTCCTCCAAACTTTAATCTCTACATATCCGCACAGAAAAAAGTCTAACGGTGTGATATCACACGATCTTGGTGGCCAATCGGCCGGCCCAAAACGTGAAATTATGTGTTCACCGAAGATTTCTCTCAATAAATAAATTTATTAATGTGATGTGTGGGAATTGGTGCCGTTTTGCTGAACTCAATTGTCGCCGAGATCACGAGCTTCAATTTCAGGCATCAAATATTTGGTTATCACGGCACAATTACGGGCGATAACGTTTCGCACCGACAAACCATAACAAACCGTTTTTTTTTTTTCAAATACTGCAATTTTGTTTGTTTACATACCCATTGAGCCAGAAATGGGCCTCATTGCTGAACAAAATTTTCTTCTAAGACTTCTTCACAGAACGTGAATTGAACGATTTGTAAACGTTGTTCATACGATAAGATTCTAAATACCTTTGAAAATGGGTTATGGGTGATGATGGTGATAATATAATGTTGTATTATTCTGCTTCCCTGCGGCCTATTATCTCATAGTGATGAGCCGGTGGTATAACACAGTCTCTGTGTTGGCAAACTATTGGTCGTAATATGGTGCTTGCTATAAGCCTATACGACCAATTCTGATAGTGTGTAAAAAAAAAATAGTGCCATTTAGTGAGGGAGGGATAACGGGGGGGGGGGAGGAGGCGTTAAAGCCACTTTTTGAAGAATTCTTTACCTAAATAGAGTGCTCTTTTCCTAGCCAGACAATGGCGTAGAAAGTGTGGGACTTTTTCTTTTTCATCCTGGTTCTCACAGCTACGGCCGAAAGAGTTATGTGACCCCAATTTTGCCGCATGCTCCCCTACAGGCCAATGCCCTGTCCAGGTAGCGACAATCCTGGCTAAGCCCTGGCTATGATTGATTTTGGTTGTTATAGGCGGGCCAAATTTTCCTAGATATAACGCAACTCGTTAAACTATTCCACCTATGATTTGCTTCTGATGTGTATTTGGTCAGGATATGGCCCTTTACAACTCCAAGATGAGCATATACTCTCACTGCCAGTGAGTTGTAGAGGGCTTATCCTTGCCTAGCTAGCTTATCTGCCTTCTCATTTCCCTCATAGCTCTTTGGCCCGGTATCCAGATTAGAGTGACGCTCATATCAAGTTCCTCTCTGCATTGCTGGACCAATTTAGGGGATGATAGAGCTGAATCAATGGCTTTAATAGCTGCCTGACTGTCTCTTAGTTAAGCTTCATTTTGGTTCTGTCGGATATTTTTAAGGGCTATACAAGCTTCCCTTATCGCTAACAATTCTGCCTGGAATACACTGACAAAACCGGGAAGTCTATAGGATTTTGAAATCTTAAGAGATTCACAGAAGACACCTGCACCAACACTGCATTCCATTGTCGAACCATACGTGAAGATAGTTGTGTCGAAGCCTTCCTCCAGTCGATCCTTGACGGGAGCAGGACTCTAAACTTCTTTAAGGTGTTTAGGATAGGCATGCAGTAATCGGTGGTTGTGGTTGGATGTCTGTAAAGACTTTTTAATAAGCAAAGCTTTCAATGTTTTCGGAATGAAAGTTTATTAAGATCTAAATAACAAAATTATAATTTTCATAAGCAAACGATTCATAGAGAAATATGATCGAACAAGTATTGAAATAGAAAGTAGGTATATGTTATTAAATTACAGGTACATATTTCAACACCGCCTCTTAATTTAAGCTAACATTAACTTCTATGATTTATAAAATTCTAAATGAGATTAATAAACAAAAAAATTTAATCATGAGTCATTGTTAAATTCAAATTCTTACGATGTTTCTCAAATAAAGTTCGACCAATCCCTTTAGTCATAACATCTGTAAGCTGATCACCACTTGGCTTGTATTCCAATTTGATTTCCTGATTAGAAAATTAGAGCTCTTGATTCTGGCCGGGTACCCGGGTACTCGAATTATTCCAAATTACCCGGGTACCCGGGTATTTGCATGGTGTTCAGATACCCGGGTACTCGGTTCTCTTACACAATGAAGCTGAAATTGTTTGAGCAAATGGATTATTTTGTGAAGGATTTGCAGGTTGGGGGTGGATTATTATGATTATGTAGTTTATAAGGATGGTTCTGATTGTTCGTGTGGTTTATTTCTAATTCATAATAAAATGCCATTTGTTAGATGGGTTATGATTTTATTAGTGGTTGAAAAGTTATAAACCGATCTTGGCCGTAGACGTCGTGGTCGTTGTGTCATCCATTTCTTGAAACAATTTCAGCTTCATTGTGTAAGAGTTTCAAATACCCGGGTATTCAAGAGCTCTATTAGAAATAGCTTCGCGTATAAAATGGTATTTAACGTCAATGTATTTCATCCTTTTATGTTCGCGTGGTTCTTCTGTCACCTTGATGCAAGACATGTTATCTTCATAAATAATGGCTGGTGAACTTGAAATGAAACCCATCTCATTAAGCAAGCTTCGCATTTACTTGACTCCGCGAAGGACGCCAAGAGCAATGTATTCCGCCTCTGTTGAGCATCAGTTGTCAAAGAAATAAAATCGGCTTGTATTAAATCATTTTTTAATTTTTCTTTTACTAGTAAATATTTAGCATCAAGTAAGGTAGTGCTTAAATGACACCTAGATGGCATTTTAAAATTTGGTTCCAAGTAATTGAACAAGTCCTTAAATCCGGAGTCTTCGACATTTGAAAATGGCTGAAGGTCTTTCACTATCATGTTCAAAACTAGATCATTAATTTTTTTTCTCGCCCTATATTAATACGTTTTCTCATGAACGTTGAAATATTGCTTTGTTTTTTTTTTTGTGCAGGAATCAAAGCTGAGGAAGGGGCTATTGTATCGCATTCGTTACCTGTAATTTCTTGGACATCTTCGCACGTTTGGATAGGGATACTTCTAGATGGCATTGGAGAAGGTTGCACATTTGGGATTGGAATAGATTCATACGCCGAAAAATGTTTAGATTGTAAATGTTTTTTTAAGTTTGTCACTGAACCACCTTTAACCGAATAAAAAAGTTCCAAAGTTTACTTCTTTTTCGATCCATTTGAATACACTTACTAAATTTAAGGTTAACAACTAAAACAGTAACGACACGTCCAAAAAAGCTAAATTCTGTTTGAGATTTTCCACTAACTAAAAAAGGAACGACGTTCAAAGTAACTTTATTCAAAAAATATCAATACTGATACAAAGTAACGGTAACAAAAGTAAGTGATGGAAAACATACAAATTACAATAACAGAAAAGAAAGAAAAAAATAATATCAATACCACAGATCAGAGAAAGTGAGATAGAAAACCAAACTGTCAAAAAAATTTTGCCTACCATTAGAAGCTCGTCCAGCGGAATGCTGTTTTTTTCTCATTTCAATTTGAACTCCGCTTTGTCTTTCTCATCCTACAACCTACATTAGATACCAAAAATGAAAAGAGACATTACCCATTACAATAAAAACACACACTTTAACTTGTACTACTCATTCTCAAGTACCCAGCAAACATTTCTCTTCATAACTGACTAGAAAATGATTCACTTAAGTGAAGAAAACACCCGAATCTGAATGTATTTTTGATCCGATTTGGGTCCATCCTCGTAGGTAGCGAACCACATTTTTGAACCTTTTTAATGAATTATTTTCGACGCGGAAATTCTTCATTTAAATGGAGGTGCACAAGCGATTATATATTCATATATGTGGACAATAATTTACTCTTTTCTGAGCTATTTCAAATACTCATTTACGACTCAAAAATCTTTCATATTTGTGGATGCACACAAGCACCTAACATCCATTTAAATGAAGTGTATCTTAAGCGAAAATGAATTCATTTAAGACTTGTTTCTTATTCAGTTTATATTTACTTTTCATTCGTAAGTCCTTCAGAAAAATGTCAATATTGAAGTAGAAATAAAAATATATATATTCCTTAGTTAATTCCATTTTTATTTAAATACAATTGTAAAGAAGATCACATTTTGATTTATTTTTAATAAAAATAATTAAAGACGATAATTCAAAACATTAAATAATTAAAATAATAATTAACAGTTCATTCAAAAATAAAAAATAAATTACACTATATATATCATTTATATATAATAACAGTTTATTTTGTTTTTCCAACACTTTTTAATTGTTTTTATTAATTAAACTTTACACTCTTTATTTCACAAATGTGTTTAAACTTTTTTAACTCACAAGTCACAACAAATTATTTGCTTCACTTCCTCACTCCATGAAAACTTGATCAAAGTGAATATTTTTATTTCGAATTTGAAATTTTGTTGCGACAAGATCTCGTTATCAAAACCAAATAAGAACATCATAAAAGGACGAACAACAACCAAAAATCCTTAAAACAAAGATGCGTTTTCTCATTTTGCATAGAAAGGATCGTACATAGCGCAGAGCAGCTGAACCCAATGTAAAATTGTTTTTACAATGTCCCGCTATCGTGTCTCATATGCGAGAATATATAAGAAAAGAACGAAAAAGATTCTGGTGAAAGACCAACAATTTGCTTACAAACTTAGAATAAGGATTCGCAATGACCTTTTATGAGGCATGCTTACTTGTGCACATCCAGTTTTGATCAAATAGGTGAATGAAAACTGAAGTACAGTTTCTTTTTTTATATCCCTTTTTGGGCACGTTCAGAAATTCTCCGCCTTAGTGAATCATTTTGGGTGAACAAAATCTGGACCTTCAGAAAAATGTTTGCTGGGATATTACTCAGCTACTCATACTCAACTACGACACAGTTCCCAAAAAACAAAACACACCACACTATCACAGTATACTATACGAACGGTATGACGCATTATACATACCAGCATAGAAAGCGGTATTAGTATGAAAAAACTACCTGAAAAAAAAGTAACTAGATCATACCAGTGACGACACTTATTTTGAGTACCGAAACGTTACTCGGTACAAACTAAAATACCCGTTACTAAGTAACGAATACATACGGTTTGCTACAGCTCTACTGCAGACGCAATCAAGCTTTCCAGATCTTTCTGAATGTAAATTCCCAAATCTTTTTCATCCAGAGCAGTCTCAATCTGAAAACACCAGTTATTAAAGTTGGTCCCATCGAAAAGTGGAATTCCAGTTTTGGTATTTATTGAAGCATCCATAATTCAAATCAAAACATAGTTACCAAACAATTATATAAGTTATCCTGGGCCCATAACCTAAAGACTTTTTAATAAGCAAAGCTTTCAATGTTTTCGGAATGAAAGTTTATTAAGATCTTAATAACAAAATTATAATTTTCATAAGCAAACAATTCATAGAGAAATATGATCGAACAAGTATTGAAATAGAAAGTAGGTATATGTTATTAAATTACAGGTACATATTTCAACAGTCTGATGGTAACAGGCTTTTTGGTTGCAGTTCTCGTTGGAACTAGTTTTCCAGCAGCCTATTTCATTTAGTCTTAAGATATTGCAGGACACCTGGTATTCAATAAAAAGGTCAATCGGAAGAAGGTCCAGGATGCAGTAAGTGCATCCGTTAGACAGGACCTAATTGCCCCTGATATCCCTATGCAAGCATTTCTCTGCACCTTTGTAAGCTTGTTTACTATGTAAGCTTTGCTGAGCGCAGGCCACCAAACAATGGAACCATAAACATGCATCGGTCTTACAACCGCTCATTTCTTTGACTGGAGGCCCCACTTTTTGCCGAAGGTTTTGTTGCAGGCGTAGAAGCGACACACGCCTTCCTCACCCGTTCTTCAGTGTAAAGCTTCCAGTTTAATTTGGTGTCTAGTATTACGCCCAGATTTTTAGCACTGGAAGACAATGTTAGTGATTGACCGTTTAACCGAGGTAGAGTGAAGGGTGGTACTTTGATTTTGGTGGTGAAAACCATCAACTCGGTTTTGGTGTTGCTAACACCTAGTCCACAGCTCTTGGCCCACGTGCTTACTTTCTTCAAAGTCGTATTAGTTATTTCGCTAATCACGCTTGGAAATTTTCCTGAAACTAGAATGACCAAATCATCGGCGTACGCAACCGCTTTCACTCCACTACGCTCGAGTTTCACAAGAATGCTGTTCTTGACCAAAAGCCATAAAAGAGGAGACAGTTCACCTCCTTGGGGTCTTCCTCTGCTGGCATATTTGGTACACGTTGAATATCATAACTTTAATTGAATCCTCCAATTACTTAGCATGGATTTTATCCATCTTCTAATAAAGTTCCCAACACCGAAGTCTGCAAGTGATTCTGCGATGGATTCAGTTAGGACATTGTTGAAAGCTCCTTCTATATATTATTCCTTGAAATGAATCGTGTTTTCTATCGTTCTCACTACCTCATTGAGAGCAGTCTCTGTAGATCCACCCCTCATGTAGGCATGTTGCGAGTTAGATAGCGGACAACTACTCAGAATACTCCTTATGTGAGATTCTACGATTCTCTCCAAGGAACTAAGGCTTATAGGTCGGTAATCTTCGGCAGATTCATGCCCTCTTTTACCAATTTTTTGGCAAACCACTCTTACCTCTGTCCAAGACAAAGAGAGTAAGAGGCAACCTTTAAAGATACTCTCAAGCCGTGGTACTACTAGTTCAAGCCGATTCTGCAGCATTATAGGCAGTATACAGTATTCCATCAGGGCCTGGAGATTTGCATGCCAAGAAAGTTTTAATAGCCCAGAATATCTATCTACAGAACAACAAGGAAACAAAAAAAAATATAATATAGACTTATGAATTATACAATTGGGACAATTTCTCAACAACAATATCTATAGCTTTCCAAATACATGGTTCTTTCTCGGTTCTCTTTTCTATATCCTTCTATTTCTCTTAACCTACACAAAATGTAAAACCCTTTCTCAAATATAATCTTAAAGTAACGAGTTTGAAATTTTTATGATTTAATCTAAATCAATATCCCCCAGACCTTGGAAAATATTGTATATTGTTCCCACTCCAATAATACTATATTTCCAGGAGAAATAAAGAAAAAACTATTTCAAAAGGCTTTGGAAATCACAATTCGCAGGATTTTTAGACTTTCTCCAGCATTACTGCTCCGTTCGAGAAACAGAAACCAATTTCAATAAACGTTAAAACGACATTTCCAGGGATTTGTTTTCGTCAATCATTGGACCGTAAGCTTTCGTTATTATCAAAGGAAAATGTTTGTAGTCATAGTTGTCCTTGTCAAAGCACAAATGCGTTCGCATTAAAATTCAATGTTATAATAATTTTTGTACTGTCTTTTGAGGATTACAAAAACAAATACAAATACACACCTTTTCGAGCATGTTTATGATTGAAGCTAAAGTGTTTTAGGCGCATAGGTACCATTATTCTATATTTTTTTTTTCATTTTGTCTTACCATAAGATTTTGTTAAATTGTCTGCAAAAGTACACATTCACACATTTTAATTTCCAACCATTCACATTTTGTCGACAGTCGGAACATGAACAGAACATGACTCTAACAGAAAGTTCACAAGGGACTCATCAAATGAATTTGGATTCCTTTTTATGTGTAATATTCTGTCGCTCCTATTCAAATCTTTTTTTCCTCTTTTGTGTGGAATAAATAAAAATTTAAGACGGTAATAATTATACGATTTTAATTCGTCGGTCGATAAATACATATTTACCTAAATATGTTAAAAATTCTCTTAATAAATTCAAAATAAATAAAATCTTACATTTGTTTTGCTTCCATTATCAGATTTTATTTTTCCTTGAATTTAAATTCACTCGCAGGCAGCGGTACACAAAGTTACAGACGACACATAAAGAGATAAAACACGAGCATCGGCCAATTTCATAATAAGGAAAAAAACAGCGACTAATATGCGATGATAAGCGATACAACTGTTTTTCTGTAAAATTTCAAAATTTTAAATATATCTTCAAGCTAACTTACGGCGGCGCTGCAGCCCAGGTCGGACCAGGGCCTCGCCCAACAAACTTTTCCAGCCAGCTCGGTGCCTAGCTAGCTGTCTCCAGTTTCGCACGCCAGGTTGCATCAGGTCCTCTACCGCACCTATTTGCTCCACCTGAGTCGCGGTCTTCCTCTTCTGCGATGTCTTTCCGGGTTGGATTCGAAGACTCTATGAGCCGGAGCATTATTTTCCATTTGCTCAACATGACCCAACCATCTAAGTGTACAGCTCGTACAATTCTTGGTTGAATCTTCGTCTCCATTCTCCATTAACGCAGACAGGACCAAAAATCACTCGCAGAATTTTTCTCTCAAAGCAGCCCAAAGATTTTTCATCAGATGTTGTCATAGTCCATGTCTCCGCACCAAACATTAGGACCGGGATGATTAGGGTTTTGTAGAGCGTCACTTTAGTTGCTCGGGAGAGGACTTTACTACTCAATTGCCTTCTAAGTCCAAAGAAGCAGCGATTGGCAAGAGATGTGTAGTTGTTGTCTGAGTATAGCGGATCCTAGGTAGACGAAGTCCTTAACTACCTAGAAGGTAAATCTATCTATGCTGACAATTGCTCCACGACGTCGATGTTGGTTGTCCTTTATTGTTAACCGCTAGACCCATCTTCCTGGCCTCCGTCTCTAGACTCACAAACGCTTTACTGACATCACGCTGTGTTCTTCCAATTATGTCAATGTCGTCTGCGTATCCTAGTAGCTGGACGGACTTTTGAAAGATTGTGCCTCTGGTGTTGACATTGGAGCTTTGCACAATCTTTTCAAGAATGATGTTGAAGAAATCGCATGACAACGTTAGGTTTTTTTCGACCATGATGGAACGCGTGAATTTTCCATTGTCATCTAACACAGACGGATGAGTTTTTCCGGGATGCCAAAACTAGACATTGCTCTATATAATTGGTCTCTTTAGACGCTGTCATACGCGGCCTTGAAATCGATGAAAAGGTGGTAGGTATCGATTTGAAGCTCAGGGGTTTCCTTTTTCGAGGATCGGGCATACGATCCTGAGGTTCCCTTCCTTGGGCATACTTCCTCCGACCAAATTTTGCAGATGAGCTGGTGCATGCTCCTAACCAAATCATCTCCAGCTGCTTTTTAGGTACTACAGTTCGGCGGCTAGCCCATTTGCACCAGCGGCTTTTTTCGACTTAGTTTTAGATATCGCTATCTTCACTTCGTCCATGTCGGATGGGTGGAATTGTTGGCCTTCTGCACTCAAATTGAATGGTTCTGTATTGCTGACGGAATTCCACGCTCCATCGCCATTATACAGCTTGGAAAAGTGGTCTTTCCATATCCTCAGCACTGACTACGGTTCCACTACGATGTTCCCATGATGGTCTCTACAGGCTTCAGTTCGGGGTGTATAAGCCCTGGAGGTTTGTTTCACCTTTTTGTAGAACTTTCGAACCGTTCTGTGTGATATCCCTCTATCTCCTCGAGCGAGCGCTTTTCATGCTCCTTTTCTTTTTCTTTCTGAGAAGTCTGTGCTCCTGTCTCCTTTTCTGCTCGTAGAGCTCACGAATTGCTCGTGTCCTTCTTGCAGCCCGTAACATGCCTCTTGTTAAGCTGCATGTGCTCGCTGGCACTCATCGTCAAACCAGGGGGTTCGTTATGGTTATTCATTATTGCGGCCTTAAAATATTCGCTTGAGATCAAAGACCAAAAAAGGCGAAAGATTTATCTTCTTGGGCAACTAAGAACGTCTCGGGGTCAACCCCACCAAGACAGAGGTAGTTTTGTTCACGAAAAAAACGGAAACTGGAGGGCTTCAACCCTCCTAAAATAAGGAAGCTAAATTTCTAGGGGTGATCCTTGACTCCAAGCTTACACGGAAGCGTAATACTGAGGAACGAATGAAAAAGGCACTATGTGCATTCTGCACATGCAAAAGGACCTTCGGTGTACGTTGGGGTATGCGATCGCAAATCAACCAATGGATGTACACAGCGATTGTCAGACCCATTCTCACCTATGGCTGTATTGTATGGTGGAAAGCAGTGGAAAAATCAAGCTATCTCAAGAACCTGAATAAGGTACAAAGACTAGCCTGTATATAGGAATAACAGGGGCTCCGAGATCCACACCGCAGGCTGGGTTGGATATGATCTTGGATCTCCCGGCTCTGGATGCGTTCATAAGGTGCACGGCAGCCAAAACCGCAATTCGTTTAAAAGAACTGAGTTTTTTGAAGCACAGCACTTATGGACACGGGTCAATCTTACAAAGATTATGACATGATTTCAGCTGAGGAGACCACCGATTACATTCCTCCTCTACTGGATTTTTGACAGGAAATTTGGGATCCTAATTCACTTATAACTGAACAGGGTATCCCTTTCTACACTGACGGTTCGAAAAGGAATCAGGAACAGGTGCTGGAGTGTTTTGCCAATCTCTCAACATCAGAGAGGCGTATAAACTCCAAGCTGACTGTAGTGTCTTTCAGGTCGAGATCTATTCCATTGAAAAAGCAGCTGAATTGGCACATCATGAAAAGCTAAGCTCCTCGGAGATTACTTTTTTCGTGGACAGCCATTCTGCTATCAAAGCCTTAGCCAGTGAGACCATAAGATCAAAGGCAGTTTCACACTGTAGGAAAGAATTAAATAGAATCTGCCACACTGACCAGGTTAAGCTCTTCTCGGTTCCTGGACACAGCAATATAGAAGGAAACGAAATAGTAGATGAACTAGCCAGGAAAGGATCAGTGGCAGATACAAGTAGTAGCGACCACTCAGATAGGGGACCACTCGTCTCGATTTGGGGTACTCAAGAGGAAGATATACCTTAAATCAAAAGAGATTATCAATAACTCCTGGAAATTCAGGGACGATTGCGTAATCTCTACAAGTTTATGGCCTAACATTAACGAAAAGGAAACTCGGTATATTTTATCACTGAGTAAAAGGAACATTAAAATCCTGATAGGTGTACTAACGGGTCATTGCGCAATTGATATAATGGTCAACAAGATAGGGGCTTTTGCACCTGATTTCTGTAGGAGCTGTCAGGATGAGGAGGAAATAGAAACCATTAAACTCCTGCTCTGTGACTGTCCGAACCTCCAAACTAACCGACTCCATTTTGGGAACAGGTTTGTTGGGGAACTGGATGATCTATAGCACAGGTCTCAATGGTAAACATGAGGAAATTTATAGATAGCACATGCTGGTTCGTTAACGAGCCGGTCTACGTTAATCGACAACTTTGAATAGCATAAATGCTAACTTTTATTTTTATAGGGGATCACAATGGACCAGTAGGCCCCCGTGTATGCAACAGTTCACGTTGTGCACACCCCTCGTAACCAAACCTAACCTAACCTTAAGACAAAAAACTGTTCAAAAGCTTTGGATAAATAAATTTCAACTTTTAAATTTTGATCATCAAATAAACCCAAGCACACTATGTTGACTTCGTTATACAAATTCTATTGATATATATTTCCTATTTTTATAATAATTTAGTTAAAATCTAATTTGCTAATTCTGCAGAGCTTATAAACCCTAAATTGTCATAAATTGAAAGGAATAATTCTAGGAACGCACTCACAAACAGTCAAACAGAATTGAAGGTTACTCTCAACCTCAAAGTTCTATTTTAAGTTTCACATTCGTACAACTGTTGCCAATTCTCACATGTATGAAGGAAACTATTTTGACAAGTTAAGAATGAGGGCTATGGGACAACCCCTATCAAAACCGAAGATTGTTTACTGAACAAACAGATCGATTTTGTGGCAACTGAGTTTCTAGTCAACAACTCTCAATCTCAACGCAAAAGCAAACAGGAAACTGTTCAGACACCAAGTTTATTGAAACTCGTTATGCTTTTGCAAAGAATCAATATTCAATAAAATAACGAAAGCAAAGAGAATTGCTAAAGGCGAGCGAAAATTTAAAAACTAGGCCACAAGTAGGCCGGGCATAATTATCCTTATTGTTTTTATGGACTTCTTTGAGGACTTCTTGCGTGTATATGGGGTTCTATCAATATAATAATAAATCAATAAATCCTAGATGGCAAAGGATAAACGCTATATACAGCAGGAACAGGAAAAGCAAACATTTTTTACCTGGGAACATATTATACAAAACTCATGGGTCGATTCCTTTTCAGCTGGCATCTGCTGGATGCTAAAAATACCATCATCACCTCGCTGCTCGCTCTGTGATGATGCTGTTCTGCTGTTAGCTGGTGATGTTCGAATCTTCAGTACCATTACTCTCTATTAAAACGACGCATGTTTACTTCCCCAATCATGCTCATGGTCGTGCTCGTGGTCGATGTCGCTGCCGAAGAGATTTTTTTTTTTGCTCAGAGGTAACAACAGCAGCAACAGTTAGGCAATAATTCATGGGTTAGAATGGGTGGTGGGCGGTTTGTGTGCTTCAAACTTGGAGCTCTATGCTCTCGTTTCGGTCTCTGTTTTTTGAGTATGCTATTGCCTTTGCTTTTGTTTTTCCCTTATATCAGACGGCAACAGGCACGTGTGTGTAAGGATGTTATTTTCCATATTCCCGTACCTATTTTATTTATGCTTCTTAAAGGGTAGTTTTTCCTTGATATCAGCCAGGATAGGATACTTTTAATACAGGCCCTCAGACCATCGCCTTTTCATTGCATCGCACCTCTTCTCATCCACGGTCGTTGCCCATAACAACCCATTTAAAACTTATTTCCCAGGAATCAGAGTTGGAAAAGTGAAGCTACAACTCATACAAGCCACGTATACAAGCATAAAGATTGTTATTAGGAATTTGCCGTTCGGGATAAAAATTACGAACTAATTAATCATCGAATATCTTTCTACCTATTTTTAAGGAAAGCGATTTACATTGAGGAATGAGCGAATATGTTGGAATTTTTTGCTAACAGATTCTGTGTTTTAAAAAGTTTTGCCCCTTCCCCACACTTTTATTTGCAAATATTTTTCCAAAGTCCTTAAACGGAAGATTTCCGATGTGGAGCTACAGAGATTAAAATGAGTCAAGTATTGTTTGTAAGTTTTGAGTAATTTACTCGAAAAAAAAACGAGTTTGAACAAACAGAGTCAACAAACAAACAAGTAATTTCGAGCTTTTTTATTCGTGGTAATATTATTTTGACAAACTTATGAGCAACGCCGTAGCTAAGTCTTGTAAATGCTCCCCAAATCGTCCTTGGAGATTATAATGCAAGCTGGTAGAAAAGAAATCTTTGGTGGATTAATCGGACGACATAGCCTACACGACACCACCTCCGATAACGGATTTAGGCTAATCGACTTCGCTGCGGGGCGAGACGTAATGGTACGCATTTCCCACATCCCGATATCCCAAATCTCCTGATTAATCAACCGTCAACCAGATTGATCACATTGCGATCGACGCACGACACTTCTGTAGCATGCAAGATGTCCGCACATTCCGAGGTGTCAACATCGACTCGGACCATTTCCTTGTTTTAGCCAAGGACCGAATGCGGATATCCCGATCAAGGCCAACACGCGAAAATGCTAGGAGGAAATTCGACGTCAAACGGCTACAATCGCAAGAGATTGCTAGATCCTTTTCCGATCGTGTCTCCGAAAATCTCCTCAGAACTTCAGCATCGTATGCCCGATATTCAAAAAAGGAGATCCCCTGAACTGCACCAACTAAAAAGGTAGAAGTCTCCTTAACATCGCTCATAAGATTCTTGTCTGCCATTCTGTGTGAACGTTTGAAGCCCTTCGTCAAGAACCTGATAGGTCCTTATCAGTGTGGCTTCAGACACGGAAAGTCCACATTTCGATGAAAAATATTCACCCTACGGCAAGATCTTGGAGAAGACCCAGGAACTTCAAATCGATTACCTACTAACTTTTTCATTGATTTCAAGGCTATGACAGCGTCTATAGAGACCAACTATATAGAGCCTCACCCAACAAACTTCTCCAGCCAGCTCGGTGCCTGGCTAGCTGTCTCCAGTTTCGCACGCCAAGTTTGTTCAGGTCCTCTACCATCTGTGTGCTCCATCAGAGTCGTGGTCTTCCTCTTAAGCGACGTCCTTCCGTGTTGGATTCGAAGACTCTACGAGACTGAGCATTATTTTCCATTAGCTCAACATGACCCAACCATCTCAGTCGTTGGATCTTTACTTTTCTGGCTAGGTCAGTGTCGCTGTACACTCGTACAGTTCTTGGTTGAATCTTCGTCTCCATTCTCCAATAATGCAGACAGAACCAAAAATCACACGAAGGAATTTTACTCTCAAAGCAGCCCAAAGCGTTTTCATCAGATGTTGTCATAGTCCATGTCTTTGCACCATACATGAGGACCGGGATGATGAGGGTTTTGTAGAGTGTCACTTTTTTTGCTCGGGAGAGGAATTAACTGCTCAATTGCCTTCTAAGTCCAAAGAAGCAGCGATTGGCAAGAGTGATTCTTCGTTTGATTTCAGCGCTGGTGTTGTTGTCTGAGTTGATAGCGGATCCCAGGAAGACAAAGTCCTAACTACCTCGAAGTTAAATCTGTCTATGTTGACGATGCTCCGACGATGCTCCAAGACGCCGATGTTGGTAGTCCTTTCTTGTCGACAGCATTAACTTGGTCTTGCCCTAATTCCCTTCGTACCTTAAAGAAAGGTTATGAACGTTAGACGTTTATCACTACCGACTTCAGCAAAGCGTTCGATAAATCTTCTATAAAATTATCAAGCTCCAACTCAAAGTCTTCGGGTTTCCTCCTGCATTTATCTCGTGGTTGTTTTCAGATTCTCCTTATCTGAACCTATCTCTGCCACTTCAGGCGTCCCGCAGGGTAGTCATCTGGGCCCTTTGCTTTTCCGTTGTATCTATCAATGATATCGTGAATATAATTCATTAATTCTGATCTTTTCATTTATGCTGATGATATGAAGATATTTAAAATTACTGCCTTTTTACCCGATTCCCATTTTCTACAAATAGATTTAAACTTAATTCATACTTGGATCACTAAAAACTTTTTGGAGCTAAACATCAATAAATGCTAAACAATGCAAATCTCCCGCAAACGTTCTTCCCAATCCCTTAGGACTTACTTATTCTGTGATCTTTCCGTTCTCATTCCCATTGTTTATTCCATCCATGATTTAGGGATTATCTGTGACAATAAACTAAATATTCATTCGCACATCGATAACATCATTAACAAAGCCAATTCATCCCTTGGTTTTGTAAAACGATGGTCGAAGAAATTTCCTAATCCATATGTTACCAATAAAGCGCTCTATATGACTTATGTGAGGCCAATCTTAGAATACGCAAGTCAAGTCTGGTCTCCATATCATATTATACTCCCGTAGAATTGAAGCAGTATCCGTATTGCAATATGAGGTCTCCCCTGGTCTGATCAATACTTTCTACCTCCCTACGAAGAACTCCTTTTGATTTATCGGCCTTTATAAACTAACTCAACGCCACGCTATTGTCGGACATAATTTTTGATCACCAATTGATTACCGGTAGAAACGATTGTTCAGCCCTGCTCGAAACGACTCAAATTAACACCAACCTGCGTACCCTACGATCAGTTTCATTCTTCAATGTTCCTCTTCACCGCACCAACTATGGCCACTTTGAACCCATCACTAGAATGCTACGTTTATGAATGTTCGTAGATCCCTTAACAACTTCTCCTTCCCATAATTTTGACATTAATCCCTTTGGTTATTGAGTTAGTTTAAGTCTAGAATGTTAAGTTTAAATTTAAGTTTTAATTTGTAAGACTAAGTTTTGTTTTTTTGTATTAAGCTTCTCAGTAACTTATTCGAACCTATATTAATTCTCAGTTTACTTTCCAATTCAAGTTTTCTTTAATTTGTAAAATAATATTTAGTCTTCTTTCAAACTTAATACAGTAAAATACTTCTTTTATAATAAACTAGCAAATTCCCTGCCCGCTTCGCAGGGCTTGCAAAAAACGGTCGTGAAATTAGGGATTGGCTGGATGAAGAATACGGTATTCGATGGATTCGCAGAAATGGAACATTATTCCTAGAAATATTGTGTCTGTACTTGCTAATCTGATGAATTCTATTGGTTTTTCAATTCTTTTATATCAATTTTTTAGATCATGTACCCATTAAACATACCCCAAATTTATCTGTCTGAGAAGAGTTTAGTTAGTTAGGGTTTTGACAGCAAGCCAGGTAGGCATACGTATACTTTTAACCCTCTTCAAGATTGCACAGTGTTATAAATTTTCTTGAAACTATCAATTCTTGGGAAATTTTGAAGTGCTACAATAAAAATATTGAAAAAAAAAACCTAAATTCGGTTTTCTTTCCTGTTTTAGATTTTTTCAAGTGTAATAAAATGTATGGGTTTTAAATACGCTTATCAATGAGATTTTATTTAATAATTTTTTTTGTTCATTAGGTAAAAATAAGAAAACTTTGTGTTCCTTACACATTATTTGAAAAAAATTAAATTAAAGTCAAAATTTTGTTCGGGCAAGAAAAAAATGAATACCATTTAAAAATTGACCGTAACATGAGTCAGGGAAGGGTACACCAAAGTTAGCCTCTTTTTAATTCGTCAAAAAGTAATGAAAAAGAAAGAAATCAGACAGATAATTATAGAATATGACCAAGAATCACATTCCAAAGGTTGGCATACAAATTACAGGATACCCTGTATAGTTGACCATGAAAAAAACTGGTATTTCTAAATCAACACCACATATTTTTAACAATTGACCTTGCGTCTTATTTATTTTTGACAGGGAATGCAAGTCGAACAGGAAACTGACGACGTTTAGAATTAAATGACATATCTGGTAGCCCATTTGCCATTGACTTCTTTACGGCTTGTCTTGTACTACTTCAAAGTTTAAGTTGATTGATGTTCCAAAACATAGAAATTGACGCTCATACTTTCAGAGTTAAAAAATGTGGTGGCAGTCCTGGAATATGAATCAAAAAAATTCAAAAACTCAGTCTCGTCGTAAAAATTTCTACATCGTTTTCATTTTTGTAATTCTGTCAAACTATTTGTGACCAAAATATTGTCCACTAATTTATCTCGTTCAAAATAAATTCTTGCATCGATTTTAGAAAGACTTTTATCTGCACCAGCTAATATTGCACTTCAACTCAACTAAACGTGGTTTTTTAATTTTCCTTACATTTGGAAAGACATCTTGAATCAACTGTTGCTTTGGACTTGCATTACAATAAAAATTGTTTGGAAGTGAAATTCGACCTTTAGAATCAAGTGAAATTATTCCACTTCCAATGTCCAATAATTGCTTAGGAAATTCTGCTGTAGATACATCGTTCAGTAACTGCACACGAACATTTTTGGCAAATGTAAGTTTCCTGAAATACCTCCATAAAGTAGATGGTTTTAAACAACTCAATTCGTCTGCAGCAGTTGACCGTGGTATAATCGGCAAAGTTTGTCCTCAGCAGCCACAAGATATAGGGCTCCAAATTTTTTAAGTTGTGGGATTAAAGGCTTAAAGTACCGGGTTCATCTCAAAAATATTTACCAATACTTTGATTGACCACATCTTGCATAATGGTGTAATACACATATATACTTTTGTTGACCATGTTACTTAATCTCAATAGTTTGCGCAAATATTCGTAATCCAATGCAATTTGATTAGTGTCTTTAACGAAGTAGTGCTTGATCAAGAACATCTTACGCTGCACAACTTCGAGCAACCAATTCAATTGTGGCAATGCTTTATTCGCAAAACATTTTTGTACACAGATGTGCCAGTTCAATTTGAAAGCATTCAGTTCTCCATCAAATTGTCATTTGCAATGACAATGACTATTGACTCAAGGCCAATTTCTGTTTGTGGGTTAGATTTAAGCACACCATGTTATCAAACTATATTAATGACATATTCCATCAACGTTCACAACATTATAAATAAGCCTCTACCTGTCACATACTCATATACCAGAAACGCACTCACTAAAAACAATAGGATATACATAAATGTATTTTCATACTCTAGAAATTTCATACATCAAAACAACGTTTGCCGGGTCAGCTAGTTCAAATATAATTTCATATCTTCACTGACATTTTTTTTTCGATCGAATAAAAATATTTGTCACAATTCTCAGACGAAATTGAGTATTCGTATATTGATCTTTTTTTTTTGGAGTGCGAAATATAAAATTCTTTAGCATTTTAAACATTTGAACCATTTGTGATTTGAAAAGTATACATTTTATTGTTGCTAAACCTTCTACCCTAAAACCTCTTGCATTTAGAGAAAAAATTAGGAAAATCGGTCAATCAGTGTGCCCGGTTAGCGAACGAACACAAAAATTAGGCTGTTCTTTTATATATATAGATATTAGTCTTTTTCTTTTCTCTGGATCTCCGAACATTCTGATTAAGACTAAGTTTTTGTTTTTGTTTGTATTAAGCTTCATAATAATAGGTAGAAAGTCAGGTATGTAATAAAAATAGGTATTTACAATATTTAAAATATCCATACAAAACTGCATTCTCTACCAACCGGAAGCAGGTATTCCCATGAGATATTCTTCGTCAATCACTATTTTCTATTTAGTCATGTATACATACCTACATAATATGTAAGCGCGAGTGCAACACGGAGAAACAGAAGCACTTAACCAACGGCCCTACAAATTTGGAGCTTAGAGTAAAAAAGTTGAACGTTATGAGAGAGACACTAGCCTCGGGTAATGACCCCCCCCCCCCTCTTACGGGCTATGCATTGAGAGTTTGTACCTGGAATGTAAGAACACTCTACACTCCAGGTGCACCTCAGAAACTTGATTCTGTCCTCTCGCAGTATAAGGCAGACATTACTACGATCCAGATTGATGCGGATTCCTCGGAGGGAATCGGCTTCGATCGCAAGTCATGGATTTCAAGTGATCGCCTGGCTCTAATCCGCATCAAGGCCACACTACAAAATATCAATATAATATATGCACACGCCCCTAGATTTTTACGATCTCCTGGATAGAGCTTACGGAGACTGTCCAGAGTACGACGTCAAAATCGTACTCTGAGGTTTCAATGCAAAAATCAGGAAGGAAGACATCTTTGGCGGATTAGTTGGAAAGCACAGCCTTCACGAAGTGATAACAGATAACGGCTTCCGACTAATCGACTTTGCTGCAGCTCGTAATAAGGTGATAAGTAGCACTAGGTTTCCAAGACGAAATATCTACACAGCATCCTGGCGATCTCCGGTTGGTCGAACTACCAAACAAATCGACCATGTGCTAATCGGTGCACTCTCTGAGATGCAAATGTCGACTCTGACCACTTGCTGGTAGTGGCGAAGTTTAGAGCTCGTCCATCAAATGACAAACAAAACACGTGCGCCCCCAAGGAAGAAATTCAACATCGGTTGATGTCAACACCTTGTGGAACCAATATCGCGAAATAATAAAAACATAGTCCTGGAGCAGATAGTGCGCAAGGCAGGTGTAAGCACGGAAACACTTTATTCAGCAAATCCACCCAGCCCTTAGGCTATGGGGACAACATACATTGACAGATTGACATCATCGGTCGATCCAAGAAAGCCGTGCTTGAGGACTTCACAGCGATTGAAAAACAGGCGAAACTCGTTGGTCTTGAAGTGAATGAGGACAAAACAAAGTACCTGCTATCAACAAACAAAGCGACATCTGTCCACCGCCTAAGACAAAACGTCACTGTTGGTAGCAGCAATTTCAAGATATGTAGTTAAGGAGTTCACCTACCTTGGAACAAACATCAATCCCACCAACGACACCTTAGTGGAGATCTGAAGAAGTATTACCCTAGCGAACCGCTGCTGGTTCGGTTTGGCACAACATCTGGGTTCAAAACTCTTCACTCGAAAGACAAAGTGTGCTATACAAAACTTTGATTTTACCAGTACGAAACGAATTGCTTGTGAATAAATTTGACTCGAAATGATCGAAAACGAAAAATATTTGTGAGTTTCTTCTGCCTGCTTGGTTTGACTTACAAGCCTTTCTACCTATGAATTAATTTATTTATAAGTAAGGGTTGCAATAGAAGTATGAACAAGCACACAAGAAAAAGTTGGATGTGTTCGAACTGTTCTTCAAACATAATCATTTTAATCTCTAGAGGGTTCATTGCACACCTGTACCGCTGCTACCCTCCACACGGCTTCCGCCTCCAATGTATAATATAGGAAATCAGATAAGCAGCAGGAAATGTAGCACTTAGGACGAGAAGCGAACTACAGTAGGTAGCAATATCTGTTGCCATCATTGTTATCGTTGTCTTCCTCGTCGTCGTCAGTCATCGAATCCTCTTTGGAGTGATAGATAGCCCGGAAAATGAGTTTGATAGGGTAAACTGTTTGTTTTGACTTGTTCTTAGCTTTTGCACATTATTTTATATACATACAAACTTATATAGAAATTTGTCAGCGAGCTCAAGAAAAACATGTTCAGACTAAAATTAAGTTTTAAAATATTCTATCGTAATTACAAAACCATATTTTTGTGGTGAAAGTAAGCTTGTTCATTCCACGCGACAGAAAGTATTTCAAATATTTAAGTCACCTTGAGGCTTGAAAAAGTATTTAGGTATTAAATAAATTCTGTTTGGGTATTTTTTTTTTTTCATTGTAGAAAACTACAATAGAAATATCGATTTTTTGTTTTTGTTAAGAACAGATAGGGCAGAACCCCAGGACTCAAAAT
>CAKKXW010000004.1:61272875-61371432 GCA_920937365.1 Sphaerophoria rueppellii | reverse complement strand
ATCAAATCAACTTTAACATGTTTTCCCCTGATGTGTGTAATAACTTTATTTGAGTGGTTTTAGTCATTTGCAGACTTGTTGTTATTGTTTTAATTAAGGCATTTCAAGAAACTTTGGTGTATAGAGGGGGGGGGCTTGGATAATGGCGTCAAATGCTTCTATTACAAGTGTGGTGCGAACCCTGAATAAGAGGAAAACTGAAACACAAAAAAAAATTAATCAAGACTAGGATTCGGTTTTACTTGTGACATTTGGGAACTGAAATGGCGAGAGATTTTCATCAAAAACGTCAAAATAAGCAGATGGACACACTTTTTTCTTAATATTAGGAGAAGAAAGAAAGATTTAACGTTAGCACCTAGCAATTAAGCCTTATCTGACGGTGGACCTATCCACACTGTCGGCGTGACTATTTCCAACCGAAGTCAGCAATGTCACTATGTTTTATTTAAGAGGACATTAAACCTCTGCCTGATGATCCACCAGCATGCAAAAGCACACCTCAACTTTCTAAAGAAAGAAGCGGGTACCCTGCATCTAGATTCACACCAGTACCAATTGAATTAGTGCCAGCCCTTATTCATCTTGGTTTGATTCTAGACTACTATTCATGCAACACACGGAACCGCACTCAACTTTCAGTCACCGAAAGAAGAGCCGTTGTCCGGTCACGGAAACTGCACTCAATCTTCAGTCACCGAAAGAAAAGCCGTAAATCGTGATTTGTGAATAGCAGCTGAGGCCAAACTCAGACAACCACAACCCCCGCGAAGGTTCATCCCATTAGTGAGGTGGCTAATCCTTACTACCCGCGGTACCCAATTGTCCCTGGGTTAGGGGTTGGTGTCACATTTTAGTTTTGTATAACCATTCATTATACATCATTGTTTTATGTGATCTTTTGTTGTTTTGCAGCTTTTATCCAACTGGCGGATGAGGGACACCGCTCACCCTCTGTCAAGTATATCCACATTGATCGAAGGGATGAACCAGCCAATCAAGGGACACACCCAACAGGGCGTCTAATTTCATTTACGTTTATCCACATTCAGTACTCGTTGATCGTATTTCCTCATTTAATATATTGTGACGTTATATAAAAAAACACCTTACAATCTTTTACTTGTTAGTTTTAATCACATTCGATATGAATTTTCTCATATAAATTTGTGTATAAATAGAACTTTTTCCTTAAATTTAGATTGAGATATAATTTTCATTTTTGATAATAATAAAGCTTGTCAATCGTTTTGTTCAATTTGTAATTTTGTGATCGATTTTCTAAAACGTTACAATTGGTGTCGGAAGTGGAATTACGAATAATCAAAACAATGGTAAAGAACATTGTAAAGGAAAACTCACCAGAAAATTCGAGAATGGAAAAATTGTTCACAACTGTTGAACGTTCAGTACAAATGACGACATTGATGCTTGAAAAACAACGATCGGTTGATGAAAAGCTTCTGGATATTTCTAGCAACTTGAAAAAAAATATTTCGAATATTCAAGACCGCTTGATTGATATAGAAAAACAGATGAATCAGCGAATTAGAGACATTGAAGACAGATGTAGTGCAAATTTAACAAAAATTGAAGGCGAACCACCGATTACGTCTTCTCTACCAACAACATCAATAAAAATCAAACCACCTATCTTTGATGGAACAACTTCTTTTGATGTATTCAAGCTACAGTTTGAGACAGCTAAGAATCGAAATAAATGGAATACAGAAGAGAGCGCGGCAGCATTGATTGTGAGCCTTAAGGGAGGTGCAGCAGATGTTCTGACGACCATTCCAAAAGACGATACTCACAACTACGATGCCATTCTAAACGTTCTTCAGAAAAAGTACGGCAATGATCATTTGATGCAAATTCACAGAATTGAACTGAAAAATCGACTTCAAAAACGTGGTGAAACTCTACAAGAATATGCAGCCGATATTGAAAAACTTCCCTTTATTCTTCGTACTCTAATTCATCCCGTGAATTTATTGAAAAGTGCATGATGGATGCCTTTATGGATGGAATTCATGATCTAGATACAAAACATGCTACGATTATATCTCCAAAACCAACATTTACTGAAACAGTGGCAACTGCAATGACACATGAAACTGCAACTTAATTGTGTACTCAAAGTTCAAGGGTACATAAATTGGATGTTGATAAAGATAACGTTGATGTCTTTACTGAGGCTGTTGTGCAAGCTGTAAAAATGGCTCTCAAATCAGAACGTCAAACAAACACAAAGCCACAGAATTCTTTTTAAGGCAACTGCTTCAACTGTGGGAGAAGAGGACATATGTCACGAGATTGTCAAGAAAGAAGCTCAAGAACATCAAACAGAGACGTTTCAACAAACTAAATGGAGTCAGTTCTGAAGGGCTTAAGCTGACTCCAAACCATGAAAGCCCTATTATTAGAATTTCAAGAATTTCGCGCAACACAAACAGCCTTACTATCTAAGGAAGCATAGATTCAACAATGTATAGTGTAACTTTGGACACTGGTGCTTCGCATTCAATTATAAGGAAAGATCTGATGGAAGATGTTGAACCATTAGAAGGAATTCGATTGAGGACCGCTACAGGAGAAGAAGCAACAGTTTTTGTTAAGGTAACGAAACAAATTCAAATTGGAACCGCAAAAATAGAGCATGTCTGGTTTATCTTGATGACATAATTGTAATGGGCAAGAGTTTCGATGACCACTTGAAGAATGTAGAAGATGTTTTTGCAAGACTTAAATGTGCTGGACTGAAGCTTAGTGCGAAGAAGTGTTCAATGTTTCAAAGAGAAGTCAAATATCTTGGACACATCAAATCTGCGAATGGTATTCGTACTGATGAAACCAAGATTGAATCAGTTAAGACATGGCCAAGACCTACAAACGTACATGAACTTCGAAGCTTTTTAGGACTGTGTACCTACTACCGACGATTTGTCCCTGATTTTGCCAACATTGCAAGTAATTTACATGAATTAACGAAGAAGAATCAGAAATTTCAATAGACGGACTCCCAAGAAACTTTAAAGAACTCAAAAATCGACTTTGTACATCACCAATTCTATCTTATCCTGTTATTGGCGAAAAGTTCCTGTTAGATACTGATGCAAGTGACAAAGGAATTGGCACAGTTTTATCTCAAGTTATAAACGGGAAAGAGAAAGTGGTGGCTTACTATAGCATTCTTGGAAAAACTGAGAGGAACTACTGTTACAAGACGAGAACTTCTGGCAGTTTTAGCATCCGTTAAACACTTTCACAAATATCTATATGGACAACATTTTTGCTTGAGAACCGATCACGCAGCTTTGAGGTGGCTTTTTCAATTCAAGAATCCAGACGGCCAGCTTGCTAGATGGATTGAAATACTACAAAGTTACGATTTCAAGATTGAGCATCGGAAAGGAGGTCTACATGGAAATGCAGATGCCTTATCAAGACGACCCTGTTTTGTTGAATGTCGTCATTGTTCGAAAGCTGAAACCAAAGAACAGGTAATTGACATCCGCTTACTAAGCATTTTACCCGAGCAGGATTGGACTCCGAAACAGATTTACGAAGACCAAAAGAATGATCCAGATTTGCTTAAAATTATACTTTCGAAAGAAAGAGGTGTACGACCTTCTTGGGAAGAAATATCTGGTGAATGTCCAATATGCAAGGCTTATTGGTCAAAATGGCAAAGTCTAGATTTACATAACGGATACCTTCAACGTTTATGGGAAAGTGCAGATGGGAAATCAACACGCAATTTGATTGCTGTTCCAAGAACGAAAATCAACACAATTCAGACTGAGTATAAGGAATGAGCCAATAAATTGACAAGAACCTCTCAGAGGCACCACAAGAAGGTGTAGGTCAGCACATTCACTTACTGGGGAAAATACAAGGAAAGTACTCGGAAAAATATTAGGAGAGCCTGTTGCTCAATCCCACCCTACATGTCGTCCCGAAACGAAATGTTGAAAAACCATTTCTTGGTGTCTGGGATAACTCTAAACCACCGACTTGCCTGATTTTATGTGGTGCGATATCATAGTATTTAACTATTGAAAATGCAAAAATCGACAAAAATATGTTTCATAACGTCCCATGATAAAATTTACAGTTTTGGAAAGCTTTTCAACTGCCCATTCCAAAAATATGGACGCTTTGAATGACGCGATATTCGTGGCAAGCCTCCCGACTTGATTTTTGGAACATTGTATCTTAGAAACTACTTAGGTATACTCTCAGTTTTTCCAAGAATCCTGCTATAGTAAGCCACCACTTTCTCTTTCCCGTTTATAACTTGAGATAAAACTGTGCCAATTCCTTTGTCACTTGCATCAGTATCTAACAGGAACTTTTCGCCAATAACAGGATAAGATAGAATTGGTGATGTACAAAGTCGATTTTTGAGTTCTTTAAAGTTTCTTGGGAGTCCGTCCATTGAAATTTCTGATTCTTCTTCGTTAATTCATGTAAATTACTTGCAATGTTGGCAAAATCAGGGACAAATCGTCGGTAGTAGGTACACAGTCCTAAAAAGCTTCGAAGTTCATGTACGTTTGTAGGTCTTGGCCATGTCTTAACTGATTCAATCTTGGTTTCATCAGTACGAATACCATTCGCAGATACGATGTGTCCATGATATTTGACTTCTCTTTGAAACATTGAACACTTCTTCGCACTAAGCTTCAGTCCAGCACATTTAAGTCTTGCAAAAACATCTTCTACATTCTTCAAGTGGTCATCGAAACTCTTGCCCATTACAATTATGTCATCAAGATAAACCAGACATGCTCTATTTTTGCGGTTCCAATTTGAATTTGTTTCGTTACCTTAACAAAAACTGTTGCTTCTCTCCTGTAGCGGTCCTCAATCGAATTCCTTCTAATGGTTCAACATCTTCCATCAGATCTTTCCTTATAATTGAATGCGAAGCACCAGTGCCCAAAGTTACACTATACATTGTTGAATCTATGCTTCCTTAGATAGTAAGGCTGTTTGTGTTGCGCGAAATTCTTGAAATTCTAATAATAGGGCTTTCATGGTTTGGAGTCACCTTAAGCCCTTCAGAACTGACTCCATTTAGTTTGTTGAAACGTCTCTGTTTGATGTTCTTGAGCTTCTTTCTTGACAATCTCGTGACATATGTCCTCTTCTCCCACAGTTGAAGCAGTTGCCTTAAAAAGAATTCTGTGGCTTTGTGTTTGTTTGACGTTCTGATTTGAGAGCCATTTTTACAGCTTGCACAACAGCCTCAGTAAAGACATCAACGTTATATTTATCAACATCCAATTTATGTACCCTTGAACTTTGAGTACACAATTAAGTTGCAGTTTCATGTGTCATTGCAGTTGCCACTGTTTCAGTAAATGTTGGTTTTGGAGATATAATCGTAGCATGTTTTGTATCTAGATCATGAATTCCATCGATAAAGGCATCCATCATGCACTTTTCAATAAATTCACGGGATGAATTAGAGTACGAAGAATAAAGGGAAGTTTTTCAATATCGGCTGCATATTCTTGTAGAGTTCCACCACGTTTTTGTAGTCGATTTTTCAAATGATCATTGCCGTACTTTCTCTGAAGAACGTTTAGAATGGCATCGTAGTTGTGAGTATCGTCTTTTGGAATGGTCGTCAGAACATCTGCTGCACCTCCCTTAAGGCTCACAATCAATGCTGCCGCGCTCTCTTCTGTATTCCATTTATTTCGATTCTTAGCTGTCTCAAACTGTAGCTTGAATACATCAAAAGAAGTTGTTCCATCAAAGATAGGTGGTTTGATTTTTATTGATGTTGTTGGTAGAGAAGACGTAATCGGTGGTTCGCCTTCAATTTTTGTTAAATTTGCATTACATCTGTCTTCAATGTCTCTAATTCGCTGATTCATCTGTTTTTCTATATCAATCAAGCGGTCTTGAATATTCGAAATATTTTTTTTCAAGTTGCTAGAAATATCCAGAAGTTTTTCATCAACCGATCGTTGTTTTTCAAGCATCAATGTCGTCATTTGTACTGAACGTTCAACAGTTGTGAACAATTTTTCCATTCTCGAATTTTCTGGTGAGTTTTCCTTTACAATGTTCTTTACCATTGTTTTGATTATTCGTAATTCCACTTCCGACACCAATTGTAACGTTTTAGAAAATCGATCACAAAATTACAAATTGAACAAAACGATTGACAAGCTTTATTATTATCAAAAATGAAAATTATATCTCAATCTAAATTTAAGGAAAAAGTTCTATTTATACACAAATTTATATGAGAAAATTCATATCGAATGTGATTAAAACTAACAAGTAAAAGATTGTAAGGTGTTTTTTTATATAACGTCACAATATATTAAATGAGGAAATACGATCAACGAGTACTGAATGTGGATAAACGTAAATGAAATTAGACGCCCTGTTGGGTGTGTCCCTTGATTGGCTGGTTCATCCCTTCGATCAATGTGGATATACTTGACAGAGGGTGAGCGGTGTCCCTCATCCGCCAGTTGGATAAAAGCTGCAAAACAACAAAAGATCACATAAAACAATGATGTATAATGAATGGTTATACAAAACTAAAATGTGACACCAACCCCTAACCCAGGGACAATTGGGTACCGCGGGTAGTAAGGATTAGCCACCTCACTAATGGGATGAACCTTCGCGGGGGTTGTGGTTGTCTGAGTTTGGCCTCAGCTGCTATTCACAAATCACGATTTACGGCTTTTCTTTTGGTGACTGAAGATTGAGTGCAGTTTCCGTGACCGGACAACGGCTCTTCTTTCGGTGACTGAAAGTTGAGTGCGGTTCCGTGTGTTGCATGAATAGTAGTCTAGAATCAAACCAAGATGAATAAGGGCTGGCACTAATTCAATTGGTACTGGTGTGAATCTAGATGCAGGGTACCCGCTTCTTTCTTTAGAAAGTTGAGGTGTGCTTTTGCATGCTGGTGGATCATCAGGCAGAGGTTTAATGTCCTCTTAAATAAAACATAGTGACATTGCTGACTTCGGTTGGAAATAGTCACGCCGACAGTGTGGATAGGTCCACCGTCAGATAAGGCTTAATTGCTAGGTGCTAACGTTAAATCTTTCTTTCTTCTCCTAATATTAAGAAAAAAGTGTGTCCATCTGCTTATTTTGACGTTTTTGATGAAAATCTCTCGCCATTTCAGTTCCCAAATGTCACAAGTAAAACCGAATCCTAGTCTTGATTAATTTTTTTTTGTGTTTCAGTTTTCCTCTTATTCAGGGTTCGCACCACACTTGTAATATAAGCATTTGACGCCATTATCCAAGCCCCCCCTCTATACACCAAAGTTTCTTGAAATGCCTTAATTAAAACAATAACAACAAGTCTGCAAATGACTAAAACCACTCAAATAAAGTTATTACACACATCAGGGGAAAACATGTTAAAGTTGATTTGATAAGAATCGTATACATAATTTTGAGTCCTATTATTAGAATTTCAAGAATTTCGCGCAACACAAACAGCCTTACTATCTAAGGAAGCATAGATTCAACAATGTATAGTGTAACTTTGGACACTGGTGCTTCGCATTCAATTATAAGGAAAGATCTGATGGAAGATGTTGAACCATTAGAAGGAATTCGATTGAGGACCGCTACAGGAGAAGAAGCAACAGTTTTTGTTAAGGTAACGAAACAAATTCAAATTGGAACCGCAAAAATAGAGCATGTCTGGTTTATCTTGATGACATAATTGTAATGGGCAAGAGTTTCGATGACCACTTGAAGAATGTAGAAGATGTTTTTGCAAGACTTAAATGTGCTGGCCTGAAGCTTAGTGCGAAGAAGTGTTCAATGTTTCAAAGAGAAGTCAAATATCATGGACACATCGTATCTGCGAATGGTATTCGTACTGATGAAACCAAGATTGAATCAGTTAAGACATGGCCAAGACCTACAAACGTACATGAACTTCGAAGCTTTTTAGGACTGTGTACCTACTACCGACGATTTGTCCCTGATTTTGCCAACATTGCAAGTAATTTACATGAATTAACGAAGAAGAATCAGAAATTTCAATGGACGGACTCCCAAGAAACTTTAAAGAACTCAAAAATCGACTTTGTACATCACCAATTCTATCTTATCCTGTTATTGGCGAAAAGTTCCTGTTAGATACTGATGCAAGTGACAAAGGAATTGGCACAGTTTTATCTCAAGTTATAAACGGGAAAGAGAAAGTGGTGGCTTACTATAGCAGGATTCTTGGAAAAACTGAGAGGAACTACTGTTACAAGACGAGAACTTCTGGCAGTTTTAGCATCCGTTAAACACTTTCACAAATATCTATATGGACAACATTTTTGCTTGAGAACCGATCACGCAGCTTTGAGGTGGCTTTTTCAATTCAAGAATCCAGACGGCCAGCTTGCTAGATGGATTGAAATACTACAAAGTTACGATTTCAAGATTGAGCATCGGAAAGGAGGTCTACATGGAAATGCAGATGCCTTATCAAGACGACCCTGTTTTGTTGAATGTCGTCATTGTTCGAAAGCTGAAACCAAAGAACAGGTAATTGACATCCGCTTACTAAGCATTTTACCCGAGCAGGATTGGACTCCGAAACAGATTTACGAAGACCAAAAGAATGATCCAGATTTGCTTAAAATTATACTTTCGAAAGAAAGAGGTGTACGACCTTCTTGGGAAGAAATATCTGGTGAATGTCCAATATGCAAGGCTTATTGGTCAAAATGGCAAAGTCTAGATTTACATAACGGATACCTTCAACGTTTATGGGAAAGTGCAGATGGGAAATCAACACGCAATTTGATTGCTGTTCCAAGAACGAAAATCAACACAATTCAGACTGAGTATAAGGAATGAGCCAATAAATTGACAAGAACCTCTCAGAGGCACCACAAGAAGGTGTAGGTCAGCACATTCACTTACTGGGGAAAATACAAGGAAATTACTCGGAAAAATATTAGGAGAGCCTGTTGCTCAATCCCACCCTACATGTCGTCCCGAAACGAAATGTTGAAAAACCATTTCTTGGTGTCTGGGATAACTCTAAACCACCGACTTGCCTGATTTTATGTGGTGTGATATCATAGTATTTAACTATTGAAAATGCAAAAATCGACAAAAATATGTTTCATAACGTCCCATGATAAAATTTACAGTTTTGGAAAGCTTTTCAACTGCCCATTCCAAAAATATGGACGCTTTGAATGACGCGATATTCGTGGCAAGCCTCCCGACTTGATTTTTGGAACATTGTATCTTAGAAACTACTTAGGTGTACTAAATATCTGAAATTTACTGAGGTGCTTCTTATTGACTAGCTTAACAAATAATGTGAGTTTGAAACTTTTGGCTTCTTTGGTATAGAAGTTAGAGGGGTGCGGAAAACGCCCTGAGTTGTTTCCTGTAAATAAGGGTGTAGTGCCAAAGTTGCTAGAGAACTTTGCTGGGCACTTCCGTGCCTCTTGATCAAGCAAATTATTCACCAATCAACAGAAATTTAAACAATTCTTCAAATTCCCACCTTACATCAGATAATGGGAATTATGTATTGAGAAATCTCGATGTTAATAAGAACCCAGGACCGGATGGCGTACCCAACTATTAAAAAAAAAAAACTGCCAAGCAGCTATTGTTACAACCTTATGTATTCTTTTGAATAAATCTCTGCATGATCAAACGTTTCCAAAACATGTCTTATATTGTCATTTATTGCTCCAATTTTTAAAGATGGTAGTCTTTCTGATGTGAAAAACTATAGCCCAGTGTCAATTTTAAACGTTTTATCTTTAATCTTGGAAAAATACTTGTACAACTCTTTAATTTCTAACATTCTATCATATCTAAGGGCCAGTCAATACGGTTTTGTTCGAGGCCATTCAATGATCTCCAATCTTGTTTTTTTTTTTACATTCGATTGCAGAAACATTGGATAGAGGTACACAGGTTGATATGGTGCATACAAATATTTCGATGTAGTCCTCAATAATGTTACATTTAGACCATTTATCCCTCCTTCTGGTGTTCCACAAGGATCAATTTTAGGACCGTTCTTTTTCAAAATTTATGTTAACAATTTGACACAAAATATTTCCTCTATGCCATTAGCTTACGCAGACGATTTAAACATTTTCAAAGTTATCAATATTGTAAGGGATTGTATATCGCTACACAAAGACCTTTGAGTGGTGTATTAGTGGTTAGGTGAGTTGGCTGCTAAGAAGAACGTCGTGGGTTCGAGTCCTACTCGTGCCCATAGTTTTTATTTCATCTTACACGGGCACTGACTCTTGCAAAGAACTGACAAAACTTCCAAGAGTATCAATCAGTGATAAAAAAGTGCTTCTCAACTTTGCCGTTCAGAATCAGCGTTTAATTGTAGGTCACCTCAATTCTTCACACGCACCTTTAGAATTGTTGATGAGAGTAAGCCACTTAAGCCTTGGCTCTTCAAGAGCTGTCGCACCACTCAATTTATTTTATATTACAGATTCCTCTATAATCGATGTTGGCACCTCGGAATGTGCGGACATCTTGCATGCTAGAGAAGTGTCGTGCGTCGATCGCAATGTGATCAATCTGGTTGACGGTTGATTAGTCAGGAGATTTCCATGTTCCCTTGTGGATATCGAGATGTGGGAATGGCGTACTTGCTACCATTACGTCTCGCCCAGTCGCGAAGTCGATTAGCCTAAATCCGTTATCGGAGGTGGTGTCGTGTAGGCTATGTCGTCCAATTATTCCATCAAAGATTTCTTCTCTACCCAGCTTAGCATTAAAATCTAAAAGGACGATTTTAATGTCATAGCTAGGGCATTGCTCATAGGTCTTGTCGAGGAGCTCGTAGAACCTGTCTTTCGTGTCTTCATCCTTTTCCTCAGTGGGGGCGTGAGAGCAGATGAGGCTGATGTTGGTGAATTTAGCCTTGATACGGATTGTAGTGATGCGCTCATTCACTCAAGACCTTCCTCCTGAGTCGAGTCCCAACTACAAATCCACATCCAAATAACGCTTGTGTCCACTTGAATGCACGTGTTTACCCTTCAAGCATCGTTCGTAAGTTGGCTTACTCTCATCAACAATTCTCTAGGTGCGTGTGAAGAACTGAGGGGACCTAAAATTTAACGCCAATTCCGAACGGCAAAGTTAAGAAGCACTTTTTCATGACAGATGATACTCTTGGAAATTTTGTCAGTTCTTCGCAAGAGGCAGTGTCCGTGAAAGATGAAATAAAAACTTTGGGCATGAGTAGGACTTGCTACACGAGACGTATCTCTATATCTATCGCGGGAACCTCACTTGGTATGCTTGCGTGAGCCGGGCTAGGTGCGGCGGAACGAGGTGGTTCTGGTTCCCTGATGGACGATCGTAACACAGAAAAATATTAATCATAAAAAGATTTTTAACTGAACATGTGGACTGCGGACGGACATCTTTTCTTTTCGTCAATATTGTTGGAGTTACAGATGGATGGCCACTCGGAGTTCTGATTCCTTCCCCAATCGTCGTTAAGGACGCCTTGACGGCTCGCGCACTCTGATGGTTGATGAGCTGTCCCTGATTTGATACGTGATTACCTTACGTAAGTAAAGTACACATGCTACACAATCTTCCCCACTCACATCCATTTGCTACAATCTAAAACGTGTTGTTAATTTGTACATACATTATTTATTCAAGCTATGAACTCTATACTTCATCTCATATATATTTCTTTTTTTTTATCGAAATGCTGTCATTTCGTTAATGCTTAAAAAATATATATCCAATCAATGTAAATGTAATATTTTTTTAAAAGTGCATGCAACAGATAAAAATATTATTTGTTCATCTTGCTCATTGCTTGATTATTAATGTAGTTTTTTTTTGTAAGTAAGCGAAAAAAAAATTGTAAATAACATAGCAGTAGTTTGACCCGTTATAAATAAATAAAAAATATCTACAGTTTTCTTTAAAGAAACATACCGATAACCGAGGAGGAAATTGTGCACAATATCCAACGGTGGTTTGCTCACTTTAAGAGCAGGTCGACAATGTTGATGTTCGCGTCCAAACTATCACTATACCACACTTACACTTCCTTTCTCTTCTCTCTTACTTCTCACAATATTTTTTTCTCTTTCATGCCTTTCACAAATTATTCAAATTTTCTTATTCTCTCTTAACTTTATTCCTAATGCTTTTCTTTACGTTATATAACTAACTTAATTAACTTTCTTTACCAATTTATGCGCTTTTTTTCAATTTACTTATTTTCATATTCTGATAAGGCAACTTTTTTTCTTAATCCACCACCGCTGACCTCGTATTACTTTTCTCATCCGCTACTGACGTTGACCGTGGTTTGAGTTGACTTTACTTCTTGGGCACTCCTCAATCCTCTACTTTTTGGTGAATTGTAAGCGTCCTTTCATCCAGCTTGAAGAGATGCCGTTAGCGCGGTTATTATCAACTTACAGCTTAATGGAGAGTAGCTGGTATTGAGAGTGGAACTCTGACAATCCCAGGCTACTCAATTGCTTGACTTGGGTTTCGTATTGAGCACTCTCCCAGGCACACGTGGTGGACCGAAAGCCTCCTTGATGAGCCTGGCTTTACCTGCACGCGTTGGAATTCAAGTTCTCGTAGACTCTAGATTCCACTCAAGAATTGATCAGGGAATCCTGCATACGTTTATATGGCACTTAATCAGGAAACTCTTCTTATTTGACTTTTGTACTGAGAATACGATTTTACCTGTTACAATGGGCTTATTAATGGAAATCCTAGATTTGGTTGCACCAATTTTTTTTTTTATTTTTATTTCTTTTTTGTTATGGCTGAAACTGAACCGATTTGTTTTCACAAATGAGAAGAATCCGGCTTTCTAGGACTTTTGAATTTCTCCACACAAAAAAAAAGGGGGATAAGTTTTCGATAATTCTATAATTGAACAGAATTTTACTCTTAGGAGCAGAGATCTTGCCAACTTTTATTTTATTTTATTTATTTATTTATTTATTTATTTCAATAGCAATGAATGCGATTCATCGCACTTTCGAAGGTTGTCAGGACTGCTTCCTGAGCGAAATCAATCTTCGAACTTTGAGTTCGAATCGCACCGCGTAGCCATCTAATTCAAAATGTTATTAGAACAGTTATTTTTTCAGCATTTTCTAATTAATCAATATTTTTTGAAGTTTTTTGTGATGAAACACCTTGTCATATATATATATGTATATTTATTTATTTATTCATTTTTTTCGTGCGTTTACAACGCAGTGACCTTACTTTAAAAATTCGTAACAGACTCGAACCCACGACGTTATGCTTAGCTGCCAACGCACCTAACCACTAAGCTACGGACACTACACCAGAAACTGAAAAACGAAATCATAGTTATTTTTATTTATTTCATGATAAAAATTATACTCCACTTATATCTTAATGATATTGTAATATTCGGCTTGGTCCGATAATTAAAACTTATTCACTTTTCAAATAAAACACAAATTCATTTTATTCAAATCACTCACAAACTTATTTATTCAACACTTTCAATTATTACTTTCAAACACAGTGTCTTTACTTTATAGCAGTTCACACTCAATTAATTTTACTTCGACATCAAGCGGGTATTTATATAACTCAAATAGGTTCGAGAAACTACTAGGTTCTAGTAGGCGCTGAAATTTCTCGATGCTTAACGAAGTTTTCCTCTTAACCACTAGAGTGTAGGGGAAACTCTAAAGAGTGTTTACACAATTACTTACAACTACAAATAAAACTTTTGCTACATAACTATTCAGTAATTAGACAATATTAGAGCGACAGAGATAAATAGTGTATACACATTTAAGTATAGAGATATAAAGAGGCGGAGTTACAAAGTGTGTACACATTACAATAAATTGACATACAGAGATATCGAGAGGTAGGAATATAAAGTGTAAACATATTACAATATATAAATTAGCTACCACAGGTATCTAATGAAAAACAACAACAATTAACCATAATTTAATTCCCGTTTATATCATTATTAAATCCTGCGAACAAACAAAAACTGAACACACCATGAATCTCTGCACACTTTGAAAAAAAAAATGACAGTAGCATTTCTGGCAATGATCAAATCTACAATGACAAGTTATTGCAAAAACAAAAAAACCATTAGAAGTGCATTCGATGTGTATTTGTTGTTAGTTTTTTTTTATAATAATTTGCACCCACATAAGGGATTTTTATACCCTTTTTATGCCAGAGACACAGCGAGTGCATAAAGAAGAAGAGAAGGGGTTGGAAAGGAGGTGTCGGTGTACATTGGTCCTAAATTCTTGAACATTGTAATGACTGGGAAAGAGAGAGTGTAGAAGAGAGTTCCACATTCGCGTAGTACGGCTAAAAATGATTCTCTATATTTGAGAGTACGTCCGAAGTTGGGCTCGAGGGTAAACTGATGGGCATTCCTAGAAGCGCGAGTATTACAGGCGAATTGTTTGAGGGGAAGAATGCAACTGGCTATTTCACTAGAGCAATTACCTTAAAAGTAGCGATAAAACAAGGAGAGACACAAAACGTTACGACGGTGTTCCAATGAAGTGAATGAGTTAGTTAGTGATCTCTTTATCACCAATCATTTTTACAGCTCTTTTTTGTATTCCATCCAAGAGGTTCAGAAGTAAGTAGCTGTAGCACCTGTCCAAAGGTGGGAATTGTACTCAAGCTTTGGACGGATATAGGTTTTATAGATAATAGCCAGATCAAACGGGGAGAAATATTTCTTGCACTGTCTTAAGAAACCCAAACATCTTGCGGCATTTTTGGCGACATCGCGTACGTGCTCGGTCCACAAGAGGTGGTCAGTGATGCACATACCGAGAATCTCGAGATGTTCGGTCTCATTGATGCAAGTGCCACGCATGGACAGTGGCAAGGTGGGTTTATCTTATTCCCCATTGTACAATGCTGTTTAAGTCAGAGTTTAATGAGCTTATCATATTTTGCCGTTGCAGTTCCACATCCGAGGAGGAGGGATGTGAATCCAACGAAGTAGAGATTCATCGATATCGAAAGCACGCATTTTCGATATAAGAGCAAGATGCCAGTCTTTATCAAATGCCTTTGAGATATCAAGTGCAACAATCTTACTTTAATGAAAATTTACCGACGTTTACCAAGATCAAAAAAACACTTAGGATAAATTAACTGACAATGTGGTTCATAATAAAGGTGAGATGCTCTCCTTGCATACTCCACGGGTAAATTTGAAAACCTTCTTTGCAAACTTGATATTATTAACAGTAGGACAATCTGCAAAAACTGCACACTCAATCTTTAAGTTGCCACTTACAATTTCTTAGAAGCGGGTACAACGTCCCGCAGGTCAGCTAGTATAATACAGAAGATTGAAAAGGAAATGAAATGAAATTTATAGAGATAAAGAGAGACATTTCAAAAAATTGATGTCGGCTGTCAGTTTCCTGAATTTCAAAACAAAATTTTTGAGTAAGTTAATTAAAATCAATGGCCCTTAGTAATAAACATACGTAAAGTCGGTTTGAAAGTCACTTTTTGTTAGACTTAGAAAAGCTGCGTTTAACATTTCGTAGTAACAGTTCAAATTTAACAAAAGTCTAAATTTCGTTATTGTGAACTGACAGCTTCACTTTTGAAGTTGACAAATTCGCAAAACGTATTATTGTGACCTTCGCGCTTACGTCAGTTCTGGGTCACACGCGAAAAGCTCTATTGTGATTCTATCATTTTAAATTTGACTTAATTACAGGTGATCTGCTTCTAATCATATTTTTAGTTTAGAATTGAGATGTATGTTTTATTACTACTGATTTTTTGTTAAAATCGAATTTTGGCTAAATTGGGTTCTATTGCTAAGGGCCAGTGGTTTTTGCTATTAATAATACTTTTTTTTTATTTTCAGATCCTCCTATGCATAATTAGTGCACAGAAGAAAAATTTCCCATCATTCATAAAGTAAGACTTTTGTTTGTTTATCAGTTTATCGATTACAAACATACAACCGAAAAACAAATAAAAGTCTTACTTTAAATATTAGTATGGACTAGACGTTTTACCTCCTACATCACATTAGAAACGTATCTAAATTTAAAAATGTACTAACTTCGTTCGCTATATACGTGGTTTTCTTAAACTTTGTAAAAAAACAAATTTAAGTTTATGTTAGATTACAGAGGCTCCAGGTTGGCATTTTGTGATACCCGACCCACAGATCCAGTTTGATCTGAATCGTTTCCACTTCCTCCTTGCCTATAAGCATAATAAAGGGTTTTGAATAGCCCGCTATTTCGGTAGCTGTCACTTTTGAAGCTGTCATTTTTTGACATTTGACAAGGAGAAACTACACCAATGGAACGATACACGCTCCAACATAACATTTAAATTATTAAAATTCACTATAAAAATGGTGAAAATTTGGCAGAGACGGTTCGTAAAACTAAAACATTTTTGGGTCGTCGTGAAGCACCTTGTCGGACCGCAATACTGAAATTATTGGACAAATTCGAGCTAAGTGATTTGAAGAGTAAAACCCGTGCACGTCGCTCAAGAACAACTGAGAATATTGCTGTTGTAACATAAAGTGTTGAAGAAACCCAGGTTTGTCCATTCCTCGTCGTTCTTTGGAATTAAGCATTCCACAACGTCATTACACCGTATTTTGCATGAAGAATTGGGTCTTAAGGGTTATAAAGTTCAGTTAACACAAGAACTCAAGCCAGATGATCATCAACAACGTCGTGTCTTTGCTGATTGGGTTCTTGAAATGTATGAAAATGATCCGGAATTTCATCGAAAAATCATCTTGCCTGACGAGGCAAGCTACGTCAACAAGCAAAACTGTCGCATCTGGGGCTCGGAAAACCCAAGAGTTATTGTTGAAACGCCTCTCCATCCTCAACGCGTGACTTTTTGGTGCGGTTTATGGTCCGGTGGGGTCATTGGACCTTACTTTCTCGAAAATGAGGCTGGAGCAACACTTACGGTCAATGAATTGTGCTATCGAGAGATGATTAATGATTTTTTTATGGCCGGAATTGGATGGTATTGATCTGGACAACGTTTACTTTCAACAAGACGGCGACACTACGTGCCACACAAGCAATGAAACCATCGATCTTTTACGGAAAAAGTTTCCGAGTGTTATCTCTCGAAGAGGTGATCACAATTGGCCACCGAGATCTTGTGATTTAACACCTTGTGACTTCTTCCTTTGGGTCCACGTGAATGATAAGATCTACGCCAATAGCCCAGCGTCGATTCAAGACCTCAAAGCGGAATTTGTGAGACTATCGAGGCAGCCACTTTTCGATTCGGTTATGGAAAATTTCATGAAAAGGATAAGCGTGGTCTTGGCAGCCATTTTGCCGATGTTGTGTTCCATAATTAACGGCATACCTTCCTCTTTATCTCTATATATACTGGGTGATTCACGAGCGTTGTGCCAAAAACCAAGAGCGTGTAGGTTGAATTGAGACAAGAAAAAAATCGTATGGGAGGGAGGGTCTATTCCCCCCGTTTAGCCAGGAGGGGCAATTTTCTGAAAAATTGACTTATTTTATAAAAAAAAAATATTAAAAATCAACGGCTTCGTATACAACACCGTGTTGTACTTTTTTGGAAAGCCAGAAGCGTCTTCTTTCATTTTGTTTTTAAATTAAATTGTTTTAACGAATACTTTAAAAAAAAACTCAAAATTTTCAAAAAAAAAAAAAAAAAATTATTTTTGAACAAAGTTTTTTCAATATTTTATGTAGTTAAGTACTAATTTTGTTTTAAAAATTCAATGCCATTGTTAATTTTCAGTCGAAAACAGAAAACCGGATGCAAAAATGTCTTTCCGTTTTTGTGAAATAAAAAAAAAAAAAAAAAAACACTTTTTTCTAAGAAAATCTTTGTTTTTATTTTATCTATCTAAAATTCTTTCTTCTATGATTGCGGGTCCTGCAATTTACCTTTCACTTCTTCTAAGCTCTTCAGTGATGACTTTTGTGAAAAAAAAAACCTCATAGAAGAGTGGGAAAACTGGAAAAACTAAACAAAGGTTCCGACCTTTGTTAAGTTTTTCCAGTTTTTTTGCTTGGAATTTTTTGGTTCAAAATGGGTTTTCGAATGGAAAAATAGAAAGTTCTTGATGAAAAACTCGGAAAACTCATTGGTTTTCAAATGGAAAATTGCATGAAGTTGTGGATGCGTTGGTTTTCATGTGGAAAACTGGAAAATTTCAAATGGAAAACTGAAAAATTTCAAATGGAAAACTGGAAATATTTCAAAATGGGTTTTCGAATGGAAAATAGAAAGTTCTTGATGAAAAATTCGGAAAACTCATGGGTTTTCAAAGGGAAAACTGCATGTTATTGTAGGTGCATAAGTCTTCAAATGAAAACTGGAAAATTTCGAAATTTTCAAATTTAAAATAGTAAGTTCTTGATGAAAAACTCGGAAATTTCATTATTTTTCAAAGGGAAAAATGAATATTTTTGGATTAGGAACTCGGGAATTGAATTGAATTTGACAGATAGAGTGACATGGAGCGTTTTATTCTCATTTGAAAGTTAAACTTTTTGAAAGTTTAGATTATGATTCGGTTTACTTTCATTGCAAGTCCATATTCGGGAGAGAATCGTTTTCTTAAAGGAAGATCAACCACGACCAACTTAATTGAATTTGTGGATATTATATATACTGATTACAGCAAAGCCTTTGATAACATTTCCTTCAAGATAATCTATCTGAAACTCAAAGCTGTTGGTTTTCCACCAATTTTTATAAACTGGATAAGCTCCTACCTTGACAATAGAACTTATAGAGTTGTCTTCCGTAATTCAGTCTCCAGTCTAATTCATGCTACTTCCGGGGTTCCACAAGTAAGTCACCTCGGTCCCCTACTTATTGTATGTCTTATATTAAAACATTAAGATATTCTTATGTTTGCGGATGACAAGAGCATTTTTAAAATTATCTCAACTCCAACGGATTTCTCGCTGTTACAAAACGACCTGAATATCTTTTTTGATTGGTGCTCTCATAACTTCCTTGAGTTAAATATAAATAAATGTAAACAATTTACCTTCTCGCGTAAGCAAAACCCAACTCATATAATATACTTTTTGGTTAACGCCATCGATTCTGTCAGAGATCTCGGTTTAATGTTTGATAAAGACTTAAATTTCCATTCCGACTTCGAGCAAATTATTAATAAAGCTAATAGGTCTCTCGGTTTTATTAACCCTATGTAACAAAATCCCTTTACGTTTCCTTAGTCCGACCTCATCTTGAGTATGCATGCCAAGTTTGGTCCCCTTATTATGAAAACGTTTCATTCGATTTGCCCTGCGAGGCCTCCATTGGGAAGATTCTTCCAACTTGTCTCCTTACACCGACCGACTAAAGTCGATAGGCTTGCAACCCTTAACTACTAGACGGAAAATCGCCGATTTATCGTTTGCTCACCAATTGTTATTGGGCAATATAGATTCCCCGACGCTCCTGAGTAAAATCCAACTCAACACTAACCCTCGCAACGTGCGATCTGTTTCTCTTTTTTATATTCCTTATCACCCCACAAACTATGGATTCTTCTTACACTATCAGAATTGGTCGAAGAAAGCTTATAGCAAGCACAGTCTTGCGACCAATGGTTTGCCAACATAGTAGACTATGTTATACCACCGGCTCTGGGCTCATCACTTAGTGCAGTGTTAGTTGTTAGTAAGCAAACATTACATAACAAACACTCACATGGATGAAACAAAAACAAGACAGTTAACAAAACAAGATTAATCCAAAACTAATAATTACAAAATACAAACATTAAGTAAACAGAGAAACATTTAAAAGTGTATAACACTGGTCTTGAGCAAAGACTTTAATTTATTCTTACTTACATTTAAATCAAAAAAGTCTGAGTTGCAGTTTGAAAGCCTACTCATACGTGTCAAGGGCTCATAGAAACCATAGTTGGTACGATGTTTTGGTTCATGTGCCAAGTGCTTCCTACGAAAATTATAACCGCCACCACGATCGATGGTTGAAAGATATAGCTCCAAGTAATTCCGGTGCATCTGTTACACCAGTAATAACTTGATGGAAGAATACCATATCATTGTTATTTCGTCTACTTGACAATGTTTCCATTTGGAGAGTTAGCAAACGGTTTTCATAAGGGGGGGCATTCAAAGGTTCACTCCATAGAATACCTTTCAAGGCAAAACGAGTAAAATTTCGTTGAACAGATTTTAGCCTCTCAATATGAATATTGTATTGGGGTGACCAAACTTGGGAAGCGTATTCTAAGTGAAGACGAACATAGCAATGATATAAAGCGTGGGTTATATTTGGATCGCGGAACTCCTTTGACCAACGCTTTATAAATCCAAGCATTGAGTTTGCTTTATTCACGATGTTGTTAATGTACACAGAAAAATCTAATTTAGGGGTAAAGAAAACTCCAAGATCTCTTACGGAAGTTACACGGGTAAGAATGTGCTGTGAGATAGCGTAATCATATGAAGACGGTGCACGCTTCCTTGAAAAGGTCATTGTTTGACATTTTATTGGATTTAGGTTTAAACTATTTTTCTCACACCACAATGCAAAACTATTAATGTCATCTTGTAGAAGAATGTGGTCATTACTAGAACAGATGTTTTTGTAAATCTTCATATCATCTGCGAAGATGAGAATTTTGCTATTACGTACACATAACGGGGCATCATTTATAGCTAAATTAAAAAGTAGAGGTCCTAGATGGCTACCCTGCGGAACTCCCGAATTAGCGAAAAATGACTTAGAGATAGAATGCCTGAATTTAGTAAGACCTATTCTCGAGATAAGACGATATCCAAGTGATGAAAAATGGGGGGAAGCTATATGCATTCAGTTTGAATTTAATGATGGCGTGAGAGAGTTGGTCGAAGGGTTTCGAAAGATCTGTATAGACGCAATCGATTTCCTGTCCACATTCCAAAGTGCTTACACATTGATTTATAAAAACAAGAAGATTTGTGACAGTAGAACGTTTCTGCATGAAACCATGCTGTTGGTGACAGATGATGTTCCTGCAATGAAATGCCAAACTTTCACAAATAACTTGTTCAAATACTTTAGGAATGCAGGAGAGCTTAGATATTGGTCTATAATTGGTGATGTTGGCCTTATCTCCCTTCTTATAGACTGGTATAATATAAGCGTTTTTCCAAATTGATGGACATTTTCCTAATTTTAAAGACAGTTCAAAAATATAATGCAAATCTAGATGAAATGGTATTTAGTTTCTATAACATACTTTTTGATTGTTTTTTACAAACTATTCCTTTAAGAAGAAAAAGGGACTTAAATTCTATTCCACCGGGGTTTGATCCTCATGTTAAAACACTTAAAAATAGAAGTAACAAGTCATGGATCAAATTGAATAGATCTTGGAACAACGAAGCTCAAATTGAATATATTAGATACTCATAGAGACGAATTTATTTACTACACGAATTTTCTTTACTCAGAGTACATATCTCAAATAGAACATAATCTCAAGTCTAATTCCCGTGAATTTTGGAAGTATGTTAATTGTAAGAGGAAGTCGGATGGGTACCCAACTAACTTGACTTATAAGAATTCGGTCAGCCATTTGCCTGGAGAAATTTCATGCAAGTTTGCCGAATTTTTCCAAGGTGCATTTGGTAATGTTTCCACGCACGATATTAATAATAACAATAATTCTAGCAATAATTTAAACGTAAATAGGTTTTCGCATCTAAATTCGATAGTTTTTACAATTTCAGAGTATACTTAAGTACATTGAAAATGTAGATGATTGTTTATGTCCGGGTACTGATGGTTTGCCGTCTTTTATGTTAAAAAAATGTGCAATATATATGTCATATCCCTTGTTTTTGCTTTTTAACAAATCCCTTAGCTGTTCTGAATTCCCAACACTTTAGAAGAGTTCATTCTTAATTCCGATTTATAAGAAAGGTATGAAAAATCAAGTGACTAATTATAGACCTGTAGCCAAACTGTCCTCCATACCAAAATTATTTAAGGCAATTATTTGTGATACGCTGTCATTTCATTGTTCGTCTATTACATGAGAAAACCAACATGGATTTGTTAAAAAAAAATCTACTGCTACAAATTTACTTCAATTTACAACATACTGTATTGACGCATTTGAAAAGAAAGAACAAGTTGACTGTATTTTTACTGACTTTGACAAACTAAACAATAATGTTCCTTTGAATAAATTAAGTGCGATTGGTCTTAATGAGCGATTTATCAAATGGCTTTCCTCTTACCCTCATGATAGGCTGTATAGTGTGAACTTTAAAAATGAACGCTCTAAAATTTTCAAAGTCAACTCTGGTGTTCCACAAGGTAGCCATCTTGGTCCACTAATATTTGTGTTATTTATTAATGATCTTCCTTCTGTGTTGGTAAATTCTATGTCTCTTATTTATGCTGATTACGTGAAAATGTTTCGAGGAATTAATTCAGTAAATGACTAAACTTCTACAAGAAGATCTCAATAGATTTGGGGAATGGTGCAATAATAATTGTCTTGACTTAAATATTGATAAATGTAAAGCTATGTGTCTTAATCGTAAGAAAAATTGTATTGACTATTCTTATTTATTAAATTTGACGACTATTTGTAAAGTGTCTTGTATTTCTGATCTTGGTGTAGTGTTAGACTCTAAACTTTCATTCAATTACCACTTTGACTATGTAATAAATAAAGCTAACATGACTCTCGGCTTCATTAAAATATTTGGACGTGAATTTCATGACCCATATGTTCTAAAATCTCTATATGTCTCGTTTGTAAGGTCTATTTTAGAATATGCATTATGCATGTGTCGTTTGGGCCCCTTACTATACAGTACATATTAATAGATTGGAGTCTGTCCAAAGAAGGTGAGATTTTGTCTTCGGTTTTTTTATTTGCCCGATAGATATAACTTACCACCATATACTGATCGTCTGAAACTTATTTACCTTCCGACTTTATCTAGTCATAGGGCTTATTTGCAATTTTTTTTTACTGTTGGTGTTATAAATGGTTCAATTGCAGCTTCAACGATTCTATCTCAATTTTAACATTAATATCTATTCTCTATGAAGACAGTTACCACCTTGTAACTCATTTAGTAGGTCAAGCTACGGATTGAATAGCCCTGTTAATCGTCTTTTTAATGTTTGTAATAAAAATTATGACTTAATTAATTCAAACGATCATTATGTAAGAACGTTCAATTTCAAATCAATATTCTATATTGTTAATTCATGAAGTTGATAACTTAATTTTAACTTTTTTTTTTCCTTGTTATTTTTACATTAGTTAGTAAGTTATTTATGTAACCTTTAGAATTTAACGTATTGAATAAATAAATAAATAAAGCTCATATGCAATATAAAAGTTCTCTTGAACATTTTTATTTAGTAGGGGCCAAACTTTGTTCGTGGCCGGCAAGTGAGAATATTGTTCCACAAAGTTTTTGTATTTCAGATGATTAGCTTTAACATTAGTTTATTAATAGCATTAGGTATGCCTACATTTTCCCATTGTGGTAAAAGCATCATCATCATCGTTCCTTTTTTTCCTGTCAGCCTTACAGTTTCAATTAGCATCTCTATGGCCCGGCACCTAACAAAAGTGAATATCACACTTCCGTGCCAGTTGAATAATGTAAAAAACGACTGGATGCATTTTTACCGGCATGCAGAAAAATGTTTATTTGTCTAGTTGAATTGGTTGCCTTGAATAGCTTTAAGGTGAAATCCAGTAGCTCACGCTTAAAATGACTTAAAACAACAACAACAACAAGTAACTGTAAACTGATAAAATTTCCAACACAATGGTTCTCAAATAACTTACCTGCGACATAAAAACGTCCTAATGAATTTTAAAACTCTGTCTACAACACACTAAGTGCTGTTATTGTTTTTAATTATAAAAGACCCAACTCTCGCCATGCATAATACGAAGCAACAAGCCAACAAGAAGCAACTCTTAAATGAGGATGCAACAGTCGTAGGCAAAGTTAAAATCACCTCTATACGAGTGTATTCTCTACAATGAAATACACTGCTCGAAGTAAACATGCGTAAAGAGTAATCAAGTGTTAAAGGGACATTGTTTTGTTTAGAGTTCAGTTAATGCAGTTTTCAGCATCCATCAATCGGTCGCTTGTCGGCTGCAAAACTGCACATCAGTCAACTTTGTGATCGAACAAGAATAAGGTGGTCTTCTCTTTGTTTCGTACTGTTTTAAGTATGGCTATTCTATTTTTTGTCACAATGGACATATAGGCTTCTAAATAATTTAAAAAAAAAAGCTTGAAGTTGTTTTTAAACATGTTCTCTACAAATATTTAACAGTGAATTTTACAATTTTTGCCCAGAAGACGTTGTGATGGTTGTAAAACGTTCAAATAAAAACGGTCAATTGAGGGGTAAGAATAAAAGATTTGATTGTGGTGATTGTGGTGATTGATGGTGTTTGTGCTTGGTTTTATATAAAATATTAAATTTTATGTCAGTTGAAGTTTAAATCAATAAGCCAATAAAAAAAAATGATGGAAGCTGGTTTCTCTTTTTTATGAAATTTCCATAATTGTATTACGGATTGCAGGCTGAACACGACCACAAGGCACGTGTGTGGTTGAAGGCAGGAGTGCATAGCTGTTTGCATAATGTGGGTACAAAAAAGAAAGTAAATAACATCAATAACAAACAGGCAGGCCGATAAAGAATAACCACATTTTCAATTACATGCAATGGAATAGTGCTTTGACATTTACCAGAGGGTTTATCAAATACAGTCTTTCCTTTTTTTATAATTTTTTTATTTCTATAGAATGAAGAACAAACGGCCCTCTGTCTGTAGTGGCGTATTATCCTGAAGGCAAGCTAGGTATGTGCCTAGAGGCGCTAGGCAACAAAGGGGCGCGCGGGTGCAGTGATTTTTACAAGTGGCCAATAATTCGAGTTCAAACATACGTGGTTGTTAAAGAACCAAACTTATGAGCTCGAACCTCAGTTACCACTTATGTACATATGTTTAAATGAAAATCGGTCCTGAGAAATTCCACTTACAGTGTCAACTTGGTTTGCCTATTCGGTTTGACAATAAATTGAGTAATCGATTTGGCTTCCTTCTATTTTTTTAAGTATTTTTGAATTTTGATTTAATTATTGTACGGCTCAACCTAATGGTCGAATTTCATCAACGGTAGGCAAGGATTTTGACCGATTAAAATCCTAATTTTTCTGCTCTTTAAGTGCAGGGTCAGACGTCGGACGGCTACAATCGCAACAGATCCCCAGATTCTTCTCTGATCGAGTGTCAAGTATCCTCTTAAGGAGTCCTATGCCGCCAACATCAAGTATCGAAGACCAGTGGCAATATTGCCAGAAAGCAGTTAGAGATACCGCCTCTAATGTGCTGGGTTTCACACAGCCACCAAAACGAAACCCCTGGTTTGCCCATTCAGCCAAGCAGGAGGCATACAAAGCGGCGCTGCATAGAAGGACAGGAGCTGCTCGTGAGCTCTACGAGCGAAAGAGGAGAGAGGAACGCCGGCTTCTCAGGAGAAAAAAGAGAGATAATGAGAAGCGTCAGATCAAGGATGTTGAGAGAGCCAACAGCAGGAATGAAGTTCGGAGGTTTTATCGAAAGGTTAAACAACTGTCTCAAGGTCATCGAGCAAAAACCGATGCCTGCAGAGATAAAAAAGAGAACATCATAGTAGAATCGCAGTCAATGCTAGGGATTTGGAAAGACCACTTCTGTAGACTGTATAACGGCGACGACGAACAAAACACCGCCGTCAGACAGGAGCCTTTCATCGGACACGATGATAGAGAACAATTCCGTGAACCTGACCTAGAAGAAGTGGAAACCGCAACATCACGGCTGAAATCCAACAAAGCCGCTATAGCAGATGGACTAGCTGCTGAGTTGTTCAAAGCAGCAGGCGACGAGCTAGATAGGAGTATGCACCAAATCATCTGTAAGATATGGTCAAAGGAATGCATGCCCGATGAATGGAACCCCAGCATTGTTTGCCCGATCCTGATAAAGGGAGATTCTCTAAACTGCGCCAACTACAGAGGAATCAATCTGCTTAACATCGCCTTCAAGATCCTCTCTGCCGTAATATGTTAAAGTCTGAAACCTTTCGTCAACAATCTGATTGGTCCTTAACAATGTGGCTTCAGGCCAGGAAAGTCAACCATCATCCAAATTTTCACCATGCGGCAGATCCTGGAAAAGACCTATGAACTCCAAATCTATACCCACCACCTTTTCATCGATTTTATGACAGCATCTACAGAGACGAACAGTATAAAGCTATTTCTAGTTTTGGCATCCTTGCCAAGCTCGTTCGCTTGTGCAAAATGACGATGGAGAACTCACGCTGCTCCATCAAGGTTGGGAACGAGCTTACGGAATTTTCGACGTCAAAAAAGGATTCAGACAATGCGATGCACTGTCATGCGATTTCTTTAAGATCGTTCTTGAGAAGATAGTGCAGAACTCCAACGTCAACACCAGAGGCACTATCTTCCAAAAATCTGTTCAACTTCTCCTGTACGCCGACCGATGACATTGATATAATGGGAAGAACACAGCATGATGTCAATGGCGCCTTTGTGAGAATTGAGATAGAAGCGGCAAAAATGGGTTTAGCGGTAAATTAGAGAAAAACGAAGTATATGCTGTCTTCTAGGAAGGACACCCAACACCGATGACTCGGACAGAACGTCACAATAGAGTCATACAACTTCGAGGTAGTAGAGAAGTTTTTCTACCTGGGCTTCGCTTTGAACACGGGCAACAACACCAGCGCCAGCACAGAGATCAGACGAAGAATAACTCTTGCTAATCGCTGTTTCTTTGGGCTGAGAAACCAATTGAGTGGGAAAGCCCTCTCGAGCAACTAAGGTAAAATTGTAAAACACCCTCATCATCCCAGTCCTGTTGTATGGTGCAGAAGCATGGACCTTGACAAAATCGGATGAAAGTGCCTTAGGCTGTTTTGAGAGGAAAGTTCTTCGGGTCATCTTTGGCCCCGTGTGCATTGAAGGGGAATAGCGAAGAAGATACAACAGCGGACTTTACGGGTTGTACAGCGACATGGACCTAGCCAGAAGGGTCAAGGTCCAGAGACTCGGTCATTTAGAGCTGATGGACACCAATGCTCCGGTCCGAAAAGCCTCCGGCACTATTCCCGAGGGACGTAGAAGGAGAGAAAGAACGCGACTCAGGTGGCGCACACAAGTGGAAGAGGACCTCAATCAACTTGGAGTGCAAAACTGGAGACAGCTAGCCAGGGACCGAGCTGCCTGGCGGAAACTGTTGATTAAGACCCAAGTCCACAACGGATTGTAGCACCACCTTAAATAAGTAAGTAAGTAAGTAAGTAGTCCATACATTATTACCGACATTAAATAAAACGTTTATCAATATAAGATCCATTCTCTTTCATTTAATCAAAAATTATAAACAAACAAAGTAGTAAACCTTCCCTGCAAACACCTTGTACTTAAAGAACGGAAAAATGAGATTTTTAATCCGTCAAAATTTTTGCCATTAGCTGATGAAATTCGACCATTACGTTAAGCCTTATAAAAAGTAAAATCAAAATCCAAAAACACTTAAAATAAGAGAAAAAAGCTAAATCGATTGCCAAGTTGCCTAGAATAGGCAAACTGAGTTGACACTGTAAGTGAAATTGCTCTGGACCCATTTTCGATTTTTATGTTGACATAAGTGGGAACAGAGGGTCGAGTTCATAAACTTGCTTCTTTAACAACCACATATTTATGAACTCACTTCACCGACGAACCCCTTTGTTGCCTCGCGCCCCTAGGCACATGCCTAGGTTTCCTTTAGGCCACTGTATGTACTCAACAATGCTATACCCCTTTCGCATGTATGGGAAATATTATGCCTTTTCACCAATCTTCCGGCAATTCTTTCCGAAGGAGTGATAGTCCTGCACGTTTAACCAGTTCGGCTGGTATGCCATCGTCACCTGCAGCTTAAGCAGGTTAATACCCTTTATGACTTCCTCAATGCTTGGTGGCATCAGCACGAGATTGCCACCTTGAATAGGCGGAGACGTCTGGCTCATTCACAAGTAGTTAAAAATAAATGGATAAGTCACCAGTTTTTCGGATTCTGCCTGGTCTATGATCCTGTGACAGTTGAGAAACACATATGCAATAACTTCGGTTTTTCTCAACCATAATGTTATTTTGAACGACCATTGTAGTTATTTTTTTTTTTTTAATGTATACATAATTTCAAAATTCGATTTCGCGCTTACTTTTGCTTCAGATTCATCATGAATATGCTGTACGACTTCAAACAAGATGATTTAAAAACAACTTTGTCATACCTCTTCTATGAGTGCATGACAAAATATGATGCAGACTCTCAGTTGGATACCAACAAAACGTTTCCCCTGCCAACTACGTGTAAGTATAAATATGTTTTTCCTTTTGTTTTTTTTTTTTATATATAAAAGCCCTCGTATTCCTAATTAAAACAAGTTTTGAAAATATTTGTTTCGTTTCAGTCTTTTTAACTAGCCACTCAGCCGCAACAAAATATGACAATTCCACTTTATTTGATGAAACTTTTGACAATTCTACAGAATCCAATGAGTCTCTTAACAAAACATATTGCCCACTTACATTTGATGGATATCTCTGTTGGCCCCCAACTGAAGGTGGAACGGTTTTGGCTCAACACTGCCCTGACTTTGTTGAAGGATTCAATACAAAGTTTCTCGCCCACAAGACGTATGAAGGCAATTATGCTTAATTTAAAGTTGAAATTGTTATAGCATGAGAAGTTTTAAGTGGTCGGTAGTTTTGATGGAGTATTCTTGAGCAGATATTTTACATCAGGGTCAAACCACCGTTTTTTTTTTTTTAATGAATTGAGTGCGACGCTACCTTAAGAAAAGTTTTCTTTTTTCATTCATTCAATTCATTCATTCATTTATTTCTACTTTTTTTATAGCCCAGGAGCCCCCATACAAGAAATTTCCGTCATCGCGCCCACTAAAATTTTAAAGGAGAAATAAAGGACAACTTACTTACTTATGGTAGCGCTACAGTCCAGGTCGGACCAGGGCCTCACCAAACAAACTTCTCCAGCCAGCTCGGTCCCTGGCTAGCTGTCTCCAGTTTCTCACGCCAAGTTGGTTCAGGTCCTCTACCACCTGTGTGCTCCACCTGAGTCGCGGTCTTCCTCTTCTGCGACGTCTTTCCGGGTTGGATTCGAAGACTCTATGAGCCGGAGCATTATTTTCCATTCGCTCAACATGACCCAACCATCTAAGTGTACAGCTCGTACAGTTCTTGGTTGAATCTTCGTCTCCATTCTCCATTAACGCAGACAGGACCAAAAATCACTCGCAGAATTTTTCTCTCAAAGCAGCCCAAAGATTTTTCATCAGATGTTGTCATAGTCCATGTCTCCGCACCAAACATTAGGACCGGGATGATTAGGGTTTTGTAGAGCGTCACTTTAGTTGCTCGGGAGAGGACTTTACTACTCAATTGCCTTCTAAGTCCAAAGAAGCAGCGATTGGCAAGAGTGATTCTTCGTTTGATTTCAACGCTTGTGTTGTTGTCTGAGTTAATAGCGGATCCTAGGTAGACGAAGTCCTTAACTACCTAGAAGGTAAATCTATCTATGCTGACAATTGCTCCACGACGTCGATGTTGGTTGTCCTTTATTGTTAACCGCTAGACCCATCTTCCTGGCCTCCGTCTCTAGACTCACAAACGCTTTACTGACATCACGCTGTGTTCTTCCAATTATGTCAATGTCGTCTGCGTATCCTAGTAGCTGGACAGACTTTTGAAAGATTGTGCCTCTGGTGTTGACATTGGAGCTTTGCACAATCTTTTCAAGAATGATTTTGAAGAAATCGCATGACAACGCATCGCCTTGTCTAAAACCTTTTTTAACATCAAAAGCGTCCGTTAGGTTTTTTCCCACCATGATGGAACAGCGTGAATTTTCCATTGTCATCTTACACAGACGGATGAGTTTTTCTGGGATGCCAAAACTAGACTATATAATTGGTCTCTATAGACGCTGTCATACGCGGCCTTGAAATCTATGAAAAAGTGGTAGGTATCGATTTGAAGCTCAGGGGATTTCCTTTTTCGAGGATCGGGCGTACGATCCTGAGGTTCACTTCCTCGGGCATACTTTCCTCCGACCAAATTTTGCAGATGAGCTGGTGCATGCTCCTAACCAAATCATCTCCAGCTGCGTTTTAGGTACAGTTCGGCGGCTAGCCCATTTGCACCAGCGGCTTTTTTCGACTTAATTTTAGATATCGCTATCTTCACTTCGTCCATGTCGGATGGGTGGAATTGTTGGCCTTCTGCACTCAAATTGAATGGTTCTGTATTGCTGACGGAGTTTTGGTCGTCATCGCCATTATACAGCTTGGAAAAGTAGTCTTTCCATATCCTCAGCTTGGACTGCGGTTCTACTACGATGTTCCCATGATGGTCTCTACAGCCTTCAGTTCGGGGTGTATAAGCCCCGAAGGTTTGTTTTACCTTTTTGTAGATCTTTCTAACCTCGTTCCTGTTGTGATATCCCTCGATCACGCGCTTCTCCTGCTCCCTTTTTTTCTTTCTGAGAAGTTTATGCTCCTCTGTCCTTTTCTGCTCGTAGAGCTCACGAACTGCACGTGCCCTTCTTTGCAGCGCCGCTTTGTATGCCTCTTGTTTAGCTGCATGTGCTCGCGGCATTCATCGTCAAACCAGGGGTTTCGTTGTGGTGGCCGTGAAAGCCCTAGCACTTCAGAGGCGGCATCTCAAGGTTCTTATATTTTGTGCTGGCAGCAAAGGACTTCTGAGGAGATTTTCGGAGACACGATCGGAAAAGGATCTAGCAATCTCTTGCGATTGTAGCCGTTTGACGTCGAATTTCCTTCTAGCATTTTCGCGTGCTGGCCTTGATCGGGATATCCTCATTCGTACCTTGGCTACAACAAGGTAGTGATCTGAGTCGAGTTTGGCACCTCGGAATGTGCGGACATCTTGCATGCTAGAGATATGTCGTGCGTCGATCGCAATGTGATCAATCTGGTTGACGGTTGATTGGTCAGGAGATTTCCATGTTCCCTTGTGAATATCGAGATGTGGGATTCGCGTACTTTCTACCATTACGTCTAGCCCCGCAGCGAAGTCGATTATCCTAAATCTGTTATCGTTTCAATATCCTCATATTCGTCAATTCCCCACACTTGGGCAGCGTAACATAAAGTAGACCTTACCACGGCGTCAAATATTTTGTATTTCGATGAAAGTTCGATGCGTTTTTTTACGAATATGTTTCTCCATGAGACATTTATTAGTCAAGAGTACTGTTCACCTTCACTCCCAGATACTTCTATTCATTGCTTACTTCTATTCTTGATCCATTAAAAGACCAATTATAAGTTTTCTGGCTTCTTGACACCATCACTTTTGATTTGGCTGAGTTAATGACAAGACTCCATTTAAGACAATATTCCGCTAAACGATCAATCATTAGTTGAAGGTTTTCTGGTGATTTTGAAAGAACCACCAGATCATCGGCATACAAAAGGACATTGATGTTTAAACCAGAAATATGGATTCCTCCAGGAAGACAAGCTACAACATTGTTAATGAAAAGTGCAAATAATAGGGCACTTAGCATACATCCTTGTTTTACGCAAACCATTCAGAGTAGATTGAACCATCCCATAAGCTGCTTTCGACTCTGTGTATAAATCTTTTATATTTTGATGAAATTCGAAGTACTTGTCAAAGCTTGTAAAAGAGGGCGTTACGATTTATGAGATCAAGGCTGCCTTGAAATCAACAAAAAATGCATATACCTTTTTGTTTCTCGCTTGAAATGTCTTAATAATTTGTGTCTCTATCTCTATCCATTGGCCAATTTCTTGTATCAAGTATTTGCTTCTAGCAGAGAAAACAATTTTTTGTCGAACCACCTTTATTTGAAACTAGGTACTTTTTTTTGGATATTATTGTCTGTTGAATTTCTAATGCACTATACTATTTTATCGGAAATTGCTTCCGTAGTGTTCGTAACATTTAAACTCGATAGTTTTTCTTCCAATCTTTGCTGATAATTTATTATGATACCCTAATGAAGAAGCTCAGTGCAATTCTTTTTGCTACTGTCCGCAGCTTAGTGGTTAGGTGCTTTGGCTGCTAAGCAGACCGTTGTGGGTTCAAGTCCTACTCGTGCCCATAGTTTTTATTTCATCTTTCACGGGCATTGACTCTTGCGAAGAACTGACAAAACTTCCAAGAGTATTACCTGTCAAGAAAAAGTGCTTCTCAACTTTGCCGTTCGGAATCGGAGTTAAGTTGTAGGTCCCCTAAATTCATCACACGCACCTAGAGAATTGTTTGATGAGAGTAAGCCACTTAGGCCTTGACTCTTCAAGATCTGTCGCGCCACTCTGTTAACTTATTTTTTAAGTGCATTTTTTAGGAATCAAACGAAAACATTTCGCTATCTGTTTGAGAACTAGGAAATCATTATTCTCTCAATGAAAAAATCAGTGGTAACACTTTTTTTCAAATTGTTAATAATTTTTTTGAATAATTAACTATAATATTAATAATTAATATGGAAATAATGTGTGTTTATACATTTGTTAAATTTACAGTTGTCTTGAAAATGGCAGCTGGTATCACCATCCTGAAAGTGGACAGGAATGGTCAAACTACACAAACTGCATAGATTACAATGACCTAGAGGTAAATAATACTTATACTAACCAACTTTTGTTTTTGCACTAACACGCACAAACACACTACAAAACGGTGCCGTGCAATAACGCCGAGCGAAATAACGCCGAATTTTAGCGTTCGGCCTTATTTCACTTTGGCAAAGTGAAATAACACCGAATGCCAATTGAGAAATAAGGCCAAATGATAGAAAACAAAGAAGAAGGTTTAGTTTAACTTCTACAAAGAGCAATGTAGCTGTGCTTAACGACAAATGTCCCGAATGTAAAAAAAGGTGTTTTACCTTTAATGAGAATCACTTAATTTGTTTGTACTTGTCAATATTATGTCCAAATAATACATTTCATGGTACATAAAAAAGAAAAGAAATTCCTTAAATTCCTGTATACCTACACATTCGACAAAATGTAGGTAAACAGCATTTTATTTTTCAAAACTGTTGTCGTTTCCTTTAATTTGAAAAAGCAACCACTACACATCTTGTAATTCATTAAGGGGTTTCGGAAGCAGAAGCTGCACTTCAATGATTCATTTTGATCATCTTTTTCACTCTCGGCTGAGGATGATGCTGATTCGAAACATTCAAGATCAATTCGGTTTGCTAGCGAGCAAAGCGAACGGAAAAAATTTAGACCAAACGAGAATCAATTTGGGGTGTGAAAATAAAAAAATTCGCGCGAATCAATCAAATTGATTCTCTTTTGGTCTAAATTTTTTGCTAGCGAGCAAAGCGAACGGAAAAAATTTAGACCAAACGAGAATCAATTTGATTGATTTATTGATTCTCTTTTGGTCTAAATTTTTTCCGCTCGCTTCGCTCGCTACCATTTGTACCTATTATATATTTTTTTATTTTTATTTGATCAAATTCTCAAAAGAGCCTTGATGATGTACATAGATGTACATACCAAGGTATTAGTTCTATACTAAAACTAATTTCAATCAATACTGAAACTTTAACTTTACGTGACTTCTTTTAACTGACCGTGGCCTTGCAAGAATCAAGGAATATAAACGGAAACGGAAATACATTTCTATACATGATATTGTCAACTTAAAAAAAAAAAATGTAATATAAATGTGAGCAGGTAAATTATTATGTTAACAATGTGCATCTCATTGTTTTGGCAGAATTTTTTTTTAAATATTCAACATATGTTTCACAGTGACAACTAATCTATTTCTCAGACATTTTTTCATGAAACAAATTTTTTGTTTCACCACTTAGTTTTGTTTTTCACAAAGAGCTGTATACTAGGCTTAAAGTATAAAAAAATGTCAGTGACACCTACAGAAATCTGGTTCTCTCAAATCTCAAGTGTTTTGCTCTTTTCTAGTAAAAATGATAGCAAAATCAAATTCAACTTCTCGCGAATTTGACGATCTGTCTGACTCCATTCAAAGAATTGTATCCCTGTATCCTCACACTGAAATCGTTATTACGGGCTATTTTAATGTACACAATTCTTCGTGGCTTCTTCATTCGGGCCAGACAACAGCCGAAGGAAGGTGTGCTGAGATCTACGCTGAGTTTAACCGCCTTACTCAGCTTGTCACCGAGCCCACTCGAATATCGGACATTAATGGCCAAGCGGAAAATACTCTTGACTTGTTCCCCTGATAAATACACTGTCAATGTATTAACGCCTCTAGGCAAGTCAGACCATAGTATTATATCCACAAATTTCTCGTGTCAAACTATTCCAGTTAGAGAAAGATCTCCGAAGAGAACCCCATATGGCAATACGAGAAAGCCAACTGGGACGGTCTCAATAACTTTTCCCGAATTTGGATATTTTAGTACTGTTTTTTTTTCTATTTATTTAATTATTTTTTTTTTTTTAAATTATTATACACATTGAAAGAATGAGAAAATAAATTAATTCTGGAGCACTGTTTCAGGTGTTCTTTTAAAAAAAATATGGAGGCATGCTGTTCCGGGTTTGTATTCATTTTTGAATTTCGTTTTCAGTATTCCAAACACACATGTTTCTTGGTACTCTGGGGTCACACAGTTCTAGAAGTAGATGATTATTGTAGTACGAAACAAGTTTTTCTTTCATTTTATGCTGCCAGAATTCGTTGTCTTTTACAATTGTTGTTCATGTGAAATCACAAGAAGAACATACGCCAAAATAAAATTTTTCGCGGCCAGTAATATGTATTTGTCCTTGAACTTGGTAATAGTAATCGTGTGTTTTTTGAGCTCCCAATTATCACCTTGTTTTTGCAAATAAGCTATTTTTTTCAATCCTTCAGCCTCGTCTATTGCCATCACCGATCACCTCTTGTGGAATGATCACATATGCGATGTCACCAAAAATGCCGCAAGATGTTTAGGTTTTTCAAGACGATGCAAGAATTTTATCTCCCCTTCTGATCAGGCTATTATCTACAAAACATATGTACGTCCAAAGCTTGAGTACAGCTCCCACGTTTGGGCTGGTGCTCCAGCATCGTCTTTTGGACAGTATACAGAGCAGAGCATTTAAGATGATTGGTGACCATACCATCGTTGAGACATTTACGTCACTCGAACATCGACGTAACGTCTCATGCCTCACCCTCTTTTACCGTTACTTCTATGGTTAATGCTCTAGTGAAATAGTCAGCTGCATTCCTCCCCTTAAGATATTCAACCGTAATACCCGCGCCCCAGGAATGCCCATCAGTTCACCCTCGAGCCCGACTTCGGACGCACGGTCATGTTCAGAGAATCGTTCTATAGCCATACTACGCGAATGTGGAACTCGCTACCACACTCTGTCTTCCCCAGGCACTGCTATATTCAGGAATTCAATACCAATGTTAACCGACACCTCATCCTTAACCCTCTCCGTCTATCCCACTTTCCCTAACGCTCGCACTGTGCTTTGGCATAAAAAGGAAGCAAAAACCCCTTGAGTGCGTGCATATTATAAAAAAAAAAATTGTGTCCTTTTATTATTTTTTCTAAAGAAGATGATACAATTTTTCCACTGCTCAGGTTATATCTGGTGTCTTTCGTTAGCTTCCAAAAGCCTCTTGTAAACATTGCTGTCACCATCAGCAATAAATTTATGGAAAATGACCCCATTATAACCCCAGAATTAATTTATTTTCTCATTCTTTCAATGTGTATAATAATTGAAAAAAAAAATTAAATAAATAAAAAAAAAAACAGTACTAAAATATCCAATCTCGTTTTTTATTTATTTTATCAATCAATCCAAACCACTGTAGGTGCCTGCTACAGTAGCTGATATAAAAGTTCTCACCAACGTTCAATGAAAAATGGAATTGAACAAAATTTCCTCTTACGATGATGTACAAATTATTCGCATGCACATTATGTATATACCTATATATTTCCTGCTTACAAATGGAGATAGCACTAGGCCAATGGAATGGACTGCACACACGAGATGAAACATTTTTGTAACACAAGACGATTATAGTCTGAGGGAAGAAATGCATACGTGAACCTACTTTGTATGTGTGAGTACCTAAAACTGGTTAACTTCTGTGAATGTGTTAGTTTTAGTCTTCGTCTTCAGTGCGATTCATACTTTGCTTCCCTTGCTTACAAAACCGGTTTTAGTCTAAATGAACTGGACACACTGTGTCCAATAAGCGAGAGATAAATACAACAGTTCTTAGTGAGAAGGAAGGATTCTTATGCAACAAATGACTAACTTATTAGATAACAAAAAAAAAGTATTATCATTCATATACATATAACATATCTGTATGTACTACCTCAAAGCAACCAATTTGGTTCCACCTTTTCTATATTATGGCCTCTTATGTGTTTATTGGCAATGCACATCCCTAAAAATATAAACTACCCAATTAGAGACTGTACGTCACCGTCCATGTACGATAAGGAAAATAAAAATGAGAAATTACAAAAAAAATTGTTTTCTGTTCTAAAATTCACGAACAACGAAGATCAACGCTTCACCACGCTGGCTGCCGTCACCACCAACGCGACGCGGGGCCTTGCTATGAATATAAACAACATACATCAAAATAATCGTCCTTGATGGCCTATGTAAATTGCACGTCACTTTTTCCAATAGCTTCAAGAAATTGTATGACCCTATTGGAAAAAGAATCGTTATTTCAAGGTGTCATCAGTCATCATCTTTACAAACTTATCAGTGAAGGAAAAAAAAATACAAGCGCTTCACATTCATCCCAGTCCTGAGTCCACGATCTCTCAGTGACAGAAAATTATCACAAAAACTCTCCTCTAAAAACGAAAATAAAAAATCGGTATCGTTTACCAAACCTGTTGAACTATGCGTATTGCTTTGTTGTTGCTGAGTAAAACCAGTCGAGAGAACAAGTAACAAAAAGAGAAAAGAGAAATGAATAAGCGCCACTTTTGTTAGCGGAAAACTGCTGAACTGCTTGTTCTATGTGTGTGTGACAACTCGAATTTTCTAAGTAAAATGTTTAAAATAGATAGATTTTACAATATTAAAATATTGAAAACTGAAAACAAATGAACCTTTATTTTTATAAAAAGCAATAAAGAAGATATCAGAAAAAAATTCAAGACAAAAAAATTGGCTGTATTTACTCTGGTTTGTTCACAAACTTGTGACAAAAGTTGTCATTTTGTATTGCATATTAAAAATGTTAGAGAAAGAAAATGAAAAAACTAGCTTCGCGTCGACCTATAAAAACTCAAAAAGTTTTATAGAAAAATAAATTCGACCAAAAAAAAAGGTTTTTGGCCCTTTCCTGACGGCCCAACCAAAAAATAAGTTAAAAATATCCTGTTTTTTTTGGGTTTTACGCCTCAAAATCAATAAAATATATATGTTAGAAACAAAAGAAAAATTGTGTTTATTTTACTGTTTTCAGGCTTTGAATAACCGTTTATTTGGTTAAATTTGCTTAAATATCTTGGAAGATATACGTGGTTCCGTGGACATACTTTTTCGAAAATTTGCCATTTTTTCATAGTTTTTGGTATAAAATTGAACGAAAATGGTAAACAATTTCGAAAAAAGAAGCTCGTGGCGACCTGTAGCATCATTTTTTCTTGAAAGTTAAGAAATAAAAAAAATAAAAAAATCATATTTACGGATTTCCTGGAGGGGGAACCAAGCCTATGTCAAAATCTTTGGATTTTTTGAGATATTATGAAGTTTTCACGTTGAAGTTAAATTAAAAAGACAAAAATTTTTAACTATATATGTAGCTTAACATTTTTCAAACCAAAATAATTTTATTTCATTAAAATATTCAAACAATTGTGGGCGCTATGAAGTTTCGCACAAAGTGCCTTTCATTTTTTTGCCTTGAGACATAGCCTTAAGTCTTCTGGACAGTATCCAAAAAAGAGCATTTAAGATGTTACTTTGTGTGTTCTTTTGTCATTTGATAGTCGAGTTCTAAGCTTCGCCACTACCAGAAAGTGGTCAGAGTTGACATTTGCTCCTCGGAAAGTGCGCACGTTCTAGATGTTGGATGCGTGCCTTGCGCCGATTAGCACATGGTAGATTTGGTTGGTGGTTCGACCATCCGGAAATCGCCAGGTTGCTGTGCAGATTTTTCGTCTTGGAAACCTAATGCTACTTATCACTTTACTACGAGCTGCAGCAAAGTCGATTAGTCGGAAGCCGTTACCTGTTGTAACTTCGTGCAAGCTGTGCTTTCCAAATAATCCGCCAAACGATTTTCGCATTGAAGTCTCCGAGTACGATTTTGACGTCGTACTCTGACCAAGCTCCGTAGGCTTTATCTAGGAGGTCGTAAAAATATGAGCTTTCTTTGATGACAGCTGTAATTAATATCGCAATTTTTTCTTTTCATAGTGCCTGATCCTATCCATCGTATTTCCTGGATCGCAGTAATGTCTGCCTTTTACTGTGTGAGGACTGATTCAAGATTTTGAGTTGCACCCTGGAGTGTAGAGTGTTCTTACGTTCCAGGCACAAACTCTCAATGCATAGTCCTTTGTGTTCCGGGTCTGATTACCATAATAGGGGGGTCATTATCCGAGGCTACCATCTCTCTTATAACTTCTTAGTGTTTTACTGGTGAGGGGTTCATAGCCCCTCGCACTAACCTCCAAATTTGTAGGGCCGTTGGTTAAGTGCTTTTGTTTCTCCGTTTTGCACTCGCGCTTACTAGTTTCACAAGTAATATCTAGTGATATAGCCGGGGGGTTGCCACCTGCAGGTAAAGTAAGCATCTTGGTGTGAAGGAAAAGATACAGCATATGCCTACAGATCCTACAACACCCTGTAATGAAGCAGAACATTTCCTTGCATGTGATGAAATTTACATTCTTGTGTATGTGGACACTGGTTACAGAACGCCACCCCCATGGGAACCATGCCCCACGTTGGGCGCCATTCTGTAACGTAAGAAACCAATTCCTGTCTACCTGAGGAAACTTTTCTCGTATTAGATTGCATTGGTAACAGAACACCACCCCCATGGTAATCATGTCCCACGTTGGGTGCCATTCTGTAACGAAAGAAACCAGTTCCTGTCTACCTAAGGAAACCTTTCTTGTATTAGATTACATTGGTTACAGAACACCACCCCCATGGTAATCATGCCCACGTTGGACGCCATTCTGTAACGAAGCAAAACAATTCTCGCATTGACATTGAGATGACATTGGAGCGAATCAAAAAAATAATCGAACCCTCGCTACAAGAAAAAATACGGGAATAGTCTATCCCTTCCGTCCATATGCGTCGCACCCAAGACATCAACCATCGCTGTCTGTGGCTGATAACATATGGAAAGGAAAGGGTGCCTATGCTCAAACATCGCTTTGTTGATCTGCAGCAACCCTGCCCCAATGTAGCTCAGTCAAGGGAGTGGGCTCTTGCTCTGGGATCATAGGCGGTTGTTACATTAATTTATCCTGCATATCTGGGTTTTGATGTTCTGAACCCTAATAGATTTTAAAATCGCTGGGCCCGCTCAACACAGACCGTTGACCGAATAAATAGGTTGGTGAATCCTCAGCCCGGGTGGCTCCTCAAGTACGATGATAACCTCTCAAAATTCCTTCAATAATCGAGACTCGATAAAAACTACTACAATTTTTAATTGTCAAACGTTACGTGACCTAACGAATGTCATCATCTCAAAGTCTCCACTCGTTCGTTCGATCACTGATAAGACTCACTCACTCGTTCACGTGAGCGATAATTCGGCCCCTGATTTTCGATTCGTTTATCAATTCGTACTCTGTTAAATGTTCGAATCGAACAAAAAATAATCTAGTACTATTTCTATTTATAGAATAGATTTGTCGAGTCTTGAAGTATTTCTCATGCGATCTATCAAAGCGAAAATCAAAAAAGAAAAAAATCAAAACAAATTACAAAGAAGACGAGAAACTTCAAATTAATTTTTAAAGGAAAAACATATGTACATAGAATTCAATAAAAACTTAATAAAATGGATTCAGTTGCTCTATGGATGGATGTAGAATATCAAGATGAACGTGTTGAACGAAGAATAATACGTGATACTGATAAGTCAAATATTTTTTAGAAGGTAAACATAGCCTGTCCCACAAATTGTTGGAGGTGTTTCTGGCGTCCGAGGCGTTCAAACGTCCTTGGCCAAATCGGGATGAGCACACATGAATTCCACCATAATTTCAAATGCTAAAATTGTTATTTCCTTACTTACATTTTATGTATTTCACACAATACAACATAATTTCTCCTTTTGTGTCCTTTCAAAACGACCTTCGAATTGCAATCCTTTACCTTTCTTGGTATAGAAACAAAATTTCCGTTTTCGAACGTTAATGACATTCGGAAACGTATTGCCAGGTACGAAAAATCCGAATGCGTATTTGTCATTCCGTAAGTACTAGATTTCTAATCCGCATTAGGAACAGAGAGTACAAAATGTTCGTTTTCGAAAATATTTCCGTTCGAAACAAATTACAGAGTAAGGACCCAGGTTTGTTTCTTTACTAAATTAGAGAACATTGAATATGATCTGCTTAGAGTTTTTCCTTTACAACTTTATGATCTGCTCAGAGTTAAAAAAGAAATACCCCACATTATATCAAGACCAATGTACACTGACATTCCATTGACTTGTACCCGATACCTTTAACTGTGTTAAGAGTTCATTTATGTAGCGACATCTTATGGTGAAGGAAAATCGACAATACGTTTGGTGAATCTATTAATTTCGATCACAAAAGACTGCTAATTAAGTGTAAACGATTTCTATCGCCGCCGCCTATTAGAAAAACGATTTTGTACAGTATCACTACAGAACACATTTTGTCTCTTTTCACAGTTTCGGGCTTTTGTAAATGAACTTTACATAAAAGGATACGCACTATCATTGTTGGCGCTGACATTCTCACTGATGATATTTCTTGGTTTCAGGTAAAAGTTCGCTTTTAAAATCCAGAACAAAGCAATTTAATCAATTATATTTTTGTCAGATCACTGCGCTGTACAAGAATACGCATCCATGTGCATTTGTTTGCCTCTCTAGCCTTCACATGCATCTCATGGATTGTTTGGTATAAAATGGTTGTTGAACGACCACAAGATATACGAGATAACCCGGTAAGTTCACAGTTTGACCAACTTGACGAGGTTGCCTTATACATACTTGCGTTTTGAAATGTTCAAGCAATGGTGCATTGGACTACATTTGGTTGTGAATTATTTCATGCTTGTGAATTACTTTTGGATGTTTTGTGAAGGATTACATCTGCATTTGGTGCTAGTCGTGGTAAGAACATTGTATCTTACCCAAACATATTTTTATATTGAAACAATGATCGTTTCTCTTAGGTATTTGTCAAAGACGCCATAGTCATGCGATGGTTTATTCTCTTCGGATGGCTGTCGCCGGTGTTGTTTTTGAGCGGTTATACTGCAGTTCGTTACTATCATCCAACAGATTCTGCTCATCAGTGAGTATTTTTTTTTTTTTTTATATTCTTGGAGGTCGCTAAAACATAAAGCTGATTTTTAAGTTGCTATAGCCTTATAAGTCCAAATCAACATACATAAATTCGCTGGTCCGGATGGTATCCCCGCTATTATTCTGAAGAGGTGTTCTTCCACGCTGGCAAAACCCTTGCGTGAGCTTTTCCATCTATCCTACTTTTCTGGGCTCTTTCGGAACAGTTGGAAAACAGCATTTGTCCAGCCAATCCCAAAAAAAAAGGTCTTCTCCCTCCAATTTAAGCACTTACGTCCCTTCTTTCTAGGTCATGGAAACGCTGATAATTTATTAGCTCAAGAAATATCTTGAAGACCTAAAGCTTCTTAATGACCGGCAGTACGGCTTTCGTAGCAACAGGTCCACTGGTGATCTGATAGTTTATCTCACCAAACAGTGGAACAAAACTTTACATCGTTTTGGAGAAATTAAGTTGCAATTGATATTTCAAAGGCATAAATTCTGGCATCTTGCTCTTTGATCGAAAATGCGTGCTTTCGATATCGATGATTCTCTACTTCGTTGGATTAGATACTTTCTTTCGAACCGTTGTCTGAAACCCAGAATATAAATGCTGGTGTGCCCCAGGGCTCCGTTTTGTCTCCGACCCTCTTCCTCATGTTCATTAATGATCCCTTGTCTGTTACTTCTAATCCAATAAATTTTTTCGCTGATGATAGCACCCTTAGCTTTTCTTATTCGTTTCCAGACTCACATCTCTCCTCTTCGGATGTGAAACTGGAACGGAACTCCACTCTCCATGAGTGGCACTTGCATCAACAAGACCGAACATCTCGAAATACTCGGTATGTTCTTCACTGTCCACCTCTTGTGGAACGAGCACCTACATATGCGATGTCGCCAAAAATGCCGCAAGATGTTTGGGTTTTTTAAGACGGTGCAAGAAATTTTTCTTCCCGTCTGATCTGGCTATTATCTATAAAACCTCTATCCGCCCAAATCTTGAGTACAATTCACATCTCTGGGCTGGTGCTCCAGTTACGTACTTGAGCCTCTTGGATGGAGAGAGAGAGACATCACTGACTCATTCAACCCTTTAAACCACCGTCGTAACGTAGCGTGTCTCTAATTGCTCTAGTAAAATGTCCATCAGTTTACCATCGAGCCCAACTTCAGACGTACTCTCAAGTATAGGGAATCATTTTTTAGCCGTACTTCGCGAATGTGGACTGGGAAAGACAGACTGTGGAAGAACTCTGTCTTTCCTAGTCATTATAATGTTCAAGAATTCAAGACCAATGTACACCGACACCTCCTTTCCTGGCCCTTCCTTTCTTCCTAATGAACTCACTCTGTTTCTGGCATAAAAAGGGTTAAAAAAACCCCTTGTTTGGATGCAAATTATATCAGGTGAGATAGGTATGACGGTTCCGTTTTTAGCTAGTTCGTCGGCTCTACAATTTTCCGTGATGTCTCTGTGGCCCGGCATCCAGCAGAGGTGAATATTAAATTGCTGCGCCATCTCCATAAGAGATGATCGACAAACGAGGGCTGTTTGAGAGTTGTTTGAGACACCGTCGAGAGATTTAATAGCAGCCTGTCAGAGAAGATGCGGATATCAGAAGTTGATATTACGTTTTCTCTTAGCCATGAGAGAACCTCTTTGATCGCTAAAATTTCCGCTTGGAAGACGCTACAATGATTACGGAGGCGGAATGAGAGGCTTAGATTAAGCATTTCTAAGTACACACCACTACCAACTCCGTTATTGCATCCATCTGTATAAAAATGAATGCCCTTGTCATCCAGGAGTTTTTTGTGTTCCCATTCATCTCTGGATGGAATAGATACCTGGAAGTTTTTCCCAAATTGGGGTTTTGGAATGGTGTAGTCTGTGTACTTTGGTATAGAACCGAAGAAGTTCAAATTGATGGAATATCCCACATTATTGTTGGTCCATTGATATGAGGCGTTGGGTCTTGTAGCTGTACTCGCTGCCACTTGTTTGCTGAAGATGTCGAGGGGTTTCAGATGGAGGAGAGTGTCTAACGCTGCTGAGTGTGTGGTTTTCAGTGCCCCGCTTTTGCAGAGACATGCAGTACTTTGGACTCTGCTGAGTTTGTCGTAGTAGGTGACTTTCTCCAGTGCAGTCCACGATACTGCAACCCCGTACATGAGTATTGGTCGGATGACCGGAGTATATAGCCAATAGGTTATACGAGGTTGAAAACCCCATTTCTTTCCTATGGCTTTCTTGAAAGAGAAATGAGCTACTATAGCTTTCTTAACTCTTTCCTGAATATTGGGTTTCCAACTTAATTTTTTGTCTAATATCAGACCAAGATATTTGGCTTCATTTGTAAAAATTAGTGGTACACCTTTTATTGAAGGAGGAACAATTGCTGGGATTTTGTATTTCCGTGTAAAAAGGACGAGGTATGTTTTTTCAGGATTAATATTAAGTGATATACAGTGATCAGCCAAATTAACTGCGTTTTTGAGGAGGTCTCTTAGGGTATAAGGATGTTTGCCTGTGACGGTGATGGCAACATCATCGGCATACGCAATCACACTGTAGCCTTCCTTCTCGAGAGATATTAGCAGTTCGTTAACTATTATGTTCCACCAGGAGAGCGGACAGAACACCATCTTGCGGAGTGCCTCTGCTGACAAAGCTTTTCATACAAAAATTCCCAATCTTAGAGTTGATGATCCTGCTTTTTAGCATTAGATTAATCAGCTCACAAAGTGAGTATTCGACGTTTAAGGTCGTCATAGCAGAAGTGATGGCAGATGTGTCAACGATGTTGAAAGCACCCTCAATATCCAGGAAGGCAACCATAATATATTCCTTTTGCTCTAGGGAGTATTCGATAGTTCTTACCAGCGTATGCAAGACTGTTTCTACCGATTTCCCTTTGCAGAAAGCATGCTGAGACATCGATAGTCTCTTATCAATGCGTACATGGATATCGATCAATCGTTCCAGAGTTTTGAGAATGAATGATGATAGACTAATAGGTCTTAGATCTTAAGGGTTGACATGCGAGCATTCGCCTGCCAGGAAGGCTTTATAACAGGCAAATTTAAGGTAGAATGAATGCTGTGTTTTTGCTTTAATATTCAACGATTTAAATACGAAGGAAATGGCTTTATCCTTAATTACTTACTTAAGGTGGCGCTACAGTCCGTTGTGGACTTGGGCCTCAATCAACAGTCTCTGCCAGCTAGCTCGGTCCTTAGCTAGCTGTCTCCAGTTTTGCACTCCAAGTTGATTGAGGTCCTCTACTACCTCGAAGTTGTATGCCTCTATTGTGACGTTTTTTGTCCGAGCCGTCGGAGTTGGGTGTCCTTCCTCGAAGACAGCACATACTTGGCTTTGTCCATGAAAAGAAAAATGAGAACATGTGAGAGTAATGTTTGTTTCATAATTCTAATAATTTTTTCGCTGCAAGCTGCTGGATGTCAGAAAGTAGAACCATGTGGATTCTTAACATTCCTGTTTGTGTTTCGCTCATGTCATCTTTCGGTATGACTTTATTGCAAGAACTTTTAAAAATGTATTCACCCATGTATTTGTCAACAGTTTTTCTAATAAATGTCTTAAGAGTGATTGTGAGAAAGCTTAATCCAAAATCCGCTCAACCAGCTCCATTGGCCATTCGGAAAGCAGCTCGAGCTACAGTTATTTTGGTACTCAACAAAAACTTTCAATTTCTTTTCTTTTTATTTTCCAAGATCATTGCTTATCATATTTTCCAGATACCACTATTCGGACTGCAACATTTTTTACTACCTTATCGTCCCGACAGCGGCACAACTCTTGAACGTTGCTATCAACTAATGTCCGTCGTACTAGTCAGCTTGCAAGGATTCGTTGTTTCATGTTTATTTTGCTTTGCCAATCAGGATGTTGCTTTTGCAACAAGGAGCTTTCTGAATCGCTGGTTCCCAACACTCGTCGCTCCACCACCACCGAGTACAAATACCGGACAGTTGGCAACAACGACTCCGAGTAGAGAATTGGGAGTCTAAGAATAGAAATAGAATATATTAAATTTAAGATAGACATTACAGTGGTTCCGCAGGTTAATCCTCTAAATCAAAAAAGCACGGCACGTCACAATCATTTCGAGTTAGAGGAAAATCGTTGAAGACTTTGAAAGCAAAACAACACTTTGGAGAAAATAAATAAAAAAGTTTTGTTTTTCCGATTTCTGGTTAATATGTTTTTTTTTTAATACAAGACGTCGCCTTCCAGAATCCACACCGTTGGTAAGTTAAAAATTAAATCTAAAAACTAAATATAATCAACATACATTTAAAATACTTAAATATCCAAAATTCGATTGAACTCAATTATCTTCTGACACACTAGTTTATCATTCTCGGCCAGTTCCTCTTCCAATTGTGCCCGCAAATGTTGCAAATTCGGCATTATCTTGCAATCGTGTATATTCAAGAGACTATGAAATATTGTGTCCCACAAAGTTTTGTTAAAATAACGAGGGACATGTGTTCCATGTGTCCATCCCGTTGGTCGCTTATTGAGTTTCATATATTTTCCAAACAACAGTACATGTATAACGCCGGCTAGTCCGAACAAATCTAATTGATAAGTCCATGGACGTTTCTCGCACATTTCAACGCACTTGAAGCTCTCCGTTTCATGAGTGTACAAGAATGTTTGACCTTTGGGAAACAAACTCATGTCGATGGAGTTACCAAAATCTATCAGCTGAATTGCTGGTTGTTTTCTCCCGAAAACCAATCTGATATTGCAAAAAAAAAGGAATTTGATATTATTTAACATTTAGACTATTTCCAACTGATCTTTAAGGAAAAGTTTTAAGACAAGAAGCAAAGTATATATATAGGAGCTCAGGTAAAGCGTTTTTTTTTTTTTTTGTCGTCCGGAACTGTTCCGAATGATTTTGAATTCGTTCACTTGGCACAAGATGACAGTTCTTTGTACCAATTCCGGATTACAAAAAAAAAAAACACTATTAGACAGTACTTATTAAAAGGCCCAATTATAATTGCATAAGTGAACTTAAAGGCTGAACTATAATCCAACTTTGTTCACGCAAGCACGCTTAAGTGAACCTGCAAATACACACGAGCAAACCATAATTTGCTTGGGTCGTCATCAGTGTACCCGTCCGTTTCCGAGGCCTGTTGTTGCTACGCAACTCCATTCTTTTCTACGTGGTCGGGAAGTCACCCCCACGCACAACCCCCAACCTGGAATACCAGGCACTTGGTGTGACTCCAAGTGCAAGAGCCGGAAAACCCCCTCCTTTTACGGCCTGGGCTTCAAATAAGTCGAAGTAGCCCGTAAAGGTGTTCACCAAGTAGTTCGGCCTAGCTGGAACTGGAGACGCCACCGTTGATTCCAAAGAAGAAATTCATTCGCTGCCGTCCCTCGGTGGGAGTGCCTTGGTGGGAACACTCCTTCGTTGTGGGGTAATTGGTAGTAACAGCCTACTCCCTTCGACTGTCGACCATGGGAGGCCCTTCTGCGAAAACAAGTTTCGCAATCGCATAGCTCTAAGCTTGATAGTAGTATTACCGTAAGCCGCTCCGCCACGTCAAGGCTTACCCCGTGAAGGGCTTTTGTGAGAATTGAGACAGAAGCGGAAAAATGGGTTTAGCGGTAAATGAGGGAAAAACGAAGTATATGCTGTCTTCGAGGAAAGACACCCAACACCGACGACTCGGACAGAACGTCACAACAGACGCATACAACTTCGAGGTAGTAAAGGAGTTTGTCTACCTAGGCTCCGCTATAAACACGGGCAATAACACCAGCGCCGAGATCAGACGAAGAATAACTCTTGCTAATCGCTGTTTCTTTGGGCTAAGAAAGCAATTGAGTGGAAAAGCCCTCTCTCGAGCAACTAAGGTAAAACTGTACAACACACTCATCATCCCAGTCCTGCTGTATGGTGCAGAAGCATGGACCCTGACAAAATCGGATGAAAGTGCCTTAGGCTGTTTCGAGAGGAAAGTTCTTCGGGTCATCTTTGGCCCCGTGTGCATTGAAGGGGAATGGCGAAGAAGATACAACAGCGAACTTTACGGGTTGTACAACGACATGGACCTAGCCAGAAGGGTCAAGGTCCAGAGACTCATATGGCTTGGTCATTTAGAGTGGATGGACACCAATGCACCGGCCCGGAAAGCCTTCGACACTATTCCCGAAGGACGTAGGAGGAGAGGAAGACCGCGACTCAGGTGGCGCACTCAAGTGGGAGAGGACCTCAATCAACTTGGAGTGCAAAACTGGAGACAACTAGCTAAGGACCGAGCTAGCTGGCGGAGACTGTAGCGCCACCTTAAGTAAGTACACCATAATTTACTCAAGCTACGTTCGTTAAATTTTCGTTCAACTTGAGCGTACTTAAGTTAGCAACATTGCATTTCAGTTGAGCTTTAAGGTTCAACTATAATTGCTTAAGTGAACTTAAGTTAGGTTAGATTGGAGTGGCTGTCTAGATGTTACTGACTCACTTAGACCTCAAGGTCCATTGTGATAACCACTAAAAGAAGTTACTCTTGGGAAAGTAATGAACTTAAACAAACACTTTTGTAGTTTAATGAAGTTAGAGAGACATTTTGTGTCGATCGTTGCCAGTTCCCTGGTATTACCGAAGAAGGATTACCGAGATAGTTATTCCTTCTATTGAGAGTGCCGGAACAGGTACACCGAAGGTGTTGGACTGTTTCCTCTCCTCGTCCATGCAGCTTCTACATAAGTCGTTTGCGTAGACTCCTAGCCTCAAAAGCATGTCTACCTATGAGGCAGTGTCCTGTATGACTCCAATCGAGAGCTTATATTTTGTCTGCTCATGGAAGTCAAGCCTTTTGAAGCGGATGGTCTCTGTGGCCCGACACCCAAATGAGGCGAATGTTAAACTGTTTCCGTCATCTCATTCAGATATGATCGACAGTCGTGGACTATTAGAGAGTTTGTGGAGACAGACGCGAGAGATTTGAGAGCGAATTGGCTGTCCGAGAAGATACGTATATCGTTGCAAGATATAACGTTTTCTTTGAGCCAGGATATTTCCTCTTTGATCGCCATTACTTCTGCCTGGAACACACTACATTGATTGGGAAGTCTATATGATCAGACTGAGATTCAGTTGTTTCGAATAGATACCACTTTGTATCTTTGAACCGTCTGTATAGAAGTGTACCGTATTGTCTTGCAGGGGTCACTCTTCTTCCCAAGAAGATCTTGAAATGATTGAAACCTGGAAGCTATTATCGAATACCATCTGGATAGATCTCAAGTTGTCTTAGATAGTAGCATGAACAGTGTTATTACTGATCCATTGAGAGGAGCATCTAAGCCTTACGCATGAGTTAACTGCCACATTTTGGAGAAGAGGTGTTAGGTTTAAAAGCACTTCCAAGACTGCTGTTGGTGTTGGGCGAAGTGCTCCTGTGATGCACATACCTGCTGACCGCTGGACTTTGATAAGTTTATTTAGATTTACAGTAGCCATAAAGGCTACGTAGCCTTTTTAATCCTTCAACAATATTTGCCTCTAACTTACTTTTTTGTCTAAAATGAGGCCTAAATATTTGGCTTGGTCGGAAAGTATTCCTTTAATCGTGGGTGGGTTAATCTGAGGAATTTTGTACACTTCTAGTACTAGTTCTGTTATTATGTGGATACATCCAAACCACACTGTTTATCCCATTTTGTCAGCCTGTTTAAGGCATTTTGTATGAGTTCCGAGAGAACTTGAGGATGTTTCCCAGACACAGATATTCTAACGTCGTCAGCATAGGCAATTACCTTGAAACCCTCTGCTTCCATTGAATTTAGCAGGTCGTTTACTTCCTGTTCCATAAAAGAGGTGAAAGGATCCCGTCTTGGGCGGTACCTCGATTCACCATTCTGGTGCTAGTAAAACTTCTCATGCTGGAAGTTATTGTCCTGCTTTTAAGCATGAGACTTATTAGGTTTATGAGTGATTTCTCTAATTTCAGCTTTTCAATTGCTGTTGTGATCGCCTGGTGGCTGACGTAGTGACGTTGTTGAAAGTTCCTTGAATATCTAGGAAAGCTCTTAGGTTATATTCTTTGTATTTGAGGGAATATTCAATGCTACGTAACCAGCGAATGAAGTGCTGTTTCTACTGATTTCCCTAAGAGTACGCATGTTGAGCTGTGGAAATGAGAAATGGTTTCAAGTTATGTCTGATGTGAATTTCAATCCATCTTTCCAATGTTTTAAGAAGGAAGGGTGATAGGCTGATTGGTCGTAGATCTTAAGGGTTAACGTGGGAGGGTTTCCCTGCTTTAGGAATGAATAAATGCTTTAAGGGAACTAAAGCTAATCTAAAAAAACCGGACGAAATTTTCCTTAAGTGGGCAAAATAAGTTTGCTTTGCTTTCTCTTCTTCAAAGTGTCAATTTCGCTTAAGATATGAGCGAATGAAACCGCTCTAGTATAAGTTGAACGAAAATTTAAAGAACGTAGCTTAAGGACATTTTTGTTTGCTTATAGCATTAGTGTGTATTCGCTGGTTCACTTAGGTGTGCTTGCGTGAGCAAAATTGCATTATAGTTTGGCCTTTAAGATTGAGGTATAAGGTATTTTAGATTGCAAAAAAAATATAAAAACAAAAACTTACTTTTCTTGAAGCACAAAATTGTCAGCCTTTATATCGGCATGTATTATATTCGAGGCATGCAAATGATCCATAATAAGTAAGAGTTGACTCGTCAAATACATCACAACATATTCATCGACATTTTTTGTTGTTTCTTTCTTGATTTTATTACAAACCGTGATAAGTGATCCATATCTGGCGTATTTTGAGAAGAGAATACTTGCGTTATTTCCAATCAGAGCATGATCAATTTTCATAAAACCGGAAAGCTGAAATGAAGAATTTTGTGTTAGTAAAATAGCACTTTCTATCTGGAACGGTATGCATGGAAAGTATATGTGAGCAGGATGTACATAATAATGATTTTCGAAAACGTTCCCCGAGGACCTTGGCTTGGTGTGGGCACTTAAATATTAAGACAATTACACAGAAAATTTCGAAGAAAACCTTTTCAGGATGGATGTTGAACCTACTATTGACTTGTATATTTGATTTGGAAAGACCCTCTGAAACTGTTTCAACGAATGATATATAAAGCACTATTCACATGAGCACGACCAACGAACGACGCGAATGAATTGAAGAAAAGTGATTTTAGATACGTTTGGAGCCGTATTTCTTACAAATTGCAACAAAACGATAAAAGTGAAGTTAATGTTTGATTTTTGATGCATAAATTAAATGTTTAATCTCAAATGTTTAATACATTTGAGAAAAACAAATTTATTCGTTGCGAAAAGAATTGATACGTACTGCCAAACTCTATTCGCGTTCCACATCATCCACACTCCCAACGAACAAAATGTTCGCGCGCGTCTAAAAATCGTTCTTGCCTTGTGTTTTGGTTGTTCATTCGCGACGAATTAAAAACTTTCATGTGAAAGAAATGTCAAAATCGACGAATTTTCGTTAATTCGTTGGTCGTCGTTCGTGCTCATGTGAATAGTGCTTAAGTTGGTTCTTAAAAAAAAAAAAAAAAAAAAAAGTGGTTCTTAACGGTGCCTATAGGGCTTGCTTGCCTCGCATGGACCAGATTTTCACTTTCCTTCACATCATGGATCCCAGCAAAAGCGGATAAGGACCCTCAATATTTTAATGCCCAAGCAGAAAAAAAAAACTGCCGGCGAGCACATGCAGCTTAACAAGAGGAATACAAAGCGGCGCTGCAAAGAAGGTCTTAAGCCGCTCGCCAGCTGTATGAGCAGAAAGGGAGAGAGGAGCACAAACTTTTCAGAAAGAAAAAAAAGGATCATGAGAAGTACGCAATCGATCGAGGTTCGAAAGTTTTTAAAAAAACGGTTAAACAAGGGGTTAAACACCCCTAACCGAAGCCAGTAGAGACCAACATGGGAACATCGCAGTGGAACCACAGTCAGTGTGTTGGTCCATTGTGGACTTAGGCCTCAATCAATAGTCTCCGCCAGACCCTCTCGGTCCCTATCTAGCTGTCTCCAGTTTTGCACTCCAAGTTGATTGTGGTCCTCTTCCACTTGAGTGCGCCACCTGAGCTGCGGTCTTCCTCTCCTCCTACGTCCCTCGGGAATAGTGTCGAAGGCTTTCCGGGCCGGAGCATTGGTGTCCATCCGCTCTAAATGACCGAGCCATCTGAGTCTCTTGGTCCTTGACCCTTCTGGCAAGGTCCATGTACAACCCGTAAAGTTCGCTGTCTAAAAAATCGTTCTTGCCTTGTGTTTTGGTTGTTCATTCGCGACGTAATTAAAAACTTTCATGTGAAAGAAATGTCAAAATCGACGAATTTTCGTTAATTCGTTGGTCGTCGTTCGGTGCTCATGTGAATAGTGCTTAAGTGTTCTTAAAAAAAAAAAAAAAAAAAGTGTTCTTAACGGTGCCTATAGGGCTTGCTTGCCTCGCATGACCAGATATTCACTTTTTCTTCACATCATGGATCTCGCACAAGCGATAAGGACCCTCAATATTTTACTGCCCAAGCAGAAAAAAAAACTGCCGGCGAGCACATGCAGCTTAAACAAGAGGAATACAAACCGGCGCTGCAAAGAAGGAATGAGCTGTTCGCCAGCTCTACGAGCAGAAAAGGAGAGGAGAGCACAAACTTTTCAGAAAGAAAAAAAAGGATCATGAGAAGTACGCAATCGATCGAGGTTCGAAAGTTTAAAAAAACGGTTAAACAAGGGGTTAAACACCCCTAACCGAAGCCAGTAGAGACCAACATGGAACATCGCAGTGGAACCACAGTCAGTGGTTGGTCCATTGTGGACTTAGGCCTCAATCAATAGTCTCCGCCAGCCCGCTCGGTCCCTATCTAGCTGTCTCCAGTTTTGCACTCCAAGTTGATTGTGGTCCTCTTCCACTTGAGTGCGCCACCTGAGCTGCGGTCTTCCTCTCCTCCTACGTCCCTCGGGAATAGTGTCGAAGGCTTTCCGGGCCGGAGCATTGGTGTCCATCCGCTCTAAATGACCGAGCCATCTGAGTCTCTGGTCCTTGACCCTTCTGGCAAGGTCCATGTACAACCCGTAAAGTTCGCTGTTGAATCTTCTTCGCCATTCCCCTTCAATGCACACGGGGCCAAAGATGAGCCGAAGAACTTTCCTCTCAGAAACAGCCTAAGGCAATTTCATCCTATTTTGTCAAGGTCCATGCTTCTGCACCATACAGCAGGAACTGGGATGATGAGTGTGATGTACAATTTTACCTTAGTTGCTCGAGAGAGGGCTTTTCAACTCAATTGCTTTCTAGCCCGAAGAGCCTAGGTAGACAAACTCCTCTACTACGTCGAAGTTGTATGCGTCTATTGTGACGTTCTGTCCGAGCGTCGGTGTTGGGTTGTCCTTCTGGAAAGACTAGCATATACTTCGTTTTTCCCCTCTAAGCTCATTTTTGCCGCTTCTGTCTCAATTCTCACAAAGGCGCCATTGACACCAAGCTGTGTACTTCCCATATATATCAATATCATCGGCGTGATCGCGAGAAGTTGAACACATTTTAATATCTTCTCACCAACGATGTTAAAGAAATCGCCACTACAGTGCATCGCCTGGTCTGAGTCCTTTTTTGACGTCAGAAAGATTCCATAAGCAGACGTTCACATAATACCGGGAGAGAGGATCTTGTAGGCGATGCGATGTTAAGTAGACTTATTCCTCTGTAGTTGGCGCAGTTTAGAGGATCATCCCCTTTATCAGGATCGGGCAAACAATGCTGAGGTTCCATTCATCGGGCATGCATTCCTCTGACCATAGCTTACAGATGATTTGGTGCATGCTCCTATCTAGCTCGTCACCTTCTGCTTTGAACAACTCAGCAGCTAGTCCATCTGTTTCAGCGGCTTTTTTTGGATTTCAGCCGTGATATTGCGGTTTTCACTTCTTCTAGGTCAGGTTCACGGAATTTTTGGCTATCATCGTGTCTGATTTAAAGGCTCCTGTCTGACGGCGGTGTTTTGTTCGTCGTCGCCGTTATAGAGTCTACAGAAGTGGTCTTTCTAAAACTCCAGCATTGACTGCGATATGATGTTCCCTTGTTTATCTCTGCAGGCATCGGTTACTTGCTCGATGACCTTGAGCCAGCTGTTTAACCTTTCGATAAAACCTCCGAACTTCATTCCTGCTATTGGCTCTCTCAACATCCTCGATTCTGACGCTTTTCATGCACTCTTTTTTTCGCGCTTTGTATGCCTCAATGTCATAGCTAGAAACATTGCTCGTACGTTTTGTCAAGGAGCTCGTAGAACTCGTCTTTGGTGTCGTCCTTTTTCCTCTTCTGTGGGGGCATGCGCACATATTAGGCTAATGTTGCCGAATTAAGCCTTGCTATTCAGAACCATTCAATTTGGTTGGGGCAGACCAACAATTTCCACCCAGCCGACATTGACGTAGTGAATATTGCGATATCTAAATTTAAGTCGAACAAAGCCGCTGGAGCAGTTAGGGTATGCACCAGCTCATCTGGAATATTTGGTCGGAAGAAAGCATGCTCGACGAATGGAACATGGCATCGTATGCCCGATCCTCAAGAAAGAAGATCCCCTGAACTGTACAACTCAGAAGTTTAAGTCTCCTAAAACATCGCCTACAAGATCTTGTCTGCCGTTGCTGGTGAGAACGTTTGAAGGCTTTCGTCAACAACCTGATAGGTCCTCATCCGTGTGGCTTCAGATCCGGAAAGTCTACCATCCATCAAATATTCACTCTACGCCAGATCTTGGAGAAGACCCAGGACCTTCAGATCGATACCTAACACCTTTTCATCGATTTTCAAGGCCGCGTATGACAGCGTCTATAGAAACCAATTATATAGAGCAATGTCTAGTTTTGGCATCCCAGAAAAACTCGTTCCGTCTGTCTAAGACGACAATGGAGAACTCACGCTGTTCCATCATGGTCGGAAAAAACCTAACGAATGCATTTGATGTCAAAAAAGGTTTGAGACTAGGTGATGCGCTGTCATGCGATTTCTTCATCATTAATTCTAGGAAAGATTCTCAATCTCATTCTTAACTCTCTTTTTGTTATTTGTTAACTTAGGTACTCATTTTTTTTTATCTTTTTTTCTTGTATCTTATTAATGGTTAAATATATGTTTAAATTTTGAATTTTCCATTTATTAACTTTTCATAATACGTGATTTTTGGTCCAATCTTCATAAATGGAGAATGGCGGCGAAGATTCAATCAAGAACTGTACAAGCTGTTCAGCGACACTGACCTAGCCAGAAAAGTTAAGGTCCATACGGACTTAGATGGTTGGGTAATGTTGAGCGAAGGGAAAATAATGCTTCGGCCCGAAGACTCTGCGAATACAAACCAGAAGGACGTCGCAGAAGAGGAAGACCGCGACTCTGGTGGAGCACACAGGTGGTAGAGGACCTGAACCAACTTGGCGTGCGAAAAAGTAATTGGCTAGCTAGGGACCGAGCTGGCTGGAGACGTTTTTTTTTATAATTTGCACCCACTCAAGGGATTCTTTATATGCCAGACACACAGTGAGTGCATTAGGCAGAAGAAAATGGGTTGGGAAGGAGGTGTCGGTGTACATGGTCTTAAATTCTTTAACACTGCAATGAGTGGGGAAGACAGAGTGTGGAAGAGAGATGCACATTCGCGTAGTAGTTCGAGAGTACGGGAGAAGTTGGGACTCGAGGGTAAAACTGATTGCCATTCCTAGAAGCGCGAGTATTAGGGGCGAATTGGTTTGAGTAAGCGATAGAACACACGAGAGACACGCTACGTTACGACGGTGGTCTAAAGGGATGAATGTGTCATGTGATCTCTCTATCACCAATCATTTTTACAGCTCTTTTTGTATTCCATCCAAGAGGCTTAAGTAAGTAACTGGAGCACCAGCCTAGAGATGTGACATGTACTCAAGCTTTGGACGGATATAAGTCTTATAGATAACAGCCAAATCAGACGGGGAGAAAAAATTTCTTGCATCGTCTTAAGAAACCCAAACATCTTGCGGCGTTTTTAAATTTAACAGGCATAATCGAAATGAAATTTGACTGAAGCGCCAACTGGTTACAAGCAGAGATAACCATTTTTTACATAATTTTGTATTGTGTGTTCTCTGCTTGGTTTGGCAGATCTTCTTGATAGTACTCCCCAAATATATATACAATGGATTCGCCTTTTTTGGGTATAGGCTGGACAAATGCTGTTCCCAACTACTAGGAACGAGCCCTGAAGGGTAGGATAGATGGAAAAGCTTACGCTAGGGTTTTGCCAGCTTTGAAGAACACCTCTTCAGAACAATAGCGAGGATACCATCCGGGCCAGCGGATTTGTGTATGTTGAGATCTTTTAGGACGCTCACTACAGCACGAGTGCGATAGATTTGTCCCATAGAATAGTTTTTACTGCCTTTGGGATATTGTAGTATTTTTTGCCTTAGTTTTTGGCCACGTAAAAATTTGGTCCTTCGAATATGGACATTGCAGACCTTCCTGGCTTGTTTCAACTTATTCCGGTTTTCCTCAGTTGGGTTGGCTTTGTAACAACGGAAATTTACCTCTTTGACCCTGATAACCTCTTTACAGCTCATATCAAACCAAGCGTTCTCTTTCGGTCTGATGCTATTAACCTTGTTCGGGATAAAATTCCCAGAAGAATTAAACTTGTGAGCATATGAGCACTGGAATCTATGTCACTATCGAGGAAGCATAGTGACCAGTTAAAGATCCGGAAAATATTATTGAGACCGTCCCAGTCGGATTTCTCGTACTGCCAAACGGTTTTCTTAGGAGCTGTTTCTTTAACTGGGATTTTTTGACACGAGACATTTGCGGATATGACACAATGGTCGGATCGGCTAGAGGCTTTCGAAACTTAATACAAAAAAGGCCCCCTAGTTTTGGCATCCTTGCCAACTCACGCTGCAAATACCTAATATGACAAGAAAGGTTTCAGAACTGGTTGACGCGATTTTTGAGATTTCTCAATTTAGTTCTTGAAGGTTATAACTGAATAGAACACAGTTTGATGTCAGTAACAAGTTTAAGGAAATCTATAAGGTATCTCTGAAGATGGGACTAATGTTCAGATGCATGAAAACAGGAGGTCATGACGACCTTGACTTAGTTGGCGCACACAACAAGCCACCCTAAGTTAGTCTACGACGCCAGAGCTCTGGCCTCGGAAAGTTTGCGTAAAAAAGTTGAAGACCACTGCAATTCAGATGAAACATACAATTGTAAGGGACCCTAACCAACATTAAATTAAATATACATGGCACGGGGTTAGCTACCTGGAGACGCTGAGGGTCTGGCCCTACTCCGGCGTTGCTGCAATGCCATAATTAAAAAAGATGGACATACAAAAATTGAACCTTCACATCGAAGAGATATTTAAATGTTTAAATAAGAAAAAATACTTTTAAATTAAAATATACCATTTCCGTGCTATGCAAGCGACTTTCCAATTCCAAGCAAATGTAATACTCCCACAAATTAGCTGGCTTCTCCTGCTTCAGGGCAAACAATAATCCACTTTGAGGCTGTTTTGCACTGTAAACAAATAAAATAAATAATTTAATAAACAGAATTGCGAAATTTGTCGAATATACCAATAAACCGATCCAAAAGTTCCTTCTCCAATCATTTTCAAAACATGAAACACTTTATCATTAACCTGAACTGTTGCGTCCTTCTTCAAAGATATAACTTTCCTCACTAGCTTACAAGTAGGCAAATTCTCAACATAACTTATCAAATCGACTTGATTCAAAAAAGCATCCCTTAACTTTTTACTGAATGGATTCACATCTTTTTCCACACATAAATTATCAATAACCAGTTGTGTATGGTTCAAATCGATCTCTTGATGGACAAAATGATTTGAAACTAGAAATTCGTCTTCATCCTGGGGTTCAGGAGTCCATACATGTTTCGCGACAGACGGAGTTCTCGGTGTTTTCGTGTAGTATATACTTTTTCCGAAATCTCCGGCGTCCTGTTCGTCATCGGATTCTTCTATATCAATGCATATTTCCTGTTTTTTTGATTTTGTTGTTGGAGTTAGCTGGTTAGTGTTGGAAGAACCATGCGAGTTAACAATCGAATTCGTTCGAGGATAATTTTCCAAGGAGGGTGCATTTGCGCCGGTCGATGTGGGGCTACGGAAGCTACAATCATCGATGTTGACCGACGTTTGTTTGATATAGGATTGATGGGTGTCAAGGCTTGGAAGAAGAGTAGAGTTCTTGATCATGCTCAGATTGACAGCGAACGCTTCGGTGCGGATGTTGTCTTCAAAGAAACATTCGCTTTTTTTATTTCTGTTTGCATTAGCTTCTCCACGGCTGGAGTCAGAACCAGAAGGGGCATTCTCAATTGAACTAAGACTCTTGAGTTGTGGCAATGAGTAGTTGGGCCGTAGTCTTTCTGAATTGGAAAAATCAAACGGCTTTGGTTTGGTTTCGGGCTCACCGAGGCCAAGAAGGGATATTTTCTTTGATAGATCAGCGTTATCAGTATCCTCGTACAACTGAAATCCTTTTGATGGAGGCTCTTTTGTAGTCACAGTATTTGGTGCAGTTGATGATTGATTGAAATTTGGGAGAAAAGAAGTGTTTTTCTGTTGTACTGTGCTTGCGCCAACTATTGTCGGCATCTTAAACAAGTTTTTGGATTGAAAATCTGGTGGTGATAGATTAAGCATGAATGATGACTTTTCTTTATCGTCCCTGGAGCTCAGTTTTGGTTCAAAGGAACAATCGCCAATCGCAAAACTCGCCAGTAGACTCTTTTCGCTTTCTTTTGCCTGCTTGTCCTGTTGTTGACGAGTCTTTGACAAATAAGCAACAAAAGAATCCTCTGCAGGTTTTTGGTCGCCAATTGCTACACTTGGGAATCCGGACAAGAATGGATCTTTTGTGTTTTGTTGGAATTTTCCGCCAGCGGACAAATTAAGAGAAGGATCATTGACAAAGCCTGGCAAAAACGATTGTTCCATTGGATGCTTTGTGGCTGGTTTAGGAGCATCCAAATTTGTTGACAAATTTGGCAATAACATGGAATCCACGGGCTTGTTTTTTGCTCTATCATTTTGTTCATCTTTGCTTGTGAAGAACGAGACACATTTTACGACGCGATCGTGGCTATCATTCAATTTCAACGCACCTGGAATATGGGAGTCTTGAAATTTCATAAAGGCCGAAGTTGAAAAAATTGAATTATCGAGGACAGTTGGCGATGGAGGATCTGGTATATTTTTTGACGTCGTTGGTCGTTCGAAGAAGCTTATTTCATCCTGATTTTTAGTCGCTGAAGCTGGCTTAAGATTATCATTCGACGTCATTAATTTAGCGCTCAAAATCGAAATTTCTTTTTCTCCATGGTCGTTGGGAAAATTTCGTATATTTTTAATAAGAATCTTTGGAACTGTCTCGGTCTTGTCTTCAAACACTCTTACTGCTGGCAATGTGGGCACAGTGTCTTCGCGTTGTTCCAGGCGAGAAATTTCATTGGGATGAACAGCGTTATTCGGCTGGCGAATTGAAATCATCAACTTTTCGCTAGCGTCCAAGGATTTGTTCTCATCGACTGTTTCCAAGTTGCGGACATTTCCCATCAATGGCAATCGCGATTGATGGACTTCAAGTTCAAAGTCTGGTGTGTTGTTTGAGAGCTTGGTGCTTCCAGTTGAACCAGTTGCATGCTCAGATGTCTCCATAATGGTGGAAAGTTGTTTGCCACGCATAGTGAGCCCGGCATCGTTGTAATCGGGGGATAGCACCAGAGTTCCGGGACCTGGTGGACAATTTTCTTGGTTTCCAGGTGCTGAAGCAGGAACATCAACAACAGGCTCAGAAATTTCTGAAGTTGGAGGTATATTTTCCATGTCAGGTAGATTGAATTGAATTTGATGTCTTTCAGAAGGTAGACTGTCGACTTTGACAGACTTTGCTGGAGCCTTAGGTGTGCTTATTGAATGAGGTTTAATGAAGCAATTGAATGCCTGAGTCGAGCATGTTTCATTGGCTTCGTAGTTGTTTTCTTCGTCTTCGAAAATTTGGAAAGTAATCTTTTGTTGTTGTGCTACTTCTCCAGAGACTGTTTTCAGAACAGCTGGTAGAGGAGATGGAGCTTTGAAAGTAAATGATTCTTCGGGCATGACAGCCAAGGGCTCAACTACCACGGGTTTCTTAAGAATACTTTTACGGTAGTGAGTTGGAGCAGCAGGCGCTGGCAATCCTTCGTCTTTTTGGTCAACTGTTTCGACAGCTGCAAATGTTTGACTTTCCACGGGCCCAAATGTCTTTAGGACAGGAAAGAAGCTCTTCCTTCGATAACCATCAACCGGCGCACACATAGTCTCTTCCATTTCTTGGGTCATAGCGATCGTCTCATTGCAATCGTACTTGAACTTCTTTTTACCAGTCTTCCAGCGCTGAAAAAGGATCTCTTCAAATTGCAATTCTTCTCCAGGCGAAGGATAGCTAAGTTTAACATCAATGGCCATTTTACTTTTGCCGTTCGTCAGAGTTTCAAGTGGATCAAAATCTGTGGCAGCGACTTCTTTTTCGACAATGTGGATATTCTTTTTGGCAAAATTTGGATACATTCTCAAATTCGACTCGACATCAACTTTCCAAAAGATATCAAACATTTTTGTGAAGTTATTTACTACATTTTCTTTTCTTACACCAAAAGTAGCAACCGAGTTCCTCCAGGGAGAATTCTATATTCGGACGGGGATAAATCAAACATTTGTCGTATGATGGATACGCGCCTGGAATGGACTGGTTTTTCTGTAGTTATTGGAACCACCCAGACTTCTTGTTCATCATTGCGGGGTTTAAATCCTTCTAAATAAATAAAAGGCTTCAGATCACTTGCTTTTCTCTTGATAGGCGGATCATCGGTTTGATCTTCCAGAATTTCAAATCCCAGATCTGTGCGTGACTCGGAAGTGAAGAGTTTCTTTTTCTTTGCGGTGCCGGCTTTGCTCCAGGGCCCTGCTTCTTTCAAATTTTCTTGGTTTCGAGTATTATCGAGGATTGCTTTGACTACTGATTGTGTTTGCGGCTACTTCAGCTGTGGGATTCGAACAGAGCAGTTGGGACCCATCGTCGTTTTCATCCTTGAACACAGTAATGGCATTTTGTTTTTGTTGCGATAAAGGGTCGACTTTTACCTTTAGGAACAAAGGCCACAGAGTTAAGTTTTGCAGAAAAAACGAATTTCAAACCTACCTGAACCGTTCCTGGAGTGAATTTCTTAATAGCTGCTCCCGTGCGAATGCTGCCTACTTGCTTCTTATGGGTTTTAAGTGACGTAAGAACTGATCGTTTCTGCATCAATGTATTTTGATACTTTTCCTTATGAATGTTCGTCATTATAGAGAATTCGTTGGGACATAGTAAAACCAAAATGCTGATGTGCTTCTTGAAGTTCATGCAAGGGTTGTGCCTGACACTGGATCCCCTTTCTGAAGATTTGATCAGCACTTCGAAAATCATCCATTAAATCAAAATAGTAAGCCCAGCAGATATACAAATCTGCCACCATTGTACCGATTCCTTGGTGATAAAGTTTTTGATAGCATTCTTGGGGTTTTTCATGGTTATCAATCTAATTGATAAAAATATTTTAAATTAAATTTTATAGAATTGTGTGCTGCATTAAAATAAAACTCACGTATTTTATATACAATTTGATCATTCGTCTATCCTGGTGGTAGCGGTTATCCTTTTCGAATTTGGTCAGACACTTAATAAGGACTTCGTCAAGACCGGACTCTTTACCACCTGATGGATAGCTCTGTTCAATCCAGTAGACATATTCAAACCAAGGCTCCAAAGGATCCTCGCCCTCATAATTTGCAATCGCATCCTCGTAGTGGCGTCTTTGTTGCTGAAGTTCTTCTTGCGATTGGAGTGCGGCTTGAAGGATACTTGCATTTCTGCCGGCCGCAAGTGGTTGAATATTTTCCTTTGCATCTTCAAAATTCATATTTAACAATTTTTGTGTGATTAAAAATTTATCTTGATCTATTGGCTTGAAAACTTTGAATATTTGATCTTATTTTTGAGTCTGCTTTTTCAAATTTCAAATCGGTCAAAACATTTAGAACAAAATGGAGCCGCCAAACAAAATTCCTCTATATTTTCCCTTAAGGAAAATCCATCCATACCATAATATTGGGATATTTTTCCTCGATGTGTTTTTCTTTTTACATCTGAACAGAGCCAGAACTGCCAAACATAAAATTGTGTTTCTTTTTTATGTGGCTTTTCTTACAACCAACCAACAAGAATTGCTTCTAAAATTGAATGTTTTTTGGCGTTTAATGTGGCTTTTCTTACAACCCAAGAATTGATCCGTGACAATTTTTTTCCCTTAAACGCATTTCTTTCACAAAGAAATTGAATTTATTTCTCGAAAGATTGATTTCTGTTGAATCTCTTTTTGGAGACGGATTTACACATACTTTTACACGGATTTTACACGTATACTACACCTGTGTTTTCTGTTGTTGTGATTATCATGCACAAAACGATTTTACAGCTGACCAGACATTGAATAAGAAGTACAGGAAGCGGTGTTAGCTACATGTACAGTGTACGTGAATGAAGCAACAAAAATGTCTGATGATGTCCATTTTTGGGGTATGTGCTGTCAATTTTTGGGGTATATGCTGTCAAACTTTGACTGTGTTGTCAGTCGAGTTTAGGGGTGTATTATTTCTGTTCGTGATGATAAGGCGCTGCAATTCGTTGAGTTCCCGTAGTGTGCACGGTTGTTTTGAATAGTTCTTCCATCGTGTTTCGAAACGTTTTTATTTGTTGGTTGTATTACAATAGGCGTAATAAATGTGAAGAATTACGGATGAAAAATCAAGAATATGTACTGGAAGATAAAAAAATTAAATATTAAAACCGCGCAGTGCACCTTAAGTGTTAAAACACCATGCTTCCTAAAAAAAGAATTGAGATTGAAAAAAAAAGATTTAAGCAAAATCGATGAAATCTTGATTCAATCAAATTACGCTTGGGGCCCCTGAGATTAACCATTCAACTGCAGACCAGCCCTATTGTTATGCGTTTGTGTTTGTGAAACTCATACTACTTAGAAAAATGCTTCAATTCTTTTTCATAAGACCCCTTCCTGTACTTTTCTTATTCAATGATTACAGAGGCCAGTGGACAGAGTGGAGTGATTTTAATCTAGAAGAAGAAAGAAAACAGAAAACTAAAATAATGAAAAACAACTTCACAACTTTTGTTTATGTTTTGTGGTCAAAAAAAACTTTATTAAAAAGAGATTGCTTAAGTTTCATCAATGGCCTGAATTTATAATTTAAAATAAATTTACTGAATATTGCTGAAAATTGTTATTTTTAACTAAAGGGGCCAACCACTAATTAAAATAACTGTTATACCTGGATGGTACTTTTACAATTATAACAGTCTTCTATGGGAATCAAACTTTATGCTTCTATCCACTATCCAGTTATAAGAGAGATCAGTGAATACAATGGCTGCTTTGTAAATTACTAGCTGCGTTCCTTTGGAACATTTATCTACTAGCGTTGTCCTTTGGGATTACTAGTTTATCTGTACTGCTTAGTACTTCTGTCTGCTTGTTTTGATCTACTTTATCCTGTGGTCAATAGAAGTAGTTTCTCGTAAGTAGTTTTACCGATACTACTCGCCAGATGGCGTCTGTAAAAAGCAATAGAATAAATTGTTGTTGTTTGATTTGATGTTTCTCAAAAATATATAATAGGGGTATTATGCAACGTGTATTATCCGCCTCGTATACTTGTTTTTTTAAGGCGTATGTTACAACATGGTGTGCTATGGTTCCTTATGTGGATATATATATATATTTAGGCGGGTATTTTGTGCGTACTTCTGGCTGCTTTGAAACTACTTTTCTCCTGTGGTCAAAGGAGTTTTTCGAAGTAGTTACGATACTACGCCAGATGGCGTCAGTAAAAAAGCAATTAGAAATTGTTGTTGTTTTGATTTGAAGATTCTCAAAAATAATATAGGGGTATTCATGCAACGTCGTATATCCTCCGTAAACTTCGTGTTAAGGCGTAAGTTTACAACCTCGTATTTTCAAATGTCAAAATTTGTATGTACATTTTTTTACACAGGGCTGATAAATTTGCGCGACGATTTTGTCGCGCAAACGGGGTCGTAAACTTACACAAATTTCAAATTTCAAAATTTTAAATCTAGTTGTTATTTTATTTTATATTTTTTTGCTAAATCAGGGCCGGAATCATGTAACGCGATAGTTGATTATCAAAATTTGTTTATCGTTTTTGATTATCAACTTTCCTTTGGTCTATGCAAGCTGATCAAAAAAAACCTTTGATTTTTTGGCATCACTGACTTTGACGAAACTATTTTGTTCTGTACTGACATTTGAAATTTGACTTAAGGGGCCGACCCATAGAATCCGTCAGTGCGTCAGCGTTGACGATTTCAACTGACAGCACAATAGAATATACATTTTCTAATGAAACTCGTCCCATAAGCAACGCATGTGACGGATACGACGGATAGAGTTGCTCAACTTTCTACTTTTTGCGTCCGTTGATCCGTTGACAACTGAATTTGACGAGCAGTCAATTCAATGTGTTCCCACAGCAACAAGAAAAAGCAATGAACTATCCAAATTATGTGCAAAAAAATAATTTTGATTCGATTTTGATATTTTTATTTAATTTTTTTTGTTCAGATTTGCGGTTTTGGGAATAATTTTTACATCAAACAAATGAGATTGTCAAAGTTTATAACGCGCTCTATGGGACGGTTCCATCCGGCAAATACGTTGGCAGCAACGTATGCGTTGACGCTGACGGATTGACGGATTCTATGGGTCGGCCCCTTTAGCCCCGATACAGACTGCGATTGAAAATCTTTTCTTAGGTCTGGGTTACACTTTTCACTAATAAGAGTACACAAACGTAGACTGCTATTACACGATGAATCATGAGTCATGACCCTTTTTCGGATTCTCTTTTAAATTTCATATAAAAGTCTCAATAAAGTATTCAATTCAATTCAATTCCTTTGAGTCGAATACTATTACATCATGACTCTTAAGTCACGATTCAAATTTGGCGTGCTCTATAATTTAATTTTCCTTTAAATGATATGAAAAACATTCTTTCCCACTGTGTCAACTAGAAAAGTATACTCGTGAACTCCAAGCAAGACGAATTTAAATAAAACAAAATTCAAAAATTTTGAAAAAGAATTGAAGAACGTCAAAAATGAGTTATATAAACATTTGAAGAGATAGGGGAAATATTTTTCTACTTCAAAAGTGACAGTACTAACAAAATTCTTGGGTAAACAAACAGAAAAGTGTGAGAATTTAAGCGTTTTCGGGAGTTTTCATGAGTTTTCAGGAGTAAAAAAACAGATTGAATATGCATTAAATTTTTTAATTTGATTTGATTTTTGCTTCAAACTTGTCAGATAGTGTTTAAATATATATTATAACCATATGCAATGTTAGTATTCATTTGACTTTTTATTAAAACTACATAAATATTTGAAAACGACACCTAAATAGGTATCAAATGAAATTATTGCAAATAACTGACTATCAATTTGATAATCAGCTTACATAGAGCAAAAATCCTGATTTTGATTATAAAGTATCGCTTATCGCGTTACGTGATTCCAGCCCAGAACAAAATTTAAATTTGAAATCAAGTTCTCATTTTATTTTACGTTATTTTACTGTGTCAGAAGTGTTGTGGACCTGAAAAAGGCAAATGATTATGAGCGAAAACAACCACACAAAAAATTCATAGACTTACCCATTCATCCGTATCCAATCCAATTGTTGTGAGTGGTACTATTGTCGTTTTCCATTGGTAGGTCTTTGGTTGACGTTTGTTTGTCTACCTCCAATTGAACGGTTGTCATTCCTCAGACGATTCATATTTTCAAAACAGATGAGTTCTGCTCTTTTCAGGAGCATTCCGTCTGTCAAAGTCTGTCCAATGGAATGGTTTCAAAAGACTTCTGGACTCTTCCGAATGCTTCTGGATCTGGACGAACAATGGACTATTTGCTGGGACGATGTCTGACTGGAAAAAGAATAAATTTGTCTCAAATGAAATTCGACGTGTTTTGTTTACTTACCATTTACTACCATTATCGGGATGCTTAGGGCTGCCCGAACAATATCTTGAGTTTCATACATCTGAAAAGAGAAATTAATTGTTATTTGTTATTATTCGTAATGTTAAAAGAACAAATGAAACTAAATTTTGTAAAAATAAAAGAAACGAATTGAAAAATATTTACCTCTGGTGTTTGTTTGCGAATCCTATTTGTTGACATTTCAAGTTGTTGCTTTTTTTTTGCACTTGATCTTCACACAAACTATACTAATAGACAAGCAAGTTGTTAAAGATCTTTATGAATGATAATTTCCCTTTTTGGGATATTTTCAAGTGACATCTTTTTTTTGTTGTGCTAAAACCACAATTCGTCTTTTTTGTGTGTATGTATTGTGCCCACGATCTAGACTTAGATATTTTGGAAATGAATTGAGCACAACGTTCTAAAAATTCGCGCATTACTCATATGTATTGGTTGAATTACCGAGACCTCTTAAATTGTTTATGTGTATGAGGCTGGGTATATGCAAATTAGAATAATGCATACGAAAGTGCAGGGTGAGGGTGTTGCTGCATTCTACGGAGGGAATTACGATAGAAACCTGAAATTTGCATAATCTCTCAAATTGATGTGGGAAATGCTGATTGGGTGTCGGCATCGTATGATTTGAGCCAAAACAGAATCTGACCGTTTTATTTTTGAGAGTCCCAATTCGCTCCAACTGGGTTTCTTGGCACTGACGAACGAATTAACGATCGATTGTGGCATTGAATGTTAAAAACCACCATTGCGCGGAGTGTCTTTTTGTTCCATACAAAATAGTCAGTTTCTTTTGACATTGTAATTTTTTTTTGTTTTCTGCACCAAGTTGCATGGAAAATTAGTTTTAAAACACAAGCTATTAAAACGGCGCAGGTCATAAGTCCACAGGTCATAAGTCCACAATGGACTTATGACCCACTTGGGTGGGTCAAAAGTCCATAAATTCATTATGGACTTCTGACCCACCCAAGTGGGTCAGAAGTCCACAAAAAAGTGAGCCATAAGTCCATAATTAAAGAGAATAAGTGGGTCATAAGTTCACATTTTTTTTTTTTTAGCTAATGCTGTACCTATGTAAGAAAAATTAGGAAAATAGAACTTTTTTCTTTTAAATAATTTATTCGTTTTGTGAAAAATAAACTCTATTACTTCTTTATACATTAAACGTAAATAAATCAACGAATTCAAATACTTTCATACATATGTACGTCCAAAAAGGATAAAATCAATAACAAAATATATAATAACAAAAACATTATTACAAAAAAATTTTGGCAGTGGACTTTACAATTTGTCTGCAAAAGGGGCATAGTGTTTCGTTTTTATATCGTTTGGCTTGGTCTTCGACGTTCTTGAAACAAGTATCACAAATTTTTAAGTGGTTGCACGGTATAAGAAGTGTGTTTCTTTGGTTTTTAAAGCAAATCCCACAGAGCATTTCATTATTTAAGTTTTGGATTTCATTTTGAAACTCGTTTTCACCTTCCTCAATTTCTTCTTCTGAATCATTTTCCATTTCCCATTCGTTATTCAAATTATTTAAATCAGAATTATTAATATAAATGGATGCTAATTGATTTATCAGCTCGGTAAGAGTGATTTTGTTTTTTTCAAATTTCGTAGTCATGGCGTCTATTAACAAATTTCGTCGTTGGAATTTAGATTTTGGGCGTTCGAACATTTGCCATGTCTGACCATCCATTGAAGATGATAAATCGTTCGTGATTAATTGTTCTTCATCCAGAAGCTGATCAATAAAATTGAAGAAATTCCCGTTTTTTGGAAGTACTTTCCCTAATTTGCCATTATATGCCTCTAGCATACTGGTAGTTCTGAAAGTTTTTTTGTATACGGAGAATTGCTTGGAAACATCCTAATAAATAAAAATTTATTACTTAATGTACGTTAAATAATATATAGTTTGCTTACCTGTGAAACCCATTGCTTTCGGAAATACTCCAAAAATTGCTTGAAAATTGCAAAGCCAATTGTGGCTTTCTGAATAATTTCGAATCCTTTCAAGAAGTGCTCTGGTTTCAAAAGAGGAAGGACGTAAAGCTTATTAAAAAGTTTGTATAGATGATTGTCCTTTCGAATGCTTTGCAAAAAATTTGGAATCCGTGAAGCTTTTCTTCTTAAAGCACGGCAGTAGTGAAACCAGCAACCATTGATATCAGCTGCTGGAAAAACTTTCTTGAGCCCGTTTCTTAGAGCTTGCTCAAAATCCAATGTGAATGAGGCGGGACAAAATTTAAATAAATTTGCTTCAATGTACTGTAATGCATGTATGTATGCCTTTTCAGACTTCTTGCTCATGAGCAAAAAGATAAAAGGATACACCTATGGCACAAAGAAGAATATGTATTAATAGAAACCATTTATAATTTTTTGAAAATAACTTAAAATTTTGAAAAACGAAATTTTATGCAAAGTAACTTTCAAAACTTTATTTCGGAAAGCTGAAATTGAGTTTTCAAAAATTGAGTAATATATTTTTGGAAAACTTTTAATAAAGCAATTCAAATTTTTAACTTACATTTTTTTTTTCGAAAAGATTGCAAAGCCCAATTTAAGGCCTTCGAAATAAATTTTTAAAAGTTACTTTGCATTTGCATAAATAACGTTTTTAAAAATTAAATAAAGTAATTTTCGAAAATTCGCGAGCCGAAATTTTTTTTGCCAAACAGAGAAACAGTTTGGGGAGTGAAAATAAAAAAAATTCGCGCGAATTTTTTTTATTTTCACTCCCCAAACTGTTTCTCTGTTTGGCAAAAAAAATTTCGGTAAGAGAAATTAATTTATAGAGCAGCACTGCAAAGCGAGCCAAGCGAGCCGAAATTTTTTTTGCCAAACAGAGAAACAATTTGGGGAGTGAAAATAAAAAAAATTCGCGCGAATTTATTTTATTTTCACTCCCCAAATTGTTTCTCTGTTTGGCAAAAAAAATTTCGGCTCGCGAATTTTCGAAAAGTACTTTATTTAATTTTTAAAAACGTTATTTATGTAAAGTAACTTTCAAAACTTTATTTCGGAAAGCTGAAATTGAGTTTTCAAAAATTAAGTAATATATTTTTGGAAAACTTTTAATAAAGCAATTCAAATTCTTAACTAACATTTTTTTTTCGAAAAGATTGCAAAGCCCAATTTAAGGCCTTCGAAATAAATTTTTGAAAGTTACTTTACATAAAACTAAAATTGAGTTTTGAAATTCTTTCGAAAAGATTTCAAATTCGAAAGGAGAGACGTAGAATAAAAAAGCAATACTAAACACTTACATGTTCTGAATGTGCAATATAAACAATTAGCAATTGCTTCCATTCACCTAATGGAAGAATACTAAATGTGCCATCAAGAAAATAATTCCGTTCCGAATCCGGTAACTCTTGTATTTGCTGACACATTGATGTTGCCATGAAAATTGAATAACAGAAATCTGATTCCAAAATCGTGCCTTTGTAAAATGTGTTTTTGTTGTCATATCGCGACAATCCATATCGTTGCTGGACATTTTCATTTAAGAAAATTTCTTTCAGGTCAGCAAACGTTCTTGGAGATTTCGGTAAAGAATTGCTTTTTATTCTGTTTAGAGATCTTTTGACTGTCTTATATTGAATTAATTGCGCTGATTCTGGCATTTTAATTCTTTTTCCATCAAAAATCTCCTTAGAATTAGTTTTCCTTTTTTGTGCACCATCTTTACAATCTTTTTTCACTGCGTTGATAAATTTCATCTTTTTATACATATCTTGTTGGTCAGGATGTGGATGTATAGCATCGGATAAATTAACTATTTTATTATTTTCAGTGTCGAAAATCAAACTTGCTTTACAGGACTTGATATAACATGTATATCTTTCACTGCTTTTATATGTGTATTTTTTCAAAAATAATTGTTTCTCGTTTACTAAATATAACACAACACTATTTTGTCTTAACCCGGTTAAAAACTCGAATTTTATTTCACCGTTTTCCATATTAAACTATATAATTTATATTTTATTGATAATTGATTAAACGGTTTAAATAAGATCCACGTTGTTTAAGAACTTTCGAATGGAAGCAAACAGCTTGAACACATTTTTTCATTTGATTCTTAAAACTGGTTTTATAAAAACAACTTAGACCATTGAAACATCATTCACTCAGCGCGTCACCAATTTTACCGATATAATCTGTTTCTCAAAGAGAGAATATTTTTTGCCCTTGCAATATGGGTACTTAATGGTAATGTATACTTTCCATCAAAATTGAAGCTTTGAAATTTGATCCAATTTATTAAAAACGGGTTTCACAATTGGGTGTCTCTTCTCGAAGTTCAAACTTCGTTAACTAAATATTTGGACAAAAAAATGTCTTTAAGTATTGTTTTTAGATGTAAATAAATAATATCCACATCTTTTAAGAACGTTGACCACAACAACACCTTCATGCTACTTAGCTGGGTATTCTATTTTTGTTTACTTTATTGAGTTTTACAAAGAAGAAAAGCAAAATTGAACAAATGAAACTGTACACCATTGTGGACTTCTGGCTCACCTCAGTGGGTCAAAAGTACACAATGAATGGGTCATAAGTCCACAGGAATTTTGTGTGGACTTCTGACCCACTTGGGTGGGTCAGAAGTCCATAATGAATTTATGGACTTTTGACCCACCCAAGTGGGTCATAAGTCCATTGTGGACTTATGACCTGTGGACTTATGACCCTGCGCCTAAAACGGCGCAGGGTCATAAGTCCACAGGTCATAAGTCCACAATGGACTTATGACCCACTTGGGTGGGTCAAAAGTCCATAAATTCATTATGGACTTCTGACCCACCCAAGTGGGTCAGAAGTCCACAAAAAAGTGAGCCATAAGTCCATAATTAAAGAGAATAAGTGGGTCATAAGTTCACATTTTTTTTTTTTTAGCTAATGCTGTACCTATGTAAGAAAAATTAGGAAAATAGAACTTTTTTCTTTTAAATAATTTATTCGTTTTGTGAAAAATAAACTCTATTACTTCTTTATACATTAAACGTAAATAAATCAACGAATTCAAATACTTTCATACATATGTACGTCCAAAAAGGATAAAATCAATAACAAAATATATAATAACAAAAACATTATTACAAAAAAATTTTGGCAGTGGACTTTACAATTTGTCTGCAAAAGGGGCATAGTGTTTCGTTTTTATATCGTTTGGCTTGGTCTTCGACGTTCTTGAAACAAGTATCACAAATTTTTAAGTGGTTGCACGGTATAAGAAGTGTGTTTCTTTGGTTTTTAAAGCAAATCCCACAGAGCATTTCATTATTTAAGTTTTGGATTTCATTTTGAAACTCGTTTTCACCTTCCTCAATTTCTTCTTCTGAATCATTTTCCATTTCCCATTCGTTATTCAAATTATTTAAATCAGAATTATTAATATAAATGGATGCTAATTGATTTATCAGCTCGGTAAGAGTGATTTTGTTTTTTTCAAATTTCGTAGTCATGGCGTCTATTAACAAATTTCGTCGTTGGAATTTAGATTTTGGGCGTTCGAACATTTGCCATGTCTGACCATCCATTGAAGATGATAAATCGTTCGTGATTAATTGTTCTTCATCCAGAAGCTGATCAATAAAATTGAAGAAATTCCCGTTTTTTGGAAGTACTTTCCCTAATTTGCCATTATATGCCTCTAGCATACTGGTAGTTCTGAAAGTTTTTTTGTATACGGAGAATTGCTTGGAAACATCCTAATAAATAAAAATTTATTACTTAATGTACGTTAAATAATATATAGTTTGCTTACCTGTGAAACCCATTGCTTTCGGAAATACTCCAAAAATTGCTTGAAAATTGCAAAGCCAATTGTGGCTTTCTGAATAATTTCGAATCCTTTCAAGAAGTGCTCTGGTTTCAAAAGAGGAAGGACGTAAAGCTTATTAAAAAGTTTGTATAGATGATTGTCCTTTCGAATGCTTTGCAAAAAATTTGGAATCCGTGAAGCTTTTCTTCTTAAAGCACGGCAGTAGTGAAACCAGCAACCATTGATATCAGCTGCTGGAAAAACTTTCTTGAGCCCGTTTCTTAGAGCTTGCTCAAAATCCAATGTGAATGAGGCGGGACAAAATTTAAATAAATTTGCTTCAATGTACTGTAATGCATGTATGTATGCCTTTTCAGACTTCTTGCTCATGAGCAAAAAGATAAAAGGATACACCTATGGCACAAAGAAGAATATGTATTAATAGAAACCATTTATAATTTTTTGAAAATAACTTAAAATTTTGAAAAACGAAATTTTATGCAAAGTAACTTTCAAAACTTTATTTCGGAAAGCTGAAATTGAGTTTTCAAAAATTGAGTAATATATTTTTGGAAAACTTTTAATAAAGCAATTCAAATTTTTAACTTACATTTTTTTTTTCGAAAAGATTGCAAAGCCCAATTTAAGGCCTTCGAAATAAATTTTTAAAAGTTACTTTGCATTTGCATAAATAACGTTTTTAAAAATTAAATAAAGTAATTTTCACAATTGGGTGTCTCTTCTCGAAGTTCAAACTTCGTTAACTAAATATTTGGACAAAAAAATGTCTTTAAGTATTGTTTTTAGATGTAAATAAATAATATCCACATCTTTTAAGAACGTTGACCACAACAACACCTTCATGCTACTTAGCTGGGTATTCTATTTTTGTTTACTTTATTGAGTTTTACAAAGAAGAAAAGCAAAATTGAACAAATGAAACTGTACACCATTGTGGACTTCTGGCTCACCTCAGTGGGTCAAAAGTACACAATGAATGGGTCATAAGTCCACAGGAATTTTGTGTGGACTTCTGACCCACTTGGGTGGGTCAGAAGTCCATAATGAATTTATGGACTTTTGACCCACCCAAGTGGGTCATAAGTCCATTGTGGACTTATGACCTGTGGACTTATGACCCTGCGCCATTAAAACAGTGACAATTCATTAAAAACAAAAGAAGAACAATACAACAAAAACATTCAAAACAAAAATATACAAATTTAAGCGCAATTTGAAACCCACCCTCTGTTTAAGGAAAACATATGAACTAAACGTATACTATAGAGTACATTTACCATACAATCTTGATTTCGGTGTTATACGGCGATCACGTACACGAACCGTGTTACTCAGCAAGGTGATCGCCGTTGGGAAAAATTTTGGAATAATTTTAAACTAGCAAGAAGAAGTTTAGCTAAAGCACAAACCCGCAGCAATCAAGTTAGCTAGAAACGGAACCTTAAAGTTGAGAAAGCACTTCTAGCATTTTGAATACCATCAATATTCAATGCACAAAAATAATTAGGGTGACCATCATAAATGTTAAATGTTCATATTTTTTTTTCTTTTTTTTAGTTTTCACTTGTTTTCTTTAAATCTTTACTAACTTCAAATTTATTCAATTAAAATAAGTATTATTTTTTTGCTGGTGATAGTAATCACATTTTTACATTTAAATTAAAATTAAATTATTTTTTTTGTTCATTGAGATACCTTGTAGCGCTAAGGAAATTAGTAACTCTTAACTTTTTGTAATATTATATTGCCAAGCTGTTCTTGGGAACAGGCAGCTTCGTATTTTTTTTTTGTACGCCCTTAGTCTTGAATGATTGAGTTCCTTTACATTTTTTCTTTTGTTTTGTTTGATAGTGGGACGGAGAAATTGAATTCAATTTTTTTGTAGGCCCCTAGAAATAGGTTACAAAAAAAAAAGGCATAGAGTTCAAGTTGGAGGGAGAAAAGGAATTACGAAGTTTAAAAATACATTTTTTTTTATTGCTACCAAAAAAACTTTAAAAATTTCCTTATTCGCTTATTGTCTTATTGTTTATAACTTTATGTTTTCTTTTGTTATTTTTGATTTTTGTAAAAATTATAAATGAAATGGCACAAGAGATGAACTTTTTCGTGTTTTCTTGTCAAGCGGATAGCTTGATGGACGGTTAAGTTTCTGTATTTTCAGGGGATGTGAAAGTTGACGTGTCTTGACGATGATGAACTGAGCTGGAGAAGCAAAAGGTGAGTCGAGTATTAGGGGAAGTCTAAACGATTGGCCCAAGACTTTCAAGGTAGGGTGGGATGAGGCCACGCCGAATGACATCTCGGCGCGCTCGAATGGCAAACGTCCGTCTGACGTCAATAATTCAAATTCAAACCGTCTGTTTGAATTTGTTCGTTATTTTTGTTCTTTTGAATTTCTTGTTTGGCATGATTTATGTTTTGCGTAATAGGCGAGATTCTTGAGGTCATTAAGGCAAGATCCCACACCGTTTCCGGCGAGCTCAAGCCGAGCATAATGCCAGCATGCCAGCCTTAACCCTCAAACACACTAACTTCGAAAATTTGAAAATTCAAATTTTCAACTGCCAAAACCTCAGCCCATATTACAAATGGCGCCCGCAACGTTGTGCATGTTTTTGTCTTACCCCTTTCCAGATTTTAAATACTCCTCAATTGTTCTTGTCATCTTCTTCGGTAACTCGTATGTCATAATCGGGAAAGTTTTTAACATACCACTTTTATTCGCGACGAGATAACAAGAAGAAGATGACAACATCAATTAAAACTATGTCTTGTTGTGTCTCAACCTTTCATCCTCTTTAATGTTTTTTTTTTTACTATTCTATCTTCTTCTCATTAATTTTCATATCCTTGTTTCGTTTTCAATTAAAGAATTGTGTCCTGTTGTACATTTATCGTTAAATGTAGCATCAGTTGTACAATTCTTTCCATCTCATTCTTGTATTCGTTATCTTTTTGCTTCTTGTCTTCTTGTATTGAATCCCGGATTTGTCTTGAATCGCAGAAGCCTAAAGAAAGCATGTTTTGTCCCTGGTTTATACTTTCTGTTTCACTATTTGCCATTCAGAGGGAAAACTCTAAATCTGTCCGTCTGATTATCTGTAGGATCAAAACTTGTCACCTTTTTTTCAGCTCAGTTCAAAGACAGTCAACAATTCCATCGTCTAAACCGTCAGCTGAAGCATCCCCGAATCATTTCATGAAAAAACAACAACTTCAAAACAAACATACAATTTATTTACCTTTTTTGGCTTTAAGAACATTCAACTTTTATTTTTCATCAATACAATATCCAGATTTGAATGCATTTTTGGACTAATTTGTACAGTTTTTTTGTTTTTCGTTATACTATTTATTTATTTATTCGATTATTTACTTATCTATCATTTATTCGTTTTATTTATCTATTATTTATTTATTACTAATTTATCAATTCGTTAATATTTATCGCATGCTTATTCCTTATTTTTGTTATCTGTTAAGTTATTCGATTCATCTACTTACATATTTATATATCGTTTTTTTTCTTATCTATTAACTTATTCTTAATTAATATTTTTCATTTCATTTCATTTCATTCGTTTCATTTATTTTGTAACCTTACGTAAATTTCTCGTTTCGTTGTATTCTGCACAAATACTCATTTTCCCTTTACATTTTTGTTTGTATATTATTTGTTAATTTATTAAATTTTTTGTTGTTGTTTTCATTATTTCCATTATCCAATACTTATTTACTTTTTTTATCCATATTTTGTTTATTTATTTGTTTTTTTTTTTTCAATTATTGTTTGGATCTATTCCTTTTGTTAATACATATCTAGCTACAATTACATATTCATTATTTATTCAATCAATTATTATACATTTTTATTTACAACTTATTTATTTTTTTGTATATCTTATTATTTTCTTTATTATTATTTATTTACTACTTTGTTCTTTTGTTTGTTAACATTACCTAGTTATTAAGTTATATACATCGTTTCTTTTTGTTTTGTTAAAAGATTTATACAACTCTTTAATTAATTTATCAATTTATAACATTCATCTTTTTCGTTACAATTTTTTTTTTTGTTTATTGTTACATTTTTTTTGGTGCATGGTTAATTTATAATTCACATATATTGTTTCTTTTTCTTACTTTTGTTTTTCATTTAGGCGTTAAATCTAATATTATTAAAGTACAATTTATAAAAGCAAAAGAACATTAGAAACAAAAAAACAAAATACAAATTAGCTTAAATCTAACAAACTTAGAAGAAACAAAATATTTTGTTTTTCGACATCAGTTTCGATGATACTATTCGTCATCAATTGGGAATATCTGAAATCAAAAAAGAGATAAATTGATCATTAATTCCTTAAACTTTTTTTTGAACGATATCTACCTTTTGTACCAATAATTCCGTTTCGTTTTTGTCCAATTAAATACCCATTTAATCACAAAATGAATAAAAAGTCTGAGTCTGGTACCATCAAGAAAAATCTTCGCTCGAATACCAAGGAACAAGAAAATATGCATTCCGACGCAAGCCCATCGAAAGCGTTCGTCGATCGGTCAAAGATCATAAGGACTCCCATTAATCAATGGCCAATCAACAATTTAGGTGCACCAGCACGACCCCCATCAAATGTTGAGAGTTTAAATATTTCGGAAGAATCCATAACAGCTCCTTCTTACAGTAGGTTAAGCGGCGACGTAGGTGCAGCAGCAAGTATAGGGTCCGACGAAACTGTCCAATCAATTCGTAACGCTGAAATTTCGGAAAACGTGGGTTCAGTTTCGGTTAAAACTAATACTATATCAAACGATATAAGAAGCTACGTCAATTTGACAATTGTTAATGCGTTCACGACTTATGCTGAGTCAATGAAATCAGAACTGTCTGAAACTATTAAAAAAGTCATTAAAGACAACTTTGTCGATTTCTTAGGTGACATTAACTCAGCTACTCAATCACTTAGAAGAGAGGATCCCGCTCCGACAGTGAGAACTGTTAAAGACACTATACCTGAACAAAATCCAAGTTCTATTAACATGCAAAATTCAACGAATAACAATAGTCAAAAGAACCCGAATTTAGATCATCAACATAGGCAACAATTGCCTGATGAAGGTCAACGATATCGCGGACTGGGGCTACCACAACAACAACAACAACATAACATGTCTCAAAATAGAACTCTTTTCCGTCCTCAGTTTGATGGCAATTCAGCTAAGCACCCTCCCCCTCATGATATTAGTAGTAATGGTAGTAGACAATCACAAGTATTCCACCAGAAACCACCGTATCAGGGTCCACAAAATGCGTACCCTAGTCACAATTTTATGTCGTCTAACGTCCAAAATAATGTGTTTCGTCCAATTGAATATCCTCGTCCATCGGCGTTTAATGTGCCAAATAGTCAACCCAGACAAAATGGCAATCCCACCCCTATGTCTAATAATAGCTATGGTCAGGGGCAGATCAAGATCGATCGCTGGGGATTGAAATTTGAAGGTAACCCGGACAAAATGACTGTTGAAGATTTCATCTTCAGGTTGGAAATCCTTCAACAGCAATATGACTGCCCTTGGACGGAAATCTTAAAGCAATTCCATTTGACCCTCTCGGGAGAGGCGGAAGATTGGTATTGGGGATTTTTGCGAAGTAATTTTAGACCGGATTGGCCAATATTACGAGAAGCGTTATTGCTTCATTTTCGCAATTTCAAATCCGACTTTGAAATAGTCAGGGAATTATCTGACCGCAAGCAAGGATCTTCAGAGTCCTGCGATAATTATTTTGCGGCTATCAACAAAATTAAATCGCAACTTAAAGTGCCCATCCCTGATATTGAATTAATAAAAATCATCAAGAGAAATCTTAATGAAAGATTAGGGAAGTTGATCTATCCGATGGCGATATTTTCGCTAGATCAACTAAGGTTCGCATGTAAGGATGCGGAAAATTCCTTCCCGTTAAGAGACCCCCACCACACACGTTACTTTAGGCCTCTACCAAAAGTACATGAACTCCAGTATGAAGGTGAAGACCAGAATTATTATGAAGAGCCACTGTCGGCCATTCAATATATTAACAACAACAGACCAAGGCCACCCAACAAAGTTCTCACATGTTGGAACTGCAAGGTCGAAGGACACTTATACTGGGAATGTCCAGCTCCCAAACAAAATATATTTTGTTTTAAGTGTGGCGAAGCTGATGTAATCGTTGCCAACTGCCCCAAGTGCAGGCAGAAAAACTCACTGAAGAACGCGATTCCAACGGGGGAATCGTGTTCAAAGAAGCTTCCCGACACGATGAACCCGAAATCAAATTAAATTCAGACTTAGAAAAAAGTAACGTTAAAATTTTGCAAAGACCCGAAAACCATACCATAATAGAAAACGAACATAATCCTAAGCTTAGTATTATAAAACCCCTACATATAAGAATCAAAGAATATAATGAAGCTAAAAACAGGATATTCCATAATAATGTTAGCAACAAAATTCGTAAAACTAGATTAAGATATAAACAAAGAAAAGACTTAAAAAATAAGCTTATGTCTACAATAATTGATGTCTCACAAGACCCTAGGCCTTATGCCTCAATTAAAATAGTGGATAAACAAATTTTAGGCTTACTCGACAGCGGCGCAAGTGTAAGCGTACTTGGTGCTGGCTGCAAAGAGCTGATAAATGAACTAAACGTTCCAGTGATCAAATTGTTATCCAATGTGAGAACTGCGGATGGCAAACCACAATCCATAATAGGAAAAGTTACCCTGGATGTAACTTATAAGAAGGATGTTCGAAAAATCACATTCTTTCTCGTACCAAGCTTAGACCAACCAGTTTATTTGGGCATCGACTTCTGGAAGACATTCAATCTTGCACCTGGAATAATCAGCGGATTAGAAATTAAGGATGTAAATGAGTTAGGAAATACTCACGAATTGTCTCCGGAGCAGCATTCCAAATTGGACGCTGTTAGGCAAAAATTTCGGTGTTATACCAAATGCGGTCTCGGAAAAACGAGCCTTGTCGAGCATTCCATCGATACCGGAGAGGCGGTTCCAGTTAAACAACGCCATTATCCCGTCTCGCCAGCGATACAAGCCTTAATGTACGCGGAAATTGACAGAATGTTGAGCCTCGGGGTTATTGAAGAGAGTGAGAGCCCGTGGAGTTCGCCAGTGGTCCTTATACAGAAACCCGGCAAAAATCGTCTGTGTTTGGACTCGCGTAAGCTGAATTCCCTCACGAAAAAGAACGCTTATCCTCTCCCAAACCTCGAAGGTATCTTCAGTCGTCTGCACGAAACTATTTTCATTAGTAGTATAGATTTAAAGGACGCATTCTGGCAAATACCGCTGGCTGAGCAAAGTAGGGAGAAAACTGCGTTTACGGTACCGGGGAGGCCCTTGTACCATTTTACTGTCATGCCCTTTGGTTTGTGTAATGCAGCCCAAAGGTTATGTCAGTTGATGGACAAAGTCATTCCCTCAAGGCTACGTGACCGTGTCTTCGTCTATCTTGATGATCTTCTCGTCATAGCTCCGGATTTCGAGACACATATCGCTCTGCTGGACGAAGTTGCTACGTGTCTCAACAAAGCTGGTCTCACCATCAACGTTTCGAAGTCAAAGTTCTGTTTCAAGGAACTTAAGTACTTGGGCTTCATCGTTGGTGGTGGGAAGGTGAAAACCGATCCATCCAAAGTTGAGGCGATCGAAAATTTTCCGATCCCAAAATCTCAAAAACAGGTACGTAGACTTCTTGGCCTAGCAGGGTGGTATCGCAGGTTCATCCGAGATTTTTCGACCTTAACGGCTCCTCTTACGAATGCTCTAAAAAAGTCGAACAAAAAATTTGAAATGTCAGAAGAAGCTCTGGAGGCTTTCGAGAAAATTAAGAAGGCGTTGATAAACGCTCCCGTATTGACGCATCCTAACTTCAATAAACGGTTTTACATCCAATGTGATGCGTCCGATTCAGGTGTAGGAGCGGTGCTTTTCCAGAAGGACGATGCCGATGAAGAAACATTCGATTTGTGCCCGGTCAAGAAGTGTTCCGCAGAAACTTCGTTTTAAGCGATAGTTCAAAATATCTAAGCTCTAAACTGTGTCCAAAATTTGTTAAATGTAGAATCGTTAAAGCCGTAGGGAATAACCTCTACGAGCTCGAAAACCTTTCAGGGAAAATCATCGGAATATTTCATGCTAAGGACATTAAGCAGTGAACCGAAGCAATCGATATTGTAATCCCGTAATCATCCTTAAATGTATTCTTTTCCTTCTAACAATATGTATTATTTCTGTTATTTACCAAACATTCTATTTTATTTACTACTTGACCACCCTATTTATGTATTCAATTATGTTAATTTATTAAAACAGTGTCGTCTCTAAAAGCCTCTGATATTAATTTTATTCATCTTGACTTAGTCAACCTTTGATACGTATGTGTATCTTATATTTTAACTAATTAACTACCCCTACTATCTGTGATACAAAACTAAGCCCTTTCGGATCTAAACCACAAACTGTGATATTTACCTCATAAACATATATTTTATTTTTACTAACCCACTCTTTTAGACTGTGATATTTACACCGTTTTAACTACTGACGTGAAAACCATACATCTGTGATATTTACAACATACTTAACCCCCACTGTGCAATATTAGATTAGTTTAACTTTAAGAATAGTCATATTTATTTATTTTTGTTCACTATTTATTCTTTTACTTTCCCACTGTCGTAATCGTAATGCATGTACATTTATTTATTTATAATTGTGTATAAATGTCCTGCATGTTATTTTTCACTTCCCCAATCCTTCTCATTTTGGTCTGGACATACCATGTAACGATTCTTGCAATACTAGAAACATTTTCCAAACATAATGACAAACCAGGTAGCCTCACTTCGAACAATAATTAATTAGTTAAGCCCGGCTAGGTGGGATACTTCCCCACGTATGCTTAATTAGGATCTTCGCACTTAAATGTAGAACAAAAACAAACACTTACTTGTCCTATGTGTCCCTTTTCTCTGCTCTCGGCGTCTTCAGGATTCCTACTCGTACAGAGTTTTGTTGTGGACCTGAAAAAGGCAAATGATTATGAGCGAAAACAACCACACAAAAAAATTCATAGACTTACCCATTCATCCGTATCCAATCCAATTGTTGTGAGTGGTACTATTGTCGTTTTCCATTGGTAGGTCTTTTGGTTGACGTTTGTTTGTCTACCTCCAATTGAACGGTTGTCATTCCTCAGACGATTCATATTTTCAAAACAGATGAGTTCTGCTCTTTTCAGGAGCATTCCGTCTGTCAAAGTCTGTCCAATGGAATGGTTTCAAAAGACTTCTGGACTCTTCCGAATGCTTCTGGATCTGGACGAACAATGGACTATTTGCTGGGACGATGTCTGACTGGAAAAAGAATAAATTTGTCTCAAATGAAATTCGACGTGTTTTGTTTACTTACCATTTACTACCATTATCGGGATGCTTAGGGCTGCCCGAACAATATCTTGAGTTTCATACATCTGAAAAGAGAAATTAATTGTTATTTGTTATTATTCGTAATGTTAAAAGAACAAATGAAACTAAATTTTGTAAAAATAAAAGAAACGAATTGAAAAATATTTACCTCTGGTGTTTGTTTGCGAATCCTATTTGTTGACATTTCAAGTTGTTGCTTTTTTTTGCACTTGATCTTCACACAAACTATACTAATAGACAAGCAAGTTGTTAAAGATCTTTATGAATGATAATTTCCCTTTTTGGGATATTTTCAAGTGACATCTTTTTTTTGTTGTGCTAAAACCACAATTCGTCTTTTTGTGTGTATGTATTGTGCCCACGATCTAGACTTAGATATTTTGGAAATGAATTGAGCACAACGTTCTAAAAATTCGCGCATTACTCATATGTATTGGTTGAATTACCGAGACCTCTTAAATTGTTTATGTGTATGAGGTGTAACGAGGATGGTTTTAATCGTCAACGAAAATCGCCGGCATGATGTCCGGACCGACGTGACTGCCGTAGGGAGCTATGGCATGCTCGCGAGGCACGGCTGAGCTCGTCGGCTGATGGGATGGTTCTTGCTCCTTAAGCAGTCGAAAACCTCGCACAAAAATAAATACTCATGCCATATATTACTTCCTCTTCCTCCACCGCTTACCGTACCTGCAATTGGGAACCCTGCTGGTGTCGTCGCAGGACGCTCTTAACCCACCCTTCCTTAGAGACCCTTGGGCATGATTTTTTGGACTCCCCTGTTTTAACTCTTCGACTCTTTAACTTTTTTATGTGCTCACCTCATTCTATACCTCGGGACAAACAAACCGTCCACACCCCCTGAAACCAGGTCTTCACCAGGCCATTGAGCCTGTTACGAGCTCATGAAAAAAAAAATCATCCGTCCGATTTTCGAAGCGTAACTAGTACAAAAATTCAATTTTATTACATTCAGATAAAATGATCCTTAATTTCAAATATTCAAAATATAAAGTAAGCATTTACGACCTACCCTAATGAAAACAAAGTTATCATAAAAAAAAAATATTATTGACACAGGCTTAAAAGTCTTGCTGCAGGCAAAAATCACAAATTCGAAAGATTCATGTATGTAAGTACGTATGTGTATAGGGGTTGGCTTTACGTTACCACTACAGGTGTTCAATTTCAACTGATCCTAAACCAAAGATTTGACCTTAGAACATACTTCCTATCCGACCTACCTACTGAGAGCTCTTAGTGGGTTGTCTTAGGACACCGAGCAAAAGTTTGCCGGCTTTGGATTGCCACCCGCAGTAGCGCGCGCAAAGTTGCCAAACAATCGAGATTTCGCTATTAACCACTTTTCCCTTGACGTTCGATTTTTGTCTCTAGCAATTCTTAACTCTGTGTTTCATGCAGGGTTTAAAAATCACAAAAAAAATATAATAATATGAAAATATGTGAAATAAATATGAAAGTAACTAAACTAAAAATAAATACATACAATAAATAAATACATGCAATAAATAAATATGATAAATGATTAAATACAAGGAAGTTAAACTAAAATCTACAATAACGACCCCTATTCCGTGAGTCGGATCTCGTGCCGTCGCTCTCCTTCGTCGCGCTAGCGTTGAATCGCTTAGCCTTTCGGTGCTGATTACTTTTTCTCTGTTTCTGACCGTGGCCTAAACCTGAGTCTTGAAAATGGTGGGGTGTCGCGGGGCGATTTCAATTCGCGAGGCATGCAATAAAATTACTTAATTTACTTGGGTACCCGGGTTGGCACGGGCCTTGCTTTTCCCCTCTTTTTACTGCCTCCTTTCATTGAGCCGCCACTGTCGTCGTGGCTAATCAGGCGAATGTATGTCTTTAACGGCCGCGAGGTACGCCTACACCGACCGTCAGCAGAAATCGCCTTTAACAGACGAAATACATTATACACTGTGTACACTTGAACAAGGACTTAATGACTTACCCCTACGCACCGCTCAATATCACTATGATAGTAACAATAAAAAAAAACGACATGCGACGACTTTTGCCTTAACGCTATATACGTCTTTTTATAGGCTCTAAACAAAAAAAAACCACAACTTAATTCCCGAGACCAAAAAAAAAAAATAATTCCTCGAAACTTACTTCCTTTTTCAGTTTGCTAATCTATTAGGCATAAATTCTAGCACTCATCAAAAACACATCACACTTGGTAGAAAAAAAAACAATTTTGCATGCGCTTGCTGCCAACCTTTATTTAGTTGTAGCCACGACTAACTAGCTTACTACCTAACTAACTAGCCGAACCCATAGTCTGTATCATCAGATCTTGTTTTTCAAATGTTGGCCTTGAATTGTTTTTGCTATGGTACCGGGATCAACGTATGATTCCATGGTACCATAGCCTTACCGCTAATGCCAAACTCGTTCTTTTCTCTATACTGTTTTTTCTTACATGGCATGAACTATGGCTATGTTATCATGTACCAAGTTCAATGGTCCCTTGCCTTGTAAGCCTAAAGTAATGCATGTAACATATTCACGCCCTCTAGTGCCTGCTTGCTACATACTAATTTGTCTGTACCCTGTACTTCAACCATAAAAGCAAGTCTCCACTCGGCCATCTTTGAAAATATCTGCTGTCAGACACAGATGTTTTGTTTACTTATTTTTGACAACCAGAAAAAAATATTCGTTTGCTTTACAAGAAAATCTAGTTTTGGAACTTTCCATGCTCTTATTTTGCTACAAAATAATAAGAATATGTAATAAGAAGAGAATCCAGCTCGAGAACGTACCCTGCAGATGAAAAAGTACTCAAAAGAAAAGAAAAGAGCCAAGGCCGAGATGCCATCCAAACCGACGACGCAGACATATTCCCCCCCAGGTAAGTACAATTCCAATCTTTAAACTTTTCGGTTCTATTTTCTTCAACTTGTTTTTTCTTATTTCAGGTCTTGGAGGAGTACAATGACGAGGACCCCCTAGTGCCCGGACAATTGACTCCTTACTCAAAGTATCCCGCGCACGATTGGTTTTCCTGTCCGGAGCCGACGGAGTTAGTACTTCGTAATCCACTTGCTCATGGACAGCGAAGCCCCTTCGTCCGCGTATCTTTCCATATCAAAAATATTAAATTTCTTTTAACCTATTCCTTTTAATTTTCAGTTCAGAGTAGCCGTAACAAAACTCCGGATTTGTGGATTTGCCCAAAGCCTACAAAGACGGTGACCAGGCTACGAAATTTTTGAATCGTGGGGAAGAACTCACGTAGAAGCCGGGCATAATAACGCTAGGACAGACCGTAAGCTTATTCTTCATAATCTGTTAGCCTGTAAGTGCAAAGGGCCAATTAAGTACCTTATTAGAACACCCTTTTTTTTCTATTTCGCCTCAAGTCTTGTTTTTTTTTTTTCTCATAATGTGCAGCTCTAAGAGCTTGCTGTTTTCTTCCGTTAAGGAATTCTCGGTTCATCCGGGTCTGAGGTGCATTCACCTACTTGAATGAAATTAAAACTATAGCGCTATATAGGTTATTCGTTTTATATCACAGTTGTTAGGTTTGAATACGAATAAATAAATAATTACATTCAATGACGGACGGTTAAAAGATAAATATCACAGATGTTTGGAAGGTACTTATGTGAATGTTTAAAACACGATAGCTAAGCTGCTGCTTTTGAAGGCATATCACAGGCGGGTTACATAGCAGAAAAAAAAGTGTTCAGGTACAGAGTGAATAAGGTTACAGATTGAATTAAAATCAGGTACTTTCAATGGAGTTTAGTTTAAGCTAACGACTAAATAAATAAGACCATATATCACAGTTCAGAGTAGTTGCTCGGTGCATATCGTATTTGGCATAGATTATTGTTTGAGGTCTTTGGCGTGGAACACCCCTATTTTCTTACCAGCTAAGTTTTCGACCTCATACATGCTTTTGCCAATCTGTTTAAGTATTCTACATTTAAGGTATTTCGGACAAAGTTTAGCCGAAACGTTCTTAGTGCTATCGCTAAGTATGAAATTACGCCTATATACCTCTTGTCCTGGTATGAACTTTACATTCCTAGCGCGGGTGTTATAGGTCTTGGCTACCTTTTCGTTTGAGTGTAGAATTCGGGCCTTCACTTTATCCCGAATTAATTTTAACTTGTCTTGTCGCGGCAATAAATTCAGTTCCCCATCGCTCACGGCATTCAGTTTTTGGGCCAAGTCGAAAGTGTGACCATGAGTCATCATGTTGGTTCCGAAAACGGCATAATATGGGGAAACTCCGGTGGTTGCATGGACTGAGCTTCTTAACGCACAGGCAATGTCACTCAAGTGGACATCCCAATCGCGCTGGTCTTCTTTGAGGTAAGAGCGTATCGCGGCCAGCAAGGTTCTATTAACTCTCTCGGAAGCGTTTGATTGGGGGGCATAATACGCTGTCTTAAAATGCCTAACTCCATAGCTTGTCAAGAAATTTTGAAAGTCTTTGGAAATAAACTGTTTCCCATTATCTGAGTGGACTATCTGGGGTACACCGAAAGTATTAAAAATTTCGTTTCTCAAGAACTTTATGACACTGTTTGCGTTAGCAGCGCGTAACGGTTTCAGAAAGACGAACTTCGAGAAGTGGTCTAGTACTACGAAAACATGGGCATTCCCAGATCGGGACCTTGGATATGGGCCAATGAAGTCCACATACAGTTTTTGAAACGGTTTATCCGTACAAAAACTGGATTGTATTTTCGGTCGAGAAACCATATTGGTTGACTTTGACTGTTTGCAGATTTCGCAATTAGCAATGAAATTTCTTATTTGTATGGTCATATTTGGCCAATAAAAGTGTTGACGTATTCTACTTAACGTTTTAGCTACTCCGCCGTGGGCTGATGTGGGGGGGTTATGGGCTTTGGCAATTATGTTTTCAGTAAGGCCTGATGGAACCCACAGACACCACACATGCTCCGTCATAGCTTCATCATAATGATTCGGAAGGGTACGTTTATATACAAAATTATCCTCGACTTTTAAGTCAGGTAGTTCGTTTTGGTTGCTTCTTACGGTTTTCCACAGAGAATCGTACTCTTCTGATTTGAACTCCTCACTGTCAAGGTCGATTAAAGGTGCTACCTGCTCTAGAGACAATTCATCTACATGCGCCCGAGAGAGAGCATCAGGAACTATGTTTTGCGATCCTTTGCGGTGTTCTATGTCGAAGACATAGGCTTGAAGTTCTAGGCTCCATCGGGCAAGCCGCCCACTCAAGTCTTTCATGGTCATCAACCACTTCAGACTTGAGTGGTCAGTTATTACCGTGAAGTCCATGCCCTCGACATAGGGCCGGAACTTTTTAATCGCCATTACCGCTGCCATACACTCCCTCTCGGTCACTGAATAGTTTTTCTGGCACTTATTGAGCTTTTGGGAGAAAAAAGCTATTGGGGATTCCCCATCATCTTCATATCGTTGGAATAAAACAGCTCCGATGCCGGTGTCTGAGGCGTCACATTGTATGTACAGCCTTTTTGAAAAATCTGGCCGTGATAGAATGGGTGCTGTTGTTAGAGCGACTTTCAATTGTTCGAAAGCTCGCTTTGCTTCGTCCGTCATTTCGAACTTCGGGTTTTTCTTTTTTAAAGTGTCGGTTAAGGGTGCTGTCATACTCGAAAAGTCCTTAATAAATCTTCGGTACCAGCCCGCTAGTCCGAGGAAGCTTCTCACCTGCCTGGCGTTTTTAGGTAAAGGAAATTTCACTACCGCCTCAATTTTTGCGGGGTCGGGCTTCAAATTCCCACCACCAACGATGAAACCCAAGTACTTCAGCTCTTGAAAGCAGAACCTGGATTTCTTCACGTTGATGGTGAGATTTGCTTTCCTAAGGCACTCTGCCACTTCACCTAACAAAACGGTATGGCTATCAAAATCGGGTGAGCAAATCAACAAGTCATCTAAATACACGAAGACTCTTTCCCGCAGTCGTGCAGGAATCACCTTGTCCATTAGACGGCATAACCTTTGGGCCGCATTGCACAACCCAAAAGGCATGACCGTGAACTGGTACAAGGGTCTCCCCGGTACCGCAAACGCAGTCTTCTCACGACTCTCCCTCTCCAGCGGTATTTGCCAGAAAGCCTCTTTTAAATCAACGCTCGATATGAAACGGGTTTCCTTCAATCGGCTGATGAGCATGTCGATATGGGGGAGAGGATAAGCGTCCTTTTTGGTGTGCGCGTTGACCTTACGAGAGTCCAGGCAAAAACGGTACTTTATAGTGCCGTCTGGACCTGGCTTCTTTATAAGGACAACAGGTGAACACCAAGGACTCTCACTCTCCTCGATAACGCCAAGCTTCAGCATCCGATCCAATTCGTCGTACAATAAGGCTTGTACCGCTGGAGAAACAGGGTAGTGTCTCTGCTTCACCGGGACTGAGTCCCCGGTATCGATGACATGTTCAGTTAACTCTGTCTTCCCTAAACCGAAATGATCGTAGTCTAAAAATTTCCTTTTCACTTTTTCTAAAGCTACCTGCTGCTCACTAGTCAGATCATGTGCACTTTCCGGGTTATCAACATTTGATGTGCTTGAAAGGGAACTAACTACCTCAGGGGCTATCTGGAACGCTTTCCAAAAATCTATCCCTAAGTATAGTTCTTGGTCCAAGCTTGGTACCAAAAAGAAAGTGATCGGATGTTCTATTTGCTTATACCTCACTAGAATCCTAACTTTTCCTATAATAGACTGACTCTTTCCATCCGCCGTTTTAACTCCTGAGGTATACGGTTGAAAGTCGCACTTAATCTTCTTTAGGAAATCTAAGCAATTTTTTCCAAAAACACTAATCGTTGCCCCGCTATCTAACAATCCCAAAAGCTCCTGACCAGCAACGTTAATCCAAACATATGGCCTCGGGTCAATTGTATTGCCTATGGTCGTAGATGCGATGCACTCTCTCAAACTCTTTCTTACCTTATACCTTACTCTAGCCTTCTGTATTCTTTTTGATACTGTTTTTAATGGATTTTTAAAAATTCTGTCTCGCGCTTCATAGTACTCTCTGATTCTTATATGTAATGGTTTGTTGCTTTTACTGGAATTTGTTTTATTGTGGCCATCCTTGGGATGTCCTTCTCTCCGTAGTATCGTTGTCGTTTCTGATTGGTTCGTCCCTACTACAGGTTCGCACTGTCCGAGGGAGTCTGAGTCGAACGTGTTTCCCCCCCACTCGCCACGTTCCGATTCCGGTTTTCCGGGTTGCACGTAGGACATTTCGGGGTCACGACTTTCTCCATCCCACAACGATAGCAGAAAATGTTTCGGGTCATTGAGGGGCAATCCATATGTGTGTGCCCTGCACTCTTGCAATTCCAGCACACCAGAGGTCTGGGATCCATAGCCATCCTACTAATTTTTGGACGACTGCCTGAATATTGTATCGCTTCTACTTGTTCATCCAATAAGGTTTCCTCTTCTAGAGCGTTAGCCATATAACGAACCGCCGGCTTGTATTGTCGCTGATTCTCTAGGTCTCGCCTCGGAAACGCATACTCGGCCTCTTTGCAAGCTACCCTTAGCTGCTCTAGGGTGAAGATTGTTTGTGGAAATACCAACATCCCAATCCGACCTGTCAGGTTTTTCTTTAAGCTTTTCACTAATTCCGCTTCCGGAATTGGCACCTTTAGCTGAGATTTCATCTTATTAATAGCGGCGAAATAGGCATCACAAGATTCACTGGGCCCTAGCCTTCGGTCCATTATTTCTCTCATGATGTCAAGATCTGATTTGGAGTTTCGGAATCTCCTTAGCAGCGCTTCTTTGAGAGTTAACCAGTCCGGTCGGTAGTTGGTTCGATGGTACCCCCAGTACCATTCCTTTGCTTCATCTCTCAGCAACAGATGGAAGTCTTTGAGAATATCCGCCCAGGAACACTCGTGTTGAGCTTGCAGCATTTCGATGCGGAAAAGGAAGTCCTCTACGGTGAGCTTCTCCGGGATACCGTCAAAAACCAGTCCCCATCTATCAATTCTAACCGGTTGGCGCGTCGGTGGGGGTTGGTTTCTCGTGTGAGGGTAATTATAACGGTTTTGTTGATTAAAGCCGACATCTGGTGGCTGCCAGGACTGACGCCGTATGCCTTCACTGACCAGACCCTGCTCATAGCCTTGGCTGAACCGTGTTTCTTCTCTTCGATGATGCAGACCTGGTTGATTTCCTTGTCCATCCGGATGCGGTGCATGGTGCCTCGCCGTGGGTGGTGGTAGATTTCGGAAAATACTGAATCCGTCTCCCCAGGCCTCAGGAAGAGTGGCTGCGTTGTTCTGAGGGAGTTCTCGATCTCGAGCTGAACTAGTCCTAGAATTTTGAGGCGGAATGACCGAAGCTAGAGACGGTGGTGGTTGATATCGATCGAAAGGCTCTTCCGGTGGGACGTCTGAATGTCTTATTCTAGGAGGTGGAGCCGGAACCCTGTTTCGGTCCGAAAATGTATTCCTTCTTTCATCCGCTTGAAGAACGAAAGGCCTAGCGTGGGGATCTAATTGGCTGTTAACTGGTTGTCCAATCGAAGATCGGGGAAATTCTCCATTTCGATCCGGCATCTGGATGGTAGCTTCGCTGTTAACTGCGCTCCTTGGTTGGTACTCCGTTGTTGTTTCAACTCGAGGAGCGGGCCTCTGCCTTTCTTCAAGTGGTGGAACCGGACGAGTCGTGTGGTTTATATCCTTCAGGAATTCTAAGAAACCCTTTTGCACCTGTGCCCGGATCGATTCAGATATGCATTCTTGCATGGATTCGCGATAAGAATCATACGCCTGCACTACCGCTAAATTAATCACCGTTCGTAATTCAGCCGAAATCGTCCCTGGTGAAATTACGACCCCGCCGCTACTTCTATCCCCGGAAGATGAGCCTTCCCCAATAACGCCCTCGTTACCCTGAAATACTCCTTGAGTCTCCTTATTTTGCTGACCCTTCTGGAAACTTCCACCCTGCACAGTAATATCGCTATACTCTGGCGCGGTCGAACCTCCCGAGCTCGACGAGCCTCCAGCTTCCCTTGTTGGACTGAAACCTAACAAATTGCTACCTGACATCCCTGACCCCGTCGCCTGATTAGACACTTCTCCTGGACGCGTTCGCGTTTTCTGCGGTGAGTGGCGGGTTGACATCTCGCCCTTGGTGGTTATCAAATTACGGAATACGGAGCGAGTAACGATTCTGTTTTCAAATTGTTGTTGTTGTTGAGCAAAACCTAAAAGTTTATCTGAACTTGGTAAAGTGCGCTTCGACATTCGACCTTGAACAAACAAAAAAAATCAACTTAAATTCCTAGACACTAAAACAGTGTGAATACCAAAAAAAAACTGAGCTTGGTTTGATGAACAAACAAAAAAAATAACGAAAAATATTAATGAAGAAAAATTAAATACAAAAAAACTAAGACTACCCAAAAACCAATAATAAACTTACAAAACAAAACTTCACTAAGAAAAATTTCTCACTTTCTTCTTAAGTAGAAGTAAGTAAAATTTTTCTCCCACTGGACAAACTACGCTTACGTAAACTATTTGTAATCGCTTAGTTCTAGTAAGCCTTTTTATTTTCTTCAAAACGATTCGACAACAAAAAAAAACGTTTGTATGTCAGATTTGAATTTTTACTAAATAAGTTTGATTAGATTTTCTTCTCATAAGCCATTCGGGGGTGCTTCTAGTGGTCACCCAAGGTATAGTAGAGGCGAGTTTTTCCCTTACGCAAAAAAAAAGTTTCCGTCTTTCTTCATCTTCAATCTATTTCCCAATTGCAGTACCTCGACTCGACCACACATAAGACAAACACAAAACAAGACAATATTCCATCCGTCCTTCACTCCAGAGCGAGTTCTCCTCGTCGCAGTTGTTAAGGCGTTCTGATGAGCAATCCCTAAACAAGACATACGAAGGGTACTAACTCTTAACGAAAAGGACACAATACTGAACAAAAAAAATACAAAAAAAAACAAATTTATAATTTAAACTCAATCCGTTATTTGATCGAGAAGATGGTTCCTATCGCATTTCAGTGTTCCGTTCAAGAACCATGCACTTGAAGACATATAGGATCCTTCTACTCGAACTTCAGCCTATACCTAAAAAAAAACATATGAAAAATAACATGATGTAAACGTTCCAGCGATGAAGTTGCTTCCAGTCGTCGCATTCAAAACAGCTTTCTCAGTAGCAATCCATTGTGAGACTTACGCCTGGCTACTCCTAGTCACTGGAATCATCGAAACTAAACTCAAAACATTAGACAGGACAAACAAAAACGTTGGGCGCCAAATTTTGTAACGAGGATGGTTTTAATCGTCAACGAAAATCGCCGGCATGATGTCCGGACCGACGTGACTGCCGTAGGGAGCTATGGCATGCTCGCGAGGCACGGCTGAGCTCGTCGGCTGATGGGATGGTTCTTGCTCCTTAAGCAGTCGAAAACCTCGCACAAAAATAAATACTCATGCCATATATTACTTCCTCTTCCTCCACCGCTTACCGTACCTGCAATTGGGAACCCTGCTGGTGTCGTCGCAGGACGCTCTTAACCCACCCTTCCTTAGAGACCCTTGGGCATGATTTTTTGGACTCCCCTGTTTTAACTCTTCGACTCTTTAACTTTTTTATGTGCTCACCTCATTCTATACCTCGGGACAAACAAACCGTCCACACCCCCTGAAACCAGGTCTTCACCAGGCCATTGAGCCTGTTACGAGCTCATGAAAAAAAAAATCATCCGTCCGATTTTCGAAGCGTAACTAGTACAAAAATTCAATTTTATTACATTCAGATAAAATGATCCTTAATTTCAAATATTCAAAATATAAAGTAAGCATTTACGACCTACCCTAATGAAAACAAAGTTATCATAAAAAAAAAATATTATTGACACAGGCTTAAAAGTCTTGCTGCAGGCAAAAATCACAAATTCGAAAGATTCATGTATGTAAGTACGTATGTGTATAGGGGTTGGCTTTACGTTACCACTACAGGTGTTCAATTTCAACTGATCCTAAACCAAAGATTTGACCTTAGAACATACTTCCTATCCGACCTACCTACTGAGAGCTCTTAGTGGGTTGTCTTAGGACACCGAGCAAAAGTTTGCCGGCTTTGGATTGCCACCCGCAGTAGCGCGCGCAAAGTTGCCAAACAATCGAGATTTCGCTATTAACCACTTTTCCCTTGACGTTCGATTTTTGTCTCTAGCAATTCTTAACTCTGTGTTTCATGCAGGGTTTAAAAATCACAAAAAAAATATAATAATATGAAAATATGTGAAATAAATATGAAAGTAACTAAACTAAAAATAAATACATACAATAAATAAATACATGCAATAAATAAATATGATAAATGATTAAATACAAGGAAGTTAAACTAAAATCTACAATAACGACCCCTATTCCGTGAGTCGGATCTCGTGCCGTCGCTCTCCTTCGTCGCGCTAGCGTTGAATCGCTTAGCCTTTCGGTGCTGATTACTTTTTCTCTGTTTCTGACCGTGGCCTAAACCTGAGTCTTGAAAATGGTGGGGTGTCGCGGGGCGATTTCAATTCGCGAGGCATGCAATAAAATTACTTAATTTACTTGGGTACCCGGGTTGGCACGGGCCTTGCTTTTCCCCTCTTTTTACTGCCTCCTTTCATTGAGCCGCCACTGTCGTCGTGGCTAATCAGGCGAATGTATGTCTTTAACGGCCGCGAGGTACGCCTACACCGACCGTCAGCAGAAATCGCCTTTAACAGACGAAATACATTATACACTGTGTACACTTGAACAAGGACTTAATGACTTACCCCTACGCACCGCTCAATATCACTATGATAGTAACAATAAAAAAAAACGACATTCAACATTTGATGTGCTTGAAAGGGAACTAACTACCTCAGGGGCTATCTGGAACGCTTTCCAAAAATCTATCCCTAAGTATAGTTCTTGGTCCAAGCTTGGTACCAAAAAGAAGGTGATCGGATGTTCTATTTGCTTATACCTCACTAGAATCCTAACTTTTCCTATAATAGACTGACTCTTTCCATCCGCCGTTTTAACTCCTGAGGTATACGGTTGAAAGTCGCACTTAATCTTCTTTAGGAAATCTAAGCAATTTTTTCCAAAAACACTAATCGTTGCCCCGCTATCTAACAATCCCAAAAGCTCCTGACCAGCAACGTTAATCCAAACATATGGCCTCGGGTCAATTGTATTGCCTATGGTCGTAGATGCGATGCACTCTCTCAAACTCTTTCTTACCTTATACCTTACTCTAGCCTTCTGTATTCTTTTGGATACTGTTTTTAATGGATTTTTAAAAATTCTGTCTCGCGCTTCATAGTACTCTCTGATTCTTATATGTAATGGTTTGTTGCTTTTACTGGAATTTGTTTTATTGTGGCCATCCTTGGGATGTCCTTCTCTCCGTAGTATCGTTGTCGTTTCTGATTGGTTCGTCCCTACTACAGGTTCGCACTGTCCGAGGGAGTCTGAGTCGAACGTGTTTCCCCCCCACTCGCCACGTTCCGATTCCGGTTTTCCGGGTTGCACGTAGGACATTTCGGGGTCACGACTTTCTCCATCCCACAACGATAGCAGAAAATGTTTCGGGTCATTGAGGGGCAATCCATATGTGTGTGCCCTGCACTCTTGCAATTCCAGCACACCAGAGGTCTGGGATCCATAGCCATCCTACTAATTTTTGGACGACTGCCTGAATATTGTATCGCTTCTACTTGTTCATCCAATAAGGTTTCCTCTTCTAGAGCGTTAGCCATATAACGAACCGCCGGCTTGTATTGTCGCTGATTCTCTAGGTCTCGCCTCGGAAACGCATACTCGGCCTCTTTGCAAGCTACCCTTAGCTGCTCTAGGGTGAAGATTGTTTGTGGAAATACCAACATCCCAATCCGACCTGTCAGGTTTTTCTTTAAGCTTTTCACTAATTCCGCTTCCGGAATTGGCACCTTTAGCTGAGATTTCATCTTATTAATAGCGGCGAAATAGGCATCACAAGATTCACTGGGCCCTAGCCTTCGGTCCATTATTTCTCTCATGATGTCAAGATCTGATTTGGAGTTTCGGAATCTCCTTAGCAGCGCTTCTTTGAGAGTTAACCAGTCCGGTCGGTAGTTGGTTCGATGGTACCCCCAGTACCATTCCTTTGCTTCATCTCTCAGCAACAGATGGAAGTCTTTGAGAATATCCGCCCAGGAACACTCGTGTTGAGCTTGCAGCATTTCGATGCGGAAAAGGAAGTCCTCTACGGTGAGCTTCTCCGGGATACCGTCAAAAACCAGTCCCCATCTATCAATTCTAACCGGTTGGCGCGTCGGTGGGGGTTGGTTTCTCGTGTGAGGGTAATTATAACGGTTTTGTTGATTAAAGCCGACATCTGGTGGCTGCCAGGACTGACGCCGTATGCCTTCACTGACCAGACCCTGCTCATAGCCTTGGCTGAACCGTGTTTCTTCTCTTCGATGATGCAGACCTGGTTGATTTCCTTGTCCATCCGGATGCGGTGCATGGTGCCTCGCCGTGGGTGGTGGTAGATTTCGGAAAATACTGAATCCGTCTCCCCAGGCCTCAGGAAGAGTGGCTGCGTTGTTCTGAGGGAGTTCTCGATCTCGAGCTGAACTAGTCCTAGAATTTTGAGGCGGAATGACCGAAGCTAGAGACGGTGGTGGTTGATATCGATCGAAAGGCTCTTCCGGTGGGACGTCTGAATGTCTTATTCTAGGAGGTGGAGCCGGAACCCTGTTTCGGTCCGAAAATGTATTCCTTCTTTCATCCGCTTGAAGAACGAAAGGCCTAGCGTGGGGATCTAATTGGCTGTTAACTGGTTGTCCAATCGAAGATCGGGGAAATTCTCCATTTCGATCCGGCATCTGGATGGTAGCTTCGCTGTTAACTGCGCTCCTTGGTTGGTACTCCGTTGTTGTTTCAACTCGAGGAGCGGGCCTCTGCCTTTCTTCAAGTGGTGGAACCGGACGAGTCGTGTGGTTTATATCCTTCAGGAATTCTAAGAAACCCTTTTGCACCTGTGCCCGGATCGATTCAGATATGCATTCTTGCATGGATTCGCGATAAGAATCATACGCCTGCACTACCGCTAAATTAATCACCGTTCGTAATTCAGCCGAAATCGTCCCTGGTGAAATTACGACCCCGCCGCTACTTCTATCCCGGAAGATGAGCCTTCCCCAATAACGCCCTCGTTACCCTGAAATACTCCTTGAGTCTCCTTATTTTGCTGACCCTTCTGGAAACTTCCACCCTGCACAGTAATATCGCTATACTCTGGCGCGGTCGAACCTCCCGAGCTCGACGAGCCTCCAGCTTCCCTTGTTGGACTGAAACCTAACAAATTGCTACCTGACATCCCTGACCCCGTCGCCTGATTAGACACTTCTCCTGGACGCGTTCGCGTTTTCTGCGGTGAGTGGCGGGTTGACATCTCGCCCTTGGTGGTTATCAAATTACGGAATACGGAGCGAGTAACGATTCTGTTTTCAAATTGTTGTTGTTGTTGAGCAAAACCTAAAAGTTTATCTGAACTTGGTAAAGTGCGCTTCGACATTCGACCTTGAACAAACAAAAAAAATCAACTTAAATTCCTAGACACTAAAACAGTGTGAATACCAAAAAAAAACTGAGCTTGGTTTGATGAACAAACAAAAAAAAATAACGAAAAATATTAATGAAGAAAAATTAAATACAAAAAAACTAAGACTACCCAAAAACCAATAATAAACTTACAAAACAAAACTTCACTAAGAAAAATTTCTCACTTTCTTCTTAAGTAGAAGTAAGTAAAATTTTTCTCCCACTGGACAAACTACGCTTACGTAAACTATTTGTAATCGCTTAGTTCTAGTAAGCCTTTTTATTTTCTTCAAAACGATTCGACAACAAAAAAAAACGTTTGTATGTCAGATTTGAATTTTTACTAAATAAGTTTGATTAGATTTTCTTCTCATAAGCCATTCGGGGGTGCTTCTAGTGGTCACCCAAGGTATAGTAGAGGCGAGTTTTTCCCTTACGCAAAAAAAAAGTTTCCGTCTTTCTTCATCTTCAATCTATTTCCCAATTGCAGTACCTCGACTCGACCACACATAAGACAAACACAAAACAAGACAATATTCCATCCGTCCTTCACTCCAGAGCGAGTTCTCCTCGTCGCAGTTGTTAAGGCGTTCTGATGAGCAATCCCTAAACAAGACATACGAAGGGTACTAACTCTTAACGAAAAGGACACAATACTGAACAAAAAAAATACAAAAAAAAACAAATTTATAATTTAAACTCAATCCGTTATTTGATCGAGAAGATGGTTCCTATCGCATTTCAGTGTTCCGTTCAAGAACCATGCACTTGAAGACATATAGGATCCTTCTACTCGAACTTCAGCCTATACCTAAAAAAAAACATATGAAAAATAACATGATGTAAACGTTCCAGCGATGAAGTTGCTTCCAGTCGTCGCATTCAAAACAGCTTTCTCAGTAGCAATCCATTGTGAGACTTACGCCTGGCTACTCCTAGTCACTGGAATCATCGAAACTAAACTCAAAACATTAGACAGGACAAACAAAAACGTTGGGCGCCAAATTTTGTAACGAGGATGGTTTTAATCGTCAACGAAAATCGCCGGCATGATGTCCGGACCGACGTGACTGCCGTAGGGAGCTATGGCATGCTCGCGAGGCACGGCTGAGCTCGTCGGCTGATGGGATGGTTCTTGCTCCTTAAGCAGTCGAAAACCTCGCACAAAAATAAATACTCATGCCATATATTACTTCCTCTTCCTCCACCGCTTACCGTACCTGCAATTGGGAACCCTGCTGGTGTCGTCGCAGGACGCTCTTAACCCACCCTTCCTTAGAGACCCTTGGGCATGATTTTTTGGACTCCCCTGTTTTAACTCTTCGACTCTTTAACTTTTTTATGTGCTCACCTCATTCTATACCTCGGGACAAACAAACCGTCCACACCCCCTGAAACCAGGTCTTCACCAGGCCATTGAGCCTGTTACGAGCTCATGAAAAAAAAAATCATCCGTCCGATTTTCGAAGCGTAACTAGTACAAAAATTCAATTTTATTACATTCAGATAAAATGATCCTTAATTTCAAATATTCAAAATATAAAGTAAGCATTTACGACCTACCCTAATGAAAACAAAGTTATCATAAAAAAAAAATATTATTGACACAGGCTTAAAAGTCTTGCTGCAGGCAAAAATCACAAATTCGAAAGATTCATGTATGTAAGTACGTATGTGTATAGGGGTTGGCTTTACGTTACCACTACAGGTGTTCAATTTCAACTGATCCTAAACCAAAGATTTGACCTTAGAACATACTTCCTATCCGACCTACCTACTGAGAGCTCTTAGTGGGTTGTCTTAGGACACCGAGCAAAAGTTTGCCGGCTTTGGATTGCCACCCGCAGTAGCGCGCGCAAAGTTGCCAAACAATCGAGATTTCGCTATTAACCACTTTTCCCTTGACGTTCGATTTTTGTCTCTAGCAATTCTTAACTCTGTGTTTCATGCAGGGTTTAAAATCACAAAAAAATATAATAATATGAAAATATGTGAAATAAATATGAAAGTAACTAAACTAAAAATAAATACATACAATAAATAAATACATGCAATAAATAAATATGATAAATGATTAAATACAAGGAAGTTAAACTAAAATCTACAATAACGACCCCTATTCCGTGAGTCGGATCTCGTGCCGTCGCTCTCCTTCGTCGCGCTAGCGTTGAATCGCTTAGCCTTTCGGTGCTGATTACTTTTTCTCTGTTTCTGACCGTGGCCTAAACCTGAGTCTTGAAAATGGTGGGGTGTCGCGGGGCGATTTCAATTCGCGAGGCATGCAATAAAATTACTTAATTTACTTGGGTACCCGGGTTGGCACGGGCCTTGCTTTTCCCCTCTTTTTACTGCCTCCTTTCATTGAGCCGCCACTGTCGTCGTGGCTAATCAGGCGAATGTATGTCTTTAACGGCCGCGAGGTACGCCTACACCGACCGTCAGCAGAAATCGCCTTTAACAGACGAAATACATTATACACTGTGTACACTTGAACAAGGACTTAATGACTTACCCCTACGCACCGCTCAATATCACTATGATAGTAACAATAAAAAAAAACGACATGCGACGACTTTTGCCTTAACGCTATATACGTCTTTTTATAGGCTCTAAACAAAAAAAAAACCACAACTTAATTCCCGAGACCAAAAAAAAAATAATTCCTCGAAACTTACTT
>CAKKXW010000004.1:61260146-61272375 GCA_920937365.1 Sphaerophoria rueppellii | reverse complement strand
GTTCACGAAAATTGATCTGAGTGAATCTGTGTACATGAAGTACCGAAGTTTCACGGTCGGCGGCGGCAGCAGCAGCGATTTGTGTCTAGACAGTGTTGGTAGTTGCCGTCGAGTTTCGCCAAAACATGCGGCTATCTTCTACGATAATCTGAGTAAACATTACGAGCTGATTAACTACTCTGAGCATGGTACGGAGGTGAATGGACAGTTGTACACTTGTGACTTCAGAGAGGTAGAACCGTCGCCGGCCAAACAATATAAGAACATCACAATGGATTTGCACAAGAAGGTGCAGGAGATTTTAGATAAGCGAAGAGGGATCAAGCGTAAGAACTGTGTTTTAGACGAGAATGCAAGGCAAGTTTTTATACGCTTTGATTTTGATTTTTCCTTATTATTTTTTTTTTCTATTTAATATAGAATGGCCGGACCCATTAAACCCGAATGCAAATGTAGTAATGCACCTCCCTCTCCAATGATAAACGGCTGTTGGGAAGGATCGGCTATTCTTACACATGGGACATTGATTCGGTTTGGATGTCTGGCATTTGTGTTTTCGGTTCCAGACTTTGAAAAATACAACATCCATGCATAGTAATGCCTGATAAAGTTTTTCAATAAACACGAAGCAGCTCAAAATAAAAAGTGTAAAACCTAGGAAGGTGGCTCTTTAAAAGTCCTGCGTTTGACGAAATGTGAAGATTAATTTTGGTTGAATTAAATGTTTACCGATTGTAGAACGAAGGTTTGGCTTTTAATGTTGATTGGGGGATTGGCGTTTGTGAAGATTTTAAATGTATTTCACCTTATGTACTTTAGCTTTACTACTCAATTGCCTCGTTTGATTTCAGTGCTGGTGTTGTTGTCTGAGTTGATAGCGGATCCTAGGTAGACGAACTCCTTAACTACCTCGAAGTTAAATCTGTCTATGTTGACGTTTGCTCCAAGACGTCAATGTTGGTAGTCCTTTCTTGTCGACAGCATAAGCTTGATCTTGCCCTCGTTAATTGCTAACCCTTCTTCCTGGCCTCCGTCTCAAGATTCACAAACGCTCCATTGACATTGACATCACGCTGTGTTCTTCCAATTATGTCAATGTCGTCTGCGTCTCCTTGACAGACTTGAAAAATTGTGCTTCTGGTGTTGACGTTGGAGCTTTGCACAATCTTTTCAAGAATGATGTTGAAGAAATCGCATAACAGCGCATTTTTACATCAAATGCGTCCGCCGTTAAGTTTTTTCCGAACATGATGAAACAGCGTGAGTTTTCCATTGTCATCTTGCACAGACGGACGAGTTTTTCTACAGGCTTCGGTTCGGGGTGTATAAGCCCTGGAGTTTTGTTTTACCTTTTTGCAAGATTTTCGAACCTCGTTCCTGTTGTGATATCCCTCTATCTCCTCGATCGCGCGCTTCTCATGCTCCCTACTTTTTCTTTCTCAGGAGTTTGTGCTCCTCTCTCCTTTTCTGCTCGTAGAGCTCACGAGCTGCTCGTGTCCTTCTTTGCAGCGCCGCTTTGTTTCCCTCTTGTTTAGCTACATGTGCTCGACGGCACTCATTGTCAAACCAGGGGTTTCGTTGTGGTGGCCGTGTTAACCCTAACACTTCAGAGGCGGCATCTCTGATGGATGGTTGGCAGTGTTGCCACTGGTTCTCTACTAACGATAAAACAGAGAGAGGCACGAAACGTTACGACGGTGGTCTAAAGGGGTGAATGAATCAGTGATGTCTCTATCACCGATCATTCTCACGGCTCTTCTTTGAATACCATCCAAGAGGCTTAAGTAAGTAACTGGAGCACCAGCCCAGAGATGGGAATTGTACTCTAGCTTTGGACGGATATAAGTCTCATAGATAACAGACAGATCAGACGGGGAGAAAAATTTCTTGCATCGTCTTAGTTTCTTAAGACATCTTGCGGCATTTCTGGCTAAATGACCATGACCTTAGAAAGAAGGGGAGTAAGTGCAATCGGTCGATAATTGGAGGGAGAGGAGGATTCGCCTTTTTTTTTAATAGGCTGGACAAATGCTGTTTTCCAACTGCTCGGAACGAGCCCAGAAGAAAAGGATTGATGGAAAAGCTTACGCAAGGGTTTTGCCAGCGTAGAAGAACACCTCTTCAGAATCAGAACAATAGCGGGGATACCATCCGGACCAGCAGATTTATGTATGTTGAGATTCTTTAGGACTCTCGCCACAGCACGAGTGTGGAAGAAGATTTGTCCCATGGAATCATTGACGCGCTCAAGAACAGGCGGAGTCATGACACTCTCTGGCAAGGAAGAGTTGGCGGCGAACTGCTAACAACTGGAGTGTCATTGTCAACGAGCGTAGGGACCAAGGAAGAAGAAGAATTCTTCATGTTTTTTACAAATGACCAAAAATTCCCACTGCCTTTGGGACATTGCAGTGTTTTTGCCTTAATTTTTGGACATGTCGAATATGGGCATTGCAGACCTTCCTGGCTTGTTTAAAATTGTTTCGGTTTTCCTCAGTTGGGTTGGCTCTAAAACACCGGAACTTTACATCTCTACCACCGTAGAAAGTTTCTATACAAGGAGGCCATGTTGTTCAAAGCATATAATATTCTTGGTGTAGAAGACTACATTTTCACAAATTACTTGCTCAAAAAGCTTTGCAATATGTCACGCATTATTTCTAAGATTATAAATTGTATATTTCATTCTGAATTATTTTATTATAATTATTAATTTGTTTATCATCCTTAATTAATTACAAAATCTTTGTAAAAATATTTTTGGCTAAACATAAATGAATGCATTATAAAAGTGTAAAACACGTCGTTTTAGTTTTGACTCCGTTTGTTTCTTTTTTTTTTTTTGCTTTTTGTTTCCTATAAGCTATAATATTCGTGTTGTTGTTATTTTTTTTCTTTATCTTATAACACAAATGATGGAATTTTAAAATGCATTTTGTTGTGATCTGTTGTATGTTGAGTGTTTGTTTTTTGTTTATTTAAAAAAAAAAGATACTTTCACGTGTATTTCTTACTTTAAACGTTTTGAGGAAAGAAAAAACGAAAGTTACATTACTTTAATATAAATTATCTGGTATCACTTCGAACGACGACCGACATAGGGTTACAAATATTGAGTGAGTGATTTATACCTAATTCTTTTTCTTATTATCTTTGATGATGGATCAACAAATAAAGATAAAAACAACAAAAATTTTGAGCAAAGTAACAAAAAACAGAAAAGAGGAAAAAAAAAATATTTAGAATTAATACAATATTTTGTTCCGTTTAGCGAGTACGAATTGAAAGCTAGCAACATTTGCTTCGATTTTTCTTATTATTTGCTGTTTTCCTTACACTTATCGTCTCGTTGGATGGTGGAGTCTGTTTGAATTTATGATTGAGAACCTGTCTGGTGATGGACAAGAACATCTCCTCGACGTTTTTGTTATCTTTTGCTGATGTTTCGAACAGTTCAATTCCTATATGCTGAGCAAAACGCTGCGCATCTTCGGTTATGACGACTTTATGCTCTGGATCGTCATCTTTGTTCCCAACTAAAAATTGAAAGAAAAAAAGGTAGCTTTTTTTTAATAATATTGGAAATGAGATTTCAATACTCAATAGAATACACAAAACGAACAGGAGTACCCGTGACGTAATGGTTGTCTGTGTTGATCAGTAAAGCGCGTTTCAATTCAAATCCTACTCGAGCCTTAAATGCTATATAATTTGCCACCAGAAATTGCTTCTCAGCTAAGCCGTTTCGAATCGGCATAAAATTGTAGCGCCTTTCAATCCTTGCAAATACTCCAGGAATTGTTGAAGAGTGTAAGTCACTTAGGTCTTGGTTCTTCGGAGCTGTCGTGCAACCTTTTTATTATTATAAGTTATTATTCAACAACATATTTTATACCCTCTTTGGAAATAGGGTTGAACGAAAGAAAGCTTGCTGCATAAATATGCGGGTACTTAGTCAATGAAGAAAGAGCGTTTTAAGAATGTCCTCAGAAACAGCTCTCATTTGGATGATTTTTTCAATTTTTTTGTTTTTATATTGTTTAAAACCAGAAACATTTCATTTGGGGGAAATAATTATTTATATTCTTTAAACAATTTTTAATTGTTTTTACAGGGTGATCCACGAGCGATGTGTCCGATAGGTGGAGTGTGTGGGTTGCATTAAGACAAGAAAAAATCATATGTGTCTATTGCCCCCCGTTTAGCCGGGACGGCAATTTTACAACAAAAAAAAACCTATTTAAAAAAAATATTAAAAATCAACGGCTTTGTCCACTATGCCATGTTATACTTTCTTGCAAAGCTAAAAAATGCCTCTTTCATTTTGCATTTTAATAAAACTGTTTTTAGGAATAGTTTTCGAAAGATTTATCTTTCAACAATGAATTTCGGTTTTGCACTTGGAACGTTAAGTCCCTTAACATAACACGTGCAGCCGAACAACTAGCGGAAGCCCTTGACTGCTATAAAGCAGATATAACTGCCATCAAAGAAATGCGATGGGATGCTCCGGGCCTACTTACTTTACTTAAGGTGGCGCTACAGTCCGTTGTGGACTTGGGCCTCAATTAACAGTCTCCGCCAGCTAGCTCGGTCCTTGGCTAGTCGTCTCCAGTTTTGCACTCCAAGTTGATTGAGGTCCTCTTCCACTTGATTGCGCCACCTGAGTCGCGGTCTTCCTCTCCTCCTACGTCCCTCGGGAATAGTGACGAAGGCTTTCCGGGCCGGAGCATTGGTGTCCATTCGCTCTAAATGACCGAGCCATCTGAGTCCCTGGACCTTGACCCTTCTGGCTGGGTCCATGTCGTTGTACAACCCGTAAAGTTCGTTGTTGTATCTTCTTCGCCATTCCCCTTCAATGCACACGGGGCCAAAGATGACCCGAAGAACTTTCCTCTCGAAACAACCTAAGGCACTTTCATCCGATTTTGTCAGGGTCCATGCTTCTGCACCATACAGCAGGACTGGGATGATGAGAGTGTTGTACAGTTTTACCTTAGTTGCTCGAGAGAGGGCTTTTCCACTCAATTGCTTTCTAAGCCCAAAGAAACAGCGATTAGCAACAGTTATTCTTCGTCTGATCTCGGCGCTGGTGTTATTGCCCGTGTTTATAGCGGTGCCTCTACTACCTCGAAGTTATACGTGTCTATTGTGACGTTCTGCCCGAGCCGTCGGTGTTGGGTGTCCTTCCTCGAAGACAGCATATACTTCGTTTTTCCCTCATTTACCGCTAAACCCATTTTTGCCGCTTCTGTCTCAATTCTCACAAAGGCGCCATTGACATCACGCTGTGTTCTTCCCATTATATCAATATCATCGGCGTACGCGAGAAGTTGAACAGATTTTTGGAAGATAGTGCCTCTGGTGTTGACGTTGGAGTTGTGCACTATCTTCTCAAGCTCCGGGCCTACGTAAAATGAATAACTGTGATATCTACTATGGCTACTGCTTCCGGGAACAAAATCAGCGTTTATTTGGGTGTGGATTTGTAGTTGGGACTCGATTTAGGAGGAAGGTCTTGAGTTTGAACTCAGTGAATGAGCGCATCACGACAGTCCGTATCAAGGCTGAATTCACAAACATAAAACTCATCTGCGCTCACGCTCCCACTGACGAAAAGGATGAAGACACCAAAGACGGGTTCTACGAGCTCCTCGACAAGACCTTAGCAATGCCATAGCTATGACATTAAAATCATCCTTGGAGATTTTAATGCTAAGCTGGGAAGAGAAGAAATCTTTGGTGGAATAATCGGACGAAATAGCCTACACGACACCACCTCCGATAACGGATTTAAGCTAAACGACTTCGCTGCGGGGCGAGACGTAATGGTAACGAGTACGCAATTTCCACATCTCGATATCCACAAGGGGACATGGAAATCTCCTGATCAATCAACCGTTAACCAAATTGATCACATTGCGATCGATGCACGATACTTCTCTAGTATTAAAGATGTTCGCACATTCCGAGGTGCCAAAATCGACTCGGACTATTACCTTGCTGCGGCCAAGGTACGAATGCGGATATCCCGATCAAAGCCAACACGCGAAAATGCTAGGAGGAAATTCGACGTCAAACGGCTACAATCGCAAGAGATTGCTAGATCCTTTTCCGATCGTGTCTCCGAAAATTTCCTCAGAAGTCTTTTGCTGCCAGCACAAAATGTAGAGAACCAGTGGCAACACTGCCGCCCCTGAAGTGCCAGGTCTTACACGGCCACCACAACGAAACCCCTGGTTTGACGATGAGTGCCGGCGAGCACATGCAGCTTAACAAGAGGGATACAAAGCGGCGCTGCAAAGAAGGACACGAGCAGCTCGTGAGCTCTATAAGCAGAAAAGGAGAGAGGAAGCGCACGACCGAAGAGATAGAGGGATGTCACAACAGGAACGAGGTTCGAAAGTTCTACAAAAAGGTGAAACAAACCTCCAGGTCTTATACACCCCGAACTGAAGGCTGTAGAGACCATCATGGGAACATCGTAGTGGAAACAATTCCACCCACCCGAAATTGACGAAGTGAAGATAGCGATATCTAAACTTAAGTCGAACAAAGCTGCTGGAGCAGACGGGCTAGCCGCCGAACTGTGCAAAGTTGCTGCAGATGATTTGGTTATTACTTTATTAGCATGCACCAGCTCATCTCCAAAATTTGGTAGGTGGAAAGAATCCCCGGCGAATGGTACCTCAAAATCGCAGCCCGATCCTCAAAAAAGGAGATTCCCTGAACTGCACCAATTACATAGGTATAAGTCTCCTTAACATCGCCTACAACATCTTGTCTGCCTTGCTGTGTGAACGTTTGAAGCCCTTCGTCAACAACCTGATAGGTCTTTATCAGTGTTGCGTAATCTCTAGAAGGTTATGGCCTAACATTAATTAAAAGGAAACTCGGTATATTTTATCGCTTAGTAAAAGTAACATTAAAATCATGATAGGTGTATTAACGGGCTATTGCGCCATTTCCATAATGGCCAACAAGATAGGGACTTTTGCACCCGATTTCTTTAGGAGCAGTTAGGATGAGGAGGAAATAGAAACCATGAAACACCTGTTCTGTGACTGTCCGAACCTCAAAACTAACCAACTCCGTCATTTCGGGAACAGGTTTGCTGGGGAACTGGATGAGCTGGCACAGGTCTCAATGGCAAACATGAGGAAGTTTATAGATAGCACAGGCTGGTTCGTTAACGTTTATCGGCAACTTTGAATAGCATCGATGCTAACTTTTATTTTTATAGGGGATCACAATGGACCACTAGGCCCCCGTGTATGCAACAGTTCACGCTGTGCACAACCTTTGTCACCTAACCTAATCTAACCTAACCTATCAGTGTGGCTTCAGACCCGCAGGTTTCTAGTAGGTTCCATCGATCATTTGCTTTTTGAATAATATTTTTACTAATGTTTCGTTTTAATTGGCATTGAGGGATTCTGATGGTATGGTCTATGAGAGAGGGATCAAATACTGAACTTTCTCTTGCAAGCTCATCCGCTTTCAAGTACCGAGTATATGGTGTTTGTTGACTCGTTATCTAAGTATGCGTTACATCCTGGGAAGTGTGTTTGAACCAGGAGTTTTAGTCTTTCTTGACAAAATTCTCTCCATTAATTATCAGATCCTTTTAAGGAACCTATGGGTGTATTTACTTTGGAGATGATTTTCCTTAGTCTCACCGAATGGTTTGTACATTCAATTCTACTACAGAAGTGTCTCCATGAGCTTCGTTTCGCCTTTAGAGTTTCGGTTTTAAATTTTCTTTGAGTGGTTTTGTAACATTCCCAGTCACTTTCTACTCTAGTGCGTTCAGCCCGATTGAAAAGTTTTCTTGTTTCTTTTCTAATATTGCTGAGCCCAGCAGTCCACCAGGGCGGTTTATTGTTCTTCTTCGCCGTTGTAATGAGTGGACAGCTTTTGCCAAAGCCGTTCCGTAGAATTCCCTTGAATTCCACAGTTAATTCATCTAAACTTTCTGTTTTAAGATTTGTATCTATACAAAGCTGACTTTTAATAATTTCTCTGTTGAAGACATGCCAATCGGTACTTCTGTTATTTCTAAATGGCTTGTTTTCCCGCTTAATTCAGGGATACAGAATTCAATTCGACAATGAATGCGAAAGACGCGTCGTCTAATACCTTCCACTGGTCTACCTGTCAAGTACCTGAAGTGCTTGTTAAGGTGATATCGAGTACCCCTCTACGGTTTTTTGTAACAAAGGTGGGAGTGTTACCTCTGTAATATATTCGAAAAGGGACTCGCCCCTAGTGTTAGTATTGGTGCTTCCCCACTGCACTTAACAATATAAATAATTATTTATCCTAAATGAAATGTTTCTGATTTTAAACAATATAAAAACAAAAAAATTGAAAAATAAAAAATCATCCAAATCCGAGCTGTTTCTGGGGACTTTCTGAAAAAAACTTCATTGACTCCAGAAGAAAATCTGCTGGATTTTTCACTAGGACACTAGCAGACATAAGAACTGTTTAAAGTGACTGTCATGGATGGTAAAAGACAAACTTAGGTCAATTGAAGGTCCATTGTGATACCACATGGATCTAAATAGGCTTTCTTCGAAAAGTCATTGAAACCAATTAGAGTTGCTTACTTGAAGATTAATTATATTAACATGTTCGAGATCGTTATAAAAGTATTTTCCTAAGTGAATCATACGTTTATGAGCCAGAACAGGACAGGTACATAGCAGGTGAAGGACTGTTTCCTCCTCCTCCTCATCCCTGCAGCTTCTGTAGAAATTATTAGAAAATACGCCCAGTAACGTGGCGTGTCTTGCTATTAGGCAGTGTCCAGTAATGATACCAATTAACGAGCTTATATGCAATCTGCTTAGAGATATCAGGCACATAGATCACTTTGAGACCAGATTAGGCCAAATGTTTTTCGTCACCTGACAGGTGGTTATGTTTTTCCATCTGATGTTAGTTCTCTAAATAGCATCTTGTTGTAGCAAAAGTTTACATTAGGCATTTATGGTTTAATGGGTAATGTTGTACCATATTTGGCGAGTTCACCGGCATTACAGTTTCCTGGAATGCCTCTATTGCCCGGCACCCAGTGAAGGTGAATGTTAAACTGTTGTGCCATCTCGATTAGAGATGATCAACAGTTTTGGACCGTAATTGAGTTTGTAGACACAGAGTCCAGGGATTTTATAGCTGCCTGACTATCTGAGAAAATCAGATGTGGATAGCACGTTTTCTCTTAGCCAAGACAGGACCTCCTTAATCGCCAAAAGTTCTGCCTGAAACACGCTACAATGATTTGGAAGGCTAAAAGAGAGACTTAGTTTTAGTCGTTCGGAGTACACACTTCCAATAACCCCATCACTAGTTTTCGGTCCAACTGTATAGAAGTGGATTGCCTCGTCTTCCAGGAATGTTTTATTTTCCCAGAAGGATCTGGAAGGTGTAGAAGTTTGAAAATTTCTATCGAACTGTAGTTGGGGAATGGTGTAGTTTGTGTGCTTTGGAATTGATTCTAGATAATTAAGAATAACAGAGTGGCCAATGTTATTGTTAGTCCACTGGGAAGAGGCATTCAGGCAGAACTAGCAGCTATTTGTTTGCTGATTATATCCAGACGTGTCAGATAGAGTAGTGTCTAGTGCCGCAGATGGGGTCGTACGAAGTGATCCGCTTATACTTAGGCATGCTGAGCGAATATGGTAGTAATATTTTTACTTTTTTGGAAAACTCGTCAACCAAGATAATTCAAAAAATTGTTTGATTGAAAGAAAATAAAAACAAATTGCCATTTGAAAATTTTGGACAACTTCATGAGACACAAAATGACAGATTGTAGAACAGTTTGAGGCAAGGCTTTTCTTCATGGAACACACAAACGTGTACTTTTGGGATCTTTTCTGCTATAGTTAACATATCCAACAAATTATTGCTCAAACAGCTAATGAACACTGCACACACATTGGTGTTATCAGGTATGTTCAGCGACACTGTACTGTTTAGTTTGGAACAGAAAAGTAAAGCTTTTTATGTTCATTGAAACGTTTTCTGTTCATTGTGTATGTCTAGAAAAGTTTGGAACCGATTAGGACAGGATTTTCTGTTCCATCTTTTAAGCTAGAACAAATAGAAAAAGTGAGACAATTTTCGTTTGTCAAAAGCTGAGTGTTCTAACTTGATCCAAAGTGTTGCGACATTTCTCATGAAGCTGTGCTGTAGGTACTGTGCTGTCTTTCTTCTCGCTAAACAAAGCTATTCATTTGATCCAATGTTTTCTGTAAGAAATGCATGAACTCTAAAAAAGTAGGACTTTATCGATATCTTGGATGTCCCTAATGACTTCATGTAAGGTGAGGCCTTGTCATGCGCGAACTTGAAAGGCAAAACCATAAACACTATGCAAAATCACCTTCCACTTCAATCACTTAATTGCCAAATTCAGCGATGAGGGTTCGTTGGTGATTCTTCAGCATCCAGCTGGAAATCAAAAATACTGGTTCAACCAACAGTAAAATACAACTCGGTCCGATACAAGTAAAAAAACAAAACAGCTGAGAGAAACAATTTCTATTATACTAAGCTTTGTTGATGGGGGCTTAAAGGACAACCAAGTGCTTCAAGTGCATATACGAAGACTTGCAATGTTTTACTTGACCTCTTTAAATGTAGTGAAAATAAAATGTTTGCGGTCGTTGTAACACAAATATTTGAATGCTACAATTTTAAGCGGTTAAACCAAAACAATTTTTACTCACCCAAGACTTTATTAACCACGTCACAGTAATTTTTGATCTCGTCTAGCCATCGTCTGACATTGGCAAACGATTCACCATTCATAACATCATAAACAATAATCACGCCATGTGTTCCTCTGTAATATGTGCTTGTTATTGTGCGGAACCTCTCCTGGCCAGCAGTGTCCCAAATCTGAAGCTTTACTCTTTGTCCGTCGATAACAACAGTACGAATTTTAAAATCCACGCCGATTGTTGTTATGTAGCTTCCACAAAATGTATCATCCGAAAATCGAATAAGTAACGATGACTTTCCAACCCCTGTAACAAGAATTGCTTTTTGAATATTTTGTGAATTAAATTGAAAGAAAATTGGCATAAAAGAGAATGTCTGCCAACCATAAGCAGCAGCTCTAGCTGTCTACGGATACCACAAATCATGACTAAACGATATCATAGCTTTAGTTTATCGTGAACGCTAGTTTTTTTTTTTTTTTCTTTGTTTTAATTAACTCTATATTAAATCTAAGACGGGTGCTGTGTGTGCATTCAAGTAACAATTTCTTTGCAAAGATATATTTTTGTTTTATACAGAACGATGAACAAGAAACAAAAAAAATTCAGGGGAGGCCCTGAAAACTCGACCAAAAATTTGCGGTTTCGCGATTGAGAAAAAAAAACATGAACTCAAGAATTTTCCAATAATGATGTGTTTTGCCTTACCACTATCGCCTATAATCAACAGCTTGAATAAATGATCGAAGCTCCGGGACATTTTAGAGTGGAATTATTATTATGGATTTATCTTTTCGTTTGAAAAAAAAAAATATGTATAACTTCAATTTTTGTCTTTTCGCTTTTTGGCACGATAGTATGAAGTGAATGAATTTTCAACAATTAAGACATCAACCGAAATTAGATCGTGTATGCTGTACAGTACACTTAACAGATTTCGTTATTAGTTTAGTTGGATTTGCGATTAAATGTTATAATTTTAATATTTATGATAAATTCAGTGGTGTTGTCTGTTGTGTACAAAGAAGTTGAATTAAACCCTATATATATGTACGTATATTTTATCCATAGGCTGTGTCTATTCTCTTGTGTATCCCTTGTTAAAAAGTCATTTTTTTTTCTTTGAATTTGACAGATGAAAGATAAATGTCAAATTGAAAGGTACACCGACAAATTCTGTAAGGAGAAGTAACGTTGTGGGATATTTATAGCCGTGTTTTTTTTTTCTAATCATTAGCCAACACAATAGGTCCGTTCGCGTACTCCCTAAAACTGCCCAAAACTGCCCAAAACTGCCATATTCTCCCACTTTTTCGTTCGTTTACTGCCACTTATCGTAAAATCTGTCACTTTTGGAGGAGAAAAATATTTCCCCTATCTGCCGATTTCAGCCACAAAAATTTCTTGTGGCAGTTGTGTAAGTTATGTCAAAATTTTTTTTTTCTATTAGTTTTGACATTTCATCGTGTTCATGTTTTGAGCACTTGCTCACA
>CAKKXW010000004.1:61228553-61252553 GCA_920937365.1 Sphaerophoria rueppellii | reverse complement strand
AAAATAACATTATTACTATGTTAACGGATGTATTATTTCGTTAAAACGACGTTCTCATACACACATACTTTTTTTTTGAAAACGCCATAAACCTCCCATTTTGCATCCATCCAAAGGTTAAAAGAAAAACGTCAAATTTCTACACTCACTTTTTAAATTTTTTGATTTTTTCTTCCCCTTACGTCTTCTGCAAGCAACCCCGCTTGCCGTCACTAATCAAAGAAAAATTTCAATTTTCTTCACGTGTGTGGAATGGTTTTAGAAGACTTCTGGGACTCTTCCGAATGCTTCTGGACGACCAATGGAAAACAACAGTAGTGTTTCGTGTAAACAAATTCTTTAACAGTGATCACTTTATAACAAGATTGGAAACCTACCTACGTTTTACCCTCCAAATACCGCAAAAGTTTTTTTTTCATACACACATACTCTTGCAGCAAAATTGCTTTATTATGTAGGCAATTGTATCATTATTACAATAAAACGCATACTCTTACAGCTAACCTGTGTATTTAAGTTTGTGTTACACGCATACTCTTACAGCTAACCTGCTCCCTTAGCTTGTCGGCAAATGTCATTTTGACAGCAAGCTTTCCCATCTTGTTATAACTGATCAGTGTTCTTTAACGTCACGTTTTGACATTTCGCAATTGACAATAGAGTACCGGCGGGAAACGTCAAACGAGAGTTATTCGATAGATTAGATACAAGTTTTGTCTCATCTTTCTAAATTAAAAATTATTAACAACATGAGTTCACTGGACAGAGAAAAGGCTCTTGAAGATTTACGTAGAATCAAGGAGGAGTTACTTCAAAGGGTAAATAAAATCAATAACGCTGCTTCCGCTGAATTATATATTATATTTAAGTTCTCTTGCAGGGCAGAAGCAGCAACAAAAATCAAACAAATAAACCAATTTCCCAGCTAAAAACGCTCAATAAAGAAGAAAAGAAAGATAAACACAAGAAAAAACACAAAGATAAGCACAGCCACAAAAAACACAAGAAATCAAAACGACGTTCAAGCAGCAGTAGCAGCAGCGACAGGCATAACAATCCTGAAAAACAAACTACACTTCCAACGAAACGATCCTGTTCTCCAGAACTGGAACGTGACGAATGGATGACTAGTTCTGTGTTAGTAAAAACATTCTCAAAAGATAAACCCTTGCAAAAGAAACAATGCCAAGCGTATGAAGCTTATGAACCTGGAAATAGCATGAGAGAGTTGAATCCTTACTGGAAAAATGGCGGAGCAGGATTGCCTTCCTTTAGAAAACCAAGGGAAGATTCTGACGGTGATGAAGATTATAGCAAATCTTTGAACTATTTTTCGAATGGTTATAAAAATAAAAAAGGTGACTGGGTTAAGAAAAGGGAAACAAGTTCAGTTCATACCGCAGCCGCCGAAAGAAATTTCAACGATGAAACCACAAGCTCATCTAGCCAATTCAATAAGCAAGTAACGTCGGAATTGCTGACAGATCAGCAAATGAATGAACTCGGAGCCAAGATCATGAAAGCTGAATTAATGAATAACCAACAACAGGCTGATGAGCTTAAAAATAAACTCAAAGCGGCTCGAATAGCTAAAGAACAAAACACTGGAAAGAAAACTGAAAAACTGCTAACTTCAAGTCATAAAAATTCGCAGTTCGATGTGCGACATCGGAATCGGCCTCCACGAAATATGCTCGACGTTGATGAAAATGATCTCAAAAAGAAAGTGAGTATCTTAAAAGCTTGGTTAGAGCGCTTACTTGTAAAATGAAAAGTTTTTATTTAATTCTAGTTCGAACGTGAAACAACCGATTCCAAACACAAAAACGAAGAAATTGATGAAGATTCTGCGAATCAAGACAATCAGAACCGTCACAATAATTGCGACAAGTGTTTGAATTCCAACAAAATGAAGAAAGAATTCATTGTATCCATGGGCAAACACGTCTATCTAGCTCTTCCATGGCATGAAGGCCTTCAGGTCAATCACTGTCTCATAATACCCATCGACCATTATTCCTGTTCGACGGCATTGGACGAAGATGTCTGGCAAGAGATCTCTAGCTATCGTCGAGTGTTGACAAAAGTTTTCGCTAGACGAAAACAAGACGTATTGTTCTTTGAAACCGCTCGATACTTACAGAAACGTCGTCACATGGTGATACACTGTATTCCGTCTGCTGAATTTGAAATGGCGCCATTCTATTTCAAAAAAGCAATCGAAGAAAGCGAGTATGAATGGTCAAAGAATAAACAATTGGTCACGCTTAAAGACAAAAACTTAAGAAAGTCGATTCCATGCGGTCTGCCATATTTTTGGGTGCACTTTGGAACGGACTATGGATTTGCTCATGTAATTGAGAATCAAGAAATGTTTCCCCTGCATTTTGCACAGGTAATTCGGGATATTAGGAGTTTCGTTTAAGTAGGAATCAGTTTTTAAATATATTTTTTTTTTTCGTTTTTTTTTAGGAAATCATCGGCGGTATGTTGAATTTGGACATGAGGAAGTGGCGAACGCCGAGAGAAGAGCACAACGTCAAGACGAAAGTAAAGAATTTGGCAGATTTGTTGAAATCTTACGAATCGGAGCTCTGTTGATTGTTTCCTTTGGTCTATTTGTGTGTGTTGGCCATAAATAAAAATTTTCCACCCTCAACATAAATACAAACGCAGAGAATTTTGCACCCATTTGCATACTTATTTTCCAGCTTTTTTCGCCGTGTGACCGGATTACCTACTTTACTTAAGGTAGCGGTGACTTGGGCCTCAATCAACAGTCTCCGCCAGCCAGTCTCCAGTTTTGCACTCCAAGTTCATTGAGGTCCTCTTCCATTTGAGTGCGTCATGTGTCGCGGTCTTCCTCTCCTCCTACGTCCCTCGGGAATAGTGTCGAAGGCTTTCCTTTGGAGCATTGGTGTCCATCTGCTCTAAATGACCGAGCCATCTGAGCCCCTGGACCAGGACCCTTCTGGCTAGGTCCATGTCGTTGAACAACCCGTAAAGTTCGCTGTTATATCTTCTTCGCCATTCCCCTTTAATGCACACGGGGCCAAAGATGATCCGAAGAACTTTCCTCTCGAAACAGCCTAAGGCACTTTCATCCCATTTTGTCAAGGTTCAAGCTTCTGCACCATATAGCAGGATTAGGACGATGAGGGTGTTGTACAATTTTACCTTAGCCTTCCACTCAATTGCTTTCTTAGCAAAAGAAACAGCGATTAGCAAGAGTTATTCTTTGTCTGATCTCGGTGCTGGTGTTATCCGTGTTTATAGCGGAGCCTAGGTAGACAAATTCCTCTACTACCTCGAAGTTGTATGCGTCTATTGTGACGTTCTGTCCGAGCCGTCGGTGTTGGGTGTCCTTCCTCGAAGACAGCATATGCATACTTCGTTTTTCCCTCATTTACCGCTCAACCCATTTTTGTCGCTTCTGTCTCAATTCTCACAAAGGCGCCATTGACATCAAGCTGTGTTCTTCCCATTATATCAATGCCATCGGCGTACGCGAGAATTTGAACAGATTTTTGTGAGATAGTGCCTCTGGTGTTGACGTCGGAGTTCTGCTCTATCTTCTCAAGAACGATGTTAAAGAAATCGCATGACAGTGCCTTGTCTGAATCCTTTTTTGACGTCGAAAGATTCCGTTGGCTCGTTCCCAACCTTGATGGAGCAGCGTTAGTTCTCCATCGTCATTTTGCACAAGCGAACGAGCTTGGCCCGGATGCCAAAACTAGAAATAGCTTTATACAGTTCGTCTCTGTAGATGCTGTTACACGCGGCCTTAAAATCGATGAAAAGGTGGTGGGTATAGATTTGGAGTTCATAGGTCTTTTCCAGGATCTGCCGCAACGTGAGAATTTGGTCGATGGTTGACTTTCCTGGTCTGAAGCCACATTAATAAGGACCAATCAGATTGTTGACGAAAGGCTTCAGACGTTCACATATTACGGCAGAGAGGATCTTGTAGGCGATGCGATGTTAAGTAGACTTATTCCTCTGTAGTTGGCGCAGTTTAGAGGATCTTCCTTTGTCAGGATCGGGCAAACAATGCTGAGTTTCCATTCATCGGGCATGTATTCCTCTGACCATATCTTACGGATGATTTGGTGCATGCTCCTATCTAGCTCGTCGCCTGCTGCTTTGCACAGCTCAGCAGCTAGACCATCTGCTCCAGCAGCTTTGTTGGATTTCAGCCGTGATATTTTGGTTTTCACTTCTTCTAGGTCGGGTTCACGGAATTGTTGGCTATCATCGTGTCCGATGAAAGGCTCCTGTCCGACGGCGGTGTTTTGTTCGTCGTCGCCGTTATACAGTCTACAGAAGTGGTCTTTCCAAATCCCCAGCATTGACTGGGATTCTACTATGATGTTCCCTTATTTATCTCTGCAGGCATCGGTTCTTGCGCTCGATGACCTTGAGCCAGATGTTTAACCTTTCGGTAAAACCTCCGAACTTCATTCCTGCTGTTGGCTCTCTCAACATCCTCGATCTGACGCTTCTCATGCTCTCCCTTTTTTCTCCTGAGTAGCCGGCGTTCCTCTCTCCTCTTTCGCTCGTAGAGCTCACGAGCAGCTCTTGTTCTTCTATACAGCGCCGCTTTGTATGCCTCCTGCTTGGCTGAATGGGCCTGCCTGTATTCTTCGTCAAACCAGGGGTTTGCCTATGTGAAACCCAGCACATTAGAGGCGGCATCTCTAACTGCTCCCTGGCAATGTTGACACTGATCTTCGATACTTGATGTTGGCGGTATAGGACTCCTTAAGAGGTTATTGACACTCGACCAGAGAAGGATCTGGCGGTCTCTTGCGATTGTAGCCGTCCGACGTCGAATTTTCTTGCAGCATTTCCTTGTTTTGGCCGTTGTCGGGATATTCGTAGCACTACCTTGGCTACGACGAGGTAGTGGTCCGATCGATGGTAGCTCTTCGTAAAGTTCGATCACATAAAATGCTGGACAGGTGCCTTCCGTCGATCGCAATGTGATCAATCTGGTTGACCGTTGATTGATCAGGAGATCTCCATGTACCTTTATGGATGTTGAGATGAGGGAACCAGGTGTTTTTTAAAATATTTTCTGGAATGTGGGCGTTATTGTAGAAAAATTACAGCTCCTTTCTTTCTAAAGTAGTTGCTATTGAAGTCTTCGCGCATTGATCCCTGTTCAAGCTTTTTTTTTTCGGAAAGCCAGGTGTTGCTGCTCTCACTCATCCTCGCTATAGGGTTTCCTTTCAACATCCGACTTGATTACATTTTTCACATTACTTAATTTACTCTGGTGATTGTTCTCACTAAGCGAGGAAGGTCACTGTATTGTTGAAATGTCAAGGGATCCTCTAATCATTTTGTGTACAATTTTATTATTCCGGCAACTCCGTTGAATCTTCAGTAAATGTACCAAACGTTATGGTGACTGCCTTAAAAACTGATTCGCACGAGCACATCCCACTCCGGTGTTTCTTACGCTGCTTACAATAAGACAGTTCCAGTTGCACAGGTATTAATATTATTTTCAATTCAAGATAACCCAAGCGCCTTAAAAAAGTTCAAGGAAAAGAAACCGAGAAGCGGAGATTTTGTGAAGTTTATTTTGCAATTATTCTGCTTTGAATAAGTCTTATATCTGTAAAGTACATATTTGAATAATTTTAAACGTCAGCGAATAGTCGGCAAATGAGATCGTTCAATATTCTGATGTCCACAGAAAGTGTATATCCCGTTGCCGTTGTTTTATACAAACCACAAAAAATAATAAAATTAAAAAAAAAAAATAAATAACGAAAATCAAAATAGAATTCAAACTAAAGTAAAGAAATAGGAACATAAAATTAAATAAATGTTTACCATTTGGATCGCTTTGACCAATCTTTCGGTGTCCAGTGGAGATTTTTCGAAACTATCCGGATGTTTCGGTTGTCCATGGCCTTTTTGTGTTGATCAATAATCTCGCGACTTATACACACAATATATTGGCCCTTATAGTAGTTGATAAGATTAAGATTCTGAAGTGTCGAAATGACATCTTCCTTCTTAATACTTGTTCCTTCGCAAATGTCGCTAAAACATTTAAACATTTAAATTTACTCAAATACTCTCTAATCGTCTACATTTCTACTTACTTGATTGTAATGTGTGGTTTCTCATTCTCAGCAGATGGTTTCTGGGCTATGAAGATCTCGAGAATCGTCTGAGCCCAATAGGATCGATATGAGAGCAATCCCAAATCGGACAGAGGCTTCTCGGGGGAGCCCGTTTTACCTTCAAACTTTGACAATTCATAGCTGAACTCTATGAGCAGCTTTCCGTAACCTTTTCTTTGGTAAGGTGGCATTGTCAAAATGCACGCCACATTGTAGTCTTCGGTGCTTTCTTTCTCTTTTGAAAAGTATCCGACAATGTGAAAGCCTCTAGAATCGAACTCGGTCATCACGTAAAACAGAAACGGATCTGTGTCATAGTACAAAGTTTTGTGATCCAAAAATAGCTTAGCCAGGAGGCATAGATTCTGTGCGTAGACTTTGTTTTTGCGACCGTCAATTTCGAAGAACGAAATTGTATGCCGTCGATAGATTTCATTGCCAGGGGGATGTCGAAGGTTGCATTTTATCAGATGACGTTCGAGACATTTCCTGCTTTTGCGATACTTCAGACAGAATTCGCATATATAAATGCAAGGAGTTTGGCAGAGTTCCTGGGGATAGGGCGAGAAGTACCAGGGTTTGATGCGATACTTTCCCAGTTCGATCATTTCAACATTCTTCATGCGAGTGACCACGTCGTCCTGGTGAATAACCATACTTCCGGATTGACGAGGAGTTAAGCCGTCTTGTGAATTCTCCTCGATAACTTCGACAACTGGAACCACTTGCGGAGTAAGCTAAAAAGATTTTAAATTAGGGTGAACCTATACCTACTATGTCTGTTTGCATACTTTTCGTTTTCGATTAATTTTTTTCTGTAAGGCTGCGGCCAAAACTGCATTTCCATTGACAATTTCATTATTCAGGGGCGATGGACTCGTGGGTCGGGAGACACTTCCTGTTCCTGTTAGTGAGTGGTGTTTCTTTGGAGTTGTAACTCCAGTGCTGGCTCCGGTTGTAGTACCATCACGTCGTGGGAATTGAACCTTTCGCGTGTCAAGGTCTTCTTCATCGACCCATTCGTCTAGACGTTTGTTAACTTTGGTTTAAAAGTAAATATGCATTAAAAGCGAGTAAAAATGGTTATCAAGTAACTTACAATCGACATAGTGAACATAGAACTGTCGTTTTCCTTCAATGTCTTTGATACTGACAATTTCAGCGAGTGGCCAATCATCGGTTTTGTGCATACGAACTGGAAGTCGACAACCTTCAGTGAGTGCTGCCTGAATTTTATTGTTGGAAAAATAATAGCCCAGCTTAAAAAAAAATGTTTACAAATAATTTTACATACCGTAGATTCGCATATTGATGAGAAATCTTCATCAAAATCGAGTTTCGATGTAATCTTCATTTCAGTTTTTGGTTTTGAATTTTTGCCCTGAAAGAAACACCAGTTAAACAAAATTGTTCTTTGTAACTTAAATTTTGTTATTATGTTCAAAAACTTTAACTAGGTTATTATTTAACAAAATAATTTGCTAATTTAATGAAAAGAAATAAATAAAACCTTCAGCTTCTGCTTCTGCTATCGCGTTTCTCTCTGCACTTGAGATCTTGAGACTTGAGATTGAGCATTGAGACTTCAGAACTGAGCAAACAGCTGAGTGAGAGTGAGACAGATTTTTCTAGGGTGCGCTTGGAAATTGGAACCTATTTTCTGTAAGAATTTCAGCGACATCTGTTTTCTTTATGTGGAGATAAGCTTTTTCTCACATAGAAAGTACTGACATCTAGTTTAATTTATTGAAGATAAGCGATGTCATGTTTTTTTTTTATATGTAATTAAACAAATTTTGACAGTAGGTGCGTTCCTTTGGGACTTTTAAACTCCTTTTTAGTACTTCGCAGTAGATGTTGAATGGAATTTTTCAAAAAGTAAAATCTAACCTTCAAAATCAGATAATTCAGTCAAATAAACAAAAAAGTACTTTAGTGATTCAAATAGATTCAATAAATTACAATTTTACAACTAACATTGAATAAATCCATTGGAAAAATCTAAAAACTTTATAATTATTTCTTTCACACCCGAAAACATTCGCAAAATTATTATTTTTGAGAAACTTCAAATCAAACAACAACAATTTCTATTGCTTTTTACTGACGACATCTGGCGTAGTATCGTAACTACTTCGAAGAACTACTTTGACCACAGGAGAAAAGTAGTTCAAAGCAGCCAGAAGTACTAAGCAGTAGATAAATGTTCCCAAAGGAACGCAGCTAGTATTTACAAAGCAGCCATTGTATTCACTGATCTCTATATTCACTGATCTCTCTTATAACTGGATAGTGGATAGAAACATAAAGTTTGATTCCCATAGAAGACTGTTATAATTGTAAAAGTACCATCCAGGTATAACAGTTATTTTAGTTAGTGGTTGGCCCCTTTAGTTAAAAATAGCAATTTTCAGCAATATTCAGTAAATTTATTTTGAATTATAAACTCAGGCCATTGATGAAACTTAAGCAATCTCTTTTTAATAAAGTTTTTTTGACCACAAAACATAAACAAAAGTTGTGAAGTTGTTTTCATTATTTTAGTTTTCTGTTTTCTTTCTTCTTCTAGATTAAAATCACTCCACTCTGTCCACTGGCCTCTGTAATCATTGAATAAGAAGTACAGGAAGGGGTCTTATGAAAAAGAATTGAAGCATTTTTCTAAGTAGTATGAGTTTCACAAACACAAACGCATAACAACAGGGCTGGTCTGAAGTTGAATGGTTAATCTCAGGGGCCCAAGCGTAATTTGATTGAATCAAGATTTCATCGATTTTGCTTAATTTTTTTTTTCAATCTCAACTCTTTTTTTAGGAAGCATGGTGTTTTAACACTAAAGGTGCACTGCGCGGTTTTAATATTTAATTTTTTTATCTTCCAGTACATATTCTTGATTTTTCATCCGTAATTCATCACATTTATTACGCCTATTGTAATATAACCAACAAATAAAAACGTTTCGAAAGAACTATTCAAAACAACCGTGCACACTACGGGAACTCAACGAATTGCAGCGCCTTATCATCACGAACAGAAATAATACACCCCTAAACTCGACTGACAACACATTGACAGCACATACCCCAAAAGTGGACATCATCAGACATTTTTGTTGCTTCACTCACGTACACTGTACATGTAGCTAACACCGCTTCCTGTACTTCTTATTCAATGTCTGGTCAGCTGTAAAATCGTTTTGTGCATGATAATCACAACAGAAAACACAGGTGTAGTATAAAAGTATGTGTAAATCCGTCTCCAAAAAGAGATTCAACAGAAATCAATCTTTCGAGAAATAAATTCAATTTCTTTGTGAAAGAAATGCGTTTAAGGGAAAAAAATTGCCACTTTTACGTCACGGATCAATTCATGGGTTGTAAGAAAAGCCACATTAAACGCCAAAAAACATTCAATTTTAGAAGCAATTCTTGGTTGGTTGTAAGAAAAGCCACATAAAAAAGAAACACAATTTTATGTTTGGCAGTTCTGGCTCTGTTCAGATGTAAAAAGAAAAACACCTAATAATCGAGGAAAAATATCCCAATATTATGGTATGGATGGATTTTCCTTAAGGGAAAATATAGAGGAATTTTGTTTGGCGGCTCCATTTTGTTCTAAATGTTTTGACCGATTTGAAATTTGAAAAAGCAGACTCAAAAATAAGATCAAATATTCAAAGTTTCAAGCCAATAGATCAAGATAAATTTTTAATCACACAAAAATTGTTAAATATGAATTTTGAAGATGCAAAGGAAAATATTCAACCACTTGCGGCCGGCAGAAATGCAAGTATCCTTCAAGCCGCACTCCAATCGCAAGAAGAACTTCAGCAACAAAGACGCCACTACGAGGATGCGATTGCAAATTATGAGGGCGAGGATCCTTTGGAGCCTTGGTTTGAATATGTCTACTGGATTGAACAGAGCTATCCATCAGGTGGTAAAGAGTCCGGTCTTGACGAAGTCCTTATTAAGTGTCTGACCAAATTCGAAAAGGATAACCGCTACCACCAGGATAGACGAATGATCAAATTGTATATAAAATACGTGAGTTTTATTTTAATGCAGCACACAATTCTATAAAATTTAATTTAAAATATTTTATCAATTAGATTGATAACCATGAAAAACCCCAAGAATGCTATCAAAAACTTTATCACCAAGGAATCGGTACAATGGTGGCAGATTTGTATATCTGCTGGGCTTACTATTTTGATTTAATGGATGATTTTCGAAGTGCTGATCAAATCTTCAGAAAGGGGATCCAGTGTCAGGCACAACCCTTGCATGAACTTCAAGAAGCACATCAGCATTTTGGTTTTACTATGTCCCAACGAATTCTCTATAATGACGAACATTCTAAGGAAAAGTATCAAAATACATTGATGCAGAAACGATCAGTTCTTACGTCACTTAAAACCCATAAGAAGCAAGTAGGCAGCATTCGCACGGGAGCAGCTATTAAGAAATTCACTCCAGGAACGGTTCAGGTAGGTTTGAAATTCGTTTTTTCTGCAAAACTTAACTCTGTGGCCTTTGTTCCTAAAGGTAAAAGTCGACCCTTTATCGCAACAAAAACAAAATGCCATTACTGTGTTCAAGGATGAAAATGACGATGGGTCCCAACTGCTCTGTTCGAATCCCACAGCTGAAGTAGCCGCAAACACATCAGTAGTCAAAGCAATCCTCGATAATACTCGAAACCAAGAAAATTTGAAAGAAGCAGGGCCCTGGAGCAAAGCCGGCACCGCAAAGAAAAAGAAACTCTTCACTTCCGAGTCACGCACAGATCTGGGATTTGAAATTCTGGAAGATCAAACCGATGATCCGCCTATCAAGAGAAAAGCAAGTGATCTGAAGCCTTTTATTTATTTAGAAGGATTTAAACCCCGCAATGATGAACAAGAAGTCTGGGTGGTTCCAATAACTACAGAAAACAAGTCCATTCCAGGCGCGTATCCATCATACGACAAATGTTTGATTTATCCCCGTCCGAATATAGAATTCTCCCTGGAGGAACTCGGTTGCTACTTTTGGTGTAAGAAAAGAAATGTAGTAAATAACTTCACAAAAATGTTTGATATCTTTTGGAAAGTTGATGTCGAGTCGAATTTGAGAATGTATCCAAATTTTGCCAAAAAGAATATCCACATTGTCGAAAAAGAAGTCGCTGCCACAGATTTTGATCCACTTGAAACTCTGACGAACGGCAAAAGTAAAATGGCCATTGATGTTAAACTTAGCTATCCTTCGCCTGGAGAAGAATTGCAATTTGAAGAGATCCTTTTTCAGCGCTGGAAGACTGGTAAAAAGAAGTTCAAGTACGATTGCAATGAGACGATCGCTATGACCCAAGAAATGGAAGAGACTATGTGTGCGCCGGTTGATGGTTATCGAAGGAAGAGCTTCTTTCCTGTCCTAAAGACATTTGGGCCCGTGGAAAGTCAAACATTTGCAGCTGTCGAAACAGTTGACCAAAAAGACGAAGGATTGCCAGCGCCTGCTGCTCCAACTCACTACCGTAAAAGTATTCTTAAGAAACCCGTGGTAGTTGAGCCCTTGGCTGTCATGCCCGAAGAATCATTTACTTTCAAAGCTCCATCTCCTCTACCAGCTGTTCTGAAAACAGTCTCTGGAGAAGTAGCACAACAACAAAAGATTACTTTCCAAATTTTCGAAGACGAAGAAAACAACTACGAAGCCAATGAAACATGCTCGACTCAGGCATTCAATTGCTTCATTAAACCTCATTCAATAAGCACACCTAAGGCTCCAGCAAAGTCTGTCAAAGTCGACAGTCTACCTTCTGAAAGACATCAAATTCAATTCAATCTACCTGACATGGAAAATATACCTCCAACTTCAGAAATTTCTGAGCCTGTTGTTGATGTTCCTGCTTCAGCACCTGGAAACCAAGAAAATTGTCCACCAGGTCCCGGAACTCTGGTGCTATCCCCCGATTACAACGATGCCGGGCTCACTATGCGTGGCAAACAACTTTCCACCATTATGGAGACATCTGAGCATGCAACTGGTTCAACTGGAAGCACCAAGCTCTCAAACAACACACCAGACTTTGAACTTGAAGTCCATCAATCGCGATTGCCATTGATGGGAAATGTCCGCAACTTGGAAACAGTCGATGAGAACAAATCCTTGGACGCTAGCGAAAAGTTGATGATTTCAATTCGCCAGCCGAATAACGCTGTTCATCCCAATGAAATTTCTCGCCTGGAACAACGCGAAGACACTGTGCCCACATTGCCAGCAGTAAGAGTGTTTGAAGACAAGACCGAGACAGTTCCAAAGATTCTTATTAAAAATATACGAAATTTTCCCAACGACCATGGAGAAAAGGAAATTTCGAATTTGAGCGCTAAATCAATGACGTCGAATGATAATCTTAAGCCAGCTTCAGCGATTAAAAATCAGGATGAAATAAGCTTCTTCGAACGACCAACGACGTCAAAAAATATACCAGATCCTCCATCGCCAACTGTCCTCGATAATTCAATTTTTTCAACTTCGGCCTTTATGAAATTTCAAGACTCCCATATTCCAGGTGCGTTGAAATTGAATGATAGCCACGATCGCGTCGTAAAATGTGTCTCGTTCTTCACAAGCAAAGATGAACAAAATGATAGAGCAAAAAACAAGCCCGTGGATTCCATGTTATTGCCAAATTTGTCAACAAATTTGGATGCTCCTAAACCAGCCACAAAGCATCCAATGGAACAATCGTTTTTGCCAGGCTTTGTCAATGATCCTTCTCTTAATTTGTCCGCTGGCGGAAAATTCCAACAAAACACAAAAGATCCATTCTTGTCCGGATTCCCAAGTGTAGCAATTGGCGACCAAAAACCTGCAGAGGATTCTTTTGTTGCTTATTTGTCAAAGACTCGTCAACAACAGGACAAGCAGGCAAAAGAAAGCGAAAAGAGTCTACTGGCGAGTTTTGCGATTGGCGATTGTTCCTTTGAACCAAAACTGAGCTCCAGGGACGATAAAGAAAAGTCATCATTCATGCTTAATCTATCACCACCAGATTTTCAATCCAAAAACTTGTTTAAGATGCCGACAATAGTTGGCGCAAGCACAGTACAACAGAAAAACACTTCTTTTCTCCCAAATTTCAATCAATCATCAACTGCACCAAATACTGTGACTACAAAAGAGCCTCCATCAAAAGGATTTCAGTTGTACGAGGATACTGATAACGCTGATCTATCAAAGAAAATATCCCTTCTTGGCCTCGGTGAGCCCGAAACCAAACCAAAGCCGTTTGATTTTTCCAATTCAGAAAGACTACGGCCCAACTACTCATTGCCACAACTCAAGAGTCTTAGTTCAATTGAGAATGCCCCTTCTGGTTCTGACTCCAGCCGTGGAGAAGCTAATGCAAACAGAAATAAAAAAAGCGAATGTTTCTTTGAAGACAACATCCGCACCGAAGCGTTCGCTGTCAATCTGAGCATGATCAAGAACTCTACTCTTCTTCCAAGCCTTGACACCCATCAATCCTATATCAAACAAACGTCGGTCAACATCGATGATTGTAGCTTCCGTAGCCCCACATCGACCGGCGCAAATGCACCCTCCTTGGAAAATTATCCTCGAACGAATTCGATTGTTAACTCGCATGGTTCTTCCAACACTAACCAGCTAACTCCAACAACAAAATCAAAAAAACAGGAAATATGCATTGATATAGAAGAATCCGATGACGAACAGGACGCCGGAGATTTCGGAAAAAGTATATACTACACGAAAACACCGAGAACTCCGTCTGTCGCGAAACATGTATGGACTCCTGAACCCCAGGATGAAGACGAATTTCTAGTTTCAAATCATTTTGTCCATCAAGAGATCGATTTGAATCATACACAACTGGTTATTGATAATTTATGTGTGGAAAAAGATGTGAATCCATTCAGTAAAAAGTTAAGGGATGCTTTTTTGAATCAAGTCGATTTGATAAGTTATGTTGAGAATTTGCCTACTTGTAAGCTAGTGAGGAAAGTTATGTCTTTGAAGAAGGACGCAACAGTTCAGGTTAATGATAAAGTGTTTCATGTTTTGAAAATGATTGGAGAAGGAACTTTTGGATCGGTTTATTGGTATATTCGACAAATTTCGCAATTCTGTTTATTAAATTATTTATTTTATTTGTTTACAGTGCAAAACAGCCTCAAAGTGGATTATTGTTTGCCCTGAAGCAGGAGAAGCCAGCTAATTTGTGGGAGTATTACATTTGCTTGGAATTGGAAAGTCGCTTGCATAGCACGGAAATGGTATATTTTAATTTAAAAGTATTTTTTCTTATTTAAACATTTAAATATCTCTTCGATGTGAAGGTTCAATTTTTGTATGTCCATCTTTTTTAATTATGGCATTGCAGCAACGCCGGAGTAGGGCCAGACCCTCAGCGTCTCCAGGTAGCTAACCCCGTGCCATGTATATTTAATTTAATGTTGGTTAGGGTCCCTTACAATTGTATGTTTCATCTGAATTGCAGTGGTCTTCAACTTTTTTACGCAAACTTTCCGAGGCCAGAGCTCTGGCGTCGTAGACTAACTTAGGGTGGCTTGTTGTGTGCGCCAACTAAGTCAAGGTCGTCATGACCTCCTGTTTTCATGCATCTGAACATTAGTCCCATCTTCAGAGATACCTTATAGATTTCCTTAAACGTGTTACTGACATCAAACTGTGTTCTATTCAGTTATAACCTTAATTGAGAAATCTCAAAAATCGCGTCAACCAGTCTGAAACCTTTCTTGTCATATTAGGTATTTGCAGCGTGAGTTGGCAAGGATGCCAAAACTAGGGGGCCCTTTTTTGTATTAAGTTTCGAAAGCCTCTAGCCGATCCGACCATTGTGTCATATCCGCAAATTTCTCGTGTCAAAAAATCCCAGTTAAAGAAACAGCTCCTAAGAAAACCGTTTGGCAGTACGAGAAATCCGACTGGGACGGTCTCAATAATATTTTCCGGATCTTTAACTGGTCACTATGCTTCCTCGATAGTGACATAGATGCCAGTGCTCATATGCTCACAAGTTTAATTCTTCTGGGAATTTTATCCCGAACAAGGTTAATAGCATCAGACCGAAAGAGAACGCTTGGTTTGATATGAGCTGTAAAGAGGTTATCAGGGTCAAAGAGGTAAATTTCCGTTGTTACAAAGCCAACCGAACTGAGGAAAACCGGAATAAGTTGAAACAAGCCAGGAAGGTCTGCAATGACCACATTCGAAGGACCAAATTTTTACGTGGCCAAAAACTAAGGCAAAAAATACTACAATGTCCCAAAGGCAGTAAGAACTTTTTAAATTCTATGGGACAATTCTTCTTTCGCACTTATGCTATAGTGAGAGTCCTAAAAGATCTCAACATACACAAATCCGCTGGCTCGGATGGTATCTTCGCTATTGTTCTGAAGAGGTGTTCTTCAAAGCTGGCAAAACCCTAGCGTAAGCTTTTCCATCTATCCTATCCTACTGGGCTCGTTCCTAGTAGTTGGAAAACAGCATTTGTCCAGCCTATACCCAAAAAAGGCGAATCCATTGTATATATATTTGGAGAGTACTATCAAGAAGATCTGCAAAATCAAGCAGAGAATACACAATACAAAATTATGTAAAAAATGGTTATCTCTGCTTGTAACCAGTTGGCGCTTCAGTCGAATTCCATTTCGATTATGCCTGTTAAATTTAAAATGCCGCAAGATGTTTGGGTTTCTTAAGACGATGCAAGAAATTTTTCTCCCCGTCTGATTTGGCTGTTATCTATAAGACTTATATCCGTCCAAAGCTTGAGTACATGTCACATCTCTAGGCTGGTGCTCCAGTTACTTACTTAAGCCTCTTGGATGGAATACAAAAAAGAGCTGTAAAAATGATTGGTGATAGAGAGATCACTGACACATTCATCCCTTTAGACCACCGTCGTAACGTAGCGTGTCTCTCCTTGTTCTATCGCTACTCAAACAATTCGCCCCTAATACTCGCACTTCTAGGAATGGCAATCAGTTTACCCTCGAGCCCAACTTCGCCCGTACTCTCGAACTACTACGCGAATGTGCATTTCTCTTCCACACTCTGTCTTCCCCACTCATTGCAGTCTTAAAGAATTTAAGACCATGTACACCGACACCTCCTTCCCAACCCCTTTTCTTCTGCCTAATGCACTCACTGTGTGTCTGGCATATAAAGGGTATAAGAATCCCTTGAGTGGGTGCAAATTATAAAAAAAACGTCTCCAGCCAGCTCGGTCCCTAGCTAGCCAATTACTTTTTCGCACGCCAAGTTGGTTCAGGTCCTCTACCACCTGTGTGCTCCACCAGAGTCGCGGTCTTCCTCTTCTGCGACGTCCTTCTGGTTTGTATTCGCAGAGTCTTCGGGCCGAAGCATTATTTTCCCTTCGCTCAACATTACCCAACCATCTAAGTCGTTGGACCTTAACTTTTCTGGCTAGGTCAGTGTCGCTGAACAGCTCGTACAGTTCTTGATTGAATCTTCGCCGCCATTCTCCATTTATGAAGATTGGACCAAAAATCACGCATTATGAAAAGTTAATAAATGGAAAATTCAAAATTTAACATATATTTAACCATTAATAAGATACAAGAAAAAAAGATAAAAAAATGAGTACCTAAGTTAACAAATAACAAAAGAGAGTTAAGAATGAGATTGAGAATCTTTCCTAGAATTATGATGAAGAAATCGCATGACAGCGCATCACCTAGTCTCAAACCTTTTTTGACATCAAATGCATCCGTTAGGTTTTTTCCGACCATGATGGAACAGCGTGAGTTCTCCATTGTCGTCTTAGACAGACGGACGAGTTTTTCTGGGATGCCAAAACTAGACATTGCTCTATATAACTGGTCTTTATAGACGCTGTCATACGCGGCCTTGAAATCGATGAAAAGGTGTTAGGTATCGATCTGAAGGTCCTGGGTCTTCTCCAAGATCTGGCGTAGAGTGAATATTTGATGGATGGTAGACTTTCCGGATCTGAAGCCACACTGATGAGGACCTATCAGGTTGTTGACGAAAGCCTTCAAACGTTCACACAGCACGGCAGACAAGATCTTGTAGGCGATGTTTAGGAGACTTAAACTTCTGGAGTTGTACAGTTCAGGGGATCTTCTTTCTTGAGGATCGGGCATACGATGCCATGTTCCATTCGTCGAGCATGCTTTCTTCCGACCAAATATTCCAGATGAGCTGGTGCTCATATCGCAATATTCACTACGTCAATGTCGGCTGGGTGGAATTGTTGGTCTGCCCCAACCAAATTGAATGGTTCTGAATAGCAAGGCTTAATTCGGCAACATTAGCCTAATATGTGCGCATGCCCCCACAGAAGAGAAAAAGGACGACACCAAAGACGAGTTCTACGAGCTCCTTGACAAAACGTACGAGCAATGTTCTAGCTATGACATTGAGGCATACAAAGCGGTGCTGCATAGAAGGACAAGAGCTGCTCGTGAGCTCTACGAGCGAAAGAGAAAAGAGGAACGCCGACTTCTCAAGAGAAAAAAAGAGTGCATGAAAAGCGTCAGATCGAGGATGTTGAGAGAGCCAATAGCAGGAATGAAGTTCGGAGGTTTTATCGAAAGGTTAAACAGCTGGCTCAAGGTCATCGAGCAAGAACCGATGCCTGCAGAGATAAACAAGGGAACATCATAGTAGAATCGCAGTCAATGCTGGAGTTTTGGAAAGACCACTTCTGTAGACTCTATAACGGCGACGACGAACAAAACACCGCCGTCAGACAGGAGCCTTTAATCAGACACGATGATAGCCAAAAATTCCGTGAACCTGACCTAGAAGAAGTGAAAACCGCAATATCACGGCTGAAATCCAAAAAAGCCGCTGAAACAGATGGACTAGCTGCTGAGTTGTTCAAAGCAGCAGGTGACGAGCTAGATAGGAGCATGCACCAAATCATCTGTAAGCTATGGTCAGAGGAATGCATGCCCGATGAATGGAACCTCAGCATTGTTTGCCCGATCCTGATAAAGGATGATCCTCTAAACTGCGCCAACTACAGAGGAATAAGTCTACTTAACATCGCATCGCCTACAAGATCCTCTCTCCCGTAATATGTGAACGTCTGCTTATGGAATCTTTCGACGTCAAAAAAGGATTCAGACAAGGCGATGCACTGTAGTGCGATTTCTTTAACATCGTTGGTGAGAAGATATTAAAATGTGTTCAACTTCTCGCGTACGCCGATGATATTGATATAATGGGAAGTACACAGCTTGGTGTCAATGGCGCCTTTGTGAGAATTGAGACAGAAGCGGCAAAAATGGGCTTAGAGGGGAAAAACGAAGTATATGCTGTCTTCCAGGAAGGACACCCAACACCGACGGCTCGGACAGAACGTCACAATAGACGCATACAACTTCGACGTAGTAGAGGAGTTTGTCTACCTAGGCTCTTCGGGCAATTGAGTTGAAAAGCCCTCTCTCGAGCAACTAAGGTAAAATTGTACATCACACTCATCATCCCAGTCCTGCTGTATGGTGCAGAAGCATGGACCTTGACAAAATAGGATGAAATTGCCTTAGGCTGTTCTGAGAGGAAAGTTCTTCGGCTCATCTTTGGCCCCGTGTGCATTGAAGGGGAATGGCGAAGAAGATTCAACAGCGAACTTTACGGGTTGTACATGGACCTTGCCAGAAGGGTCAAGGACCAGAGACTCAGATGGCTCGGTCATTTAGAGCGGATGGACACCAATGCTCCGGCCCGGAAAGCCTTCGACACTATTCCCGAGGGACGTAGGAGGAGAGGAAGACCGCAGCTCAGGTGGCGCACTCAAGTGGAAGAGGACCACAATCAACTTGGAGTGCAAAACTGGAGACAGCTAGATAGGGACCGAGAGGGCTGGCGGAGACTATTGATTGAGGCCTAAGTCCACAATGGACCAACCATAGACTGTGGTTCCACTGCGATGTTCCCATGTTGGTCTCTACTGGCTTCGGTTAGGGGTGTTTAACCCCTTGTTTAACCTTTTTTTAAAACTTTCGAACCTCGATCGATCGCGTACTTCTCATGATCCTTTTTTTTTTTCTTTCTGAAAAGCTTGTGCTCCTCTCTCCTTTTCTGCTCGTAGAGCTGGCGAACAGCTCAAGTCCTTCTTTGCAGCGCCGCTTTGTAATCCTCTTGTTAAGCTGCATGTGCTCGTCGGCAGTTTTTTTTTCTGCTTGGGCAGTAAAATATCGAGGGTCCTTATCCGCTTGTGCTGAGATCCATGATGTGAAGAAAAGTGAATATCTGGTCACGCGAGGCAAGCAAGCCCTAATAGGCACCGTTAAGAACACTTAAGCACTATTCACATGAGCACGAACGACGACCAACGAATGAACGAAAATTCGTCGATTTTGACATTTCTTTCACATGAGAGTTTTTAATTCGTCGCGAATGAACAACCAAAACACAAGGCAAGAACGATTTTTAGACGCGCGCGAACATTTTGTTCGTTGGGAGTGTGGATGATGTGGAACGCGAATAGAGTTTGGCAGTACGTATCAACGAATGAACGAAAATTCGTCGATTTTGACATTTCTTTCACATGAGAGTTTTTAATTCGTCGCGAATGAACAACCAAAACACAAGGCAAGAACGATTTTTAGACGCGCGCGAACATTTTGTTCGTTGGGAGTGTGGATGATGTGGAACGCGAATAGAGTTTGGCAGTACGTATCAATTCTTTTCGCGACGAATAAATTTGTTTTCTCAAATTTATTAACATTTGAGATTAAACATTTAATTTATGCATCACAAATCAAACATTAACTTCACTTTTATCGTTTTGTTGGCAATTTGTAAAGAAATACGGCTCCAAACGTATCTAAAATCACTTTTCTTCATTCATTCGTCGTTCGTTGGTCGTGCTCATGTGAATAGTGCTTTATATATCATTCGTTGAAACAGTTTCAGAGGGTCTTTCCAAATCAAATACAAGTCAAAGTAGATTCAACATCCAACCTGAAAAGGTTTTCTTCGAAATCTCGGGTAACGTTTTTGAAAATCATTATTATGTACATCCTGCTCACATATACTTTCCATGCATACCGTTCCAGATAGAAAGTGCTATTTTACTAACACAAAATTCTTCATTTCAGCTTTCCGGTTTTATGAAAATTGATCATGCTCTGATTGGAAATAACGCAAGTATTCTCTTCTCAAAATACGCCAGATATGGATCACTTATCACGGTTTGTAATAAAATCAAGAAAGAAACAACAAAAAATGTCGATGAATATGTTGTGATGTATTTGACCAGTCAACTCTTACTTATTATGGATCATTTGCATGCCTCGAACATAATACATGCCGATATAAAGGCTGACAATTTTGTGCTTCAAGAAAAGTAAGTTTTTGTTTTTATTTTTTTTTTTTCATTCTAAAATACCTTATACCTCAATCTTAAAGGCCGAACTATAATGCAATTTTGCTCACGCAAGCACACTTAAGTGAACCAGCGAATACACACTAATGCTATAAGCAAACCAAAATGTCCTTAAGCTACGTTCTTTAAATTTTCGTTCAACTTATACTAGAGCGGTTTCATTCGCTCATATCTTAAGCGAAATTGACACTTTGAAGAAAAGAAAGCAAAGCATACTTATTTTGCCCACTTAAGGAAATTTTCGTCCTGTTTTTTTTTTACATTAGCTTTAGTTCACTTAAAGCATTCATTCATTCCTAAAGCACGGGAACCCTCTCACGTTAACCCTAAAGATCTACGACCAATCAGCCTATCATCCTTCCTTCTTAAAACATTGGAAAGTTGGATTGAAATTCACATCAGACATAACTTGAAACCATTTCTCCTTTCCACAGCTCAACATGCGTACTCTTAGGGAAATCAGTAGAAACAGCACTTCATTCGCTGGTACGTAGCATTGAATATTCCCTCAAATACAAAGAATATAACCTAGGGGCTTTCCTAGATATTGAAGGAATTTTCAACAACGTCACTACGTCAGCCCCCAGGCGATCACAACAGCAATGGAAAAGCTGACATTAGAGAAATCACTCATAAACCTAATAAGTCTCATGCTTAAAAGCAGGACAATAACTTCCAGCATTTGAAGTTTTACTACCACCAGAATGGTGAATCGAGGTACCGCCCAAGACGGGGTCCTTTCACCTCTTTTATGGAATAGGAAGTAAACGACCTGCTAAATTCAATGGAAGCAGAGGGTTTCAAGGTAATTGCCTATGCTGACGACGTTAGAATATCTGTGTCTGGGAAACATCCTCAAGTTCTCTCGGAACTCATACAAAATGCCTTAAACAGGCTGACAAAATGGGATAAACAGTGTGGCTTGGATGTATCCACATAAAACAGAACTAGTACTAGAAGGTACAAAATTCCTCAGATTAACCCACCCACGATTAAAGGAATACTTTCCGACCAAGCCAAATATTTAGGCCTCATTTTAGACAAAAAACTAAGTTAGAAGGCAAATATTGATAAAGGATTAAAAAAGGCTACCGTAGCCTTTATGGCTACGGTAAATCTAAATAAACTTATCAAAGTCCAGCGGTCAGCAGGTATGTGCATCACAGGAGCACTTCGCCCAACACCAACAGCAGTCTTGGAAGTGCTTTTAAACCTAACACCTCTTCTCCAAAATGGTGGCAGTTAACTCATGCGTAAGGCTTAGATCCACCTCTCAATGGATCAGTAATAACACTGTTCATGCTACTATCTAAGACAACTTGAGATCTATCCCAGATGGTATTCGATAATAGCTTCCAGGTTTCAATCATTTCAAGATCTTCTTGGGAAGAAGAGTGACCCCTGCAAGACAATACGGTACACTTCTATACAGACGGTTCAAAGATACCAAAGTGGTATCTATTCGAAACAACTGAATCTCAGTCTATCATATAGACTTCCCAATCAATGTAGTGTGTTCCAGGCAGAAGTAATGGCGATCAAAGAGGAAATATCCTGGCTCAAAGAAAACGTTATATCTTGCAACGATATACGTATCTTCTCGGACAGCCAATTCGCTCTCAAATCTCTCGCGTCTGTCTCCACAAACTCTCTAATAGTCCACGACTGTCGATCATATCTGAATGAGATGACGGAACAGTTTAACATTCGCCTCATTTGGGTGTCGGGCCACAGAGACATCCCGTCAAAAGGCTTGACTTCCATGAGCAGACAAAATATAAGCTCTCGATTGGAGTCATAACAGGACACTGCCTCATAGGTAGACATGCTTTGAGGCTAGGAGTCTACGCAAACGACTTATGTAGAAGCTGCATGGACGAGGAAGAGGAAACAGTCCAAAACCTTCGGTGTACCTGTCCGGCACTCTCCAATAGAAGGAATAACTATCTCGGTAATCCCTTCTTCGGTAATACCAGGGAACTGGCAACGATCGACACAAAATGTCTCTCTAACTTCATTAAAACTACAATATTGTTTGTTTAAGTTCATTACTTTCCCAAGAGTAACTTCTTTAGTGGTATCACAATGGACCATTGAGGTCTAAGTGAGTCAGTAACATCTAGACAGCCACTCCAATCTAACCTAACTTAAGTTCACTTAAGCAATTATAGTTGAACCTTAAAGCTCAACTGAAATGCAATGTTGCTAACTTAAGTACGCTCAAGTTGAACGAAAATTTAACGAACGTAGCTTGAGTAAATTATGGTTTATTTACTTACATAAGGTGGCGCTACAGTCTCCGCCAGCTAGCTCGGTCCTTAGCTAGTTGTCTCCAGTTTTGCACTCCAAGTTGATTGAGGTCCTCTTCCACTTGAGTGCGCCAGCTGAGTCGTGGTCTTCCTCTCCTCCTACGTAATTCGGAATAGTGTCGAAGGCTTTCCGGGCCGGTGCATTGGTGTCCATCCGCTCTAAATGACCAAGCCATTTGAGTCTCTGGACCTTGACCCTTCTGGCTAGGTCCATGTCGTTGTACAACCCGTAAAGTTCGCTGTTGTATCTTCTTCGCCATTCCCCTTCAATGCACACGGGGCCAAAGATGACCCGAAGAACTTTCCTCTCGAAACAGCCTAAGGCACTTTCATCCGATTTTGTCAGGGTCCATGCTTCTGCGCCATACAACAGGACTGGGATACACTCATCATCCCAGTCCTGTTGTATGGCGCAGTTGTACAGTTTTACCTTAGTTGCTCGAGAGAGGGCTTTTCCACTCAATTGCTTTCTTAGCCCAAAGAAACAGCGATTAGCAAGAGTTATTCTTCGTCTGATCTCGGCGCTGGTGTTATTGCCCGTGTTAATAGCGGAGCCTAGGTAGACAAACTCCTTTACTACCTCGAAGTTGTATGCGTCTGTTGTGACGTTCTGTCCGAATCGTCGGTGTTGGGTGTCTTTCCTCGAAGACAGCATATACTTCGTTTTTCCCTCATTTACCGCTAAACCCATTTTTCCGCTTCTGTCTCAATTCTCACAAAGGCCCTTCACGGTGTAAGCCTTGACGTGGCGGAGCGGCTTACGGTAGATACTACTATCAAGCTTAGAGCTATGCGATTGCGAAACTTGTTTTCGCAGAAGGGCCTCTCATGGTCGACAGGTCGGAGTAGGCTGTTACTAGTAATTACCCCACAACGAAGGAGTGTTCCCACCAAGGCACTCCCACCGAGGGACGGCAGCGAATGAATTTCTTCTTTGGAATCAACGGTGGCGTCTCCAGATCCATTTAGGCCGAACTACTTGGTGAACACCTTTACGGGTATCATCATAGATGGCATTCGGCGAGGCGGTGCAGTTCCGAATGTGGCACTTCCCGGAAACACTCTTAACTCTGTCTTCGCCTTTTTACCCAAATCGCCATTTACTCCCTTTTTGCTTCATATACGACAGA